>JAREIS010000153.1:0-1200000 GCA_030060385.1 Muscicapa striata striata
CCCAACCAAGCAATGGTTCTGAGATTTCTCTTCTTTTTGCTAGAATTAAACCCTGTATTCAAAAGTCATTTCTCACACCTTCATCTTTCCTTGCTCTTTAATTAAGCAGCTGGTCAGCCTGTCCTAGTTAATTTTAATCTGTGGAACCCATCCATACCAACTAATAGTATCTGAAATGATCCTTAGACACAAGAGCCATTAGCACAGGCCTGTGGCCATTCTGTTCCATAGCATTTTCTGTCTTCAGCAAGTTTAGTAGACTCATAAAAAAGCACTCAATACAGCTGTTTGTGGAACAGTGGTTAGAGACATGCCCTTTGGTTAACTACCAAGCACAGATGTGGGCTGGAGGTGTGAAATTAAGTGTGAGATGAATACTGCCTTGTTTACCACAAGATCATGATAGACAAGGCACTGAGGAGGGCAGAGCTGCTTTTGACTAAACAGTTCAATGTTTCCTGCAAAATTTATCAAGCCAAATGTGAAGATGTACAAAAATGTGTAAATGGAGAAATGCAGCAGTTATCTCCCAGTTTAACCAAGAAACAGTTATCCAGTGGTTAATGACCTCCAACAGTACTGACTGAGGTCATCCAAGATGTCCCAACAACATTTGAGTCATTTGTATCATCCCAGTCTCAGAAGCTAGGCTTTGTTACAAAAGAAGGTGGGTTTGTTCTCTGTCTTTAAGGGCATGCAGCACAGCACAGCTTACACCCATACAGCAAAACCCTCTTCTTCTCCAGAACAACTCCATAGCAGGGTGACCACCTCCAAACTGCTCACTGGGAAGAGCTTCCCCATAAACTGTGCACAGGCATTTCCTGGGAGAGAACTCTCTTACTTAGACCTTACCTGTAGCAGGAAATGTTTAACACCATGAGCAGTTGAGGATTAGTGCAGCATCCTGAGCCCCCATCATACTTTATTTGCTGATACAGGTGTAGCCACAGAAGCTGCAGTTTTGCTGTGAACCTAGAACCAGACAAAACGGTTTTGGACAGGTGGCTTGGCATTTCCTCATCAGCAGCTCAGACACCACACCAGTTGTTGTAGATTTTATCCTCAAACATGACTTTCTTTCATTTACTAGCCAGAAGAATAAGACATCTTCCTCAGCATTGTACATTTTGTTCCCAGAGCTAAATTAACTTCCTGGCATTACAAGCCTGTGTACCCCCCTAGGTCTGGCCCTTGATGATCCAAAGTGTGATCCAAATAGTGTGTTTGATCTCAGTCTCCTACTCTGTAAACAGCAGCCCCACTTCCTCCTTTTTAAATTTCATTTCTATTTATACAGTTAACAAACCTTTCCGCATTCATCTTCAGAGATCTTTCAAGGTCTAACTCAGCTTGACTTTTGGCATTTGGTCCTGTATTCCTACAGTTTTTGACCTTCAAAACATTGCTGCATAGACTGGCTGACCTGTTCCCATACACTGTTTACACCTAGCATCCTTTCTTGAACAGTCAATTATCCAGGTAACTCTGAAGAATGTCCTTGTTAGTTTTCCCTTTGTTTAGCATGCAAATTCCAGAGAGATTTTCTACCTCTGATGTAAAATCTCATACACCTTCATATGCAACCCTAGAGCTTGCCAAATTTATTAATTCCAGTCCCTACTTTTCGTAAATTTCTTGATGTTTGCTCTGTGGAAAAACAATCAAGCAAACAAACAAAACCCAGAAAGATCTTTTTTAACCTCTTCCCCATTCTATTGAAATGCTATCAAGACTCTGATACGAGTTTTTTGGGTTTTTTTACTGTAACTAGTTCTCCTATAATATGCTCACTACCAAAACTGCATCCCAAATACATGCCCTTCTGCTTGTGCAGATACACAAGTGTAATACCACATCCTTTTATTCTTCAGTTTGCAACTCTGACTCACACTGAGCGGTTGCCCACCATGAACCCCAGATCCCTCTCTGCAGGGCTGCCCTCCAGACACTCCTTTCCCAGTTTATACTCTTGTCTGGCATTACTTCATCCCAGGTACACAATCTGACATTTAGACTTCATGCTATAAATCGTAGCCCAGTATTCCAATCTGCATTGATCTCTCTGGAAAGCCCCCCTGTTCCTCACAAAAGCCAAAAGCACCTCCCAGTTTGGTATCACCAGCAAACTCAGTAATGGTGCACTGCACTCCTGCATCCAGATTGTTGGGAAGTACAGGAGCAGGACTGGCCCTGGAACTGATCCCTGAGGAGCACCACTGGAGACTGGTCAGATCTGGATTTAGCTCCCTTCACTCTACAACCTTTGGAGCTCTGCCCTTCAGCCAGTCCTTCACCCAGCACACCATGATGGTTTTCTGTGCCATGTTCTTCCATACTCACATCTTGTTCCTGTGGTCCTCTTACATTGCTCACATACACTCTTTACACGCTCTTCACAGAATGGGTCAGGTTGGAAGGGACCACCTGGTCCAGTGGGGCACCTGGTCCAACCTCTCTGCTCAAGCAGGGTCCTCCTAGAGCACATGGCACAGGATTGCAACCAAACAGTGCTTGAATATTCTCCAGTGAGAATACTTTTTCTGCTGCTTCTCTCTCTCTCTCTTTTTTTTTTTTTTTGCCCTGCTTAGTTCCTGCAGTAATAGAGCAGTTTAGTTATTTCTGCCTTCCTACCTGAATTAGAGACAGTCTCTTCTTTAGTAGGACCAAACTGTGATGATGGGGCTGGGGATATGCATCCTCTGTGGCATTGCATCATTTCCAGTCTCTCTCGATAACACAGGCAACTCCTGATAGCTAAATTCTTAACTCTCACTCTGCCACTGTTCTAGGTGATGGTTTCTGGGCACATGAACAAGGGAAAAAAAACAGGCAAGCAATGCCACTGGCTAGCAGGCTATGCCTGTGACCTTGAATCCCTAGGAATCGGTGGGGCGGGAGCAGCCTCCCGCCCGGGGATCATCCCGGGCCCACCCCGAGCCCACCCTGGGGATCATTCCAGGCCCATCCCGGGCCTATCCCGGGGATCATCCTGGGCCCACCCCGGGCCCACCCTGGGGATCATTCCGGGCCCACCCCGGGGATCGTCCTGGGCCCACTCGGGCCTACCCTGGGCCCACCCCGGGGATCATCCCGGGCCTATCCCAGGCCCATCCCAGGGATCATCCCGGGCCCACCCCGGGCCCACCAGTCCCCGGGCCCATCCAGGCCGTCCTGCGGCGCCCCCGTGCGGGCGGCCGGGGCGTTGCCGCCGCCTCCCGCGCTGCCTTCCCGCCGCTCCGTTCCCTGGCCTCAGCGGGAGCGGCGGGAGCCGCCTGCAGCCCCCGCTGGCCCCCGGGAACGTGGGCTGCTCCGCGGGGCTCAGGCCTCAGCCAGCAGTGGTGTTGCTGGGGCTTCACCCCGTCACCGCCGGGCCTCACCCCGGGTGTCCGCATCCCTGAGGTCTCCAGGGCTTGCGGGGGCTCCTGTCACAAGCGGGTACTGCCGGCTTGAAGGACAGACCCTTGCTCCCCGGCTTTCCGAGTCGAACCTTCCTCTCTCCGAGAAGGAACCGGCCCTGAAAGACATCTGGGCACCTAAATCCTCCAATTTCAGTAGCATGTTGTTACCTAAATACATGTGTAGGTCTTCATTTTTATTTCATGTTCTCCAGGCAACATGGAATTTCCCACTGGGCTTATGGAGAAATTCCCCAAGAAACCCCCTACAAACTCTCCTTTATTGACATAAAAATAAAGTAAAGCAAAAACCCCGACCGTGTAGCTGTGAAGCACCTGTGTTCCATAGAGGTGGTGGTTGTGTTTCTCCACTAGAAATTACATTGTACCCATGAACCAAAGGGGAAAACATCCAAGGGGAAAACCATTCCCACCCAAAGACTGTGTTCTAATGAGGCTGGGTGGTTTGGCTGGCTTAAATAAGATGGATGCAGTTTGCAAAGTGCAAACTTTGTGGTGGGGCTAATGCAGCCTCCCACATCTTGGCCAGGTCAGATGCTGAGCAGGGTGACCGCCGAGCCCTCCTGACACCTCCAGCGGGGACAACACAACGGGGCACTGGCTCAAATCATATTATGCTGAGGCTGGCTCTTACTGCCATGAGAGCAGCCTTCCTGGATGTGGCCTGGGAGAAATGCTCCTGAAGGAAAAGCATACTTCTCCTTATTTAAAGGTTCCCGAATATGGCATATTGCCTGCAAAAGAAGCCACTACTGCACTTGAACCTGCTTAATTATACCAGAAATACAAGATATACAGATATATATATACAGATATATAAATACAGATATACAAGAAAATTTTGACCCTCCTCCATTTGACATATGTCCATCATCCCCCACAAAAATTGCACACCCTCCAGAAATACCTTTTTGGTCTCCCCATTGCTTCATGCAGAATGGGGTCATTGCCCTCCACAGCTCATGCTCTTGCTCTTGCTGACAGATAAGTGTCCTGCTTCCATCCAGGTCAGAGTTAATTTTTGCAGTAGCTGTGAGGAGGGGAAGCCTGGAGTGTTATGGACATGGCTAGGAAGTTATTCTGTACCACCTTATGCCAGTTGCTGGGGCCAGGGGTGAGGGACTTTCTGGCTTCTGTAGAGAAGGACATTTTTTCCAGTCAGGAGAAAGCATAGTGTGGTGGGGAAGAGCTGGTTGGTAATTTTTGGGGCTTTCTGTGTAAATCATTTCTTTTTCTTATAACTTTTATAATTAATATTTTTGCTGTTACTGTTTGTTGTCTTATCTCATTGCTCTTTCCAGTGAATTGTTCTTATCTCAACCCATGTTCTTTGCTTTCTGTGCTTCCAACTGGAGGGGGAGGGACGATGTGTTATTTTATTTTAGTGAGACTACTACATTGAAGAATACCATTCCTAAACCACAATGAGCCATATATTACTTGGGTTTGCCAATTTGCAGTCTCCAAAGAACTCCATGAGATCCTCTCTTTCAGGTGGCTTGTTTAGCCTTTTCCATCCCTTCAAACACAGCGTTTCTTCTTTGGTATTCAACAACCTTGCCATAATGAGACAGTTCAGGCTCGTATCTTCTCTGCTTTAGAGTCTCTGGTTCAGGGTGGACTGGTGAAGCCTGGGTGCAGCCTGAAACCAGCATCTCCCAATCTAGGATCTTTGAGATTTCTTCCTTCTGTTCTGTTCCTTCCCTCAAGCTGCACCATACCAAGGCAGTGAGAAGCAGATGTGGACATCTTTCCCAGAGAGGAACGTGTTTCCAGTTGTTGGGGGTTGGGGTTTTGTTCCTTTAATGTGTGAGTTTGGAGAATTTTTTCCCATTGTAATGCAAACAGAACCCGCCGGCTGTGCCCAGGGTTTGTGATGGCCCTGGACGGGCGGGTGGGTGGGACCGGAGCTGCTCGGAGGAGCGCGGGGGCTTCTGGGCAGGGCTGCCCAGAGGAGCGCGCGGGCTGGGGCAGGGGCACTGCGGCTTCCGGCGAGAGAGGAGTGAGGAGGCGCCCGCTTGGCCACACTGCACATGGGGGAGAGGCAGACAGCCAGACCCTGCTGCCATCAGCTGTCCTGCTACCTCGGGGGCACTGCTGACCACCAAAGACCAAACGCCTCTTGCCTTTTGGGAATACAGCTGATCTCCAGACACAACAGTGAGTGAGGAGCTGCTCCCACCTGAGCCAGCCCGGCCCCGGCTGCTTCCCCCCCCCCACCTCTTCTCGCTCCCGCCTGCGCTGCGGCACGTGTTACAGCCCCGGGGACGGACACAGACCGAGTGTGTCCGCATCTAAAGAAAGGACTAGAACCGGGTTATTTTCTTCTGTTCTTTTTGTCGGTAATTTTAATAACTGTTGTTGTTTTCTACTTGTGCTGTTAGTTAGAGTAGTAAAGAGCTGTTACTTTTACCTCCTTATCTCTGCCTTGAGTCCTTGATTTGAAACAATTATAACACTCGGAGGGGGGTGAAATTGATTTCTCTATTTCAAAGGGAAACTTCTGCCATTTATTAACAGAACCCTGTCCTAAAACCAGGACACCAGTACTTCTCCTCACTAACCTTTCAGCAAAATCTGTGCCTTGTTCTTGCTCATGGGTTTTCCCCAGCCCCTGTCTCCCTCTCCTGCTCTGAGATGGTTGCCTACAACCAGGAACCCATGAAGGAGCATTTTATGCAGTCTTCAAGGAGAAAGGGCTACCCCTGCAGGAGACTTGAAGATAGCAATGAAAATGCATCCTGGAATTATGTGCATGTGGTGATTCCTGTTTATGCTTGCCTAATGTGACCCATTCCTCTTTGGACATTCTTAGTCATTTACTACCCTCTCCTAGGTTTGTAATATGGCCTTATTTTAGTGCACATATCTTGCATGAAATTCTCTAAGACCTCATGGGTTTTGACTGCTGTTTATGCTTTTTTTCCAGAGAAGTAATTATGTTCCACCCCAGTTGTGGTGTCATGTAGAAATTCCCCACACTTTCCCTCCCACTGGTAGCCTTTAATACTTTTCTCCAGACCAACATATCATCCTTCAGTCTCTCAGTAAAAAAACATGTGTTCAAGGCATAACATCTGAGGCAGCTCTGATCTTTGCCCTGTCCTCTCAGACCCTTTCTGTCTCTGAAACGTAGCAGCTTAGTGTTTGCTGTCTCCAGCTTCCCCCACTGTGTTTTGTTTCTTAGGTTCTGGCAGAGTCAAATTCAGACAGAAAATACCTAATCACCTTATGCAATGTTTTCACCCCAAACAAGCCTGGTTCTCCTGGTGTTTGGAAGCCAGGGAAGTGTTATGTGAAAACTTGTCTCCATCACTGGGAAAACCCAGGCCCACCACTTGGCCTGGAGCCCTGATCTTGTGCAGGGTTCACTGAGCCTGACAAGGCCATTACTGTCTCTGCCACCCTGGACCCACTGCATTCCTGCCCAGTGACACAATGGCTGCTGGAGCTCATCAGAGCTCAGATCCCTGCCCAGCACTGAGCAGGGACCACAGGCAGGAGGAGCACCAGGCTCCCACCCTGCCCAGTCACTCCATGAGGGATGGCAGAGAATTGCTTGTGGAAATCAGGAGTGGGTCCCACTGCCTGGGGAGGAGATGGGTGTTCACTGTGACACCCTTTCCTCAGAGCTAATGAGCTGATTCCTGGTAAATTTAGTGTTATCAGAAACGGTAGCAATTTTCCTGGAAAACAAAAGGAACAGTTTGGCTGTTTGTCCCTGAGGAATGAGATATATGACATACTGCCCTGGAAGAGGGAGCACAGTGGGAAAGCAAGTCTGGGAGAGCCAGCTAAGAGTGCTCTGGGTCTGGAATGCCACATCATGGAGATTAAAACTAGTCTGCAGCATTATAGGAGCATTAATAGTCACAGAGATCTGCCTTTTGCCCTTCAAGGGAGAGAGGCAGGCCAGGAGCTCTGGAGCTATAAATTGAGTCTCAGAGCAGTCATTTATACATTTAAATGGTGGAAAGCTAAATATGTTCTGCAATCAGTCCTAGCAAAGGACACTGACTGGGACAGGCTCCTTTCAAAGCCTGACATCCAGCCACTCTGGGCTGCCTGACACAGCTCTGCAAGCACAGCTCTTTCTGCCTGGCTCTTACCAGGCTCCCTTAAAGAGGGCAGTTCCTCACGCCGTTTTCTTCCTCAGGCCAAAGGTAATAGCAAGGAAGAATTGAAATGGTCATAACACATAGCTTCCAGCATAAATAAACAACCTCACTGATTTAAAATGTCCTATTGATTTGAAGGTGTATGTGTTGGCACTTGTGCTGAAATATCTGCACCCTGGACAAGTCTCTCCTCTGGCTCTGCCCAGAGCTACCTCAGCCAACCAGTGTTGCCCTTACAGCGGGACTTCAAGCATTCCTTCAGTTTTCCCTCCTGAATGAGATTTGCTACTTCTCATTTTTTCAGTCTCTGTATTATGCAGCTTCCAGGTGTTGCTTGAGGAAGATGAGACACATGTTTTTCTGTCAACCTTTCTCTCTGGCAGGACAAGCATATTGCAGCTGTCTTCTATTATTGTCACTTTGCTTTACCCCAAGTGCTCCAGCTGGTGTCAGGCCAGCTTGGTGTGCTGGTGTAGTATCTGCTACTTGTGTTTTCCCAGGTTTTAGTATACAAGACATAGAACAAAGGGGCTTTATTCCCAGTTCTTAGCCCAAATGCAGCATCATCTTTACCAGCACTATGGCAGATAGCTGTTTGTTTGAGATGCTGTTTGAAAGATCTGTGAGGGCAGTCTCCATCCCTCCCCACAGTAAGAAACCGTGGTTGGTTGGCCTGTTGACACCTCTGAGCTGCTGAATGCAAATTAAGCAGTTGAAGGCAAGAGTATCTCTCAAACAGAATGCAAAAAACATGTGTGGACACTGCTGCAGGCCTAGGCCTTTTCTCACAGGGTCTTGAGTTCCTTTGTCAGGCTGTGAAACTTTCTCAGGCCTAGCTGAATCCTTTCCCATGCTAGGGCCTCTGTCTGTACTGCAAACACGAGAGAAAGAATCATAACAAAGATAACACACCTGCTGGATCTATGGGAGAACCAGAGACAAGAGCTGTCTCTCTCTCTCTCTCCAATGAACTGTCTGTATTTTGTTTTGCACGAACTGTATTATAAAAAGCAATAGCTCTCTTCAATAAACTGCACTCTTTCTTGCATCAAGTAAGAGAGTTGCCATGTTGCTGTGTCCTTTTGCCGCTCTGTAACCCTCTCAGGCAGCAACAAGCATGTGCTGTCTTTTTACAGCCTTACCAGAGACCTGCTGATGATGAAGCCTAGAAAAATATCTGGCATCAAGTATATCCTAAAAGAAAACATTCCCTTCACATGTAGTGAAATCACTCCCTTCCAACATATTTACAGGAATCTTTTAAGGAGAGTTCTGATCTCACCCTTCTTTCAGTCTCCTCTTTCTTTGGCGCCCATCCCTTCTGTTGAAATTCAGCATTTTCCCAATAACAAAGAGATTAGGAGGATTAGTAGGATTTCTCAAATAACAAAGAGACTCTGTTTCCTGCACAAACACATTCGTGAATGTAACAAATTTACACACACTTTGGTACTTGTCTAAGTTCACATTTCACACCCTTCCTTTTAAAGATCACTTTGTGTAGTCTCTAGGGTCTCTAGGGTAAGGCATGTCTTGCCTTACTTATGGTGTTGCTTCCAGTGCTGATAAAACTGTTTTTAGCGCCACACCAGTTTGGCATCTGTATCCAATTTTAAACAAACAAATATCCAGTTAGGTTTGGGGTTGATCACCCACGTGTGCTCTGCATCTGCTGGCACTCTGTCAATGCTGCAAAATGTTGGAGCCACTGCAGGTTTGCATCTCCTTCCAAACGACAAACATCATCTCTGTTTGTGTTGTCTGCCACAGAGCCTGCAGGTCCTTGTGCTGTGTCTTTTTCCTGAATGGCTTCCCTTTTTCACTGGGGGTATTTTCCATTTTATTTCACGCGTGGTGCCATGTACTGTGCAGTAACCACTCAGGACTAAGGCAGCAGACAGAGGCTGCTCCTTTCAGCATCACTGGCAGGAGCTTCACTACAGCCCCGCAGCATGTCCTAAGTAGCTCTGGCAAAAGCCTCTGAAACACTGTTTTTGCTGAGGAATGCCCAATCATGGATCTTCTCTTGTTATTATTCTCTGTGTGTCTCTGGAATTCCTTCCCCCTTTGCAAAAATACCATCTTTGCTCCCTCCTGCCAGAGGGTGCTGGAGTGTGGGCTTTGATTTATCGGTTAGTGAAGAAGGGGGTTTGCTGGGATTTTTCCCAGAAGGCACGGCACTTCCTCAGGCTAGTTTGCTAAAAGCTGAGTTGAAGCACGTTGGGGAGACCAGAGCAGATGGGCAGCTTTTATTTAAATGAGAAAATGCTCTGTGGTGACAGGAGAGGGAAAAAACTTTGGAAGAGAATGAGAAAGTTCTCTAAAAGTTCTCTGCAGGAATCCAGCTCTAACAACGGCCCTGAGGTCTGGGTCCTCCCACTGCCAGATGCTGGCTCCAGAACAATTTGTTTAAAGGCTGGGGATGATTAGACCAAATGGAAAATAAGACTCAAGCAGTCTAGCCAGGGATCAGGCTGACAAACTCTCAGAACAGCTCTGCTCTGTATTTGGTGGGCCAAGAGCTGAAAACATGTTTTCTGTCAAGCTGATGACTTTGAAAATGCAAAAGCGTAGAATGCTGAAGCTGGGAACTTGAATTAATATTTCATAAGAGACAGGATTTTTTTTTTTCTTTAACAAGATTGATTCTATTGGCAAAGCTTTTGCAGCCCTGCATATCCCAGCACCGCACAGAGAATTCACCAGCAGGTTTCACGATTAAATGTTACAGGAATTATTTTTATTTTTTGTGAGAGAGATCGCTGAGTGTCAGAGAGGCTGTAGCTTGATACTGATTTGATGCCAGGGAAAGCAATTACAGTAGATACACAAACCAAGAACTCCAAGAAGCAGCAGGCGACAATGCAGTGTCCAATAGTCCCCTAGGAAACATCAATCATGTTATTACTTGATGCCAACAGTTAAGGAAATATCAGCAATAACCTGCACTGCAGCAGCTTTTCCAAACAAGCTAAAAACAGTCTGCACTACGTAAGGCAAAATCTAACAGTTTTGTGAGCATTTGGTGCAGCAGTAGCTGCTTATTCCAATGGCTGCGGTAATAAAGGACACAAGGACCATTAGACACACATCTGATCCTGGGAGAAGAGGGAGTAAGTCACTGGAATAGAGATATTTCACACTGAGAGAGTACAGTCTGTTTCAGGACTATGATAGGAACAGATACTCCTGAGAAGATGTACAAATCTCTTCTGGCTCAGCACACACCCTGCCCTGTTGGCAGGCAGTTATATGTACCGAAGAGGTCCACACAGCCAGAATCAGTATCCAGGACACCAGCATGGTTTGGGATGGTGTCCACACAGGAAGACATCTGTTGAGTTAAAACCTTTTAAATGGTGCTGCTGAGCTGTAATTTAAGTGAAGGACTAGCCATGACAGAGGCTTAATGAGAATCCCTACTCAAGCTGAGAAGCTAAAGGCAAGCCATGGCTGGCCAGCAGTTCCTGCAAAAGAGCTGCCCTACAGCACACAGCCCCATTCAGAGCTGCAACGTGGTGTTTTGTTGTCACAAGACTTAAATCACTGACACCAATGCAAACAGACGTGCCCAGCAGTTTCACTGACACTCAGATTCTCCTCTCTGCTCCTGCCTCCACTTCTCACACAGAGGACTCAATAAAAATTTGGGGAACTATCCTTTCTTTGTAGTTTATTTCCTGTGGAACCCTCTCTCATATTCCTGTAAATCAACTCTGCAAAATAAAGCTCAGGAAATGTGATGGGCCATGACATGGTCCCAGCTGGTGAGCTGGTTGTGTGCCTCCTGGCTGGTGGGTGCATTCATGCTGGTGGGCAGAGTCCCCTGGGTATGTCTGACAACATCAGGAAAACCCATTGGGAAAAGCTGGAACACAACCTTTAGCTTGGCTAGCAGCCAGCCATGCACTTGGCCGGGTAAACTTGGTGCCAAGAACATGCTAAAATGAATGGTATTTTGTGGGTATCACTTCCTCATGTCTGAGCTGCTCTCCAAACACCCACTAGCTGCATTTGAAGGTGCAAGCTCAGATATTTATTCTTTGAAATTTCTTTTCCATCTAAGACATTTGGAAAGACAATTAGCCACTCACTGGCTAATTCATAAGCATGACCTTCACCACATTGTAGTCCATGGCTTTATTGTCTGGATGCTTTGTCATCTGACCAAAATCATCTGACCAAAATGCTCTGTCTGTTTCAAAAAGCCAGACTCATCTGAATGCAAGCAGATGTGGATGCACAAGAGAAAGCATTCATTTCCATGAGTCCAGTACTCCCCCAGCAAGAGCCTGCTGAGGACATCTACAGAGCATCACTATGGAGCTGAGCTCTTATCTGGGTGTGACCAACTTACTGGGAAAAAAACGGTATCCCAAAATGATTGGCACCTGGCAATCTTTGAGCTGTGGTATTTTGACTGAAGCGCAGAAAAGGAAGGGATGGTGGGCATAGGAGGAATTATGTTACAAGACAATCATTAGCTCTATTTAAAGCTCACCTCTTTCCTGCAAGTAAAATGTGCCAATGCCGTGATATTGAAAGAGGAGATCTTTGGTGAGACTGGGCTGATGTGATATGCCTCAGGAATGCTGTCCCACAGAGAGAAAAAACATCACCACAGGCTTCTGTGTAGCTCTCACAGCTCACCACGAGCAGTTTTTTCTGTCAGGTTGTCCCAGCTTGCTCTCACAGGGAGTGCAGTGAATCCAGATGTGACGGATGAGGCAATTAGCTTGCGGTCCTGGCAGCCCAGGGGAAGACTTTAACCACAGCAGGTGCCCTCTCCAGAAGCCCATTGCCTAAAGCCAGAGGCTGACTGATTGTAGAACTGACTGCTGGCTTATTAGGAATGTGTTACCAGCCACAGATCAAAAGTTGGCTGAAACCTGCTCAGCAAAGCAGGCTGATGAAACACGATCAAAGGAGCTCTGCCCTTCAGGACACTGAATGAGTCTCAGCTAGGAATGCAGACAAAAGTTCACCCATCCTCCTGGAGAGCTGACAAAGACATACTTTCTGCTCATCCAAGAACCATGCAGGCTAAAACATTCCCATATCCTTGTCAAAGAAGAGGACCTGACTTGTTTCACTTGATCAGCAAATAATAATATTGTTTCATGCCTGACCAGTATCAAACAGTTCTGGGTCAGCCACACTTCATGGGGTTTATCCTAATACTGGATTTAATCCCTTAAAGTCCATCTTTAGAGTGCCAGAAGAGAGATAACTTTTCCCAAAGGCTGCAGCCTTAGCCACCTCACTTGGAGACCTTCCTGTTCCCAGAGCACATTGAAACAGTGGTGGAGACTAGGAAGATCTGTCTAGCAGGAGCAGGTCGCACACACAGGGTATTATTGAATTACTATGTCCTTTCTTACCAGCACATTTATTCCAGTTTATCACAAATTTGTGCTATATACATATATATTCATCAGGAATATGAGAGTAGAATGAATAGGAAAACATTAGGAATATTGTGGTCACCACATGCCTCTTGAGAGAATTTATTCTTTGGTGATGGTGTGTACATTCATGCGCTAGTCAAAGAAAATGTCAGAATTCTATTTGTTTTATTTTGTGTCTGAATACTATATACTATTCTCCTTACCACAACTTTGCTTTGCCTTGCTTTGCCTCCTTCCATTCACCCTCTTGGGGTCATAAGAAACAGGACTAGACCAGGTCCTGACCTATCTGCCCTCCTACCCCATCACCATAAGGAAGGAACACAGTGTTTTGCAGCAGCTCTCCTTTCCCAATGTGTTCATCGCAGACTGGCACATCTGCCTTTGTCACCATTCAGATTAGGGAAAATCCTTGGGTAATCCCCTCTTCATAATTGCAGTGAGTGGGAAAACATCCAACACAGATGTATCCACCCCCACACTAGTCTTGAGCACGAGAAGCAGATGCACCAGTAACTCCAGAGCCTTTCCTTGCAATGGTGGTTCTTGAAAAGCAGATATTCCCTTCCTTGGGTGTCCACTCTTGGCAGTGGACAGGAGCTCGGGGATTAGCCGGAAGATATGGCAGGAGTATGTGAATCCTTCCGTTTACCTCAGTTTATCAAATTACAACATCTCCCCATTTTTTGTTTTTTAAGTAGGGGGATGACATTAAACTAATTCTAGTCTGAATTTTATTTTCATCACCATTTGTGATAAGTGGGAGAGTTAGACTGTTTTATATTTGCCAATTCTATATGATTGTGATTGTCCCCTGAGGTAGAAGGAATGATTCAATTAATGTCCTTAAATATTAAATGACGTATGATCCCAAATGCCATAGCTACAAGGAAAAGAATAACAACAAACAACATAATAGTTTTGACTATGGAAGTCCACCACCCAGAAAACCCCCAGCCCTTAAACAGTTCATTAAACCAGTCTTCTGATTCTTGTTTCACTCGTCCAATCAGATGCTTCATATCTCGCAGAGCAGCGTGGAGATTAGGAGCCTTTGAAGTCAGATTCATGCAGCAAAGCCCTTCAAGCTCCTGGCATTCATGTCCATGTAGTAATAGGAGGAAATCTATTGCAGCATGATTTTGGAGTGTTGCCTGCCTGGTTACTTCTTCATCTTCTAGGAGGGAGCTGATGGCAGTTGAAGTTAAGTTTGCCTGTTTGACAACCCAACACTCCAGGTGACCTAATTCACCCAGAGCTTTTGCTGCTGCAACCCATGGAAGGAATACAGACACAGCAATTCTTTTTGATTTAGCCCAATGGAAAATTTCTGCATCACAATTTGGGTCCAGATTATCTGCACTTCTCTTTTGTATTTTATTACCAGATTTGCTTTTGTGTGTCCAATCACTAATTAAGGTTTTGTTGGGTGCTAACAAGGACAACCGCCCTATAGTACATGGTCCCCCCAGAAGATTAGAAGGAATCCCAGCCCACGCCCGGTCCCCACAAATTAAAAACAATCCCTTTGTTAGAATTTTGGGACTTGAATGAACTGGATCTTTAGCTGGAATATGGCTTAAGCTACTGCACCACTTCGTGGCCACAAATTCCTTACGAAATTGTCGGATGAGATGAAAGCCTTTAGTGTCAGTGAGTCTTGGATAATCTTTAAAATGAATGCAGTATGTTGCTGGGTAGGAACCAAGCAGTTCTAACTCTCGGGGTTCCTGGTCTGCCTTGGGTAATTTTGGCAGCAACTCCTTTAAAGGATTACCTATGACCTGTGCTGACTGCCTAGGTGAAATAGTGAATGGTTCAGGTGTTTTATCAGGCAAGTGTATGTCAAAGCTGCCTAAATACTCACTAACTTTAAGTGGGACTCCTACCAGGCAGGTGGACATAGGATCTGTTGCTGCTGCAGTGGACAGACATATGTTTTCCTGTTTGAGTGTCTGCCAGGGTTACCCAGATGTTCTGACGTGGCTGAGGGACGATCCACGCAGCTGCGAAACTGCTCAAAGCTAACAAGAAGACAACTTGGATGGGATTCTTCACAGGGTTAACTGGAGGGTAGCTTTTTTCTAAAAAGAAAAACAAACATTTTAAAACATGTTATAAGTCTTTGTCTGCTTGATGGTATTCCTTTATGAAGTTTTTGTTTCCTTTTCCTCTGCGGCATCTTCTTTTAGAAGCAATGGTTACTTGCTTCTCATCTCCTTTGGCTGTAGCTGGAGTTTTGGGGACAAAAGGCTTTACCCACTTTTGGGGAATCCATCGAGGTCCTGATGGAGTTGATACACATGCATAACCCCTTCCCCAGGCTACCAGCTCATAGGGACCTTTGGTTTCCCATGTTTCTGAGTCCCTAATCAAAACTGGTGGATTCTGAGACAATTTAAACTGTTTACTGCTGTTAAAATTACGAACCACAGGAGGACTCATATTTTCAAATGAACAGTTTAAGAAATTGATTGTAAACAGAGCTTTACAGAGCTTTTGCTGGGGAGACATCCACACAGTTGAACTGCTTTGTCTAGCTAGAACCTGTTTGAGTGTCTGGTGTGTGCGCTCAATCACAGCTTGGCCTGTAGGGGAGCGTGGGATGCCTGTTTTATGTTCCACTCCCCACATAAATGATCTAACGTAATTTCATTATCATCAGAATCCTTGGAATGTTCAGGATTTTTGTGAATCTCTGTTAAAAGATTGCTCAAAGAACGTTTCCAAATATTAAACCATAATTCATATTCAGCTGGGGCTAGCAAACACCTGAAAAGGTCCTTTAAATCATGCGGAACCAGTTCATTTGATGTAAAAGTTGCTCTCATCATTCCCTTAAATATTTCACTTTGCCTCCCAAATTCCCTTTGTACCTTACAAATTTCTTTTTTATCTTGGTATGATAATGGTTGGTAGCTTCTTTTACCATTCTTTCGACCTAAATATTGAACTGGTGCTGCATGAAAAAGATTATTAGGTTCAGGGTTAATCAGTAAGGTAGGGGTTAATTGGTTCTGTGTCTCTGCAGGCTGTGTGTGTGTCTCTGAGACACGTGCTTCCCCTCTCCCACCCTCTCCCTCAGCACTCCCGGGGGGTCCATTGCTCTGTGTCCCCGAGTTAGAAAAAGGAATAAAAGACGGTACAGAAACACAAGTTTGGAAAAATGGGTTAAAATAACCAGGAAAATATTGAGCAGAAATGGGAGTTGGATGCAGGAACAGATTATTGGAAGAAAAAGGTACATTATTGTTAGAATTTACTACAGGTTTTTCCCCTTGCACCAAAGAAGGGTGATTTTCTAAATTAGGGTGCTCAGACGGCAGTGCTGAGAGACATGGATACATTGGTAAGTTTGTAGCAGATTGTTCAGGAGATTCTAATTCAGTGTATTTTTGAGGATCTTCTGTATCAGTAGTTTCTTGAGGTATTTCTGATTTCTCTTTTAATTCAGGGACAGGAGGTTCCGAATTAGGAAAAGAAGGTTTTAAAGAATTTTCCTGTGGTTGATCTTTGTTCTCTAATTGTGATGATTGTTTGTAAATATTTAAAAATATAGGCAAAAATAAAGCACAGCAGTGGTATCGCCTTTTTGTATTTTAGAAGTTAATAAATCTTCAACACTGTTCCAAAATAAAACCGATTTGATATTTTGCTTATCAAATTCTCTAACTTCTCGAGACAACCAGCTAACAAACTTTCCAATCTGTTTCTTAGAAATTATAACATCCTGTGCATCTAACATTTCTTTAAGCTGAGAAACAATACTCTTTTGGTGTGCTGAAATATTCCCCCCCATTCCGACGTTATAAAAACAAAATGCACAATTCCCTGTCTTTCACAGAAAAGTTACACAATAGCAGTTAGTTTGCAAAACCCAGGTGATGTGTGTGGGGGTGCTGGGCCTTTGTTACTCTCCACGTGGCTGCCCGTTATGGCAACACAGACGGTCCCAGGAATCCCCTTCAGGGAAAGCCGGGCGCCTGTGCCTACGCCAATAACGTAACCCCCGCCAGGCAGAGCTGGCAGAGCACGTGTACTGCCGGCCGGGATTGCGCAACACCGCCCACGTGCTCCCCGCTCCACGCCTGAGCTGCTGCCGCTGCCCACCCGCGGGGGACAAAACCTCCCCCACGAGTCTCAGGCTATCCGTCTAAAACCCCCCCTCCCCTGTACCTCGGGGCTAATTTGGGGTTCCCTCCTCCCCGAAGGGATATATTACCTTTCTCAGACGGAGTGCGGTCTTGCCGGTAACTCTGCAAAAGTTCCGATCCAGAAGCGGCTTCTCTGAGTCCGCGAAGAAGGTGTCCGCTTCACCCTCCTGTGTCCGGGGCTGGTAAAAACAGCTCCAACCACGGAGGAAGTAGAATCACCCGATTGGCCTTTTTAAAGTCCTAAACTTAAACTTCAGGCAAAATGGGGTTTAAAATCAAGCCCCACGTTGGGCGCCAACTGCTAAAAATGATATTTTGTGTCTTTTTCGTAATTGCTTAAGATCAGACAAAGTATTTTAGCATGGATGGAAAGAGATACAAAAGAGGCTCTTTCAGTTCTCAGGTTTACTCCATCGTGGTGGCATGGCAGGAAAGAGACCGACCCCCTCTGGGAACTCGATATTCAAGAGAGGGAGAATGGGGAGTGGCTTTGGCTGGCAGCCAATGGGATAAGGACACAGGGGAGTAGGATCATAATACAGGAACCCTAGTGTGCTCCAAGGTCACAAGGGAAGGTCAAAGGACAGGAAGAAGGACAGGAGCTCGGGGATTAGCCGGAAGATATGGCAGGGGTATGTGAATCCTTCTGTTTACCTCAGTTTATCAAATTACAACAGCCTAGAACTCTTAATTTTGTCCTGCATGCAATACAGGGCCAGGGTAAGGCTGACAAGCAAAAAAGAAGACTGGAGTGTGTTGTATTTTTTCTTCATCTGGCCAGTGACTCATTTGGCACTGCTGTCTCAGCTCAATATTAAAAGTTAGATATGATCCAATTTGCAACCCATAGAAGGAGGTATTTTCTTCTCTCTGTTCCAGGACTCTCCCAGTAGGCCACAAAGGGTTCAGCAGATAGAATGTTTTCTGTGCTGTGTATAATGGAATTATATTCACCACAGTTTCTACTGGGAGTTTCTGAACTCCAGGTTTATTTCTTAAACAGCCACCAAAGATTTTATTGCCAGAACAAATAATTAAAGAGAGAATGGAGAATCTTGTCTAATGAATATATGTATCTCAAAGGAGATAAAATGATAGGTTTTAGTCAGATCATTTTTTAGGGATTGTATCATAGAGATTATATGATCAATTATAGAGCAAATTTATATGAAGCAAAGGTTTTCTAAAGTTACACCTGCTTACCCACATCAGAAATTCCTTAAACTGCTCAGAAATTGAATAATCACCCATTAAAATAATTATAACTTAGAAATAAAGCATTAAAGAAAGGTAATAGAATGTGAGCTGTCAGCCTGTGTGATATATGTGTGATTGAACTCTCGGGAAGGATCCATTTTCCACTTACAATGAAGCCTGTACTAGGAGCTACCATTCTTAGTCACTGATTTTAAAAGAACATCCAAATATAGCTCTATTATTCCATATCTTTTTCTAAAAAAAATTCTCAGCTAATTCACTAGTCTCCAGGGCAGTGATTCTACACAGGCTTCAGACTATTTGTATTTTGGACAGTCCTGCCTGGTATTTTTGGTACATCAAAGCTTGAATTCTAAATTTGAGAGCAATTGACAACATTAGGAAACTAAATTAAGCACTTTGAGATGGGGAGTGGCTCCGTAGCAATATATGTATAAATATAACTGCAGTCAGGAAGTCTTTCCCCTTAAGGAATTACATTCATAACCAGAACACAAAATAAATCAGCTCATGATAAAGTAGAGCAATCAGCTCATTCCCCAGCATATAGATAAATCCAATTCCATGAGCTATAGCTCACCCAGCTACATTCTCATTGTTTTAAGCACCTGTGCGTGAGGAAGGACAGCCACTCCCAAGAGCCAAGTACTTTCCTGGACTTCTCACAGGAGACCACTGATTTCAGAAGGCAGTAAAATCTGGATGGTGCTAATCACACTGATAAAGCCATTACTTTCAGGAAACATTCTTCCATAGTAAAAAGCCCAGAGTCCTATTCTAGGAACTGATATATTAAATAAGGTTCATGTCTTCACTTTGTCAATGATTCATGTATGGAGGTTTTTTAGGGCTCAGAACCAATTGTTTAACCTGTGTTTAATATTTTAAACTCAGAGAAGAGCTCATTTTTCTCTTCAATTTTTTTTCTTCTTAATACTTAGGTAAACATAATACATAGCAATATTCATGTACCAAAGCCAGCTTGGCTTATCAGCTCTCCTCAAAATGTGTCTGTCAGAGACTTCAGCACAGACCCATGTTCAATTACAGCTTCTGCCTTTCAGTTGTATTAATCAAAACATGACAGAGATGAGTGTCTCAATGCATCTTCCCATTCTTCACTTCCCTTCCCCTCAGCCACTATCACCTCAGGAATAGCTGCAAAATTGGTCAGAGTTGTCCAGGTTATTCTCCTTTCCCTAAGTTTACTGGAAAATACTTGTTGATTTGTGCAGTTTCACATAGGTTATTTAATACATTTCATCTGCAGTAATGCCAAGGATCTGTTTGTACAAAGCCTTTTGTGCGTGGAGCTGCTGTTGACACTGGTCAGCCACAGAAAATTTAAATACTCAGAACTTCATGAACTCTCTATAGAAAATAGAAGTGAATCTCCAAGAAAAGAAGAAAAAGCTCATTTTGGACAATTCTAAAAGAAACGTTCCAGTATCTTGACTCAGTTGGAAAGTAGTAAAATAATCTAGAAATCAGATTCAAAATCTAGCAGGAAAGAAAGGCTCCAAGTGCTAAGAGAAACAGGATGATGTTTCTGATGCTTGCAGGAGATGCTGATATATAACACATATTCTGGTGTAATGGAGAACAACTAGATTGTTACTGAGATACTAAATTCTGTTTTAATAAATAAACCCTCTATTTTCACTCGTTTACAGCTCTGCCTGCTCTCTTTTCTTCTTTCCTTCCTTGTCATTGTCCCCTCCTACACATTCCAGGCAGGTCTGCCGTAAATCCTTTTCATCACACTGTCACACTTATTGACATTTCAAGGACATTTCATTTGAAATGTTAAGAAAAACAGCACTTCACAACCTTCCAGGAAGAAGCATCAATGGCTGTCAGCATTTGAACTAATGTTGTCCCATCTCCAGCAGAACCCAAATCCTGAGGAGCAACATCTGGAAACAGAAATAACAGAAAAACTTCTAAAAGCCCACACACAGTTTTGTTTTGTCTGTGACACCACTTCATGGCAACAATTCACTCACAGCTTGGTGCTGTAATTTAGCACAAGCTACCTCATTATTTTTCGTTTGGTTTGTCTGTAGTTTTACCCTTCCACCTGCAATTATGCTCATTCTTGATGCCTCCTCAGCATGCAGCTCTCCCCAGTTCATCTTCTTCAATTATTATTCACATCACAAGCTCACTCAGAAGATTGCATTCAAAACTTATTGCTTTTGTTGATTACCAGCACCAGATCCTCCCTGATGTCATTCATAGGAGTCCTTGACAATTAAGCTTGAGGCCATTGAAGGTGTTGGAGGATACAGATTGCTATTGTCAAGCCCACAACATTCTTGAGATAGGGACTACACTGTCAATAGGTTAAAAATATGTGTCAATAGATACAAAGTCGTGATAGTGTCAATATGGTGTCTAAATAGCCAAGAGGAAAAAGAGAACAAGCCCTTGAACTATTCTCATATGGCAAGGAGAATAATCAAAGGTGAAAAGGTGACCTCTGGTAACAGAATGTGTGATGTGGGACTTGGAAAGGTTTGGAGAAGATGGTGGAAACCAGAAGGTAGAGCAGACCCTAAATCTTCATGGCCACATGGATGGAGAAGGCCAGTGCAGCTGTGGAGGCCATGGGGACAGCTGTGCTCCTCTGCAGCTGACCCCAGCTGTGGCAGCACGTGCTCCCACGTGAACGAATGGGTTTGTCTTATGCTGCTTTCCCTATTCAAGGAATACCATTTACAAAACAGAAACATGGTATGGCACAGAGTCAAAGCCCTTATTCAGCTTTGATCTGCTGGAGCAGCAGTATTTGGCAGCTGCAAAGAAGAAAAGAACAAAAATATGCCACTGTAGACTAACTAGATACCTGTGTCTCTGGCTATTATTTCTCTGCTTAAAAAAAAAACAACAACAAAAAAAATCAAAACCAAACAGCCCAAGTACAGGATCGAGATTTTCTTGATCTGCTCAAAAATAATTTATTTCTCTGATGGTGTATTTTGCTTTCCCATCATATCCTCCTCTGTCCTTGTAACAGACCAGCACCACCTGTCATGGATATCAGAAAGGAGTGAATCAAGGACTGTCGTTGTTTCCTTGCTCTCCATCACTCTTCCCTCAATTGCTTTGTTTCTTTTTTTGTTTGAAAAAGAAAAATCACTTGATCGATGATATGCCAATGTGAGATTCACTTTTCTACCCACCCTCTGGAATTGCAATGAAATTGTGAAATTATGGTCTTCAACAATAGACCACTGATGGCCTTTGAAAGTGGGACAAAAAAGTCAATAAAGTCTCATTTCTTCAGAATGACTTCTCTGTTGTTTTTTTCATATTTGCCCTGTGGGATGTTTGGCAATTTGTTCACACAAGCACATGTAACCAAATTGACTTATCACACACAGTTCTTTAAAATAATACTGGAGGAATTCAAGGATTTTACTTAACACAATATTGTGAAGAGACACATCAGGGTTCTGTTTGCATTAGCTATAATTCCCTAAAGTCCCAGTGGGTTGGTTCAGCTGGAGCTTGCAATTAAGCTAAAGTTGTTTATGCAATAATTAAGTTTTTAATCATGGGTATCTTTTAGAGCTCTATTTGTGGAAAAACATTATTTAAGAACGAAGCCATGTCCAGATCAATGGTTGTCTTGGGTTAGGCAAACGTCTCAAAAAGTGACTAAGATGATACTGAGGTACTTATCTATAATATCAACAACTGTCACTGGTGCCTCCTGTGGAGTCTACATTTGAGAGAGTAATGAGCAATTCACAGCCCTATTTTCCAGCATGCCCAGACCTTGCCTGCTTATGTGGTCCATAAAGAGAAGCCATAAAAACACTCTAGGAAAGTGCCAGTAGACTATGGTTTGAACACAGGCCTGGCTCCTCACAGTCTATACAGAGCCCACACTGGGAAATCTGAGGTCTGAACCACTTTTTTGGGTATCAATGTTGTAGGAAGCATCTGAGCAGGACACTTAAGGGTTCAACCACCTGTTGTGTTAATGCTTAGCCCTTGGTAGCACTGTTCACTGGACAAGTTTGTTCATAAATAACTATCCAGGTTGGTTTTATTGCAGATTGTTTCATCTTTGCTGCCTATGTAGAGCAGGATTCCAATGCCAAAACCCCTCCAGAGAGTGAAAACCCTCTCTGTTGGCCTCCAAAGTAGCTCTGCATTCGCATGAGGCTGTGAGTCCTCAGCATCCTATACTTGGTGCAGCTCAGTCCCCATGATTTGCACTTCCTACCTCCTTCCTGTGCTGGACACAATATTTCCACAGCCAGCAAAGCAGTGATTCATGTGTCCCAGCAACCTCTGAGCCCAAAAGCATCACCCAGGCTTTTCATTTGGATGGGAGCTGTGTTCCTGGGGACAGCTTTCCACAGCATTGGCTCTAACTGTGCAGCAACATCAGTTGGCCAAATCCTCAGCTCCTGCTCAGTCTCTGTTTTGGGCTTGTTTACCTTTACAAATAAAGAGCAAGACAACAAGGTAGAACAAAAACAGTCTGTGCTTTCTTTGAACAATGCATGAAATCATAGAGAACTCATCCTCACTGAAGGCTTTCTGGTGTCACCTTAATAAAAATAATTGTTCTAATTGCTCACTATAAGTATTCCAGGTTGACAATAGTTGTGTCTTATAAATGAAAACATGAAATAAAAAAATAGATGGAGCAACTAGTATTCTAAAGAAAATATCTAAACATTAAATCTAACATCACAGTAAGACAACATGAAGAATGTGGCTGTAGCATCAACATCAAACACCACAAGTTAAAAGTATTTCTTTAGTACTAAAAGTTTCATCGGTTTCACAAGCCTTTTGGTCCTGTTTCTTCCCTGAGAAAGCCCATGTCTCAAAATGAGGACTTTCAGGGTCCATGTGCCACCTTCATAGCACCTGAAGCTGGTTATAGTACCTGGAGCTATTCTCCATATCCAGTGGAGAATATCCATTCCTCTGAGTGAAACACTAACAATGTGCAAAAATTGGTGCTATAGCTCTTTCAAATGATTATTTTCTGCCAAAATCCTGACCGTGACCTGGGACTGTTCAGCCTGGAGAAACTGAGCCTCAGGGGGGAAATCTCTACAGCTACCTGAAAGGAGACTGTAACCAGGTGTGGTCTCTTTTCCCAGGTAACAAGTAACAGGACAAGAGAAAATGGCCTCAAGTTGATCCATGGGAGATTTACGTGGGATTTTAGAAAAATTTCTTTGTGGAAAGGGTTGTCAAGCACTGGAATAGACTGCTCAGGGAAGTGGTAGAGTCACCATCCCTGGAAGCATTTAGAGGATGTGTAGATGTTTAAGAGACATGGTTTAGTGGTAGACTTGACAGTGCTGGGTTAATGGCTGGACTTGATGATCTCAGAGGTCTTTTCCAACCTAGATAACTCTGTGATTCTGTTTCACCTTGAGGACCACAGCAGAAGAAGCAGACTGCACTGCAGCAGGGGGTGTGCTCTGGCAGGCAATAGCAGCATCTGCAGTAGCCTGTGGTGATGGGGGAGAAGCTGGCAGAGCCATGAACTCCATGTGTCTGTCATGGTGCTGGGGAGGTCTGCATGCCCTACATTGGCATGGTGGGTGGAAAGCCTGGTGTGAAGACCTGGTGAGCCCTGGGCACTCATTGAGGGTCCCAGCAGGCTCAGGGCAGCCCCTGACCCTGCACACACAGCCCTGCTCCACCTGGGTACAAAGGATGGCAGCTTTATAAGTGATGAGGCACAGGAGGCAAAAGGAGGTTTATTTTGTTGAGCCAGGAGTCCCATCAGTCCCACAGCTCTCAGTCTCCCAGGGAATTTCCACTAGGAAGCAGAAATAGGGCTTATTAGCCCTTGCCTTATTCATACACGTCTGAGCTCTGACAAGTTGCCTTGCTGTTGGTGACCACGTACATTGAGTGCATCTTGCAGGGGAGCCCCTCTCCAGGGCAAACTTGATGAGTTCCTAATTTTAAAGCACGTATTTCTGTGACTTTGCTCTGTTCCTGCTTCTTTCTGCAGTTTGTCACTGTCAGCATGATCCACCCACATAACAATAGAAGCCCCTATCTAAATTTCATCCATTATGAAAATTTCAGGCCACAACATACCTTCAAGAACATATCCCTCTATATAAGCAGTGATGCTCTGCTACGAGTCAGTCCATGAATCACAGGAGATACACCTAAAAACCCAGCTAGACCATGTTCTGTTCTGTATTGTTAAAGAATTATTTTCTGTCTATTACTCTATTACTCTATTACTCTATTTCTGTCTATTACTCTATTCTTTCAGTTTGTTACTTTTGCCCTTATCTCTCCCAATTTCTTTCTTCTTTTCCTTGTAAGAGTTGATTATTTGTCCCTGGCTGGAGGCACATGCATTTCCCTTGTCACTGGACTCAGGAGTGCATGTGGGACCAGTGGGGATGCTCTCAAAGGTTGGGATACTCTTGGTGCTCATGAGTGCTGCAATGCCCAGAAATGCTTGCCAGGACTAAGTAAAAATTGCATACGTGATACAAGTATGCTTCTAAGAACTGCAGTGTGCAATCTCACCTGGGGATCTTGTGCAACCTCTCTCTCATCCTAAAGGGAAGCTTCGTGCTGGAATATTTTGCTGCAAAGAGCCAAAAGCATGTCAAGGAGTAAAGTATGAGTGCACCATCACACTGAGGTGCACAAGGACTGCCTGTGCTGGGATCTGTGGGCCATGGAGGACATGTATCCTTGTGGCTGTGTGCCTGGGTCCAGATGGGGTGAGCCCATGCAAACACACATCTGGGACAGCAAACTCCTGGCCAGGGCAGGCAGCTCGTTGCTCATGAGAGCAGAGAGTTGATTTTCCTGGTGTTGAGTATAGTTTTTCCATGGAAAGCAACTCTCTGTGTGATGCTGAGGTGTGGAAACCAGATAGAGGAAAAAAACCAAAACACTAGGAATGGGAAAAAACTTTTTCATTAGTTTTTTATCCCATGCTAAATCAATTTACAGACATGACTGGGCAGCACTGGCTGCCTCTCATGTTTGCATCGTGGTGTCCTGGGAAACAGAGAGAAAACAAGGAGTGTGAAAGCCAGAAACTAAAGCCACTCGGAGTAACTAGCACTGTGCAGGACCTGGTATTTCCATTTTCATGGGGAATTCCCCAGTTTTGCAACAGACTATTATTCTTTGCTGGATCAAATCCAGAAAGTTTTGGAATTTCTTATAAAACTAAACTTGGGAAAGACAAATAGATCCTTTGAAACCTGTCAAGTGTTTGTTGTCATTTCAACAACTGACAGGGCTTCTTTTGTATTAAATGAATTTCAGAATGTGTTGCCTCACAAAAGATTAAGCCAAGTATTTCCCCATACAAGGGTTGAAGAAAAGTAATTTTATTATATTAGTGCAATGCTTCTTTCCTTGCTTCCAGGATTTTATTTAATTTTTTTCTCTAGAAGTTCCCTTGAAAATTTCCCTTAAAATGATCTTTCTCCTGGAAGAAGGAATGATAATTTCTTCTGTTTTACTAATGCTAACAAAGCTAAGCAATTGCAGCCATAAGTGTGTCTCTGGCACTTCCTGAAAAACAGCCCTATGGGAACAAACCAGATGCCTTTTTCTTTCTCCTAGGTTTTTCTTGAGTGCCACCTGTCCTTGGAGGGGCTGGAGTATCCCTGGTGGCTCCTGGGAAGGGGACCAGCACCTGCCCAAGCTTCCCTCCCATCCCAGGGTTCTCATCAAAGAGAAAGAGGGACATACAGACATTCTAATGAAGGACTACAACAACTATTCAAGCTGAGACTGACTTAAAATTTGATGGCTGTGGGAGCAGAAAAAAAATTCAGGCTTTGAGCAACTGCCTTTGACAGGCTGACAGCTTAATCTTGGAGAAAAGCAAGCCCTGATGGATCTATCAGCCAGGCTAGCTCTGCATATGTATTTAGGCTACATGTTTTCAGTAAGAAGAATATACAAACACTTTAACCATGTCCTTAGTTTTCCATAAATCATGGTCCTCCTGCAGCAAGGAGGTCCTGCAAAACCAGGTGCTCACACCACAGAGTGCACCCAGTAATGGTGGGAAGGAAGGAGGTTCCTGGGTTTGGGGTCTCCCCCAGGCAATTGGTGGAATGAGATGCACAGCCTGCATTGCCTTGTGAGGTGCTGCTTTCATTTACTGAATTTTAAATAACTGCATTCTCACTTGATGCACTGCTCCCCATTCCAATTTCTCCTGGTAGCTGTGCCCAAAGGCAGGGTCCCCCTCTGGTTCTGATGGGCACAAGAACCACTGCAGTGTGAGGCATCCTGCTGGAGAAGGAGCACTCCTTCAACAATGTAAATCAAAGTTCTTGCTGTCTTTCTTGGCCATATTTATTACTTCAGCTAAGTCATTCCCATCTGAATTCTTGAAAGCCAAATATCCTGACCTACATAAGGCACTTTTTAATCTTTATGAGAAAAGCAATGGGATAATTTCTTTGTATTTTCATTTGTGTTTGTACAAAGTGCTTTTCCTCATTTTAATTATTCATTTAATACCCACTGCCTCTTTGCTGCTACCTGAAGTACACTTCAGAGCTCCAAAACATGAGCTAGGTGCATATAAATTTCAGCATAAATCAAAGCAAAGATGAATCTCAGAAAGCCATAAGAGAGCTGCATGGAGAATCTTCCTTAACTATCCCCACTCACAGCAGGCAGCTGTGATGCCCCATGGTCCCTCCCTGGTAGCAAAAACATTTTGGAAGAATGGTGCTCTTCCAGTACCAGCCCCACTCCCAGGATTACAGTGGGATGTAGGTGCCTAGGTAGTCTGAAGACTGTTACTCCACAGGTTTCAATAAAATATTCAAGCCAGTCCATGAACAGTGTCCACCAAACACACAGGAACCACGAGTGCACTCTGGTGTCTTGGCTGTGAGTAGAGCTGGAGGAGAGTGTTGGATCATAGTCCTCTCCCCAGGATGAGACAGCCCTTCCAGTTCCCTACCAGCCCTCCCAGGACCAGCAGCACCTGCAGCACCTGGGTGAGAGGTGCTCTTTGGATGGGTGGAGTTTTAAACCCTTCTGTTAATTAGCTGAACCAAGAAAATGACAATGGCTTTCCATTTTGTTTTCCATCAGCTCAGTACAGGTTTCCTTCTACCCTGTTGGTCTTGGAGAAGCCCCCTTCGCCTTCAAACCATTTATCTCAGTTTTGCTCTTCTGTGCTTGCCCTGTGCTCAGCATCCCTCTGTTCCTAGCACTCCCATGTGCATTGCCATGTAAGGTATCTTTTAGGCACCATTCCTGACATGCATCCAAAGTCATCTCAGCTGTCTTTTCCAACACTTCAGTAACAGGGCAGCTTCTCCAATTAGCTGTTTCCCTCATCACATCATCTTTTATCTTCTGCAGCTCTTGCCCAGCTGTCTTCTCTCTGTGGTCCCCATCCCTGAGTTGCTGCCATCCTCATGCTCCACATCCTGACCCATTCAGTGAAGCTATCTTAAACACACTCATTCCTGACTTTGGCAAAATGTTGGGAGTGCCCTCCAGTCCTTGCAGTTTCTAGAATTGTTCTTCTCCTGGTGCCAGTTGCACAGCTCTAATCACTTCCAGTAGGTCACCAGGTTTTTCACCTTGTCCTCCCTTTCCACCTCCCAGTTCAACCTTTACCTCTTCATGTTGGTTTCCATTTGACATGATTTTCACCTGCATGCTGAGCCTCTGTCCAAACTTACTTTCTTTCTTCCTCCACCTTGTCCATTATTCCCTGCAGGCCTTTTTTCATCAGTGGTGCCAGGTCATCAAGAGACCTGAGCTGGGGAAGTGGCAATGAATAATTTATTTGTAGCTCTTTTGTGTGCCATGGCATAGCCCTGAGCAGCTTGTGTTTCCCTGGACTGCTTCCAAGTGCTAGCCCCATTTAAAAGTCTGTTAATCACTGAGAGTTTTATTACTCACTCACAGGTTCATCAGCCTGAGGGAAGCCAAGCCCTGGCTCTCACTAAATCCCACCTGGGTCCTGCACCCCGGTCCAGCACTGGTGGCCAAACAATTTTCCCTCCATAGGTGCCTCACTGCTGCTGCCTTCCACTGCAAGAGGCATTTGAGAGATTCCTCTAGGGGTGGAAGATCTAATTCTCACACACCTGTGGAGGCAGCATGGCCATTCCTCATCACTGAGCATGAAGAGTAACAGGGCTGTGTGGCTGCTGGCTCCCAGAGGGATTTTGGGAGAACATGGGGCCAAGGGGCTCCATGTGTTCACAACACACAGCTGGGAGCCTTGCCCAGCTCCCATCACAGGACAAACTCCTGATAAAGACTTCTCCTTAACGAGCTGCAGGGGCTACCAGGTAATTTTAAAATCCAATTTCATCACCAGTTAAGTCAGAAGAAAAGGTTGTCAGGAAGCCAAATAGCACGGGGAAATGTCTGACTCTCAGAAATATCAAGGATTATTTGGGAAAACCTGTGTGCTGACCACTTCTTTCTGAATAATCCTTGCAAAGATAAATAGATCGATAAACTGAGCCCAGCTCTTCCTCCCCTTGTAACCTTGGCCACAACAGACTGACAGACAGACAGACAGAACTTATGCAAGTGAGAGAGCATTGCATGCATGTGTAGCTAATGGCTTGCCTTCATTCCCTGCAGGGATGGGATTTTATTCCCTTTTAGCTTCAAGTGCTGCCTTTGCATAGGGACTGCAGTGGTGATTAACAGGAGGAAGAAGCCCATTGACCCAAACAGAAACCCATTACAGTAAATGGAAGCTGCCCATTGATTTTTCTGCATCCTTCCTCCCGTGGTCCAGTGAGAGAGGATGTCCCTAGAGCTGGTCTGCAGCCTGCAACTCTGCTGCTGCTGCTACTGCTGCTTGGAAACTGCTTGGGTTGGGAAGGTGGGAACTGAAGGATAGTTCAGATCCCCTCACCTTTGCATCCCCACTGCCCCAGAGTATCATGTACCCATCATTTGCTCTGAAACTATGGGTACATGCAGTCACTCCACATTACCAAAGTCATCATGGTGATGAATGCCCATGGAAGGATCTGTGCAGGCCCTGGGACGGGAGGTAAAGCTGGGTATATAAAACCCGTGGATGTGGTAGGGTTTACCCCAGGGCTCTGCTTCACAGCTCACTGATTTGGAAAGGCTCAGGAAGGGAAAAAGGCTCCTAAAAGAGCAAGTCCTGGCAGGGGAAGGCTGCTCCTCTGAGGGGTCTGAGGGGAGCACAGGCACATCACGCAAACAGATGTGTGCACAGCTGACTCCATCAGCTGGGGTCAAAAGGACTCTCAGGACTTCAAACCTGTGTTTTCTGACATACCTTACCCTAGTCCAGAGGAGGTCACCAGTCAAAACCTGGTCATCTTGTTGCCCTTGAAATCTTCACTGTCCCATGGAAAAGCTTCATTGTCGCGTGGGAGCCTGGAGTTCCCATCCGTGTCAGCTGGCACAAAAACTACCACTCCAGACAAATATAAGATGCATGCACTTTCTACATCATTGCACACAGCAAACTGCTTGTCTGGATATCTACAAATTGGAACAGGCATAATGTTAAAAAGGGAAGTAAAAAGACCAATGGGAGCAAACACAAATGCTAAACAACAGCAGAAAAAAGTACTTGAAATACGCTGAATACCATCCTGGGGCTGTTTTGTCTCCAGAAGAAAATAGCTTTCAAGTCTCTAAATATTGGCTGGATGTTAGGATACAGCAAAATGGCATCTATAAGTCAGAGCAGGTTACTTTTCACCTGGGATCTGTTAAAAATGTTATTATAACAGTCTAGAGAAAGTTAAGGTTATTAAGCCACCAGCTCTTGGAGCTCAGCCTGCAACACGATTTTATTCCCATAAAACCAGTGATGTGGCAAAGCAAGCCCTGGTGACATCTAAATGTGCTTCCCCTGCAGTCTCACCGTGAGGATTATGATGCTTGGCAGCTGAATACGTAGATGTGTTTGAATTTATGAGATTTTGGAGTTATTGCAGGGTAAAATCTCACAAAGATTTTTTTTTTTTAAAGAACCCTATATGTTTAAAGGGTCAGAAAAACAGAAAATAGGATAAATGAGGCAGGATTTACTCTTAGTTATTAAAAAAAAATTGAATTCAAAATGGAAAGACACTTACTCACTGCAGCTTGGAGTCCATGAAGCCAGGGTGCCCTGAGTTCAGAGAGCATATCCAGAGGAGGGAAAGGGAGCATTTGTCTCCTTGTTCTGTGCCAAGTGGTGCCCTGGCCTCTGCCTGCTGTGCTTTGCACTCCCTGGCAATGTAAATCAGGATTTGCCAAGCCACAGTCCAGCCTGCATGGTAGGAGCTGAAATAGTGACCATGAGGCTGCCCAAAGGCAGCACAGCCCGAGGCAGGGCAGGCAGGGAGGGAGGTGCAGGGCTGGCTCCTCTGACCTCACACAAAATGCAAATGCACTGCCCTGATTTGACCACAGGGAAACAGGGGGAAATCATTGTGCCCCCAGGCCAGCCCCGGGCAGCTTCTCCCCCACCTCTGCCTTTCCCTGCTGTGCAGCTCAAGATCCACTCTGCAGGCAGTGGTTTTCCTGGAGATGGCAGAGGAAGAAAAGACAGATTTCCCTGAGAACTGGGTCCAAAACCTTTTCACAGCAGAATCACGTCCTATTTCCCACCTCTGTCCCCAGCTGGCATCCATCTGTCCAGCTACCCCAGTGGGAGGCAGGCCATCTTCTCCTGCTGGTGTCCTGTCCCCAGCTCCTTGTGTGGCCATCAGTGGATCACACCAGCAATCAGTAGCTCAGCTCACACTCCTGCCTTCCCCCCTGGGTCTCCAGACCTCTCACCCGTGCAGCCATTCATCACTCCCAACATCACCTGTATGATCTTCTCACTGCTGGGACTGACACAGATGGAGATGGAGTTGGTCAGTGGCATCAGAAGCTGCTGAGAGCAAGCAGACCCAGCTTGGGTGCCTGGCTGGTGATACAGATGCCTTGTGTGAGTTTATTTCCTCAGAAATCTGAGCTAAAATTAAGTGTTTGTGCCATGACAGCAGTAGTTTTTATGATGATGTGAAAAAGTTGCTCTGGGCTCGCTGCATGTCCTGGGCAACTGAGAGCAAAAGGTCAAATAATATATAATAATATGTCCATCAAAAAAGATCTCCTGTTAACACAGACTTTCTTATTTCTATGGCTGACAAAGAAATCCATCCAGAAGCAGAGTCACAGAAGATAAGGATGGAAAAGCCCTTAAATAGGAATTCAGCCTCAGGCTCCTCAGCTGGCACCCACAGCCCCAACCCAGCCCCAGGGTGGAGGTGTCTGACTGCAGCCCACTGACTGTGCATCCAGCCTCCCTCCACGCTCCTGGTGGCTTGGGGAGCCCTCCAGAGCCATCCTCATGGCCAGCAGGCCCTTCACTCACACAGGGCTGCTCCCAGCTCACCCACTGCCCAGGACTGCTCAGCTTCCTTGAAAAGAGGCAGTGAAGCCTTGTTTAGCTGAGCCTCCCTTGCAGGAAAAGCTGTTCTCCATCTGAATCCAGGACAAAGCCTGTTCTGCCATTTTTATCCTTCTTATTTGGGAGAGGAGGGCACAAGTGGCCTGGAGCAGTAAGGCTGGGGTGCAAGACTTGTCCATCCCTTTCTAAGGCACAGCACTGCTGCTGTCCTGCCAGGCTCATTGCAGCTGTTATCTGTGGAGTGTTTCTGACTTCAGGAGAAGAGCAGAGTGATCCTTCTCTTGCTGTGTTTCTTCTGCTCTGTCTGGCAATGGCCACAGCAGAACAACCCAAGGTGCAGGTGGTGCCCAGCCCAGAGCCCCCCTGAGCTCTCTGCAGCTTTCTGCTTTTCTCCTCTCACCCCCATTGCCAGGACAGAGAGGGACACCCAAGGTGCTCCCCACAGAGCACACCCACAGCACCACACAGCAAAGATGAGCAGGGGGCCAGGGGAAACAGCCCATCACCTCCACCCCAAGGATAACTTATGCCAGCCCCCCCTTTCCTCCTTGGAGGAAGGCACAGGAGGCTTTGCCCTATAAGGTGATGACAGCCTTTTAGATCCATGGCACTAGAAGAGATTGAAAAGCAGATTTAAAAATACCATTAAGAGACATGAACAAGACCAGCATCTCCTGTGTCCAGCCTCAGGGTCAATAGGCCAGAGCAGGAAGAGGGATGCTGGGGCCATGCCAGGAGCAGCAGGCAAGAAAGAGGCCTGAAGTCCCTCTGAAACTTGCTTCAGGTGCCTTCAGTTCAGTGAAGCCTGTTCAGGAGCCCAAATGCCTTCTTTTCTTCAGAGCCCAGCTGTGGCTCTGCACCACTGCACAGAGATCAGCCTCAACAAAACGTTTTTCAAAAACAGATGGGCAAACCAGGGGTGGGTCCTCAGGCAGGAGGGGGCCACTGTTCATCCCTCCTTTGCTTTCCTGCAGCCAGTGTGCTCAGAGCTGCCAGGGATGTGTGCAGCCTCCCCTTTCTGTCTCACAGCACTCTGCTGGTGCCCAGGAGGCAGCACCAGTGCACAGAGAAACAGGGAACAATTCCTGCAGCCACCACAGCCAGCCCTGCCCTCCTCTGCAGGCAGAGTGGCAGCAGCCAAGCTGCCCCTCTGGTCTGGAGCAGTCTCTGACATCATGAAATAGCCAATAAGTTTTGCATATAACCAAAATGCACCCCAGGATGAATTTCCTCCAATTTTCTCCCTCTTCTTTGTGGTTTATAGGAGGTGAAGCACATGCTGTACCCTGCCATTCATGTGCTGCCATCAGGGTGCTCTCCCATGGCAGGAATATGCCCATCTATCAGGGCACAATAACAGGCTTTCTGTGCTCCTGAAATCACAAAATAACACATACCCTCTGCCAGGAGCCCTGGTTGGCTCCTGCCAGGTGGTGAAAACCAGGGACACCAGAAGATGGAAGTGGCTCCATTAAATGGGATGGACAAGAAGAAATTTCCTGGTGTTCAAGCAGAAGACTCAGCTGAGGGATTTTGCTTTTCAGCCAGAATTTCACCTGACTGCAACCATCCTCCTGGCTCCCCTTTGTCATGAATCTCAGTCGACATCTCACTCCTGTAATTGGATAATTATGTCAATTATGAGGGTGAGGGAAAATTTTAAGCTTGTAGGTGCCAGTAGAGCCTCCTGGAGCCAACCTCTCCCCACTCAGCCAATGCCTGTGGCTTGGGAAGCCTTTTGCATCAAGGATGAAATTCAACCCTAGAAGAGACATGCCAGAACAAACCTATGTCCACACACATGGTCTGTGGCTGGGGAGGGGCCAGGGCTGAGGGTTTTCCCAAGGCATTCCATTATATCAAGGTATAATCTAAAGTCTTCTGACTCCAAAATGCAAAAGCTCAAAATCCAGCTGAGCAGTAGCCAAAACACTTTAAAGGGAGTGAAAGTGTCTTCAGTCACCTCTACTGCCCACTGCAGGATGGTAACTGGGAATACAGCACAGCACAGAATGCACAGGAGGGGGATCCAGCACTGCCCCCACCTGTACCTTCCAAAATAAACACTGGATTTCCACTGCATGGGCTTGTAGTGAAGGCTAGGAGCACTTTCATACAATTGTAAAGAAGGTTTTTTCATTCATCAGGAATTGCATTCTTGTTATGCCGCCAATATATGGCAGGGGCTGGAGTGGCAGCATGAATTGCAGCTTCCAGGGACTGGGCTTTGCCATGACAAAGGAGGAAAATGCCTTTGAAATGCCAGCAAACTGAATTGGGGCATGGGAATTTGAAGGTTTCTTTCAGTGCACCCAGCTCAACTGGCAAGCAAGGAGCTCAGCAGTCTGCAGCAAGAGCAGTAAAGTCAAGGCAGATAAGTGATCTCAGCAGGACAGGAAAGAATGTATTGATTTAGGGGTTTGGAGACCACTTTCATGCAGAGGATGCACAGGAAAGCCAGGGCTGTTTAGCAGAAACTGTACCATTTTTAAAATTTTTTTTTTTAAGCTATATCTGTCAGAGAAAAAAATGGCCTGGAGAGGAAACTGCATCCTACTCCTGTCTCATTACCCATGTATTTTTTTGGCAGATTCACCTGAATTGGTCACACTGTTAAATGTAAGAGAGAAAATAAATTACCCTTTTCAGACTGACCTTTCTTACATTTATCTTAATGGAGGGCCTGCCCCACTCTGATCTGGAAGGCAAAAGCTTTTAAGTATGCAGGGCTCCTCACCCCCTGCCATCATTCCAGGCAGGGCCAGAGAGAAAGAGGCTTTCTCCTCCTCTTGCCCAGTGCATGCACATCACTGTTTTCCTTTTCTGTTCCCACAGAGCCTCCAAAGGATGCTGCAGCTATTCCTGCTCCTCCCATCCTTCCTTCAAAGTGCAGGACTGCCTTTCCCATAGTGACAACAATTTTGTACATCTCTCTGGCTATAAGTAAGAAGATTTCTGTAAAAAGTTGTGAGTAAATAGCTTTTGGACCTAGCAGACTGCCACATCATTTGGTATGACTGCTTGCACTTACATTTTAATGGAAGTATCTCTGGGGTTTTCTTGTAATTGTCAGGAAAGCATTTGGAATTAGATACAAGCCAAACAAGGCTGGGGCTGCTGCATGTGTGACAGGGTAGATAATGCACCAGACTGTAGCTGGTAGCTCCAACAATGATTCAGCATTTTGTTCATCTTAGGACCCTTGGACACTTCTGGCAGGGGCCTCAGGAGGTCTTTAGTCCAACCTGCTGCCCAGAGCAAGGTCAGCTTTGAGACTTGACAAGTGCCCTCTGTTGCCTCCTCCAGGAAATTGGTTTACAATGTTAAACAGGGTAGGTCCCACGATGGCCCCTGGTACCCCACTTGCTGGGCTCTGGGTAGAACACAACCCATTATCCTCTGATCATCTAGACTGGTTTTTGCTTTCACTCTTCAACACAGCAGAGAGTAGGAAGAGGATGGTATATTTGCAAAGCTGGTCTCTGGTGGCACTATTAATTTCTCCTCTCTTTGCAAATTTTGTCCTCTTCTCAGTAGAGTGTGGTGCTAACACCACTCTTTGTGAGATCAGTAGCTTGCTTTCACAAAGAGGGGACACCACAAAGATTAGGAGGAATAAAACAGAACCTGTGAAGTGGTACTATAATAATCTGGGCAGATAAAAGTGTCCTCAGGCCCCATCCATGGCTGCATCTGCACCATGGGCAGAGCAAAGCAACAAGCCACCAAGACAAAGACTGTTCTCTCCATCTAGCCCCTTCCCTCAAAGGAAAACTGTGGGAGGGGAAGATTGATCCAGCCTGCTGACCGGGATCTTCCTCCCAGAGAGACTTGACTCTGGTCTTGAACAAAGATACCTTGCATTCAGAAAAGGGACAAGGTCTTTCACTGGGAAATTTCCACCAGAACTCTCACCATGTTTGGTACATGGGCCAAATGCAAACAAAGTCATGACTGGAGCCAACAGCAAACTTTCCATGAGCTACTGTAGGAGCAAGATGAGGCCACATTTCTCAGTACCTTTTTCTTTTTGCTACTTCTCTCAATTGGCAGTCCTTGGAGAGCAGCCAAGTCTGCCTCCTGTGCTCCTCATTTTTCAGCACACACCTAAAAATCAATAGCCTTGCACTGGCTGCTTCTGTTAGTGCATTATCATTTCCTGCAACAAGGATAGCTTGACAAAATGAAGTCTCAGCTAAAGACTGTAAAACTGTTGTGTTGACAACTGGGTCTCCAGCACTCTGTAAGCCATTTCAAACAATTTCTTGTGGAGGAGACTCCAAAAGATCTTAGTTCCTTTAAGAGTCCTTTCACAGTTTCTACTCCTGTGTGGTGCTCAGGTAGGGCTCTGTCCCCTATCCATTAGGAATTGCTTGGATTTTAAGGATGTGAGCATCATCCAGGTTCAATGGACTATGAGCCCTTTGCATCACTGTTGACACAAAGGCAGGGAAGGCTCCATCCACATGCAAATTTCCCATCTGTTAAGGCTGAAACCTCCCTCACGGCACATGCAGCCCTTCATGTAAATGAGCATCAGCCTTTCTGATTTCCAGAATGTTTTCAGGAGAACAGGTGCCTGCTGAGAGAGCAACACACAATTGCCAAACCAAACGGCTCCCAACGGCTGACCAAGGAGCCTTTGAAGGGAAGGAAAGGAAACTGTGCAGCAATTCTCAGTTTGCTGATAAATCCCAGGGTAGTCTGGGAGAGGAGGGCTGAGCAGAATCTATCTGACAGCCGTAGCTCTCCAGCAGTCCAACGGGCCAGTTAAGCGTGACAGATTTAACAGACCAGTTTGCACAGCAGCATCGTGTAACACACGAGCTTCAAGTACTCAGATAAGGTGGAGCCTCAGGTTTTCAGACACATGCAAAAAAAGCACTGGGGACCAACACAGGAGTGAAGCTAAATAGGGCAAAATCCATACAAGCTCCTTTACTGTCTGCCCTTTCCCTAACAGATGTATTATGTCAGCTTAGAGTGGTATTAACTTGCTCAGCGAAAATCTCTCTTCCCTCCTTCTCAACACATGGTGAATAGAATCCTGCAGGCTGGCATAAGACTAATGCAAAAAGCCCAAAAGAGGATGTGCTGGAAGAGGGATCTAGGAGCGTGGCTGTGAAGCAGCTGCTGTTGAGAGCAGACAGCCCCTCTGGTTTGGTCCCCAGTGCTCCAAGATGTTAATTTACACCAGCCAAAGTCAGTCATCATGTGATGCACCTGCACACCAGGCCACCTTCCCATCTACAGACTGAAGCTTTTTGTAGATGGTCTCAGAGAACAGCAGTGTTGTTTCCTCCTTCCCTGTGTGATGTGTGTGATGCAGCTCTCGGCTGGTTTTGCTGAACCTTCCCTGAGATTGCTTAGCAATGACTGCACTGGCAGAGCAGCTATTGCTCTGCACACAACTGCATCATAGGAGGAAAGGAGATTGATTCCAGCCAAATCCTGTAGCTGCCACATAAAAAAAAAAAAAAAAAAAAATATATATATATATATATATATATATATATATATATATATATATATATATATATATATATATATATATATATATATATATATAAAAGTACGCAGACCACCGGTACAGGATCTATGCAGAGACACCAATTGGGGAATTATTAAATTATTATAGGGTTTTCCTAAAGAAGTTCGGAGGCCTGCCCATTAATAGTTTCTTGATAACACCTGAAAACCTTGCAGCCTCATCCAGGGGGTGATTGAGAGCCAGAGGTGCTGACCTCTGCCTCTGTCCATTTTCAGGATAGCAGTCCCAAGAGGGAGCAGTGATGGAGTAGCCATAAGAAGGAAATACTTCTTCTCACCACAGCAGGACTGATGGCCCAGCATTGCCAAGATGTCACATCTCCCAGAAAGGTGATTTTTCATGTTGATCAAGTGAATTCAGTGCTCAAAAGAGGTGTAAAGAAGGGACATCACACAGGAAAAGAATAAATTTTTGTTGAATCAGATGCCAACATCGTGGCTGGATTTTCAGTCTAGAAATGAATAATAGCATCTATTACAAGCTTCTGTGTCTTTAGTGTATCATACACAGTCCTTTTTTTTTTCCAGTTTTCAGTAGAAAAATACTGTTTTCATTACAAAACCAGGACCAAAAGTCAAGCGACTTTTACAGTACTGTAAAGGTGACAAAAAGGACCTGGTCTGGTAATTATCCTTTGGCGAGACTTTATTTTCACCCTTAGGATAATAAGTACAAATACCCTGATGCAGAATGGCAGCAGGTATAGGAGGGAAAGTCCTGATCTGCAAGTGCTGTGAGTGCCTTGTCAGCACCTGACACAAATGTCAGATGAAAAGCCACGGCCTCAGCTCCCCTCACCAGTCACTTCTGTGCTTCCTTACAAAACCAGCTCACCTCCCTTGGAGCACCTCTTAGCACAAAGCTCTTTTCAGCAGTAGAAACTGTACTTGGGTAAAGAAACAAGCTGGAGAACTGCAGCTGTAAAGGCTATCAGATGTTGAAATTCAGCACCTGTATCCAGGGATCGATGCAGCCTCGGTGTGACAGCTGCAATATCCCCAAGTGCTGGCAGCAGCACTATTTACAGGCAGCCTTTAGCTGCTGATGCCGAGGCACTGAGGTAGCCTCTTGCTTCCCCAGCTGAATGGCACTCAGCCTTTTCCCCCTCTTCCAGTACCGTGCTGCTTTTCACCTTGGAAACTGGCACCTCTGACAGCAGCGCTGCTCCAGGGCAGCCGAACCTATCAGCTCTTTCTCCTTCCACAAATGCTCCGTTTCAGCTTTGCCTCACAACCCTTTTGACTTGTTTGGCCTCACAGTGCAATTGGGGATGCCCACATTCCTCATTTAAACCCCCTTGAGCAGGTGAGCAGGGCTGAGGCAGCTGCACCACCGAGGTGCTGGTCCCTGCTCCCTCCTCCCACACCGGTGCCACTGGGGCTGGGGCTGCCCCAGACTCTCTGGCCCCACTCGGGGCCAGGAGCTCTGGAGGGCTATCAAGTTCCTGTTGGCTTCTCACTCAGCAGATAATAAGCTTCCGTCTGGGGTTTTGCAAATCCCATTGGCTATCTTCAAAGAAACATCTGGTGAGTCAGGGAGTACTCATCCCAGGGGTAGGAACTGAACCACTCACATTTAAATAGCTCTCTGTCTGAAAAGGTGAGTTGTTGAATGACAATTATGCCATGCTCTCAGAAGCTTCATTATCTCCAGGCTCTCCTGTTTGCCCTAATCCACCAACACAAAAATGTCTCTTGTCTCCACTTTTCATTTTTTTCACCTGCAAAAGGAGAGCTATCTCCCCAGGTTTTGGAATCAGCCTACAGGGACCAGAGGGACCAGTCAGGTTTTTCCTGGCAGCAGCAATATTTCCCTCTAAGGAGGATGCAAGGAATCTCCATGTTTGCTGCATGTGACCAGCTCTTCCCTCTTGGAGCACAGGGGAATACCTCCAGGCAGCTATTTCCAGCAGAACTGTTACCAGAGCTAACTTCTGCACCCTGGTTCCCCTTTCCAGGAAACAGGACAAAAGTTCTTTACTGAATCAAAGGGAAGCTGAGTTAGAGATTTAGGTACCACAACACCAACCCAACATCTTTAAGACCAGGCTCCCTCAAGCAGCCCATGAACTTGTGCATGCAAGCCTTGGCACAGATGGATCCTCCCTACATCACTGATAACCCAACCCTCCTCAAAGGCAGGGTGGGCGTTTGGCACCTGCACAGGCAACAAGCCACCACACCTTCGAGCTGCCTTAATTTCCAGAGGTAAGGAGAGGCTTCTCAGTGCCTGGCTGCAGTCTCCAGGGCTTAACTATTAACTTTCAGGTGAAAAAACAGCTAGGCATGTATACCATTTAACATGAACAAAAGCCTCCTCAGCCTTTTGGCCACCAGGCAGAACAAACTGTGTCTTTGAAGATAAAACCCCCAGACCCCTGAAGCCCAGGGGAAGCTGCCAGGCCAATGAGGCAAAGGAAAGGAACAGGCTTAGGCCTGGCACCCTGCAAGACCCTCTGGAAGCTCAGGAGCCCCCGTCCCGCTGGTGGCAGCACACCTCCTCATGAGAGCATTTGGCTCCTGAGTTACCAGCTCAGTTTGGGTGCTGGATCTGGGAATAAGAGGGGGCAGTGAGGCTGCTCCCTGGCAGTCAGGTCGGGCCATGCAGCACTGTGGTGATCAAGGTCACTTCTCAAAAGGGCTGGGGCACAGACGAGCAGTTGTGCAGCCACAGGGAGCTGGCAGAAGAGATTGGCACTGACTGCAGCTCCCCAGTGGCTCTCCAAGGGCAGGGCTGCCTCAGGCTGTCCCAGCCCTGCAGTTACATCCCAGCCTCCCAACGGGAGCTCAGGATTATTCTAATCATCTCAGACCTTGAGATAGTAAAATGCACTGGCAGCTGAACAGCCCCCAGGCAAGTTCCTCCCAGGGCAGCTCAGGGTGCAGAAGCCAGGGCCTGTGATCCCAGCTCTGGTCTCCTCTGTGACAGGGAGTGCCAGCAGCAGAGAAGAGAAGCAAGGCCAGGTCCCAAACCATCCCCCCTCAAGCTCTCTTCCCTTGCCTGTTCCCATGGTCCCCCTGGTAGCCAGCACAGCACTCACCTCTGCAGTAGGGGCAGAGCTTAGGGTGCTCTTGAGCCACATCTGCCTTCATGATCACACCTGGAAAAGCACCCCAGGAGCTACAGCCTCCCTTCTGCAGGAGGGCCAGTAGCTCTCACTAGGTTGGTCACCAGTGAGGCTCTCTGCTGCAACACCAAAGGAAAGTCTTACCCAAGGAAAGGAGGCAAATGCAGCCGGAGCTGGGGGCTGGCCAGTGCCATGAACCGTGGGTCTGCACTTTGCTTGGAAGCTCAAAGCATGTTCCTCTCCTCTAGGCAGTTCAGACTACCCATCAACACCCAGAGCCATGGAGGAGTCCTGTCTGCAGGCAGGAGAAGGATGTGATGCTCAAAGTCCTTGGTGATGAAGCCAGAGACGGTCACTGCTCAGGGCACAAGAAAAATAGAACCTGAGGCAGCCATCATATCTGTTTGCTAATATCAGATATCCCCTTCCTTGGGATGCTGTCAGTCATGGTGACAGGAACCAAAAGGCTTGGCTGGCGTTGCTTGATTAACACAAGAGTGCAAGAGAGACTCTTGCCTATTTGCTTTCCAGGGTACCCATGGAATTCACTGAAAGGCAGCTCAGCTGGTACAGCCCCATGGATTTGGTGGAGTTCCCCAGTCTGAACTCCTGCTGAGTCACCACACTGACACTTTATCCCATTCAAGACCCTTGTGTTTTCCCCTCACACAGAGGGCACAGTTGCAGTAATGACTTTTCACCTGATGAGGCTGCAGGGCACTCTGGAGCTCCCTGCCAGCTCCAGCCATAACCTTGAGACCACCAGGATTGACGAGCTTTATTTAGGCACACATGAGCGGCACAAATTAAAGAACTGAAACCCAAACTTTGTCTAATTTATCCAGCACAGGTAACAGGCAGATCAAAGTAAGGCATACACCGCTATGTATTTCCCTCATTCAGGAAATCCAATATCATCCCTCCAATATAGAGCTGGCTTCCAGTATCATGGATTTTTTAAAACATTAATTTTCTAATCTAACCTCTACAGGCAGTTCTACTCTGTTATCCTACTCCCTAATGACTAGTGCTAGAGCCTATTCCCCCTTTTTTGCCAGGCAACAGCTAAAAAAAGTGACAACTTGTCACCCCCTTTTGCCTCTCATTCTCAGTCTGAGCTACTTCACTCTGGCAATCACTGACTCTGGGCAGTGATCACCTCTTTCCTACAGCTGCTCTTTCTTGCATGGATAGCTGCTGGTCAGTTTATTTTCAACAGGCATTTAATGGTTGATCCTATGGCAGGTACCTAAAACTTCTCCCATTGCTTCTTCCTGCTTCAACAAATAGATGAAAGTAGAAAAAGAAAATTGTTGTTTCATCCCACTACTTTGCCTCTATCCAAACAAAATAGTAGTTGAAGAGTATTTTCTGTTAGAAGTGTCAAAACATTTATTACTTATAAATTCAGCATCCTTGGAATTTATAAAAGCAGGGTGCTTATATCTGGCACCACTCAAGAGGCAGCAGCTTCTGCCCTAAGGAACTGTAGTTCACATTATCTACCAGCTAAAACACAGTAAATTATTCCCTCAAGCCTGCTCCAGGAAAGCACAAACATCACCTTGACCCTGACCAAAATTTCTTCTTGGAAGCAGGAGGTTTGTAGAGATAAACTCCTGCTGGAGTACATGATATGCTGGCCCTGGGGCTCACATTATGCACTTGCTAGTACATAATGGAGGTAGCAATGCCAGAAGTATTTTCCCCTTAAAGCTGGGCTCTTCCCTCAAAGGTAACGTAATACCTGAAGGACAAAAATACTACGCTGCTGGGAAAGAGTTTTGCATCACTAATTTTGCAAATTTTAGAAATTCTGTCAATTCTCATTGATACAACAATCCATTTTACTTTTATATCTAGTTCAGCTGTTCTCCTCAAATTACTTCTGCTGGCAGTGAGTGCCATTCATTTAATGAAAAATGTTTCTATCAAATCTGAATTTGTCACCTCTGCTTTACAAATGTAAAAATTTGGCCTATAAAGCTACAAGACAAAAATAGAAGTTCTAAGTTCTCCAATTTGTTATCCATTTTATCAGAAGTTATCCATTTTTGTCATCACTGTAGCTATTTTAACCTCTCATTCTCTTCAATCTCTAATATTAATGCTGTCTCACTATTTTTGTCAGTATTTTCAAAATCCTAAGGAACTTGAAATACAAATCATCTGCCCATGATGCCTAGAACTCAGACTTGGACTGATCCAGGTAATTTCAAAAATAAAAGTTGTTAAAATACTTCGCTTTCTCTACCTATGCTGTCCTTCACATTCCAAACTGCAACTTCATTTGTCACTGTGATCCCTGAGCTTGATAAGGTATCATTACAGTCTTTTTTTTTTTTTTTTTTTTTTTTGAGCTTGACTTTCATAACCTCATATTTTCTATCTCACTGGCCATTCCTTTTCCAGATTAATTAAAAAACCCCAAACCAAACCCTTATCAACTAAAAAAAGCCCAGCAGAAGTCAATAATAAACTATGGGAAAAACCCAGAGCATAACAAGGGTTTTGTAATTATACAGTCCAGTGTAATAAATTGGTAAGCAAATTAGCTTCACATTTTAAATCTCTTCACAGGTATGTACACGTGGCACAGAAGCACAAATATGCCTTTATTATCCTACTTTATGAGAATTGTTTACAGCTTATTATCATGAACCATATATTACCCTTAGCCTCTTGAGTAAAAAAAAACCTTTTATTGTGCTCTGAAAACAAGCTTGAAACTCAAAGCTATGGCCAAGACAGGGTATCTAGGAAGAACCTCAGTACTGCAGCAGAAATAAAGGGGGAAGGAACTCTCCTTTAAGAGTCTTAACAGATCTTAGCATTTCCTCTGATTTAGGCACAGAATTCCCCTCAGTTTCAATAGTGTAACTGCTGCTAATTGTCTAAGTGCCAATTTACACAGGACATCTAGCAAAAAATCTGCTTAAGCTTAATCACTTAACATAAAGTTAGCAAAAGATTTTTAGATGTAGAAGTATATCCATCCCTCTATTTGCATCTTGAAGCAGGATTTGTGTAAGAAATCTTATCAGAGCACACACAGAACTACAAAACACACAAGCTTTAGTCCCCTGGAAAGCAGCAGCAGCCACTCCTGATTTCTGGCTAGCCCAGAAACACCTGCTTGCCTTCTTACCTGCAAGAGAGGAAGGAAGTTTTTACAAAGTGCTGTATATTTCTCTTCTAAATTAAATCATTGTTCCTTCTGTTGCAAATGTACTAAGGAATGATATCCATAAACAGCAGAGATCAGCATTAAATTAATCTTGATTCAGCACCTTAGCAAAGCCTTTAATATTGCAGTGGCCATGTTTTTTTTCCTCCAGCAGCTGAGCTAATCCCCCTGACTTGTTTCCACAGCCATAATTTTGCTATCCCTTAAGAGAACATAAGTTGTAGAGTACTTTCATCACTACCAGATATTACAGAATCACAGAATGGGCCAGGTTGGAAGAGACCAGGGGGGTCATCTGGTACAACCTCCCTACTCAAGCAGGGCCATCCCAGAGCACATGGCACAGGATTGTGTCCAGATGGTTCTTGAATGTCTCCAGTGGGGGACACTCCACACTCTCTGGGCATTTTGTTCCAGTGTGCAATCACTGCACAGTAAAGAAGTTCTTCCTTATATTCAGGTGGAAGTTCCTGTGCATCAGTTTCTGCCTGTTGCCTCTTGTCCTATAGCTCAGCACTGCTGAGCAGAGCCTGGATCCATCCTCTTGGCACCCTCCTTTGGATACTTAGAGGCACTGATGATGTCCCGCCTCAGACATCTCTTCTTGAGGCTGAACAGGCCCAGCTCCCTCAGCCTTTCCTGGTAAGAGAGATGCTCCAGTGCCCCAGGCATCCTTGCTCTTCTCCACCGGACCCTTTCCAGGAGCTCCATGTCTCTCTTGTCCTGAGGAGCCCAGAACTGGACACAGCACTCCAGATGTGCCTCACCAGGTCTGAGTAAAGGGGCAGGATCACCTCCCCTGACCTGCTGGCACTGCTCTTCCATCCTAATGCACCCCAGGACACCAATGGCCTTCTTGGCCACAAGGGCACTGCTGCCTCAGGGACAGCTTGTGGTCCACCAGGACCCCCAGGTGCTTCTTCACAAAGCTCCTTCCTTGAGCCTGTGCTGGTGCAAGGGGAAGAACCCTGCATTTGCCTTTGTTGAGTTTCAGACAGTTCCTCTCTGCCCATCTCTCCACCCTGCTGAGTTCCTTCTGAAGGGCTGCACAGCACTCTGAGCTACCGGCCACAATATTACTCCTCACATGTATGATTGTTTGTAACACACACAGTGCTATAGGAGACACATGTACTCTCTTCATGGTATTTCAGAATAAGGGCTTCAGATCATCCTCTCCTTCCCTTCCTTCATGATATCTTTTAACTCGAGCATTGCATAGGGAGAAGGTAATTTCCATCTGGCAATGAAAATCAAATGTCAAATTATTCACTGTATTATCAGACTATCCAATGGCCTGACCCTGCAAAAACTTAGCTTTAGTCTTTTTGGGCTGCTAGTACCCACTTTACTCCAATCAAAATAGAAGCATATGCATGAGCTTTAGCAAGGCTGAGAAATGTGGATTAAGAGCTACTGCTTTTGTTTTGGCAAACACACAAACCACAATATAAAGCACACAAGGAAAAAAGCACACAAGGAAAAAGCACGTCTTTTAGCAATCCTCCTGCCCCAGTTTTCCACCCGCCTCCCACCACAACAGAAATGCTCTTCCAAGGGCAGAACTCTGACAATTGGTGGGAAAATTCAGGCAAACTGTTCTATCCACTTTCTGCAGGAGTCATTTGGCATGCTTTAAATGCCAGGCGGTGTTTAAGGATTTGCTTGGACATGTGCGTATATGCATCTTATTCATCTTAACAAAAGGCAACTCCACATACTTTGCTACAGAACCTCACCAAACACTTTGACTAGAAGCTTCTGGATTTTCATGTATTTATTCTGTATTAAGTACCTGGCTATTTTTTCAAACCAGGATTATATCTCCTGCATTCGTTTTTCAAAATCAACGCATTTGAAAGCCTTGTTTACTAACTGAGCATGTCCTGTCTCATACCATTTCTCTCTCTTGTGCTGTCATAGCCATTTCCCATCTCAGCCTGTGTTACTTGGGTGGTCAGCATTTTGGGAAAGAGAAGCCTATCACACTTTTGCCTTCTTAAAGAAGGTTTGTGTCCCTACAGTTTCTTATTTAGCAACCACACAGAGTAGAAGGAAACACCCCCTCCCAAGACTCATCTTGGTAATGAGCACATAATGGTGCCATCTCAGTCCCCAGCACCTCAAGGAGTAGGTGCATGCTCTTTTCACCAGCAAATGAAGACTGCAAAAACTCACAGCACGAGCACGCGGCTCCTGTGAGGCACACAAGGGTGACGCTGCAGCACATTTGCAACTGCTCATGCTCACACTCCTCTTCAACAGAAAAAAAACTTCCAGGCCACTTATTAAGTGAAAGGAAAACAAATATTGAAGTGATAAATCCCATTATCATTTTTCAACAGGCTTTGTGCCCCTCCTTTTTTAACAATAAATAAAATGGAGTCCTTCCTTCATTTCCAGATTAAGAAGTACTATTAAAAGCAGTTCAGACCCAATTACAACACTTGAAACACCACTGAAATGCACTACAATATTCTTTTATTTAGTTTACAGAAGAGTCTATCAGTACAGGTTGCAGAAAGAAAATGTTTAGTGCTATTTACAATTTGTTTTAAAACTCTGCTCTATACAAATTTAATTCTGATCAGTATGAACAATATTTTTGCAAATCTACTGCATATAAAGCATTTCATCAAAGCAGTAACAATGAATAAAATAACCTGTTTACATTTGAATGATGCCAATCATTCGGAAAAACGATTACACAGAACATCTGTAAGAGTTGTGGACACTTAAGTACAGAACACAATGTCAACCTGTGACTCAGTTTTTTAAAGGCTAAAGCTATTTATATGGAATATTGTTCTATTATACTACACGCCAATCTATATTTAACTTCTATAGTTATGTATTTTATAAGATTTTTATTAAATATATTCTACACATATTTGTAATTTCACCCAGGAAGAATTCCTCCCCAGTGAAAAAATATAAAATCTTTTATATTTTTTAATTTTTCTTTATTTTTTACAGGTTTAGATGAAACTAGCTCATGCTTTAGTGCTGTGCAAATTTCTTTAGCATATCAACATTTAAATTATTGATATGAAATAAAAGAACGGCATCCTTTTTCAATTATGTATGCCTTCAAAAATCAGCTTCTGATTTTAATACCATTGCAAGCACTAATACCAAATGCAGATTACTTAAAGAAACAAAACTAGTACTATGGCAGAAGTTTTTCTTTTTGCTTTTTAAACTTTAATAATTCTTTTGAAGTCTTTAATGAGTAAGCATGACACTGGAGTCTAAGGTACAGATGAGAAAAATGACTGAAAACCACCAATTGCCAATATTCAAATACATAAAATTGATTAGTAAATGATGTTTTCTAACGTTTATGCACAATAATAAAAGCCTATGAACTACAGGAAACTACCCCTCCCATATTAAGGCTAGGAAATGCACTCTCTGCACTTGTTTGTGCTGTCTGAATAAGCACTCAACTAACACACAATTGGAGTGCACACAGTAACAAAAAATCAGTTTCATCAGCCCTCTACAGAGTGCTTTTAAATTACAGGCACATAGTATTTTTTCTTTGTTGCAGTGAAAATATATATAGTTAGACTTGGTTTAGTTAGTATTCTGTGCCAGTTTGGCCACCGAGGTTGACTTAGGTAGAATTGACTTAACAGTTTTTCCTTTGATTTGGCCATAAGTGAGATTTGTTTTAATTATTAATATACTATTTTCCAGTGTTGCATTAAACATTGTGGGTTATTACTAGGTGTCTCAAATATTGTTAGAGATTGTTGAGGAGAAATATACTGTCAACCATATTTAGTGCAAATTGCATCTAGAAAGCTTGACTGGTTAGATCCGGTTAATGCAGATTTTCGTGGTAGCAAAAAGATTCCTGCTATGGAAAAAAACACAAACCTTTCTGGAGACTGAATTCTTTCAAAAGTGATGTACTGCAAGATTATTCAACAAAGGAGGAATTGAAAAAAATAATTAAAGTGTTCATAGATCTTTCACTTTTTGTTTTTAAAAAAAAGACTAATGAGACAGTGTTCATGTATTATTTCAGTTCCATGGATTTACAGACGGGCTCTTCCTACAGGTGTTTGAAGCAAGGTAGGGCCTCTTCTATTCCAGCAGCATGAAAGACAAAGACTATATTACATCACACTTAGCAGGTAAAGCTAACAGGGTTTACAGGATTACACAGCAATTGCTTTCTCCAGTTTTTTCACGGTTCCTTTGACCTGCAAAGAAGAAGGAAGTTTTACTTACATTCCATTTCTAAAGCAATGAGACTGTTCTGTGTGACTGTATGCTTAATACAAGTCTGTTCTTAATTATTTCCATATTTATTGTTATACACATTCATACATAACTGAAAAATAAATCAGGACTAATTTTTCACAATAAAAACAAGAGCTTTTAAGGTCTGGGTAAGTTTCCACACTGTATAAAAATACTCAACTAGAAAGTTACTTTCTTAGTTTTCTACAAAAGCACTCCATTACCTTTTTCACAAAAGAGCACAAGGACTTGACTTTACTGTACAATGAAATACTCAAAAAGCCTGTAAGAGACCTGACCACTTTGCCATGTACCCGAGTAAGAAACTCCTCTAGTGCCCAGCCTACCTTGAGAGTTTGGTTCTGGCAGTGTCTCTCTAGCCACCAAATGCATCACTGTTGTTTTGCCAAAAGGAAGTTTTAATGCTGCAAAAGGAGAAAGGGAGAGTTATTAATACATTATATCAGCCTTTTTTTCTCCAAAATACCCAGTTGAAACTAACTATAACTGGATTAGCACTTGTTCAAAAGTTCATACTGTTAGGTTTGAGCTGCTTCAAACTTGGTTGAAGTTTGGTAAATCAGGGACTTGGGGCATGACAATAGTCACTTAGAACATTGCATTCTTAAAGACATGATACTCTTGCTAGGAAACTGAGCCTTCCTCTTTTAAGTAAAGAAGTGAAGTGGGCATTCATGCTGAGACTCAGGTGTTAAGCACTCTTTAATGATAAGGGTGCAAAAAAGTTGCTAATGCAGCCACCCAATCGTTATTCCTGAGATACAAAACAATGAGCCTCTACTGCACAACAGATTTTCCCATAACATATTTTGATCCATTACACAGATTTTTCGAAATACAAAATATCTGCATCTTGCCTTTTAATACTAATCTGTAACATCATGTGCATGTGAAAAATATCAGATTTAAACTAGTATTTCTCACAACACTGCCTTTGTGAGCCTTAGCAACACAAAATTTTTAAAAATGGTGCTTTCCACAATTCATTCTGCTTGTGTCTGAAACTAAAATTATAATTTTTACATTCCAATGTAAGTACACAAATATACTGTATACTTAAGAGTATCTTTCTTGAATGTTTTTCTGAGAAATAGAAGGCAAAGATGGCTTAAGTTCTTCCCACCTTATGGTGGAAAAAAAAATCAGTGATAAATTTAACAAGAATTTAATCCTTAATACACAAATAATTCTGATTTGAGTAGATTTTGTCCTATCAAACTCAAGTTACAGCTTTTTCACATACAATGAAATGGCATTTTAAGTGAATAGATAAATAAGGAATGGCCAATAAACCTGAAGGCAACTGAAGCAAAAACTGCTTCTCTGTTTTAATCACTACAGCATAGATTAAAGATTCACTAATAAAAAGCCTCTCTACAACACCGCTATTAAATCATGTTTGCTGCCTACATATTTATTTTTAAAAATGCAAATTATGATTAAAACTCAGGTTCAAACACAGGTGTAATCATACAAAGTGATACAGAACTCCACAAGATTCTTTGAAGCAGCTGTACTTTGAGAAAAGCAATCTCTATGGGGAGGCAAATCTAAAAGTTGAAGCACTTGAAGCACTACCTGTGCCTGCAACTAGAAGCTACTGATAGCTTGAAATCTTGACAAAGATGATGTATTTTGGGTACCTGATACCATGCTACAACTGAAAACTCAAACTGACTGTCAATATGCTCTTTGCAAACTCCATGGAAAAGGACTGTCTTCATAACAAACTCTTGAATTACAAAATAATCACATTAGGAACCTCTTTCATAATATCAACATAATTCAGGAGACTTGATTAGTGAGCTGTGGAGATTAACTATTTACAGTAATCAAGTAGAATTATGCTACTATTTATATTAACTGATTTCAGCTAGTACTTTGCATAGTTCACACAAGTTTTTGCTAGAAATTTCCAGCTTCTTGCTTGGAGCACCATGACAGCATCTGAGCAGCCTAACCTATGCCCAGTAATCCTTTCCCGCTCTTCTCTTTGTGCTCTCACCCCTTTCTCCATTTTAACCAAAATTGTATTTAATTGTATTTAATTCCTTTCCCAACTGTTCAATCCCATAGTTGTTCTGTATTTTCTATTGCCAGAACTTATTTTTCACCCCTTTATGGAATGTGCATGGCACATGGTGGGTTGAGCTCCCTTCCTCAGCAAATAAGGAAGCAAATGCTGCTGATTACCATTATCTACCAAGAAATGGAGAACTGTTGATTATGTATTACTTCCCTAATTAATATTATTTGAAATGCAAACTGCAGAACAAATATTTAGGTAAAGGATTAAATTTCCTGTTGGAAGCTGAACAACAGACTCAGCCTTGCTAGCCAACCCCCAGCACAGGCAGGACACAACAAAACTGTATGGCTCAAGCACTGCAGGCAAGAGCAGCACAGCTTTACAGAGGTGCCTGTTCTACACTGCTCCCAGTGCCACTAGCTCTGCTGTTCTTGTAGTGGCAGGTCATTCAGAGGAGGTTTCAAAAGAGATTATTTCTTGAAAATAAAGTTTTTTCACTCAAAAGCACTTTTTCCTATCAATTTCTCATTTTGAGACATCTTAGTTTACAGGAGTCTCAAATTCATAAGCCACTACACAGACATGTAAGGTAAAAGTGAATAAAAATGGACTCCAGTTAAAAAAGAAAACACTGAACTGTTTCCTTGGAAACTTTTGTTTCACTGGATGATAAAGTGATTTTCAGGAGGTCCAAATTCCAGTCAATATCTTCTAATCACCAAAAGCAAATATAACACTAAGTGCTATAACTCAGTCAAAGAGAACTGCAGCTAGAAAAGCATAATGAAAGTGTATTATAATAAGAAACATAATATAAATATTGTGTTTAGCAAGAAACCTCCCCCCTCCACCTCCCTTTTAAAGGCAACTAGTTCACTTAAGGTTACCTCTAATGAACAACACAAACTGTAGTAAGAGTCTTTTCAGGCTGTCTCATGAATTCCTGTTCCCCTTTCAGCTGTGAAATCTTACTCCTGATAACTTCATTAGTGCTGAAGTTAAGCCAATGTTTTAGGGATTCTTTTTCTTAATACAGCAACAAAAATATTTTTCAAAAACACTAATATACATGTAAGATCCTTGGGGTAAAAACCATGATGATTAAATCGCAACGCATGAATGATTAAGAATGAACTGAAATGCCCTGAACCCAAGAAAGTGTTCAAAATTCATAGACCTAAGTTAATGCTAGAGTCAGCAGCATGCAGCTATTATTCTTCAGCTTAACTCATTAACTAAAATATTAAATATATTAAACAAATAGTCAATATTTTTTCAGATTTAGACAAATGCCACTAATGGGAAAAAATGCTGGTGGTAAAGAGCCGCACTCAGATAAATGGTGAAGTAAATCCCAGTTAGCTATCCTTGCCTGGAAATGTAGGGTAAGACTAGCATCTTTTATTGCAGAGATGATCCAAGACTTAACATTTGTCTTTCAACTTTACTCCAACTGCTACTAGCTGCACTCACTGTCACCTGGTAAGAATACAAATTAAAGAGTGAATAAAAATTTCAGAATTCTTCCAGCTGAGCTGACAATGATCTTGCTTGTATATATAGAAGCATTAAAAATTTATATATGTGGAGAGTGAATCCATAAGTACATCACTAGGCAACACTGGGAATGGTAGAAAGCGAATCAATAGCTGTATCACCCCAGTCAATTCTTCAAGGAACATCACCATAAGCAGTCCAGAAATAGTATTCTCAGATTCCTCTTAACTTCAAAAACAATTCATTGGTGATTCTGTATTATATTAGGTTCTCCTTTCTGTACTGCATTCAGGCACCAAACCATGAATATAATTTGAACCTAGAAGTAGGAGCATTAATTTCTTTTTAAAATGGCACAGAATGGAGGGTCTCACATTGTTTAGCCATTGATACAGTTGATACTCCCATTGGCAAATGCTACCTACAAAAGCCGAGATGACTTAAGTGTGTGTCACACCTCTAACAAGGGTTCCCATCAAAACTCGTATTTGTTGGGAAACAGTTGCCACGAGGGGGCACAGTTGACTTGCATTTCCTTAGCAAACGAAGTGAAGCCATTTACTGTTGTTTTCGCATAACTATGCAATTGTATCCCTGGGAGAGCACTGGACAGCAAGAATGCTTCCCCTCATTCTCATTCATAGGATGTCTTCCTGCGTTGCACTAAGATTTAAAGTATTGTTAGACCAATTATCATAAAGTTTATCAAGCATTTAAAATATTTCAGATATTTTTTAAGTAGCTTGTGCTACTAAATGCAGTGTAAGAGAGGTGGAACAAAATTGTTAGAAAGACAACAAATAAAAGCAGCACCACAGTTTCTTTGTGTGAGAGGAGACTTGACTTAGCAGGTGGTACCTCTCAAAGTTTAACAACTCGTGGTAACAACATGAAAAATAGGCACTCAATTACAATGTCACTCTATGCACAGGAAAAATAGTATAAAGCAGGCCATCCTGTGATCTTGAACACTAAAGTAGTATTCACTGAACCGTAAATAAATATCCCCTTTGCCTAACTGTGACATGTATAATGAAAATTATTTTCGTACCTCCTAATGTCACATTGCCATGAAGAAACCTCCCTTGATAAATAAGTCGCAAGATATTTGGACTGCTGACTTGCTCTTCTTCCCAATCTGAAGAGAGAGAGGATTTCCACAGTTACATTGTAATAAAAACATTGTTTGTTATTTCACCTTTATCCTGGAAGAAAATCGGGAACAGGACTCTTTTGCATAAAACACTAAAGAGAGAACACAGGCTGAAGGTACAGGAAAATAATTCAAGGCCAGCACTCCTGAAGTCTATTCTTGAATTTATTATTTGACATTGGGCATTGAAACACGTAATTTTATGTCTGCAAGTATAAATATTACTGATGTCACAGACTGCAAGATATATTTAGCAGATACACAAGTTCTAAAGAAAATATTTCATACATGCAAATTGCCTCCTGATTCTTGATATCCAGGCCGTTCTGAAGTCTCCCTAGCCATACTCCTTGTCACCAGCTAATTGCCTAACTGGAGCTGTTCTCCAGCAAGGGGAAGCTGCCACACACAGAGCGAGCGCGCATGTGATGGGTCACTTGAAACAGGACTCTGAGATCACAGCACTGAAAACAAGCTCCGGAGGCAGCTCAGCGCCGTTCGATGCCGGCCAGATCCAACCAGTTCCATGTCTGGAGGGGGCAGTGACCTGAGCAGCCCCCGACCGCCACCACAGAGCCGGAACAGAGGCTCTCTCAGAACAGACACCCACCAGTACATTTTAACGAGCTTCTCAAAGGCCCATCCGTGAACGTTTTTATGTGGCAAACACTGGTTCAAAAAAAAAAAAAAAAAAAAAATGCATTTTCCTATAATGCTTAAGCCATCATAAATAAACGATAAGCTTAAATGGTCTTTTCCTACTCTTTTTCCATTCCCTGTCACAATGTGAAGAACAAATAAATATGCACTTTGCTTTCAGAACAAGTATCATAAAGCCTTGACATGTTGAATTTAAATGGTCTCTCTGGGAATACAGAGTCTTCTATTTCTTAGATGACCAGATATCTGGCAACAGTTGTTCACAAACGTTCTCTTTCTGCTTTTGTAGTGTTTATATAGCAAAATGAATATTCAGCAAGGGATCAAGACAAGCCACAGAAACCAACCTGTTCACTGGGAACATACAATTAACATACAGGCAATAGCAACTGGCACCACAAAAGGAGAAGAACTGAAAAGGGTAGAAGGGGAAGCATTTAAAACAAAAGCCACAGCTGCAGAGTGTATGGAGAGGCATCTGGTGCAAAAAGCAAGCAGGAGCCATCTCAGCCCCAGACCACAGCAGGAGCAAGGCTGGTACCAACAGCAGAAACTGCAACACTCCCAGGTGCTCCCATGTGCCTGGTTTACAAGATTAGATCAAATTAGGCAAACAAAGCTATTTGAATTTCAAGTATTTCCACTTAGGGTCCGATTCAATTTTCTTGCAATTCAAGCACATGCCCCTTCTGCTGTGCTGTGAAGTGGGCTACATCAAGGATATGAATTATCACACTGCTACCATAACAGTTTGGGTTTGGATTTTTTTACTCCATACAATCTGAACTCCACTATATGTGGCTATAAAGAGGAGAAATTCAGCCAGTTGACAGTGCCATAATGATGTAAAACCACAACCAAAAGAAGACAGACTAGATTTTGGCACAGGTATTTTCTCACTGTTAAGCTGCCAAGTTACCCATCTTTTTAATTTCTGCTTCTTGGCTGGAAGTCTGAAACATTTCTTTCTGACATTATTTCAAATTTTAATTTCCACCAATTACCAAATGTGCCAAGGACTCACTGAATCTAGCTTTTTTTTTTTTTTAATTTCAGATAATTGCTGTACAAGAAAGAAATTAATATTATTTAGAAGAAAATGGGGAGGGGGAAAAAGAGAACAGGTAACCTATCTAAATGACATGCATTAAAATAAATGTGGCATTTTCCACTGCAAGTCAAGAGATCCTTAATTAACAACTGTATTGCCAAAAGAAGTGGAGCGATGTTTGCCTTAATCCTGCCAGCGTCTGACAGAGGTGATTTAATTCCTTTTTTCCCCCCACGAGATCATGACAAGTCAAAATGGTGTAAAAACAATTGTAACATCTCTTTTTCAAGGCAACTTTAGTCCAATTTCTCAGTTCTGTGGCAAAGAGGAGCACTCTCAGTGTGAAAACAGCTAATGGGCTAATGTTTGTGAAAATCTATATGCTATTCTGAAGTGAAACTTTTTTTCTTTTAAATTCAGACTATTCTTTGCAAAAGTAAATGTTCACCAAAATTTAGAACACTCCCTCAGGACAGCAGGTATTTGAACTGAGGTTTCCATGTCTGGTTCTCCTTTTTTTTTTTTAAAGATGAGACTTTAAAGTCTGGGTTTCTTCCCAACTCTAAACTCAGAATCCGCAAATTTCAAGCTCTTCACAAGACTGAACATGACATCACATGTTCACAGGCATAAACTTGAGTAAGGAAAAAAATCCAGTTCTGCCTCTACCAATTCAGATAAATGTACACAAAGAGCATTTGGTTATGACAACTATACTATAGATACACATTAAAATATGTGCAGCACAGATGCTATGTTAAACTATTTGTTAAAGCATTTTACATCTGTATCTAATACTTCAGAGGACTTAAAACCTTCTCCTTCATTACATATTTTACTAAATACATAATACTGCATCTCAACAAATCAAATAGCAAACCGAACTTTTTTCCTGACCTCAAAGACCAGTTTAAGGCCTAAAATACCGATTATCACCATTAACTTTTTGGCATAAACTATCATCCACCATATGTCTTTGACAAAGGCACCACAGAAATAGACAGTGCAATGTTTTAGTTTGTCTAAATAGTAGTCTTTTTAACATCAAAACAGTAACCCAAATGAAGTCCTGCACCAAAAGAAGCATTTTCTTTCATCGTATGTAATGCTATGTCTGTGTTTTGGCTATTTTCCCATGAAATCATAGTGGGGAGAACAGAAGCACTTTGTTTTGGGGATCTATTCACATATGTGAATACACATCTTAAGTTCTCAAGTTCATTTTCCAAAGCCAGTATTCCTGTGTGACACCAAGTATATTTACACAAACAACATCCAGTCTTCTAATGTCTCTTAAAATGGGCTTTTATATTTGTCTTTTTCCTGGAAATATATCAGTATTACTGATCCTTTCCAAGATAATGCAGTAAGGAAAAAGTACTTCAGACTAGATTTCACTAATGCATTCCTGTGACTTCCCATGTTTTATTTTAGCTGTCCTCACATAAGAGGTTTTACATCCCCAACATTTCCTCACACTTACTAGATCCTCTAACACGATCGATAAAGAAAAGTGTCTAAAGATAGGGAGAAAAAGTACTTCAATTTGGGGGAGCAAATTCTAGAAATAAAGTAGGAAAAACTCCTGACACCTAAAAATCTGCCTAACTGGAGGAACTGTAGGCAGGACACCTGTATTTCTATATAAATGTTTGTCCAGATAGTGAATAAACATACTTAATTTGAATGGTGAGCAGGAGATCAGTTTACTGACACTTTAGTCTGAATATACAGGGAAGCTCCTTGCCCACCATTAAAATAGTCAAAGCCACACTTCTACTCACCCATTGGCCAGTTGTCATACACATGTTTTGCAATATCTGCAGCAGAGTCATTCGGTGAAAACAGGAACTCTTTTGTTTTCCCGCTTACCAAGATGAGGCGCAAATTTATCTGGTAAAAAAACCCAAACCATCAGTATTAGGAAAGCTTACAGAGACAACTTAAATTATTTATTTTTTACAGTCACTAAAAACTGTCATTGGTTTTAAAAGACTGATCCAAATAATTTGAGAAAACAGTTTAACATGTAAACATATGTTAAAAAGAGGGTCAAAGAGGTCAATAAAATGTTGTTCACATATCCATAATCTAGGAAGATTAAATTCTAACAGCTGGTATTTTTGATTATAAACACCAGAACATTCTGTTAGTGATTGAATGAACTGTGCCAGAAAAATAGCTTTGATAATGTAGAAATATGCTCTAGCAATAACACATAGCTAAGCAACATAGCTCCTGAATGAAGAGGAAAAATATAACCTGAAAAATTAACTTATACAGAAAGAATTAAAATATCAAAATCTGCACCTGAATAGCCTGTTAGCCTAAATAAAAGCCCTAGATTGCTCCCTCCCAATCTCATCCAGCTCATCTCCTACAAAACACCACAGAGTCAGACAGCATCCTCCCTTGCTCCCAGCTGCCACAAAGCTGCCTTCTTGAATCCTTCTGCCAGTCTTCCCATCCAAAACTTTGTCTCACAACTGTCTTTCACCAAAGCAAAGTGAGGTCCACATGCAACACCGTTGTAACATCACATAATAATTTTTCTTTCATTAATTCCTCCATATAACTAACTACCGGCACCTTCAGCCATAATTTTCCTCTCTTCTCTTTGCAAATTACTGAATAGAATTCCTTTTCCATACAGCATTAAAGTAACACATATAAAGGACTACTGTGACATTATTTACAATGCAGAAGAGATTAAATTTTGCCTTCTCGAGCGACTGTTAACAAGGTCACAAAATACATTTGGGTAGCTAGCATTTAGCAATGCCTATGGCAACCAGGAGTCTAGCTGCTGTTGTACTTTGACCTACAAGCCCACATTTCATCAAGTCTCAGTGAGACTAGCAGACTAACTGCTTGAATACTTTTTTCCAAGTTAAACTGTTAAGCGGTGGCTCTCAATTTAGGTAAGTTGCAACAAAGAATTCTTTGTTGGAATTCCATAAACTGTTTTCTACATCAAATATCAAGTGAAAAATTTACAGCAATGTCCCAGTTTTCTAGACTTCTTGAAAAAATCTCAGTGCATCATATCCACTGAACATTAAGAGCCCTGCCTCAGCTGCCTATCTCCACTTATTTCAGAAGCTCTTTAGAATGCTTTGGCTTGGATTCATCCTACCTATCTTTAAGCACCTAATGGAGGTATCCAAATTGCAATCTCTATCATCCAGCACACTTCAAGGTCAATGAAGGAAATGACCCTTCCTAAAAGCAATTCAGTGTCTATTTCAATGTGTAGCAAGTATAAAATGATGGAGCATAAAAGGCTAAGTTCACCTCCCTGTCCTCCTACTAACACCCCTTGGAAAATACAAGTCCTCCCATTAGTCCAGGAAAGCAGCCAAATGGTAGCTGTCTCTAAGAAAGCACCATAGCCACCACAGGAGCATCACTGCATACCAGGTAATCACAAAAAAACTTCAAAGAGAGAAACTGAGGGAATGCTGTTTAGTCAAAGACAATTCTTCCTAAAATTCAGTATACATTTGGCTATACACAATAAAGTTTTGTTTTCTTTGAAACATCCAGAATGATTAAGGAATTATTTTCAAATTTCACCAGTATTTAACAGAAAAAGTAGATCAAGTTCTACTGTTCCTGTTTACTCCAAAAACCTGACTACTGTGATGAAACTACACTGAAGCTTCAAAAAATTGGACTATGTTCAGGTGTTGTTTTGCTTATACTGTTTTCAGTTTCAGTATTTCGCCCCCCTTTACTGTCTCCACCTGTGTATGTATAGACAACACTTACAGTTTCTTTAGCTGGACTACCCTAGATAAAGTCTTCAAGCTTTCTCTAGTGAGACACCTATTCTTCCTTTCATCCTAGGAGCCTGTCTCTGCACAATTTCTTCTATTTTCTCCCCAAACAAATGACAATTTCTGAAGCGTACCACATGATGTCTCATACACCATGCTTGTATAACACCACCAGTAATTTCCTCTGGCTACTGGAAACATCTGTGACTGTGTCCCAAACGCACATATACCTTCTTCATAACTGCACCATGCTGTTTGCTCAGTTATTTTGCACCCTCTTCTACTTTGATCCTTTCAATTATTCAGCCTCCAAGCTTTTATCTTAGCTGTATCACCCTAAAACACATGGCTCCAAATTTCATCCCACTCCTTTTACTCCATCCCTCAGAGAGAAAGGAGGCTAGGTGTAAAGAAGTATTCTGCATCACAAAGATGTTTCAGATTTCCCCCATGTCTGGGCACTGGACCTAAGAAATCTCCCAAAGTTCTTCTTCCTCTCTACATTACAAGCACTTTTCAAACTTCATGTCATCAATGAATTCTAGCAGCAAGATGTCTTTACACTTATCTTTGTCATAAAATGAATCAGGAAACAACAAAATTGATCTGACAGTTACTTCATAATGAATTTAATAACAAACTCTCTCTGAGCTGCCTCCCCTCCTCTCAGCTAGGTCCTTTATATGAAGGTCACATACACAGTTTCTCTAATACTTTTAAATTTCTCCTGTTTAACCAACAGTTTGCAAAACAGCACCACATCAGTTACTAAGTACATATTCAGATGGCACAGTAAAAATATGCACATAGAAAGTAAGTTCTTTTCATCAGCTTTTAGAAGTGGGGTGTACTGCATTTGATTTCACTCTCTGTATACCTCATTATTTTAAATTATTTTTTAAGCATTAATGCACCTCCTTACAATACCAACATACTGCCAAAAATTTAGGAAGTTCAGACCACATCACAATGCATTACTTGTGCTGGGAATGGGCCGCCTATTTAAAAGAACAAACAAGCCAATTCCAAATTTTCAGCAGCAGTGTCTACCTCAGCTTCTTCACCAGCAGCCTTTTTTCCTCTCACTCAATTTCCCATATCCATTTCCTGTACTCTAACTGGCTCATGAGACACTCCCCTTAGCTTGCTCACTCTGGCTAAGCAGTTCCCAAACTCTGAATTTATCCTGTTTATCTAGTGATTTATTTTGCTTCATCTGTGTGTAGTTTAGCTGTGGTGGGGGTTACCTGTTGAAGACCACGGCATTTTCCTAGGCAGTAGACTTAACACCAAACCCATCCACTCCCTAGAACTACCTTGTTTGGATCCTACAAGAAAATGAATAAACCCCAAAAGATTAGCCCTGCTCAGCACTTAAAAGTATGATTGTGACACTGCATTAACAGAAGTGAAGTTACTCTTCTTTTACCATAACATTAGAGAGACACATTTCTTTTTATTCTCACTACTGAGTTTTGAGATCACCAGGCAAACTAAAGTGAATACAGAAAGGAGAAAAGTATCACTAAAAAATAACCCAAACTAACTTGGCTTCCTGGAAAATTTGAGTAAGTCATACCTCTGCAGTTACTATACACCATAAAATCAATATAAGCAATATGAGGGGGGGAAAAGGGGTGAAAAATGTTAGATCTTTCTTTCCCCCTACCTCCCTAAGATGGATAAGGTTCTTGTTGCTGAAGAGCATTTCTTATAGCCTTACTATGAAATATAAAAGGCACACTGAGATAAGATAATAATTTTACAGGGTATATTACAAAGTATGTGGAAAATTCAGGATAAATGTTTTAATTTAAAAAAAAATCTTCACATATTAGCAGAAACTCAAAATAAGTTTTTAAGTCAGTCAAGCAGATGTTATATCAAGTGCAAAGAAACAGCTGTTCTAATGAAAGGTTTGAGTATTTCCTTATTTATAGTACAGCATGCCACCAACACATTAAGCTTCCATGTTTCTCTCTCTCTCTCTATATATATATATATTTGTCTTTCTTAATCTTGGCTTGAAGGAATCTTAGTCTTGAGCTGCATATCACACTACCCCAAAGGGTTTGAAGCAAATAATCCCAAAATTTGTGTCTATATTTAGAGTCCAATCTCATTTCCCTCAAGAATATTTGTTAACAACTTGCAACTGCTGTACTACTTAATCTTGCAAACAAACTACAGGAGATCTGAAAAAAATATTTCTGGCAAAATTTCAGAAACCTCAGAAGTAAAAGAAGAAAGAGAAAAGGTAAGATCATATATGTATATAATTACTCAAAGTGAAGAAAAAAGCCTTGGTTAGGTAGAGGAATTTTGACATAAAAGCATCAAATTTTTATTTTTCAAGTTAAGAAAGGTTTCTTAGTAATCTTTAGCTATCCTGTATCCTATTTCCTATATTAAAAGCTGCCATGGAGGTTGTATCTGTATTTCTTGTATGCTTAAAGCCCCTCCACCTATTCTTGTCAAGTGTCTTGGCTGCCAAAGACTTGCAATTCTCATGGTCCTGACAAGTTTGCTCTTCAACTGTCCTTATTATGGCTTTTCTTTTTTTCAGGGTACCAAAGGGAGTTTCAAGGTCCAAAAGACTTTTGCTACAACAAAGTGACAGGGATCATATCCTCACACTTCTGTGTTGTAGTACCAACTGCAACATTACCGCTGAAAGCAGTCAAGGGCAGCCAGAGCATCAGAAAAAGATTAAATACAATTTGCAGACTACATCCCCTCTGCACAGTTATGTAATAGCTCATTCTGTTTGTGATCTCAAGCATGCAAACCTCACCCTCTCTCTCCCACTCCAATCTCATAATGACAACTTCAGTAACTAGCCCATCAGTTGCACTGCATACACAATAAAATTTTTCAGTGTAGATTATATTTTGCAACAACAAACTCCACCACTAAAAAGAAAACCACCCAAAAATAAAATTATATTTATGAAAAGATTATAGTCACAACTGCAACTACAACTTTTGGAAGATAAATTTGGGTTGCATACACACTGATATTGAGTAAGTTTTTTCTTCATTCTAGGCATCTACATAGTTTGCTCACTCTTTAAGGTAAACATCTTAGTGCACAGTGCTTCTAATTTCACAGCTAATGTCAAATAAATGGGAAGTCACTCTAACATCAATAAACATTGTGTAGGTTGGAAATCTCATTTCTTAACGTTTAAGTGACTTCTCATCTATTCAGTTAAACAAGCTAGCTGGTTATCAATTTTATGCTCCAGTAGCAGTTTAAGATTGCTCCCCAACTTTTAATTAAAACACAGAGAAGGAAAAGTGTCATATCACTCCATCATATGCAGCCCCCAGTTTAAACTAATTGTTTTTCCTTAGTCATTTTAAGATTGAAATACATACAAAAAACACTTTCCTCAACATCCAATACACTTACTATTTTGTTCAAGTTCATTATTGTAAGAAGTAACTCGGTTCTCTAAAGACACATTAAGGTTTCCTAATGGCTCTAGGCCAGAGAAACCTCCCAGTCCCACTTTAGTGACTGGATTCCAACAAATTTCATACAAGGTTGAACCAAGCCCAAATAACAGTCTAAGCATCACAGCAGCATCAGACAAGCCAAGTCAGCAGGAACCTGCAGGCTCTGGACACCAGGTCACTGCTAGTATGCATCCACCTGAATATAATGAAGAACTTAAGTTTCTAAATGCCCTGGAAGGCTGTTGTAGAACCTGAGCTGCTTTCTTTTCATTCCCAGCTTAAATTTATTCTTGAATACTTTACACTCACTGATGCCACGTGCACATCATGCTTTAACCAAAAAAAAAAAAAAAACCTTGGAGTTTTGATGGCTTTCTTCTACATCTGCAGACAAGGACACACTTAGCTAAAATTAACAAGCAAAGGTTTTCTTCAGAAAGAAATCCTGTCTTCAGAATTCTGAAGCACATCAACAGAGATTAAGGTAGCTGGGCTTGGTAGGCCTGGAAGGGACCTATTAGCAACCTTCTCATGCCTAAATTACCAAAAAACCTCTTTACTGAGTTCCAAGACAGAAGACCAACAGACAATGGTCATAAATGGAAACAAGAGACTCTGAATAGTGATCAGGTAAAAGTTTTCACCCTAAAGATCTCAAAACAGTGGTCACTTAGAGATGCTTTGGAAGCTCTGGCCTTGTGGATTTTCAAGGCCCAACCAACAAAGCCCCAAGCAATCTGGTCTGAATTCAGTGGTGACCCTGCTTCCAGCAGGAGCTTGGGCTAGAAAATTGCTCAAGGTCCTTTCCAAAGTGAAGAATTCCACAAATCACTTTAATCCATATCTGCTTCAGTTTTGCTTAAACTTTCTTAAGTATGCATAATTAGAATGATACACAGTATCTCAGGAATTTATAAAATGATACTAGAACCTCCTTAAATCAACTGCAAAAGCCTCTCCATTTTCAATTACAAACATCACAACTGTCTTACATTTGTAATGCAGTAATCTTAAAATACTCTTCTCTAGCCCAGTTGTTTCTATGACATAAACTTTCAAGCTTGCATTTCAAAATACAGCTTTTAACCACCCATAATGCATAGGATTTTTTTTATTTTAATTCAATTAATTCTGTTCCTATTAATTCAGTCTTTGAGATAATCCCATCTCTGTACAACACCACAATCATCTTCTACACTATTCATCATCAACAAATTTTATCAGCATACTGATTTTCCTTGTCCTGGTAGCATAAACGAAAACAATACAAAGATAGCTGGTACCAAAATTACCTTTAAGGAATTCCACTAAGCATAACTGACAGCCTGACATTTATATCCTGAACACTGTACCTTACCATCTTCTCCACCTAAGTCACACATTTAATCAAACCCTGTCTTCCCAATTGATCCCTTCCTATGCAATATCAACTATTTACTGAAGTCCAGGCAGATTACACCTCTTCTCATTTCCCTTATGTGGAAAATACTCTCCTTCCAGAGACAATCAGGTGATGAATCTGTCATTATCTAATTTGGATAAATAGAAATCATGAATTTTATTCCATTATTTCTTCTGTGCTCCTTCTCAGCATCCATCCCGAGATGGTTCTTCATCTGTCAAGTTCAAACAACAGATCAAATCAAAGCCAAAGTTCAAATCTCTTCACATCTTTTCACTCATCTAGCACACAGATATTTTATAACTCAATTTCTTCAAACTGAAGAAACAGCAAGCATGCAAATTCCTCAGATACACTCCTTATTACTAACCCATTACATTTAGTTTATTTAGGATCTGCCTCCTTGAAGTCCAAAGCCTTTTCATATACTCCTGCTTTGCTTATTATTCCATTTGATTTATGGAATCAAATGTATCAGCTCATGGTCATTGAAACTAAGTCATTTCCCCAAGCAGCCTTCTGAAGACTTCCTGAACTTTCCTGAATTTCAGACACATCTAGAATAATATTAGCTCCTTCTCAACCAAGAAACTAGCTGGTAGAGGGATTGAAGTGCACAAAGTAAGAAAGTAAGAGAGCAAAAGCATGAATTTGTAGCTCAATCATACAAGCATTCTTAATGGGAGAGAAGAGATCCTTCATCCTGAACTCTTCTTCAAGAGTAAAAAAAATACAACTACAGTTCTCATGAATCACACTCCTAGACACCTATTTTCACCAGACACTTCATAGAAAATACAGATAATTTAACTACACTTTCTCAACTGAACACCTAAAATTTACACTTGGCAACACTCAGAACCCCTGCATTTAGCATAGCTCTACCTCTACAGCACCTTGCAGTACCTGTAATAAATTTACTTTGTATCATGAAAAAAAGATTGACATGGAAAATGAGAAGAAACATAAACTGTCCACATGAATGAACAAAGCTCTGAAGTTTCATTGCCAGCTGTGTCACTCGTTCAAAGCCACACCACTTGTGAAAGCAGGGCAATCCCAACACGACACCAGGTAAATGTGACAGCACCCTGTGCCACTCTATTCAAGGCTAAGGTGAACCTCACAGCAGTACCAATGACACACACACCTTCAGATTACTCCAAAGTGAATCAAATGTGGTTTTATGTGCAACTGCTTTCTCAAACAAGGAACGGCCAAGGCAGCTTTGCACTGCTAAAAATTTAGTTAGCAAATTTCAGAAACTTAAAGTGAAAAGAAAGATAAAACCAAAAGAAGAGCATAAACAAATTTAATTTAAAGGGGGGAAAAAGCAAAATCTTACAGGCATTTAACTCAGTAGCTATGATAGAACTAGCTGTTTCTATGGAAACCAGGACACTCTTGAACTTAAAATCCTAGTGCTTGGTCACACTTCATCCATTTCCTCACTACAGTTCAAGTAATACAGGAAAAATAGTAATATCCTCCAATGAATTCCAGGGTTATGTTTTCAGAAGAAATACCTAGGAAATACTGTTCTTCAAAATAAATTAGTACAGCCACTGTGATAAATAACCAGCAAAATACAATGGATTTCAGTCAAGTTTACATACCATTTCCCTTACTATCCTATTTGCATTCCTGAAACAATTCTAGGTTGGTTTGATTTTCTGAGGATTTGTGGAGAGAGATGAGGTAAACACAACACACTAACATGTCTGCTGGAGCTCATTAAGAACTAAGAATTTTCACTGAAAATCAATTTTAACAAGACTTTAAAACCAAAAGAATAACTTTTTCTTACAACATACTGGTTCTATTAGCAAAAGATATTTTCATGATTTAATGAAATAAGACTCTGCCACAGAACAATTTGTCTCTCAGAGTACAAGAAAACTAAGGCACTACTTTACCTAAAATAAGGTAAGTGATCAAGTACCTGGTGTTCTCAGCTCAAGTGGAATTTTGGCTACTGTATCCCAAGTACATACTTTAGTTATAAAGCATCTCCTGCTGCTCTCCAGGAGAATTCACTCTGACAGAGAAGACTCAAAGACCTACTCTGATTACTCATTAGCCATAGTCAGGGCAGTTTCACCCTGCACATGTTATAATTGTCTAGTCCATCATGATCCTAATGTGCAAATTACAAGACACAGAAGACCTTTAGCTTGTCTTTAACACACATCAGAAAACCAGGAGACTTAATATAAATAGGAAGTAAAAATACAGAAAGTAAGACATGTGGCATTCAAGTTTGCTATGTTTTAAGTTCATCCTTTCAACTCAGTGTTGGAATAAGTGTACTTTCACTGAGGAATAAAGTGACTAAAACATGTAACAGAAATTTATATACTCAGATTAACATGAAATGTGGTAGAGACCATTTCAGCAATCAGTATACCACATTGAGCCAGTCAATTCCAAACACAAGAGTGGAAATAACAGTAAAATTGCATCAAATGTCAATGCCCATGAGGGAAGTTCATGCTTGCAGGCTGAACCAGTTAGCTCTGGTCAGCACAGCCAGTTGAGTGGTTTGGTAACTACGGAGGTTTACAGCTCCTGTTCTCAGGAGGGACCCCTAAAACAGGAACCAGGCCATCCTGCTGGGACATTTCCTGGGGTTCCTGGCCTGCAGTGCATGGAGTTACTGCTGAAGCTCCAACACAGGTGTTTCTATGCCTTCCTCAGAACTTACATATAATAATAGCAGAGAAGAGCATTCCAGGGTTTCTTTCTGAAGTGGGAAAGAGTGTGAGTAGGAGAGAGAGAGAGAAGAAGGTGTCTGTTTCTCTATTTTCAATCACTGTCTCCCTAAAAATATCTTTTAATGACACACATCCCAGTGTCTAACTCCAGAATTTAAAAGTGAAATCAGTGTGTACCATCTGTGTTACCATTCTGTCATCTCTTCTCAAGAGCTGCCCCTGGATAAGCCCAACACCTTGTTTTCCTCCTCTCCTATTAAGCTGATATTTGAAGCTTAGAAGTCCACCCCACAAATACTATTAATGATAATTCTAGTCACTTAAATTTGGATTTAAATCTAATATAACTCAATAATTGACCTAATGTGTTCTGTAGAGAGATTATTTATGTATTACTTTAAAATACTATTTAGGACAGTTCAATGGCACCTTTTAAAAGATGAGTGTAAGATCACCAAGACTGTGAACACTGATGTTGGGCAATGCCTAACACCTCCAATTTGAAAGTCAACACTACCACTACTGCTAACAAAGGAGAACCAGCTCCATGCATAGCTACTTTTCCCAAGTACAAGTGGCAGACAGATACTCTCTATCCCTTCATAATACTAAATCAATTATTTTTTCTGACCTTTAACCAACTTTGTAGGGCTCAATTTGATTTAACCTTGTACCTAGAGGATTACCTAGGCTGGAAGGTATTACAGTTTTATAACCCACACAGTCAGACCACAGACAAAAGTCAAAGCAGTCTTCCACTTATAGCCTGGATGAAAACATATATCAGCTTCAATTTGACCAAAACTCAAGCTCTTTGCGGAAAATAAAAAAGTGAACTCAAAGAAAACATTAAAAATACATGAAGAAAAAAGGACATTTCAAGGGAGCTGCTATTTACTGGAGTAATCAAAATAATCATAGTTGCAAGCAGCAATGATTCGTGGGTATCATCTAGTTCCACATCCTAATTTTCAGGAGAAAAGTTTGGGGCTTTTTTTGTGTGTTTTTAAATGAAGTTTTAAAACATGATTTTTCATATTAAGTTACCTAAGCATAATAAAGATGCTTTGGGCTCTCTGCATTCCTGAGCTAGACTTAATGGCAGAAGTCCACCTGCTCCTCCCTTTGTTTCCACTTTCTACCATGTGAGGCAGGAACACCAAGTAAGGATCACTTCAGTGTGTATATTCAGGTACACAAACATATACACAAAAAGACACAAGTAATTAGCCAATTCATAAAATTTCTTGGGAAATCTCTAAACAAGGGGGAAAAGGCATTTATTTAAAAATAAAAAATCCCCCAAACATAAAACAAACATACAAAAAAACCCATACAAATCCACAAAAAATCACCCTGCTGTCCTGGAAATTAATGGTCTACTCCTTACATATGAGAGCATAAAGATTCATGAGATCTTACCCATGAAGATTACAGCATGAGATTAGACTTTTCCTCAGAAGCAAACTCATCTCCAACACAAAGCCTATATTTAAAATGTGCTACTCTTCAGGCCCCCAAAAAGGGACAACAACAAAGTACAAAAATAGCCAGATTTGGAGCAGAAGAAAAAATAATACAAAGAACAGAAACAACCCAACCTTCCAAATAGAAATTTATCTCCTCCTTTCTCTTGCAATAACTGTTGCATTATATATTATTTAATACAGTTTACTGTGCAGTACAGAAAACATCACACTGTGACTAAGTAGGAGATTACAGCTAAAAAAATACTATTTGCCATTTAAAGTAAACACAGCTTGAAAAACTCTTAGGAAAAAAAAACACTCCATAAAGACAAATAATGAGTGACACAGTCCTGTGGAAGTCCCCTCACATAAACTCTGAGCTATTAATAAGTACATTGCATGAATTAAAAAAATAAACTTCCCTAGGAATTTTCAGGACCTACATCACAATAGAAATACTAGCAATAGGAGGTCAAATTTGCAGCTTCTTACTTCAGAGTCATATTGGGACTGCTGAGAGGTCCTTTAACTTGGTCAGCACCAATATATGAAATTTTTCAGGCCTTAAGAGTATGTGTCCAAAAAAAGATAGAAAAAAACCCTTTAAAATGTTTTAAAACATGAAAGATGCAGAATTGTACCTTTACTTAGAGATGTATTTCAGATCACTTGGGTGGGCATATCATAAAATTAAATTTTTATTAATAGCTACCAATTCCTAGCTTCTCTGGGCTTACTGTGTGTCATGGCAGTCAGCCAAAGTTTTGCCATTCTAAAGCACTATATAAATCACTGATCTGTGATAATTAAAGGCAAGAGACAGGGCATTATATATTTTTGTCTCTGATGCAAAATATAGCTCATATTTTAATCAAAATGGATGTTTCAATGACCAGAGAGCTCATTTACTCTAGCAAAACCAAGCAACTCAGATATGAAGAACACCTTTTTTAATCCTTTTTCTCCTAAAATAGCCCAGAGAAAACACTGAATTACGCGATAAAAATCAAGGATTTTGATGCTGATGCCAATTTATTCAGACTACAAGTCTTCAAGAGCAAACAGCTTGACTTTGACCTCTGCCTGTACTTCTCAGAATAAAGTAATGAACACACTTTCCTTTTTTCCTCCCTCAATGAGTTACCCTTAATGTTCAACAAAAATTTAAGTCATGTTTATAGAAGGCTTACATGTTTTTCTTCTATTTAAACATTATGGCACTAATGCATCCCTAAGCTAAGTTTGCTGAAGTCAACTGGCTGAAGCTAATGGAATAACATCACAAATAAGGTCTGATGCAGTTATTTATTGTGCTCTGCATTCACTGTTGAACACTAAAAGGCACAGCTTATCCACCTTTCTTTCTGAAGCCAGTCAAGTGCTTGTGTTGCTCCAACCAGCTAAGAGTAAGTCAGCCTAAGAGTAATTCTTATCCTGTTTCCATCATGAAGAGTACTAGCACATACAGGCTGCCTATTAATGACTAGAAGAGTTAAATCTGTCCTTTCATTTGGGTCTCCTCCTTTTCCAGAATTGTTAAGACTTCTACAGAGGCAGAAACATACAATTTGCCAGCTGTTAACTTACCACTCAACTTCCTTGGATGATCTAGTTTCTGATGCAGTATCCCTTTATGATTACCCCACAGCTTTGTGAAGTATTTGCCACCACAGTGTATCTGCACAGGACGTTACCTTAATTTTTTTTCATCAACACAAGAGTTTTCTTCAAAGAAAAACATTTTAGAGAAGATGGAAAAAAAATCATTTATAAGAAAAGCTTTTTAGAGCTATCTTCTATCTTCATTTGTTTTATATGCCCAGAATCAACACAAAAAGCATCAAATTACATGAAAATGCTTCATTCTAGCCCTTCAGAAAAATCTATTTCATACAAATAGCACATATTTAAGACTCAATTGATATTCAGGCTTCTTCTAAGCATAAATACCCTCTTGGTCTAGGATCTCACTAAATCCTTACCACAAGGAGAGAACAGTGATGCCTTCTTGAAGGCAATACAGCCTTTTAATCAGCAGTGATTATAAGCAACACCAGTCACGGCTCTCAGTTCTTACTGCACCAACAACTACATTATAACAAGCCATCTGCTCTGTGTCAAAGCAGTGAGTAAGGTTGGCTTCTGTGAATCTGGGGCAACATGTGTTCTGGCTTGCATCTTAATTATGGTTTACAAAACACAATGTATGGACAACCACAGAGGTATGTCATTGACAGCTCCCCAAGTAGCTATGATTCTTACCTTTAAAGCAAAAAGAAATTAGTATTACTTCCCTGAAATAATTTGTTTGAGCCTATATACATAGGCAACAGGAGAATACATAATTTAACATGCTTTTCTTCTCATACATTGTGACTTTTGCTACAATAAAATAAATTTCAACCTTCATATTCCAAAACTCTAAATTAGCCTGTGCTCATGTTTTTGCACGTGGTCAGTACAGCCAGCACACAGTACTCACCACATCCTCGTGTCCAAGTCCTCTGAGACCTGGAGATGACCCCATTGGAGATGACCTGTCTCCTAGTTTTTTGTTCCTTGTGTACTCAGACTGTTCAGTTTTCCAGGATAGCTATTTGTTATGCCTGACATATCATACTTACAGGCTACAGGACAGATGCTGATTTAAAATTAAGTGTTTTATTAATAGTTCCACAAATGCCATAATGAGTTTCAAAGACCCTCTATCCCTTTATTTTCATTAAGGAAAAGGCCTGACAGTCTAGAGTGATAACATCAACTGACCACGTTATAAAAAAATCCTACTGGCACCACTGTTATAATTAGCTATAGTTAGAGAAGAATGATTCCCCAGACAATTATTAAACTTCTGTATTTATCTTAACTGAAGCATTACTGTGATGTTACAAGAAACAGAATAATCTCTTGCAAAAACTAACAAGCCCGAAGGTCGTCTTTCTTATTGGGGTTCAACACATTCAACTCAAGAGTTGTGGACAGATGTCTATATCAGCAACAACGACCAACCTTTAACACAAATAATTTTATTTATATAATATGTATATACAAAGACATCTTTTCATTAGAGGGAAGAAAGATGCTATAGTTTTGCATTTCCTATCATGACATAATAAAGTTAATGGAATCATGCTTTTGGAGAGAAAAAGATAACAACAGAATTTAGCAACCTCTCTGCCAGGAGACTTAACATCCATTAGTATAAACCCTTTTTCAGGGAAATATGTATGTATATTGGCTGAATATTAATTCTGTGCTAGCCATGTAATGGTTCAAAAGTTTCCAGTTATCAGGCAAATATTTTCTAGCTAATTACCAAGTCAAAATTACAGCACAGTATTAGAATTGTAGATACAACTACTTCTTACAAAGGGTCTAGCATATACACACAAGACAGCCTAGAAAAATACAGCTGCTCTATAGGAAGAGAATGAAGGTCCACATAGTCAGATCTTTTCCATTCTTCCCTATCAGTTTGGGAGACAAATAATTATACAGAGCTGAAAGGAAGAACTGGCATTTAGAAAGAAAAGTGTATTTGTTATACAAAACAGCTATCAAGAAAAGTATTGTCTTAAGTTATGCAAAGCTTGGGCGACTATTCAGCAGAGAGTCAATCAGCATCAACCTGTGACAAGTAATACTGTCCCCTACTGGTGCCAGACACAGCTATGGCATCAGCTGCTTTTCACATCCCCATCCTCATTCAGAAAATACTTTTCAGCAAATATAATGAATTCTCATGTGCATATAACTATTCCATTGATTACTTCAACAAGCAAGACTTGCAACAAACAGCCCATCAGATCATACCAAATAAGTGTTTCACAAACACTATGCAGTATTTACACAACAAATCAAGGATCTGAGAAGCTAGATAAAGCATACACTGCTGGATACTCTCTAGGATCTAAACATCACCACATCACACACACATTCAATCTTGTCATCTTGGGAACACATTTGTTAGTGTGTCAACTATCTGACAGGTGAGTACCATGTGGGACAGTTCTGTTTTAATCTGTGCTGTAGGTGATGCTCAAAAAACTTTTTTTTTTTAAATTCAAGATTTTTTAATAAAGCTTGAAACACTATAAAGCAACTAGACATGGCAGCACAGAGAGGAAGAATGAAGGAAATAGAAGTGGAACAAGATGACAGCTACAAAACTTGTAGAACCTGGAAACTGTCTCCCTGGGAAAAAACCAAACAAACAAATTCAAAGCAGAACACAAACAGAAAATAATTATAAACAAAAAACCCACAAAAACCCAAACTCAACTCAATTCCAGACTGCAAAGAACACAGGAATAACATCAGCAGGGGAAACAAAACAGCAGCAAAAGGACAAAAATCAAGAACAGTGGTGGTGAACACAGCATGGAACAAGACCAGTGGCCACCAGACACAAACTTTATAAAGCTACCTGAAGCCTGTGAGGCTCTAAGCCATGAAAAGTAACAGGTCACAAATTATCATGGCCAAGCAAGTAAAAATAAGTAAAACCAAGGTAATAATTGAGTCTCCTGGATTGCAAACCTTTGCAAAAAAAAAGCAGGTGAATACACCTCACATGCCCCAAATAAAATCTTGGCCAAAGTACCTCTTAGGCAAATGTTTAGAAACTTCTAATAAAGTATCAAAGTTTATATTCTATCCTGGCAAAAATATCTTTCACATTTCAATAACTGCAGAACAGAGAATTGTAACAGACCATAAGCAAAACTCCTCTCTTCAAAACCCGTGGTATTTTGGACCTTTCAATACATGCCTCAAAGGTAGGAGTAAAAAGTTTAATTAGCTTTTTATGCAAGCACTGAACCAGCTGATCATATCCACCTTCCTCCCCACGTGCGTCAGTAGAGTCATCAGGGTATTATTTGCTCTCTGAAGAAGAGACCATTATCATGATTATCTGCTAACAGTCAAATCTCAAGAGCCTTGGTGTCATCTCAAAACAACATAGGAAAGGTTGCATGAGTGCTCTGTGTTGTACAGCATAGACCTTGCACTCTTGTAGCCATCCACACTCTGGAACTGGGAACACACCTGTTCTCCACAACCCATCTTCCTTTCTTTAAATGTCAAGAAAATGGACTTCCTCCACAATAAACTAAAATCCTTACACTAACAAATGTAATATTACTTACATTACCCACATTTGTATACATTATACCAGGAAATATAATAGATTAACAAGATAGAAACAATCTTCAACACACTAAGTATGGAAACGAGAATAAGTCTTCATATAAGTCTCCATCAGGATATGATCAAAAACTTCAAAACACTGAACAAACACAAGTGCACATCAGAGAATAGATTAAGTAACAAAAAAGTTACTAGTGTTGCTAAAACCCACTAGTTTTCTAAGCATTCCACATACACTGAGTCAATTTGGCTGAATTATAAGAAAAATAACTCACATGAAATGTCACTGTGAAAAACTAAGATAAACCACCCATAGAATTTAGTTTCACTAACAGTGAGAATATTAGTAATACATACAATATTAATAATTTGTGCTTTCACAAAGAAAATTGAGGAAGTATTTCAGTCCTACGTTCTAGAAGACTTGTCAGGTCACAGGTTTAAACTTCTCTTAAACTTCTGAGATAGTCCTTTGCAATTAAAATAGCATTTTTATAAAAGGCACCTCTATCTTTCCACATTAAGAGCTCTGCCAAATAAACAACAGTAAAGTCCATATACTAGCAAGCAGTTCCATAATTCTTAATTATAGTGTTACTTCTCAGTATCAATTCTACCTATGAAGAATATTAACTTGCAGATGGAGCCTTATTTTGTCACAAACCTATCTGGATATCTCAAAGAAAGGAGTAAAATTTTTATGCAGAGTCGCATTTCCACAGTGCCATAACTGAAGAACGTTTTCCTGCCTTCAGTGACTGGTTTTGGCTCCTGAAAATTAATTGCCCTGTTTGACATAAATCAAGACAATTATTTTCACAATGATTCTTATTAAATTCCATCTTTTGTCTCATTAAAACAAACTAGTAAATTCAACCGAATACTTACCTTGCACATCCTCTATGTTCTTGAAATCTGACCATTAATCTCCCTCACTATTCAAAGACAATTTATATGGTTATTCATTCTTACAGCATTTTCCCATTATTTTCTTACATCAAAAGGGAGATTATGCATGTTTTTCATGTCCAAAAAGGAAGTAATTCAGCACGTGGCAGAGCCAATTTTGGTACATTTTGAAACATTGTATTTAATAAAGAAAAAGTAACCTTTCACTCCCAAAACAGCTTTTTTACTCTTGCATATACACGAACTTCTCACTTCTCTTCAAATTTAAGGGTTAATAACAATTCATAGCTACTCAGACTCCATTATTTTCTCAGTTAATGTTTAATAGTTAACATAATTCATATTATGGTATTTCCATGTACAGATAAAGTTGAAGTCAAATACAAGTGCACTAAGACGCACACTGGGAGGGTTGAAAAAACATTAACTTTGATCTTTTTTTAAATAGTGACAATCATAGCCAAAAAAAGCACATGCATATACATACAGAGAAAACAAATTTCTTAAGAACTCTGCAAATTGCAGCATAAACCCAAATGTTTCTTGTCTACTAATTAATTCTTTTGTGGTTTGGTAACAGAGGGAACTTGCACAGAGGGAAGTACTTGCAATAAACTAAATTACTACAGGGACATAAATCAAAATAATATTTCACCCTCCTCTGCTTCACAAGCCACATTCACAGACACTCATCAGTTAAAGACTTCCAAACTTTCCAAAGGAAAATACAACGGTAAATAATACTTCCTTGTTATTACATTGTTTGTTTCATCAAGGAAGGAAGTGTAACTGACATTAAAACCACAAGAGACAAAGTCATTATGACTCTTAATTATGATTTTTCCCCTCTCTCAACAAACTAAGCTCTGAATGGGCACTGAGTATCCAACTGACACTGATTCAACAGGAGAAGTTACAAGTGACACCCCTACATCATTTCCATGTGCTTGTAGGTGGGGGTGACCCAAAACGTGACTTGCAGGTCCCCAGGCTGCTGCTTCTGCTGCCTCCTAACAATGGGCTGAAGCCAAACAGATTCTCCTACAGAGCTGTTACGGCTCTGTAGAAAAGCATTAAGAAAAAAACCAAAGAGAAATATTAAAGATGACAAGCTGCTAAATGGACCCCCTTCCATTCCCTTCTGTCTCTCCAAAACCACACACAGGCTGTCATATGATTTGTCTCCTGCACATAAACGAGTGCAGACAGAAACACCAGGAAATACATATGGGGAAAAATTATCCTATAGGCAAATCAGCAAGATTAACAGTTGGAAGCATAAGTTCATGACTACAGGCCAAAGGCATAAGCCTCAAATTGAGAAAGGTATCCATCTCCATTTTGAAAACTGTACCTGTGCACACTTGAAATAGTTTTAGTTAGACATCATGTCCCTGGAAAGGGATGCAAAAGTATTATCCTCAGTACAAGCTCTTAGATTGAGCTTAAGAAAAAGAACAACATGTATTTTTTCACTAGTCTTCCACAAACAGTACTTCAATGTGCAGAGAATGGAACTGAACTGTTAGCTTCCAAAATTAACAGATTTTAAAGACTTTATGACTTTTGATCCAGAGTGCTTAGTAAGTACAATAATTTCCAGTTTTTCCAACAGTACTTCAAGAACTTCAGTATATTTTTGTGATAGCTTCTTTTTCTTACTTTTTTTGTGACACTTAAAAAGTGTGCTCTAGCATAGAAACTCTGTTACTAACTGAAATGTTTTCCCCTTTGCAAATGGTTCAAGTAAGCAGTACAAAACACAGAACAAATATTTAATTTCTTGAAATAACACTGATTGCTTCTCTTTCCATAAAAGCATTAAGTGCTTGTGAATACATATCTTTTAAGAGATTAGATACTTCTATATAAAATAAAGGTTTAGAGTTGCTTGGGTTTTTAAATGGCCACCATTTTTTTAATTGCTTCAGAAACAACACAGTTACATTTTTGTTGTATAAAACTGCAGGTCATACACTGACTCCAGTCTTTCCCGAAAAACATTTTTAGAGAAAAACATGCCCACATTCACTGCATTACTAGCACATACAATGCTAGCTGCAAAGAGATAGTTAACACTGCCTGAGGTTTTCCACTGAAACCTTCTGCACTGGTCCCACTTAATATTCTGAGACCTATGTCTGCAACAGAGATTTTCCACACTAGTTTTCACTTAAGATAGGCGTTGCTCTGTTTGTCCAAAAGGAGGGGGTTGGAATGAAGTAACTGCTTCTGAAAAAAGTGAAGAAACAACAAAAAAGGAGAAGCACTTCCACCTATTTTTTAAAAAAGCAACTTTTAAATTTTAAATTAAAGTTTGAAACAACTGTATTAACACAAATGGAAAGGCACCTAAAGGTCCAGTGGTAATGTTCAAGTGATGTATACCATGTGCTCTACTCTGCCCTTGTGAGACCCCACAAGACTGCCTACAGTTCTGGTGTCCCCAATAGAAGGACATGGAGCTGTTGGAGCACATCCAGAGGAGAGCCACAAAGGCGATAAGAGGCCTGGAGCACCTCCCTTGTGAAGACAGGCTGGGAAAGTTGGGGCTGTTCTGTCTGGAGAAGAGGAGGTGGTGCAGAGAGAACCTCATAGCAACCTGCCAGTACCTGAAGGGGGCTTACAGGGAAGCTGGAGAGGGACACTTCATCAGGAACAGATAGGACAAGGAGTTATGGATGCAAACTAAAAGAGGGGAAACTTAAGTTAGAGATTAGGAAAAAAATTTTCCACTGTGAGGATGGTGAGACACTGGAAGAGTTTGCCCAGAGAAGCTGTGAATGGCCCAACCCTGGCAGTGTTGAAGGTCAGGTTGGATAAGGCCTTGAGCAACCTGGTCTGGTGGGAGGTGTCCCTGCTCATGACAGGGAGTTGGGACTGGATCATCTTTAAGGCCCATTCCAAGCCCTTAATGTTTATTCCCTAACATAGCTACCTTCTAACTCATGCAAAGAAAATTAACCTATTTACAGTTATCTTGGAAACTGTATCAGAACACAACATTTAGTCTTTCCTCAAAGAGTTACATTTTAAAGGGAAGCTTTGCAACAAGTCATCCTTTGCAGATGTCATTTTACCTGACAGCTTTCTAGCAATTAATTCATTAGCCCACATTGCTGTCTGTAGCTTAGGTTTATTTCCTAGCTCACAGTAAACTAGGTGCAACTATATGAAGAAAGAAATACTATTCAAGAGACCAAGTACCTACAACAATACAGGTAAATACATAACACTGAGGAAATTTTTCTATAAGCATTCCACATCATATTCAGCTTCCTTCAGGAATCATCCTATACAATTTACTTTTTCTAGGTGGCTGAGTTCTTGCTCCTTGGGAAAACCAGTACAAATCACTAGAAAACATGTATTACATCACTGTTCCTGTTTGACTAGAACTTGTCAAGAAGCCAAAAACTAATTTACTCCCAGAAGGTGAACAAAACTAGCAAGAAACCACTCTGATGACTGTTTAATACTAGTCATCTACTGTGATCCTGGATGCTCTTGGCTCTCTCCACCTCTTACAATACTTCAGCTTCCTATCAATTTTCTTACTTACTTCCCTAACTTTTCCCTCTTTCAGTACTGTTTTCTCATTATCTGCACCCAGTACAAGGCAACTCATTTGTTCATGCATTTATTTGAAACTACATTGAAGCACTTTCCCTCAATTTAGTCACTCACATATGAGACAATTCATTTCATCTGCAGGTAGCTCAGTCTCAGCATAATCCGAAGTGAGCTGATGTTTTGCCTTCAAACTCTTGTTTGAGGCAAGTACTTGTACCTATTTCTACTTGTACTTACTACTATTGTCCCATTTTTCTGACTGCTGTGAGTAGCTGCTGGCCAGAACTCACTAGGAGAACCTTGTACTTTTTATTTGTCGTTACAAACACCACCCACCTTTTCCTTGCTTATCTGTATCACAATATTGCCTAGAAATCCAAGTCTAGCACACATAACTGTTACCAGAATAAACAAGGTGTTCCTTATAACTCAGGGTTGACAAAAAATATGAAACTCCTACAGACAAACCACAAAGACAGCACTGCTGATTATTATTATGCTCAGTGGTCTTAGAATAACAACTATGTGTTGTCAAAATCCTTGTGGAAATTTGCAAAAGATATTCAAGGGGTAAAAAAAAATGGAAAACATTAGTTTTGCAATAGACATATACAATACTCCTTCTGAAGAGAATGAGCAGTATGGGATAAAGGTCAAGATGTACTCACTGGATCATTAAATGCACGTGCAGCTGCCAGTGAGAGACAAACAATCCACAGCAAACAGAAGTGTATAATACAAAGATAAGCAATCTATTTTTTCATGAACTAGGGAAGAAAGACAGTGAATGGACATATTAAGAATGCAAACATTACATGTATTATCTTTGCAGATCATCCTGAAAGCTTATAAAATGAGTCAGAGAAAAGAATACTGCAGCAACTAAAAAAAAAAAAAAAATAAAAAAAAAAAAAAAAAAAAAGGAGAACCTGGACAGTACAAGCTGTAGGGACAAGAAAATCGAAGTTACTTGGAGTTGCTAAGAAAGAAGAATTTGAAAGCTTTAAATGAAGATCTTAGTAAGGCCCTTCAATCACACCCATTAAAAATACCACCCAGATTACAGGCCCAAGTGGTGATCAGGAAGCTGATACTGCTCATGTAACCAGAACAGAGGTAAAGCAAACAGCTTTAGGCCCAGTTCTGCCCAAGCTAATAAAAGGTGTTTTAGAGGGGCAGAGATTTATTTTATCTAGACCAAAAGACAAGCCTGGACTAGAGGCCTTCACACAAACCTGGCAGCAGGTTTGTTCTGTTGAACAAGAAAATGCTTGGGAAAGTCATAGCAAGGAGAGAGAGAGAGAGAGAGAGGGAGAGAGAGAGAGAGAGAGAGAGAGAGAGAGAGAGAGAGAGAGAGCAAAGATGGATACACAATCACAGCTGAGCAAAGTACTAAGGACAGTGTGTTTTGAAACCTCCACAAGAAAGCCTGGAGTGAAAGATTTTGAGCCATCTAAAGCAATAAAGACACTGCAGGAAAAAAAAAGAGAAAATAATGTTACAGTATCCCTGAGGGACAGACTTCCTCAAATCCATTATAACCCCAAGGCTGTAATTTATTACCAATGGTGAGATATATGCGCACATGTCATTTAGAGGTTAGTAATAAGTGTATTATTTAACGAATATTGGACACAGACATCAGATGCAGTTGAAGATGACATTTCTCTCAACGATTTACAAGCACTAGAGTGGGCACAGAAGAAAACTTCTTGGAACAAGAAGTTTTTAAGCCCTTTTGAGTTGCTCCTAGCAGGACAAAAACAATTGCAAATTACACTAGATAAAATTGCAATTCCATCTTCAGGAAAGTAATACAGTACTTGTATCAACACAACAGAAGACACTGTCTGAAGTATATATCAAGATGTTTCAAGTTAGTAATTAAATATGTTCACAGCCTTTCAGGACTTAAAAGCCAGAGATTTAAAAAAAAAAAAAAAAAAAAAAAAAAAAAAAAATAAAAAAACCAAAAAAAAATTAAAGAGGCTCCAGGAGAAGCAACTACATATGGAACACGACACAAAAAGACAGCATCCAAGTCAAGGTGGGTTTCGAGAAATAAAATATGGCAAACCATCTGGATACAAGAGGGAGGTATTCCAGATTCAATTTTAATGCAAATCAGTTAACTGTAACCCTCCCTTCCATTTCTGTAGTTGTGTTCTTTACATAATTTGTGTACTCTATTTGAAATATTATAAATATAGTGGGGGGGTTAAACTTTATATAAACCTAGATTTAAGTAAAAATTATTTCAAAGTAAATCTGAACTCCAAGGATGTGAAGCAAGCTTATGAATGAGTAAAAAAAAAAAATTCATATAGACGAATGCAAAAGTTAAAAAAAAATAAATTATGCCACCAGTAGTCCCCCATCCCATCTCCTAATTCAAAACCTTTCTTGCTCCTATTTATGACCACTGTTATTCATTCTCTCACCCTTTTAATTTATTAAAAAGCCTGGCTTCAGCTTTTAGCAACCTTCTTGTAGATACAAGAAGGCAGGTGTAAGATCTCCCCAAAGCCAGCTTTGCTCCAGGCTGAAGAAGTTCCCCCAGCCCCTACTCACAGAAGTGCTCCACCTCAGTGCTCTCTGATGAACATGCTGCAGCTGATGGACATATTTCCTGTTTCAGTGCAGTACAGGAAACAATGTTCAAAACTGGCCACTGCATTCCTGATGCAGTCTACAAGTGCCACGTAAAGGTGAACACTTCCTTCCCCCAATTCCCTGGTTTATGCTTCTCCTGGTATCATCCGGGTGCTGTCACCCTTCACTCCTGCCAAGATGCTCTGGCAGCTCATGTCTGGCTCCCTGACAGTCAGCCCCCAACATGCATCACTTCTAGAGGTCAGTACATGCCACATGCAAGACATCTGCTCTTGGTGAATTTTCTGAAGCTCCTGCTGGTCCATTCCCTCAGCTGCCTGCTTTCTTCTGCATGGCAACCCTGCAACTCAGGCAGGTCAACTGTACCTGCAGTTTGGTGTTCATGAGAGTTCACAAGGCAGGACTGCCTCTTCTTCCAGGTCACTGATAAAAGATATTAAATAATCTGGTCCAACAACCCAGCCCTGCAGGTCTGCTTGTACCCAACCTACAGGATGGAAACCAGCCATTAGGTACAACCTCTAAAGTTTAATGATCCAGCCATAAGTTCCCTGTTCAACCAGCTGGCCTACGGGCTCCTCATTTCCCCCATTCCTGGGACAGACTATTTATCCCTATGCTTTAGAGGAACTGGAATCTGCAAAAAGCCCTGATAAAGAAAGCTCAGACAAGGGAAGCTTCAGCAGTTTGGCAAGGGCTATGGCACAGTTTCCAGCTGGCACTGTAGGATGCTGCAGTCTACAGGATCTCCACCATTATCTAATTAAAAAAAAAAAAATCCTTCTGTTTCTTCTCCTACCATATGTCTGTCTACAGAATACCTGAATTAACATAGTTTTTCCCACAACCATACCAGAGATGTTAGGACTTTCAGGGCAGGCAAAAGACCAGGGAAGAAAGGCATGTCTTATCAGAATATTTTCAAATGTTGGTATATAAACCTACTTACAAATTATTTTCATTTTATTCAAAATCCTCCCTTGGCAGGAGCATTAAACCTACATTTAATACACCAGCCTTGAATCTCTTTAGAAAGACAAACATATTGCAGGGAATAAATATCTGTTCAAAAGGTAATTTAGGATTTGAAGATATTTTTTGTGCTTTTTTATGATTTCTTCCTCTAACTACTACGAGTATGAAAAGGTCATTTTTTAATTCATTAAAACAGCATGAACTTTTCTCTTCATGGCCCATATTTGAAGGGAGGAAAAAAAAAATCCCATAGTGTCATTTTCATTAAAATTAAGATATTCAGAAGCACCACTTCCTTGAATATTACCCAAACCCTGTAGAAAGCTTTATGTGTGTTTCGGGCGTTTTCTTAGGTCATAATTTGATTTCCAGTATTGAAATGCTTTCTTTGAGTTACAGATGTGTATTTTTTTCCTTTATCTGAAAAGATGAAAACAGTCACCAGGTATAAGCAGTCACTCGCATTCCCTTGATATGCAAATGCTATAAACATGCTTTTTTTCACTGAGTCACTGCCTGTTCACACCTGGTACTGGAATGAGAGAGCAACTCAGACACACAGGAGCAGTGACAGAGTGAAAAAACATCACCCAGTATATGGTCACACCACCTGAAATACTACACAACCTGCTGCAAGGATGACCCTGCTTGATAGCACAAAGATGAAGGTATTGTACATCTAATGTGACATTATCCTGAGGGGCATAGCTCCCAGGGGCCCTGCAGGGTTAAACTGCTGTGTTTTATCACTTCAGAAAATGGAAGGGCTTTTCAGAAATAAAGCCAGGGCAATAGACACTAAAATGAAAAAGTTTGTTATGTACAAATAGCAAGGTACAGTGACAGTGTGGACATTCGAGTCCAGGACAGTGAAACACACATCACATGTTCGACCAGACAGGGACAAGATCACTGAGGCCCCTTTCTTAGCTGATAACAAAAGCAAAGAGCAATATTCTGCTTCAGACCTCCCTCTTTTCCAGTAATTAGTACCAAATTCCACCAGGGTGCATATTTCAGAGATAACTCTTGCAATATCTGTTTTCAAAAATTTATGAAATACGTGCAATAAAGCGTTTCAGAGAACAACTTAAAACACAATTTCCACATCTTTCAGTATCATTGGCATCATTTAGATTAAATAAGGTATTTGCTGGTTCCTTCTCCCCCTTTTTCTCTTTGTTTCTTTCAGTAGCTTGAATGCTTGAAATAAAGTTTAAAACAAAACCAAAAGCAAGCAAGCAATCAACCAACGAAAAAATCCCTCCAACACATTAAATGAAGTGTATAAGTGAACAAAATACAAGTTATTATACCTGCAAGTAACAAAAGTTTAACTTTTGACCCAGAAGATTGGATGGGAGAACATAACATTATGCATACACTTCTAAAGCACTTTTCCCTGTTACAAACAGCAAAAAGAGAATAAACTTCCATGTTTATTGTTTTTTGCCTTACAAAAATCTGACCAACTGCTCCTCTCCAAAGCTTCACACACACAATAGCCTGTTTAGCCTTTGGGAAGAATTCTTTTCTTTGTTCCTATTTAGCTATCTAGTTTCAATTGAACCATCTTGCTATTTTTAAGTCCCTCTTAACCTGAAAAAATAAATTTACTTTCCTACTTCCGCCCAAGTAACTGAGATGGCCTTTTTGGTTGGTATTTCAGGTAATTTTCAATACAAATCTATACAATTACAACCATTCTATCTTTAGATGAGGGCAAACATTTAAATCAAGTGAGGAATGCAGAATGACAGACTATTTTGGTAAAACTTCAGAGATATATCTTCAAGCTCCTATGTACAGGCAAACTCCTTATCCACTGCAGATGCCAAATAAATCACACATGTACTTTAAAAGACAAGGAATTCTACTGTAGTTTGGTTTCCAAAAGCAAAAATATCTAAGAGCATTTCTACCATTGTGATGGTGGCAAGCTGCAGCAAGGGAAATTCCCACTGCCCATGCAGATATAATCTTCCCAGTGAAGGCAGGCAGAATCGGCGTATTTGGACACAACCAGAACCCAAATGCAAAAGGCTCAACCAGCATCATCTAGATCTGAGGTTAGACCTGCTCTGAACCACCATCACAGCTATGCTTTGGGATATACACCTTCAGAGGTTTCTTCTAATCTTAAGACTCAATGATCTATAAATAGAGATTTTCTTACTTTTATTTATCATTTGCATTAAACACATTGCATATATCAAAGCATTGGTAAATCAAACAGAGCTTCAAAGTTCATGTTTGGCAGCCTCACCAACAGACTTAAGCCCAGCTTGTAAGTCCTGGAAAAATGATTTATTATGAGTCTAGAACTACATCTCTGCATAACAAACTCTGACTTATAAATTTTCTATGAGACTCTGAGAGTTAAAAAGAAAAAAACCATTTAATTCTACCTTAATATTTTATACTATTACCTCACTACTTCAACTGATAGCTAAAGGGCTAAACAAACAAAAGAACATTTTACAGGAATAGGTGAACACCCCCAATGCCTCACACACATGCACATTACAGTTTTATTAAAACTCATGTCCTCAGACCAAAAGACTTTTATTGCTACAGATTCTTCTCTGCTCCTCTGACTTACTTCCCCTGCTCTCCCAAAACATAGCTTGTTGGGGGATTAATGTCTGATAAATATGGCACCAGGAATATGAGCAGAGAGTGAGAAAATATTGTATTGAAAAAGTGTTAAAATAAAAGAAGTTTATTTCCTAAATTCTCCTCTTGGTTATTCAATTCCATCAGAAGTCTACAGTAGCAATAACTATCTAAATTAAGACTAATTAGGTATTCAGGTGCCTTTCACTATTAATATATTCAGTTCAAGAAAAAAAAAAAAAAAAATTAGACGAGTGCTTCTGTTTTGCCTGACAAGCAACTAATCCTTTAATCTATGTTCACTGCTATCATCCGACTTGGAGACTGGCATTGTCTCAGAACAGGGGTGGTTACATAAATGTAAGCAGGCTTGGATCTCTAACATTCAGCTTGCTGGTCTTTTGATTACAAACGTGCATCTTCTGTTACCTCTCGTGAGCTAACGCAGGCTATCAATAGAAGGGATGCTCCCACTCTCTCCCCTTTGCTGGGGTCAGATCTAATGATCTACTATCACCAGATGAGTGCATTTAAGCTTGACCTATGGAAAAGCTTTGGGGGAATTTCTAGATTACTGTTCCCTCAAATCGCTCACTGGCTAATTCCTCTTCGAGCAGTAGGATGCCTAACTAAATCCTACTATAAGGATGTAGTGGAAACATGGCCAGTGGAGGGCAAGTATTACATGGTTAATCATGTACAGACATAATGACTAGATGGGAAGGTAGAGGAAGAAACAGAGATTACAGCACAGTTTTGTCTGCTGGTGGTGGAGATGTTCAAAACCCACCTGTATGTGCTCCTGTATAACCTGCACTAGGTGACCCTGCTTATGCTGGGAGGTGGGACTAGACAATCTCCAGAGGTGCTTGGTTTGGCTGTCCATTTGCCAGGAACACAGATAAATGGACCATATTGCAATCATCTTATATACTCTGTTCTAAGCTACAAAGCTTCCAGTGAGATTTTGAAGACAAGGGCTGGGGCAAAGGAGATTTTAAAAGCATAGATTTGAGGTCCTTGATCTTCCTAGAATAAGCCTCTGATGAGCTGGGCCAATAAAGTTAAGCCAAAGCAAACCATGTGCAAACAGCAGAGACTGGATGAAATTAATTCTCAAGTTCAGTCTATCCAACTCACATATGCATAAAAAACCCCAAGTATTTCAAGTATTTTGATACCACAGCTTTATTAGTACTCCAGATGTACTCCATACAATATCAACAAATTCTTGTTTTCATTTCACTTGCATATCTAAACTTTGGACAAACAGCACAATGCTACTCCATCAAGCTGTACATAAACAGCGCTGCTGTTCTGTGAAAATCAAAAATTAAGCTGTACAGGGCAAGAATATACTGGGGTATTCATGCACAACATTGAATTGAGAGGTTTCATGCTTTTAAGTGGTGATAACATGTCTAGCTAACACAGTGATGAAGAATAAACAAACGAGGATTTCCATCTTTCCCAGCACAGCAGTCTCACCCTGACTGAACAGTGAGCCAATGAAAGGAGCTTTGCCACTCCCGGTGATCAGATACAGCATACAATGTATTTTAGGGAAATCCCAATCAGAAAATACAGTGCATTGCCTCACATAGTAGCTTTTCAACTGAATTCTGCTCAATTTTACTAAGACATCATTCTGCAATTTAAAAAAGGCAAAAGTCCTGTGGAAGTCAGAAAATTAATTTCTAAAACTGTGTTTTAAAGTAGCTCTAAATTGCAGTAAGCAAAAAGTTTTAATTCTAAACCATTTTCTACAATTCATTATTTTTTTCCTAAATATGAGTTGTTTGGCCGCAAACTGAACAGCAGAACAGAATAATTACCTGACCTGCAATAACCTTCTTTCCAAGCTTTTGTAAATACTGACTTCTTTCCTTGTCTCATCATCTCATATAAATTATAATCAAGTACACAAACAACATAACACTGAAATCTGCCAGGTCACTCTGACACCACTACAGATCTTTTTTATCATGAAGACAACACTCAAAACCAGAGAATGATTTCAGCAAGCTCTAGTGGTCTAAATGACCATCCTAAAACGCTCAGCTAAAGGAAAATAGTTACAAAAAGCTGTATCATCTCACAGGGTCAGATAAAGCAAGGAGAGCACTGGACAGATTAAGTGAGCACCACGTGGGCTGGATGTCAATAGGATTAGAGTGGACTTTGGTTGCAAAGACGCCCACATGCCTCGCAGAGGGGTCGCTGCGAAGGCGCGTCTCCTCCTGTGGGGCAGCTTTGGACCTCAGTGGGAGCAGATGAAAGCACAAACCAGAGGAGTGCAACAGGGGAAAGGTTTCAAATACATTCCTCAGCCAGAGACTAAATACAAGGAAGTGTCAGACAAGCTAGGGGAGTTTCAGATGAAAATAAAAAAGCTTTTTGTCAACTCACAGAAAGCCTACTGTGTTATTCTTAAATGCACGCCTCCATCCAGGCAACATTATAAAATGGACAGCTGGCTAAACCCAGCCAGAAAAAAAAATAAGCTTCTAGTGTATTTAACAGATGGTGGCACAGGTTATGAAATTGGTCTTTGCTTCAGTCTCCAAATATTATTTTTAACATAATTGATATATAATATTTAAATACCCTTAGAATAATTCTCAGATGAAACAAAACTAAGCACTTACTGGAGTGCATGCATGTATATAAATTATTTCCTATTCCACATTTCTGTTACCAGAGGTAAAAAAACTGTGCTCAGGAAAGTGAGGAATTTTGAGTGACTTTCTTGTACGTAAATATTATATTGCTCAAAAAAAAATACAAACAATTAAAATTTTCCCCTCCTTCATATAGCTACCAAGTTTTCTGCTACATAGATGATCTGGAATATAATGCTATGCAACTACATGCAATTTTCAGAGAGAAAATAATAACACTTATCTTTGTTTTATATCACAGGATTTCAGAGGAAAAACTGATTTGTTTTTCTATAAATAACAAAGATCATTCCCTTCTATTCCTTCATAAATCCAAGTCAACCTTTTCATATGGTACAGGAAAAAATGAATGCATCCTCTCAAAAAACATTGGTTTAAATAAGGGGTTTTTCTTAAACTTGCAAATAAATGTCTGTCAATCCTGTGAACTCTTAATAAACAAATTTAATGCCACAAAAAACAAGCTCAGTTTGGGCTCAAGCTTAAATAGCACAGCCCCAAATTTCATCAATTTGAAAGGAAAGCAAAACACAGAACATAACTACTTAACTGCAATTCTTTATTCTAATGTTTAAAACCTCCATTTTTACATCTCTAAGTAATAAATTTGTTCATTTACAGTGACTTGACCGTGCTTGAAAAATAAATGTGAATACATACCAGGGGCAGTTTAGATTGGATGCAAGGAAAAAATTCTTCACCAAAAAGGTTGTCAAGCACTGGAGCATGCTGCCCAGAGAAGTGGTGGAGTCACCACCCCTGCAGGTATTCAAGACATGAAGATGTGGTGCCTGGGGACATGGTTTAGTGGAGGCCTTGGCAGTGCTGGGTTAACAGCTGGACTTGACCTTACGGGTCTTTCTCAACTTAACATATTCCATGATTCTATAATTATCAGACTTCCAAAATTCAAATACCTAACACTACAGGTTGGGCAGCCAATTCTCCCTAAGTACATAGCATGCTGATGCCACAAATGTGCAAGCTCCTTATTCCAGAGCCGACATCAATTATGTATCAATTACCTCTCCAATATGTTACATTGGGTGAAACATTCTCTTCACATTAAAATTAAACCCTAAAATATAACATTTAATAAAATACTGTGCACATTCTACTAATGGGCATGTAACTCCTAAACATAAAATAATTTATTAATCATCAATCTTCAAAGATAAGGAAATAAAATTAAACATAGACATACATGTGCAGAGATTTGGCAGTTTCATGCTTTCCAAAGCATGGAAATCCAGAACTATGTCACAGTTTTATCTTACAGATAATTTTCAGCTTAGTCTGAACAATAAAAAAGTCATTTAAACTAATCTGCCTGCATTCAACAGTTATGACATACTCATCCTCAAACAGAGACTGTATGTATAACAGCCCATGTATCCACAAGAGAAGAGGGATGGAGTTGAACAAATATATTTGTGAGCTGATAGTTTTTGCTCCTTTGTAATTTAAAATTATTTAAAAAAAAAAAAAAACTGACTCTTCAGTTCAAGTATTATTTCCAGGGTTCCTGATCTATCAATTCTTTGTTAATTTTTCATTGACCTCTTAATAATGGAATCTGGCCACACAAAAGAAGTCTGCCAGGAAAAAAACTACAAAATTTACTTTTGTCAAAGGAATGAAGACTATATTTGGATATTTATCTATTTACACAGTTACCATGTAAAGATTCCTGTACATGAAGTTCCTCAAAACATGAAGAAGTGTATAAGCAAAGTAACTTTGATGACAATTTATGCTAGAAAGGTTTCATTTATGACCATTAGATCTCTACCTCAACTTAAAAAAGCAAACCATAACCAGCAACAACAAAAACACAAAAACATCACATATACAAAACTAATGTTTCAAAACTTAAATTCAGACAGAAGTGCTAATATGAAACACACCAGAAAGGCTTCACTCAATTTGTAAGTTAATCTTTAGCAGTACACACATATCAAAAGCTGCCCTCCAAAATATAAATGGAAAATATATTCATCAAAATGTAAGTGTGAAATTTACTCCAGTATCCAACTGGAGAAATTGCACTGAACAGTTAGGGCAGTGATAACAAGCTTCCCTGCATTTATATCTTACATAATGCCAAAGAATCCTCATTATTTAATTATGTAAGCATAATTTTACAACCCACTCATATTCATTTCTGCTCCAAGGATATGAAATATCTTGCAAACATTTCAGGCCAAATGTCATGAGAGACCTGTCAAGCTTCAAGCAGTGAATTCTTTTCATCTAATACAAAACCCCCAAACCAATCCACATCTTTCTTTGCAAAATTCCATTATAAAAAGTTCAGTTATTAAAACAACATAGCATTGGTGCAGGCAGTGTTCTTTCTCTCCTGCTCCACAGTTGTGATTACATACCTAAGCAAAAACACACCATATTTCTGCTGTGATTTTTAGAACAGACCATTCAAGCCCAATTTTATACAACAGATTACTGTGAGACTGGATAATACTCTTTAAAATTTTTCAGAATTACGCCAAATTAAATTAACCCAATTTGCATTTGTTTGATAACTTGGATTACTTTTAAATTTACTGTGATAACATGTTCAAAATTCCTTTTTCTTCTTTTTAACAGGCCATGTGCAACAGCTTAGATTGAATCTCGTTTAGCAAAGATCTGCAACCACACTGTACCTGCTTCACCATCACAAGCAGCTGTACAGTATTTCCATATTGTTGTAGTTAGGAGAAAATCTGCTACATTCAAATGGCAGCAATGTATTTTGAATCCCAGAAAATTTTCTTTCTTTTGCAGTGTTCACATGTGTAGATATGAGAGTTTTCTGCAGGAAATAACAAAGCTGGTAGAACTATGATTACCTGCAAATTGAACTATTTAATGATTTTGAAACACTACTTAATGAATTTAAGCTAGGAAAAGCCAAGTTACCAAAAACCAGTATGAAAGGACTGGAAATGAGATTTTATAAAGCCCCAACAGCTCAAAATAATTACCTAAATATATACATCTAGTGCTATTTCCAGGTGTGTGAAATATTTCTTTTGTACAGAGCTACATCTCCTGCAGGGCATGGGTCTCCTGCAGCTCATGTGTCATTGCTGCCTGCTCTTTCTGGCCATCCTGAGAACGCTGGCATGTGCACACTGGCACTGGATGTCATGTTTAGGCAACTGAATCATGTGCTTGAAGCTTTATTGCTGTAGAGCCTGTATTTGGTAAGGTAAGATTTACTTTTGCCAAAAGGTGAGATAATGTTTATATGGGCACTTCCCAACAGTTTTTCCACCCAGCAAAGTAACACACACTGCTTTTCTATCTCCACTCAGCAGCAATACTGAAAATACAACTATTAAGTGACGGATTTGGATATGTTTGTGTCTGGAAGGCAGAAGAACAGCAAGGGTGTTCTTCATCAGAAATCTGTTATCATTTGACATATTAAAAGCTTAATTAAATGGAATTTAATCACTCCAAGTACAACCTATGCATGGTAAGAGAAATTCATTACAATTCCTTGACTGTTTCTTGCAGCCCACTGTGCTTCTACAGTAAATTATTGTCCATAAATAAGCCTGATGGCTTTGACACTGATAGGTTCAGTGTCTGTACCTTTATCACCACATGATTGTGGATTCATGAGTTGTCTTTCCCTTTTACTCCTTTCAGCTGCTACCACCATCCTCCTACAAACTGCTACAGTACTCCAAAATGCCTACACTGAATGCCATCTTACCCAGCCACCCAGCAAGAACTACTTTGAAACAATTCAAAAGACTTCTCTTTCCTATCCCAATGGCTCCACAGACACTCTGGGGGTTTAGCCAATACAGTTTCCAACAGAGCTCCACAAAACAACTGCTGGCTTTATCCAAAAGTCAAACACATGACAAAAATACAAGACTACTATATTTTTGGATTTTTAAGTAATTTTTGCATAGAAAATTTTAAATTGCTACAACAAAGAACTATGGGTCTTCCTAAAAACTGGACCCCATTTTTTAGAACGTTACAATCCGATTTTACAAGAAAAGCTATGATGTGATACAAAACACAGCAGAAAATGCTGTGTTCATTCAAGTATAATTCTCTACCTTCCATTTCCTGCAAAACAACACCTAGTCAAAGCAAAGAAAAAACATCTTCAAAACTGTATGTCAAATGGCCTTCATTTCTATATGGTAAGAATTACAAGATAAAACAAGAAGTTTTTTGTTTTTTGTTTTTTTTTTTTTCTTTCCTGAAAATAACAATAAAGGGGAACAAAATCTCCTCCAAACCACAAGTTCATTATAAATAAAATTCATAACCTAGGACACTTATTTAAGCATCAAAGTAGGACAGACATGCAGGAGCAGAATCAAGTATGAAAGGCAGCAAACTATTTACCTACACTCTGCCTTATCTGGCACTACTCAGCACACTGAATTATTCACTTTGGTGCTTGTCTGTTGGTTGTGGGCTTTTTTAAAGCTGACTTTGAAATCTACCAAGCAGCACATTTGGAGATAAAGGCACTGACTGATAATCATTCTGTGCTCTATGCTTAGGGCAAGCTGGTTTTCCTACATTTCATTTCCTGAAAAAAATTAATACAGAATTTAAAGGAGATAATTTAAGTATAAAACTAAATCCCCATGTCCTTGAATGCTGGGAACTACTCTGGATTTTGCTTCTTCTCTTGAGATTTTTCCAGATTTAAACTGAGGGAATGCCATTTCAAAAGTAGGAACATAAAAACTGACATATATATTAATTCAATATTTGAAAATCAATAGCTCAGAATTAATACTTTATTGAAAGATCAACAAAAACTCATCAACAAAACCATGTGATTCCCAAACAGTAAGAGTGGAAAGAAATACTAACATAACCCTAAAAATCAGCTTCCCCATACGCATTAGCCTCAAAACTTGCTTTTACAACTCATTAACAAATACAAATACTCTTTCTCCAAATGTTCTTGGGAGCATTTCTCAATGTATAAATATTTTATTGTCTTTTGCCTGATTTTAATTAACTCACTGCCCACAAGTCTTTTGAAATAAACCCTTCACATCCGCACAGAGCATGCTGGCTTAACTGAAATGCTAATAAAGTCATGCTCTGAACAACCGAGACTGACAGGCACAGAAGGTGTACCAGAGCAGAGCTGGCTTGAGAAATTTCAACAGAATTTGACTAAAATATGAAATGTCATTTTAAAAAAACAAACCACAAAAAGCCACAAGAAAGTCTTGATCTTTTTTGAATTTTGTTTGACACTCCAAACTGTAAGATTTTATTCCCTGCAGCTCTGCTGCAGAGTTATCTAGCATAGGAATATATTTGAATGAAACTACATTTCCACAACATCCATCATTTTTGATAAATAATAACCTTCTTCCCAAAACCAGATGGATTTTTATTAAGTATTTGTTAAGAAGACTAGTACCACAAGAAGGCTAAGATTAAGATTTACCTTCCAAGAAAAGTTTGAACAGTGCAGGAGGATGAGACACAGATGCAGTCTCTGAACAATGAGAAGGTGCTGAATAAGGGGAGTAGCAAAAGCACATAGTTCTGGAAGAAGACAATTATGCATTTACACCACAAGATGGATAGATATTGCTGGACAGTCAGATATTTAGGACCAGTTGTACTTCATTTAACAAGTCGAGGGAGTTGCCCCAATATGGGGTTCCCATGCATGACATAGCACTGCAGTAACATTCAACATACTCACAGCAGCAGAATGTACAAGATAAAATTGAATGCCACAAAATCTGTACTGAAAGACAATCTCAGCTTTAAAATGCCAGGCTCTTTGTGAAGAGATATTTCAGTCTCCGTAGTTAATTCGGGGACAGTTACAGCTGTGCCTCTGGAGCCCACTCCCACCAAAAGTTCGCCCTTAAAAATTTTCCACTCCTTATTCCTGCCATTAAGTGCAAGGAACACATATGCTGGGATCATCAAGTGCCTGCAGGAGAATGCTGGAACAAGAAGTTTTGTGCAACTGCATTGCAGCCCTCCATAAGGATTTTCCTGGCTATCCCTTGAACCACCTTCTCCCTTCCTAGTGAGAAGAAACAATTCAAAAGCGACCAAATTAAAATAATTTTGCAAATACCTGCTGCCACTTTCACCAGAACTCTCATCACAACCTTGCTCACAGTTTACCAAGCACTCCACCCACTATGATGGCTGTTTTGAACCTCCAAATAATTTCAGACATATGTAATTCGAAAAAAAAAAATTATCAATTTGCAGACCTACATGAAATTCTAATTTACCCAGAAATATACTGGCCAGATGCAGTAAGCAGACAGAAATCAAACCCAGCTGCAGTTTCTCTTTATTAAGAGCTCCTAGCTATCTTGCCATTAGTTACGAAAATGATCTCCTCAAAACAAAGTCAAATATCTCAGTAAGAAACTGCTGTCTTGGTGCCAGACCTAACCTATTGCACTCAAAAATCTCAGTCTTATGTCTATAACACTAGAAATGCCCACAAGCATAATATGTTGGTTTTTTTTTTTTTAGATAAAAGCCTCCCTTCCTATTTTCTTGAGATTGAAAGGAACTTGCACAGAGCTGAACTTACATAAAATACTTAACATATCTTTAAATTATATAGATGGTCTCTAAAACACCTTTTCTTGGAAATCCACAGCATAAAGAATACCCATGACAGCATATTTCACTATAAAATCTTTGAATATTCATGTCAAACATTACTGCACTTATGTGCTGTAATACAGGTGGTGGAAGTTACTAATTTCATGTTGGACTTCATGTTAACATCATTGCCACTGAAATATATGGACCCAGCAAATGTGGATTTATTCCCCACATGTAAAATATTTTAATAAAGCTTTTTGAAAGTTTGGAGTTTACTGCCAAAAAATACCTATACAAGTATGAAAAGTATAAATCACTAAAACTTGCAAGTCAAATAGAGTTTGTTTGTATCACAGATCAATAACCTGGATTCAGAAGTGAGAGCTAAGCTTTCACTGTCACACCACACAACTGTTATGATGCACGGGTTAAAAATAAATTCACAGGCAAAATGACATAAATATTCACATGTAATATGCCCTAAGCAATGTGTTGTGCATCAAATACAACCACCAAGCACTATTCTAAGAATAATTTTCTTTTGGTGTTACTGCCCATACAAATAAAAATTCTATAAATAAAATAAAATACTGCAACCAGGTATTCCAGACTTTAAAACCACACAAAGGCTTCTAGTTATCCTCTTACAGCATGTAAAAGTAAGCATGTCTAAAAAATCTTGCGCAATATTTAATCTTCAAAGAAGATTAAAAGAAATACTTTTTGAAAAGAAATGCTATTTTAGAAGAACTACTTTATAGTAACGTAATTTATAGTAAGTTTTCTGAGACTTACTAGTATATACCACATATATTCACATACAGATTGGCACTAATCTGCTTTTAAAAAGAGAATCTTGAATTTACAACCTCAGCTATGAAAGATTTTTTGACTAGCACTGCACTTCACTATTTTATCACTATTCCATTATTTCTCTATATTAAAAACATATGTCAGATTCTGGGGACAGATTAGGGAGTACCATCTAGAGCACACATTAAGTATCAGAAACAGATTATGGTGATGTGGATCTCTGCCAAACCACAGAGCATTACAACATCACAATTCTGCTGAAGAGATAGCAACCAATGCTACAGGATATAGCTGTAAAGTACTGTTCTTGAGATGAAATACACCATTCTTTTCAATCTTAAAGAAGAACACATATAGCTTCCTTCTGTTTATTTTGAAATTGGTATCCCACTTTTATCAAGTGCTGGAGATAATTTCTTATGCAATACGAAACAGTTAATATTGCATAATGAAGACCACAGAAGAGCTTACACAGAAACTCAGTACTACCTCTAAAAAAAAAAAAAAAAAAAGCTTTGCTTTCATTTCCATCCAAACTGTCCATAGAGTCACAGACTAAAATCCAGAGCCTCAGCTGCAGCTAAAAAGCACCTCAGGATAAGTGGGACCCAGCAGTGGTCCAAGCCCTTGAAATAAATCAGACCAGCCTCGAGAGAGACCAAAACCATCACAGCAGATAGACACAAACACTTGCAGTTTGTATCCCTTGTGTGAACACCAAGTATCGTTTTGGCACCTCCATCCCACTAAAGCACAGATGCCTTGTTAGGTAATAGAAAACAAACCTACCAAACTCCCAGACAGAATCTCTGGTTTTACTTGGCTAATTTCTATGGGATACATAAAACTCAAGGAGTTTCTTGCTTGCTTCTGTCTCCATAACGACCATGTCATGGAATAGTCTCAGCTAAACTCTGCCACAAGCCTTCCCTTTAACTCCAAACTGAATCTCCCAAATAATTTTAAGTAAGCAGCCAAACCAAAACAAACCCACAAATGTAATCCTGTCACTGGCAAGCTATTTTCAAATTACTTTACAGAATGTAAGAAAAAAACTCCAAGAGTTGTGCAACCTGCCAAATCTTCATTCTGCACAAAGTTTCTCTCTGTGGAAAATGTACACTATTTTTTTTTAATCACATTTTACCATACGTGTGCAGTCTTACTACAAATTGAGAGCAGGCCTTCACTGTGGATGGTTTACAAGCAGCAATAAATGTATACTCTGTCAAGGAGCTAAACACAATCCCAGTTGGCGACCACAAAATACACCAAATTTCCACAAATATATAAAGAGCTGTCAGCTGCAACATTTAAGTATTTCTGCAGAACTATACCTCTCAGGCTCAGCAAACCTACAAATAAGTAACTTTTTCTTTAAGTATTGCTCTCAAAATCAAACAGACCTCCTAAATAATTTATCCACATTGCTGGAAAGCTTCTATAGCAACTTTTTTCCCACTTCAAATCTCTTTTCAGATATTGAAGTGCACAATGCTATTTGCAGAACCTCAACTGATGTCTCAGTAACTTTTCTTTTACCAACTCTTGCAAAGTCTTGACTATTCACGGGTTTTTTTCCTCAGTCCTTCCTTACAATCAGTGCTTTCAACACTTAGTACATCTGTGACTTTATATTTGCCTGGAGGTATACTAAATGAAAAATGTTTCAGTCATTTTTTTAAGATGTTCAGCAACATATGTATAACTGAAACTCTCAAAAATTGAAGACTGGCCTTCTAAAAGAAATTACAGGATAATTTTTAACAATAACAGAATTCCAAAAGACAGATCTCTAAATTATGTGAAAACTGGTGAAGAGCTGGGGTCTCAGCATTTAGATTTTATATTAGCATAATGAAATTAAAATTTCTCATTGACATGCTGCTCATTGTCCAACACTTCTAAAATGAAAACAACACACTCAGTCATATTCCTTCAATAGTTAAAATGAGCTAAAGTTTACCCATGCAAAATTGTGTCAGGAAAGGCTTGCTACTTTAGTAGCCTCAATTAGTTGCTGTAAAAACCGACTTAATGTGAGAAAGAATACTGATCAGCAGCAATGACTTTCACCATACTCAGAATAAGAAATAAATGACCCAGTGGATCCAATACTGTACTCGGAAGAGACTGAATATAAGCTGAATTATCTCTTTTATTTAAAACCATAAGAATGATTAGTCACATTCCAGATATTTCTGGATTCCTGCAAGCTAGTGTAGCACTCACAGGCTGAGTCAGAACCGAGGTCTCCATTCTGCTCACTATTGCATAAGCAGATATAGAGATATCTCCAAAAGTTTACATTCTGAGTTTTACTGAGTAACAAAGCTGACTGACCAGAAGTATAAAACAAGTAAATCCCACTGACTAAAAATACTGTGACCATGGCTTTCAACATTTGTAAAAGTTATACCTAGGAGGAGCTCTCAACTAAAAAAAGTAGTAAAGCATGCCTTTAGTTATTTTGTTCATAGTATCATGAAAGTATTTCTTACTAAAACAGCTGCAAGGACCACATTCAGACAGCCTAGGTTCCTACTGCAGCCTTGAGCCAAACCAAGGAAGTGAGATATAGGCTTTGAATGATCCAAAGTTTAGATTTAGATACGCACAAAGCAGTCACAAGCTCACAGGGAAACACTGACTACATATTCCTGACATTGTGCCCAATTCCACATCTGAGAGGTGCAACTTGTCCCCATTCAGGCCCTGACTGACCTGGTCATTTACCAGATGATGTCTGCTAATTTTTAAACATGCAAAACTGAGCATTCCTGCTGTAGATACGATCGTTTTCCTACACTCACATACACTCAGCATTTGTATTTTCCCTCTCAGTCCCGCTGGAACCTGCCAGCAGCTACTTCCCAGCATTCCCAACATGGGAGGAGTTAAATGTCCTTCAGTATACATCCCCCCCAGTAGTTCATGAAGTTAGACAATAAAAGCAGAAAGAAACCAGTTCAGGTAATGACAACAACAGGGGTGGGGGGCAGGAAGGAAGGAACAGTTTATATCATCAGCCTACACTTCCATCTAAAGTATTGAGCTGCACCACAGCCCGGAGCAAGGATCAATCCAACCACAGGTTACATCTGCTTAACCCCAAAGAAAATGAGAAGGTCATGCAAACATTGTTTCAGAGTATGTCAGATGTATATACTAAAACACACAATAATAACACACTAGTTACAAAGTTTCTCCTACAGTGCCATACCTAAAAAAGTCAATTGTTGCTAAGATGTTTCTTTTTGGTTGTTAGATACATTTTTAACCTGTGGGGGGAAAAAAAGGTGGGTGCGGAAATAAATACTAATCATTTTGAAGATGAAGATGAGCTTTAGTAAGTTTATCCTTGGCCACTGCCTCAGATAGCAGAGAAATAAGTTCTTCATTTGATTACAAGAAGCACTGCAATATGCTACAAAGGCTCAACTGGCTTACATATTGGCCCAATACATAAGGAGTCAGAAGCTTCTCCAAGCTCTTCTTTCTAACACAAATCCCATCTCCAATTCCTTCCCTAAGAGGAGAAAAACAAACCCAAAACAAACACTGAGAATGGCAAAAGATAGGCTACTCATTTCTGTTACAATCAGCAAACAATTGAGGGGGAAAAAAAAATCAAAAAATGAAAAAATATCCATACAGATAAACTCAATTAGCTACTTTTATCACAGAATGTAATGAATTAGGACTTTCAACATGTGGGGGATACAAAAATACAGAGAAATAATCATATTGCTATAAAACATAAGGGACTAACTTAAGACTATTATGCACAAAATCTACTGGGAATACAATAATTTTCAAAACCACAAAAAGGATCCACTGAAGGCAAAAGGAAAAGCAGTTAAAACAGAAGAACAGAGATGCAGGACTTCTCACATTTTGTTCTGATACCTTAAAATGCTATACTGAAAAAAATATTTTCTATGCTCCAAGTGTATTATAGTGCTACTGCACCTATTATTCTTAAATGAAATAATTTTTTAGACTGAATGATGGAGAACAAAACTCAGCTGCCATACAACCAGCTACTCCTTTAAGTTGCTCATATCTGAACCTTATTCTTGGATGCCAGAATTCCTGTACTGATGTAGCATCAGTTTCTGTCGATTCTTTTCCCCTGCTAGCCTCCATCAATATGTATTAAAAAGCAAGTCCCTATATATATTCAACTGTTCATCAACATTCTATATCAAATTTCCTAAAAAAGAAGATGCACATACACATTTCCACTAAAGATGCTGACTCTAATAAGGAGGGAACTGAGCAGGGTTTCCATTTGTTATTCTTCATCCTACTGCCCCCTTTTAACATTGACCACATATAACCATTTTAGACCATATGCTCCATGCTATTCTACGTCTGCAAATGTCTCACACCGAACATTCAGTTTTCTTAAAAAATAATTCTTACCATACCACCTACATCTCTGAAGTCTAGCATATGGATTGAAGAGCCATGCACATTCAAATTAAAACCTTTAATTTTTTGGTAGATTCCAATATTTTGCTGTTTACCAAATTTAGAAAAACCCAACAAACCAACAAGAAAACAAACCAACAATAAAAACCTTACCATGAGCCAAAAGCATCACTCTCTCTTACTGCTCAGACAGAAAAAGGATTGGATCTCCTAGAGGGCATGCAAAGAACTGCCCAGAAAGAAAGTGCTGGCAGAGCCTTTTCATACCGACATAAAACACACGGACTGCAGGAAACAGTGGACACTGTAAATACTTTTTAGTCAAGCAGGTGGCTTTCTGTGGACTCCTAAAATCCCTGAAGAATTCTAACTATAAGGAGAAGTATCACAGGCACACAGAATACAGAGAGGAACCATCCCAGATTCTGACGATAACTCTACTAAAATAAAGGGGATTATTCAATTCAATAAGAACTTCTTGACTTCTTGCTTTTCATAGCTTGCTTTAAAATTGTCAGCTAGAGTGTTTAAACAAATACCAATTCATTTGGTCCGCTCAAAAAGCCAGGGTGATTAATTTCACAAGTCCATAAACCACTGCATGTCTATTTATCATTACAAAAGAAATACAACTTGCAAACAGCCCTGCTGTTATTCACAGTCAAACTAACTGCTACCAAATGGTAAAACTGATAAATTACCTGATTAAATTACTGAACATAATCAGAGGTGCCCTGCTGCCACTACAGTCATCAGAGCTTATTGTGAAAAATTGTGCAAAATTAGGCCTTAGATGTGCAGTTTAGTCTTCAAAAACTGTCTCAGACACATCTAGTCCTAATAAAGTTAATGAAACTACTCAGGTAGAGAGGTCAATATTATCAAGTTTTATTCCAGGAGTGGAGTTTTAAGCTGTAAGCAGCACACATCGCTAGGGAATAATGCACCACAAACTTACAACACCTGGAATGTGGTGTGTCACAATCCAATTTATTAGTGGAATGAAAATGATAAAGTACTGTGTTAATTATTTAGGAAGTGATGTTGAAATGGTTAGCTGGTAAAAATGGCTGTAGTTCTGGAAACAAGTCAACTCAATGTCAGAGAACAGGAGACTGGGTCAAATTATGCTTAGAAATATAAAGCTTACTGGAAATCAGATCATTTACTATGAATTTATGTTCAGCAGATCATTCTCAAAGGTGGGACAGGAAGATGAATTAACACATTTTTAAGCAGCAGCAATTATAATATTATTATTATTATTATGAGGAGGTTAGTTCATGAACCTGACATAAACAGTTTCAAATGTTATTATTATAATACTTATGTAATTCATAGCAGATTTACTAAGTATAATGGAGTCTTCATAAAATGACACTCCATCACACTGCTGCCAGCTCCTACAGAAATGGGAAATCAATTTTTTGCAAATGCAAATTACACAGTGGGTGGGTAAGAGAAATGCAAACTGCAAAATCCTACACTAAATAAAAACATATATAAACATGGTGACAGCCTGGTAAGGGCTCCTCTTCAAATAGCTAAGGAATGGCAATCCCATTTTTCTTCCTGAACAAACTCCTTTCAAATATGGAAGATGGCAACAACAGGAGACTCAAAAATGAGTTTCCAAGTAATCTTTTCATAGGGTAATATTTATTTGTTGTAATTAATAACTGGAATTTCTACAGCAAACTTTCAGAGAAACTACATCTAATACTGCAGAAACTAAGAGAAAAATTGTCCCATGACAGGTCAGAAAATATCTATTTATTTAGTTAAATTCTACCAACATTGGTAACATCTTCATTCAAATGTTTTTGTAATGACTCAGTATTTAAACACCACTATGCATAACAAGCTTCTTCCTGATTTGAATAAACAGAGCAGCACTAGGCCCAGCTATCCCGAGCAGTGGTATTCTCATTACACTGTAACAACAGAAGGAAATAGTTTTCATAGAAAAATTTGTATTTTGCCTATCTTAAAATCTGTGCACTTTGTAGCAAACGCCAAGCATTACAAGCCTAGTGGCAGCACCGGGACTCCCAGGCAGGCCCTAGGAGAAGCACGGAGGTGGCAGCTCAGCCCAGGGTGACAGGGAGGAGGGAGTGTGTTTCATGTCACAGTCAAGGGACTCCTCCAGGCAACTTAAAAAGCAGCACTGAGAGATTTGCACCTAATCCTCCACGGCCCAGGCGAGGATTGCTGTGATATAATGCTAGACAGCCACGTGCAGGAGAGAAGGGGGTTCAAAAGGCTCTAACAGCAGAGAGAAAGAGAGACACTAAAAAGAAATACGTGAAAACTGATAGCTGAGGAGCTTATTGCCTCTGAGTTTAAATCCTTTCATCACTCTTTTCATCCAGGGCAGGCAAAATTTATTTATAGTATTTGAGAAAGGCAGAGAGGAAAAAAAGAAAGGAAAAACTGTAAGCTTATAACCTGCTGTTTTATCATCCTCTGTATCTTACTGTTTCTGGTTTTTTTTCTTTTTTTGGTCAACATTCAGTCATTGTGACTGCTATACAAAAGCTGTGAAGGAAATGCAGAACGCAAGCAACTAAACAGATACCATTATTTCAGTAGCCCAGTTGCCACACATATCCCAGTTAACTGTACTTCAATTACTTAAACAAGGGCTACTCCGTTTTATTGTTCTCCCTACCAGGGCAGGTTTTACCCACAAAACAGAACTTCATCCAGAAATTAGGAAAAAAAAAAAAAAAAATAGACAAGTCCTTTGGTTTTGGGGAGGAAAAAAAAAGTACCTTTAAACGTGAACAACCGTGTGGAAACCCGTGAAAATATTCTGCTGTAAGAATAAAGAATTAACATACCAAACTGCAGCTACAAGTTCGTGGGTGCTTTTTCCAACTAAGAGACTTATGAAAATATATCCTGATTTATGGAAATACATACAAATGGAGAAAGTCGTGCTGAACGGAAGATTACCTAGCAGACTTGATTCAGCCTAGCTTCTCATGATTTGTTATACCCTCCTGTTTTAAATGTACTGAGCCGAGTATCCAATACAAGCTGAAGTGCAGTCCGCCATAAGAAGTACTAGGAGTGCCCTTGAAAAATGTCCAGATTGCAGCTAGTGCACAAAGGACCTCGCCACGAAAATAAAGCCCATGAAAATTTCTCTCTCGCTCTTGAGCCGGCAGCAAGTGAAGAGATTAACTTCCCACCAACATCGGAAGACAAAGCGTTGGCAAGACACAAGCCAAATTTAAGAGGTTTAGAAAGAGAGATAGAAAAAAAAAAATTAAAAAGAAAGAAAGAAAGAAATGGGTCGAGCAATTCATCCCGAATGCTCTGCTTCGTATTTATCTCCCCTCAAAAAATGCTCGACGGAGCTGAGGAGCAGTGCTACACGACCCAAGCGTGAGCACTCAGGTAACTGACTGCCATAGGTAAGGGAGTCTGGCATCCCCCTTCCCTCGCTACACGGGAGGCGACGCTGCAGATCTCCCACTCCACCACCAAAAAGCAAAGCAGAACTAGCATCTGGGGTGGGAGGGGGAAGGTAATTAACTGGGAACTTTATGTTCCTTAAATATGCAACCAAGACCTTTTTTTCCTTCCCACGCCCCTCTTCTTTCCATGTTCTCTGTCAAAACTAGGCTGAAATAAACGTTATTCTATAATAAAACTATTAAATAAACAGTACAACACTCACCATATCAGCTGGAACGCTGCTGGACATTTTGATGTTACCCTAAATGGCTTAAAATCAACTTAAAAAAAAAAAAAAAAAAAAAAAAAAAAAGGAAAAAAGCAGCAGCACGAGGAGCAGCCCGCCGGAGATCTTCAAGATGCAAAACCGGTGTCAGTATCGGAGGCAGCAGCTTCCACGTCCCCTACGCGAAAGAGGTGCCCGATCAGCAGCGGGGAAGGCAGGCGGCTGGCTGAGGAGCAGGAATATCCAGGGGCAGCGGTGCCGGGCTGGACCGGAGGAGCCAGCGGGAGACCAGAGATGGCAGCAGATCCCTGTCAGCGGCGGCGGCAGCAGCACAAGCGGTGCCAGGTAGAGCAGGCAGCAGGACTACACCGCCACATGAGCTGCGTGCGGGCTTTTTCCCCCCTTCTCGCCCTCAGCCTTCTCTCCCAGCCCCGACAAATGACGACGGGATGATTCACACGGGATAATAGAGCGTCCAAGTCACCTCCTCAGTCGGCGCAGGCGACCCGGGCGCGCCGGCAGGACCTGGCTCCTGCCCTGGGCGGCGGGGCAGGGAGGCGGGAGGGCCGGGGTGGGCCCGGGGCCGCTGGGGAGGACGCAGGGCTGCGGCCCCCCTAGGCGGTGTGCGGCATCCAAGAGCGCCCGGCGGGGACGCGGGCCGGGGCGGGAAGGGAGGGAGGGCGCTCGGAGGGGAGAGCCCTCCCCCGCGGCGCTCGGAGGGGCCGGGGGCGTTCGACGGCGGCCGCCTCCCGCAGCCTCAGCTCTCCGCTCGCATCGCCGCCGCCTCCTCAGCCCGCCCTCCTCCCCGCCTCGTCCGCCGGCGGCTCCGGCCTCCCCCCGAGAGCCGCGCTGCGAGCCGGAGGTGCCGCTCCTTCAGCGCGATCCTCGCCCGCAGCTGCCCCCTGTCATCTTCGGCTCAAGCCAACATGGCGCCCGCCGAGCCGAGCGAGGGGACGCGGCAGGGGAGACACGGACCCTCCGCCGCCGCCTCCGCCGCCCCCGCTCCCGCGCGTCACACGCCGCCGCCCCGCGCGGCACCATGGGGCTTGTAGGCCGCCGGGGCCGACCGCCGCCGGGGCGGGGCCACCCGCCCTCCGCGGGCCCGCCCCGTCGGGGCAGCCCTCGGCCCCGCCGCGCTCCCGCAGCTGGAGCTGGGCTGGGGCGGCACCGAGGGGGCTCCGTCGCTTCCCCCCGGGCAGCAGCGTGAACCGGCGCTTTCCCCCGCGGGCGCTGCAGCTCCCTCAGCGGCGCTCCCCTCGCAGCCCCTGCCGCCCGCAGCGGTGCCGCTCCCGGCGTGTGGGCCCGCGCCGTCCCCTTGGACGGCTTCCAGCAACAACAAAAAAAGTAATTACCATAGAATGTTAAAGGTTTGGGCTGGAGCTTAAAGATCATCTAGTCCTAATCCACTCTGCCACGAGACTACGTTGCTCGAGGCCTTATCCCACCTGGCCTTTAACACTGCCAGGACTGGGGCATCCACAACCTGCCTGAGCAACCTTTTTCAGTGCTTCACTGCCCTCTGAGTATGGAATTTCTTCCTAATATCTATATTGTCCCTCTTTATTTTTGGACTCATTGCTCCTTGTCCTATTACCTGTATCATTACAGTTCCTGACAAGAATCCCTCTACAGATTCCCTGTAGATAAGCAATGTTTTCATGTTATTGTTTTAATTGTTTTGCACCCCAGATCTTCAAGTCTGGGCCTGTACATCACATTTTTGTTTTTCTCATTCTCGCATTATTCGATAGGTTTTTCTTTGGGTTTTTTAAAATTATTTTAATTATTTAATTTTTTGTTTTCCTAACTCTGTAGATTTAATAATGGAAAAAACTCCTGTAAGATTCACAGTGCAAACAATGACTGCCACCTTGGAAGTACCTGGAGAAAAGGAGCTCCCTTATCATGTCAAATGCCCCTTCAAAAGCCACCTTGCTTAATGGAGAGCTCTGCATTTTGTTATGGACCCAAGTTATCAGAAACTGTGTGCAACTGGTGTTTTATCCCTTATTCCAGACAGCTCCTGGAGACCAGCATACAACAAAGAAAGGCAGTGCCTGATGAAAAGTGCACTGCAGCTCAAATACACACAAAAAAAATCCACACAAGGCACATGTCTACTGAAGAAATGAGTTGGCCTTTTGAGAGGGGTGTGGGTAGGCACATTCACATACCAATACTGTGAAACTGTCCAAGAAAAAAAAATAAATCAAGAAAATCAAGCAGATGGTGACAGATGGTTCCTTTGTGGACAAATCTCATGTAAAACCACAGGAAATTAAGACAGAGTTGTTCCCTTAAATTCTAAAAGTTCAAATCTGCCTTTCCTCTTTATGACTTCATACTGCGAAAGCAACCCCTGGCAAAACACTGCTCCTTGCAGGGGTTATAATTCTTTACTTTGTACTCTGCCCCAAAATAGTACAAAACTTCTGACTTCAGAAGATAAACCTGTCAGCAAGCAGCCCCATTTGATGCCTGGGAAAAGAGTTGGGGGCCAGCAGAAGTGGCTGTGCATGTGTGATCTCTGTGAGGATTCTGTACTGCCGCATTGTGTGACTTTAGGCATGTCACTCCCTCTCTTGTCAGCCGAATTCGCTTAGATTGTACATTTTTGGAAGTCAGTGACAGCCCCAATCTCAGTCAGGCCTTCTAGACACCAGCAGGATAAAAGATCTTGTGTTTGTGGGAGCAGTAGAGCAATAGCAAGTTGTTGAAGCACTGCTTACCCTCTCTCTGACTGCCTGTCCTTGAGGGGCAGAGAAAGTACAAGAGGAGAGTTCAAGAGATGAGACTTGAAAGATGGCTCTCTCTTTCAAACATTGTGCATTCTTGGGTATCTATGACTCTCTGATTGAATCAGTGACAGACTAAGGAATTATAAAAGATCTTGCTTAGTAGAGTTTATTATTAAAACCTTACTAATGCAAGCTTTTCCCTGAAAAACAATCAAACAAAAAAAAACAACAAAACAAAACAAGAAAACAAACAAAAAAAACAAAAAAAAAAAAAAAACAATAAAAAAAAAAAACCCCAAGTAACTTACATACAGCACCTTAAATTTAATCAGGAGGTAAGATCTGCTCCAAGGCCATCCTGCAGACCAGCCCTTCACTCCTCTCAGACAGCAGCCCTGTACAGGTGCCTTGAGGTGATCCAGGTAATTTAGGAAGTGCCCTGCCCATACCTTTTCCACTAGCACTCTTGTTGTAGGGGCAAGAGAACAGGCACCACAGCTGCTTTACAGGCACTGCACATCACAGCTGTCTCCTGATGTAATCTGAAATTGGTGGCAGTGCAGTTATGTCCTTGACCACTCTGTGACTGCTGAGGTGCGTGGCCCTTCTCACCTCCCCTACTACAAGCAGGCAATGCAGACTGCAGGGCTTTGTAATGCTTTGCAGCTCACAGGGTGGATTGCCAAAGATCATGTGGAAATACCCATTCACTGAATATCAAGAAATCCTTGTGCCCAAGCAAGTCAGGCAGGTAAGGGCAGCAGCAAGCACAGGCAAACTGGACGAGGGGTCAGCAAGGCAAGCAGGCAGCAGCACGGCACATCCACTAGAGATGGCTCTTTTTAATGTTCACATGGAGGAACTCTTCTGTGGTGCATAATGATAAACACATCCAAAGGACATAACCACAGGAAGAAAACCAGCATGATTCTATGGGTTTTGCATTTTTGCCTCTATTTTAGCAGTCCGTTAAGAGGAAGGATCATGTGTTGGTGAAGCAGTGGGGTACAGGAGGAGTCAGGAGTCCTGACTACTTTGAATCTTTTCTGCTTTGTGTATGCAGTTGACTTGGTCAGCTTCTCTGCTAAGTGTTGTATAAACGAGGATCAGCTCCTCTCTGATACACAGCTGTACTGACCAAGAGTTGTCAATTACCTTTTAAATTATTATTTTGATTGCCATCTATTTGAATCTACAGTTATGGCTGCTAGCCAGAATGCCCTAGTATTAGGCACAGTACAGTATAAGTACATATTGTGTCCTGTCCTGAAAGGTTCATAGTGCTGGGTTTGCCCAACAGCTGATATTTATGTCATATTTGAACTATTATTTTTTCACTTGGCTCATATCTGCAATGGCCAAACACATATGAATGGAGAATCTGATACAACTGGTACATGCTGGAGATCATTTCAAGGTGATTGTGTGATAGGCAAATAATTAAGAAGAGGTGCTGATCCTGGTAGAAGTTGCACTACATATGATGACAGGGGTAAAGCCTACCGGTTTTGTAGAGGTGAGGACATATACTTGAAATGCAGGGTGGTCAAATATAAAACAGAAAAACGACCTTTTCTCTTTGGGATGTATTAAGAAATGCTGCTATGATAGTATTCATTTCACATTTGCAGAGAGAGGAAATGAGAGTTGTGGTCAGCAGTAGTTGTCTGGAGCAAGGGACCCTGCAGAAGCATAACCACAGACTAAGTCTGGGATCAGTTTGCAGATAAATCCCAAGCAAGTGCTACAGGCATACACATCTGAAAACAAATCTTTTCCACATCCAAAGATCAAGGAAAAAAGGGGAAATGCTGTTCAAGAGGAATGCTAGCAACATAGAAGGCTAAAAAGGCTATTCTGGTTTTGGGACCTAATCCTGTACTCAAATGCACAAATCTTATTTCCATTAAGTCTCCTTTGCAGAAGTGTCATTTGAATTTGGACATCCAGGCACAAAATCATTCATCATCACTACCTTGACAATTTATGGGGGAAATCGACGAAGTATGCAACTGATATTTCATTCCTTATTTGAAAAATATGACATGACACAAGTAGAATTTGGCCATTCTGTATTGCCTTAGAGAAGAATTGTGCCCGGTATCTACAAGTAGACTGGGCTGCGGATTAAGCGTTTCATGGCCATTAGTACTAGTTGAAAGCTGACTCTGTACTGAGACGTGCTTAATAGGAATAAAAGGTCTGTTATACTAAATCAGATTAGTAGTCCAGCCAATGTGATATCCTGTCTCCAGCAGTGACCAGCATCAAATGCTTCAGAGAAGGACACACAGACCCCTGCAGTGGACAATCACATTATAATCATCTTATTTGCTAAGTTTCCACTGCTACCAAAGGTGCCAGAGGTTTATGCCCTGGAGCACAAAACTTCATGTCGTTTATAGCCTTAATGGCAGCATAACCGAGTGTTAACATGTGAGACTGCCATTTTTCAGAAGAGCAGCACTCTCCTGAGTGTTGTTATTGCTGGGGTTGGAGACCACGCCGAGCTTACATCCCACGACTGACATTAAAAGCTTTCAGCCCAGTACTGTCCTCCAGTGTTTTCCCTTTGAGGCAGGCTGTGAACAGGAGCCTCTTCAGGAGAGGTAACACACCATCAGGAAATTTCTTTTAAGGAAATTTCTGATTTGCCTCCAGATTTTCAGAGCTCCCTGAGAAGGTGAAAGGCTTCTAAGACAAAGGGTTTAATTCTTTGGGGCTTGGCCATGGAACAGATCAGGATTCTTTCCCTCTCTGGCAGCCATAACGGCAAGATATCCAGGGCAGCAAGGAACACACCGGGTTACTCAACAGGATACTTTTAATACCTTTGTAGAAATATGCGGCTTTTTTTTTTAACTCTTAGAGAGCCAAGTTTGCATTCAACTTGGTATGACTCAGTCTCATTGAATTCAGGCACCTTACAAAGAAGCGTTCAGGCAAAAAGCTTCACTGGAAATGAGGGCTGGATCCCACATAGTGCTTGCCACCCACTGTCTGCCCCTATGCATGCTGGTTTCTCATTCTGACTGCTGCAAAAAACTCCTATTTTCTGTGTTCAGATTTTTTTTTTTTTTTTTTTAACTAAACTGACTGCTTTCCCTGAGGAAGAACATTGATTTTTGCCTATTTGCTGCTCTTGTGTCAAGCCAAACCAGCATGTGGGTCCTATCAGCCTCTCCGTCAATGCCAGCAGGCTTCTGGGAACAGCATTCCTTAGGTCCACACCTTTCTCTAAACCAGCAGGAAAGCAACAGAAGGACCTCTGAGATTTTGTAGTGTTTAGAATACACACTGCCTGGCAGAATCATGGTTTATTTGTCTATTTTTTAAGTTACTCATCAGATATTTTTTAAGTTAAGATCAGATTGATCTTGCTGGAAAATAAAAACACACAGCCAGTTTAAACCAACTCACATTGTTCCTCTGAATGCCCCAATTTGCTTTAAGGGTTTATTTTCCCCCCTCACATGTTCAGAACCCATGTACAAACACAAGACAATAGGAAACAACTGAGTGACACTGAGTGCCCGAGGTTGCTCCTGACCTTCCTGATGCAGCTGAACCAGGCAGGAACTGTGCTCTGTCAATCTAGTGGGTGTTGCTGAGATATGGCATAGTGTTGTCACAAATTACATCAGGTAACTCCTAAGAGCAGGGGTGAGGACTGATAGAAGAGGGTAAAAAGGTGGAATAAGAGCAAGAAGTCCCCAAGCCTGTTTTAGAGAGTATTCAAATCACCAGAGGTCTGGAGGTGGTTTAATTATCTGTATATCTAGGAACAAACAGATACATCTGTCCAGTTCATACAGAAAAATAACCCTGAAAACAGTGGGAGGAGGTCCCTTATTTTATAACATATAAGAAACAGGAAGGAGAAATTTTAGCAGAAAACTTCCATCCTGGATCAGCTTCCTGACAATGAGGGGGAACTAGGGGAGCATTGAGGTTACACTACAGTTCTAAACTTGAAATTTAAATTTAACTAAACATAGGAGTAAAATGCCCTTTAATATCAGGAAATAATATACGGAAATGAAGAAGTTCTACACAACTGATTTTAAGGGTTATGCTGGCAAAAATTACTAACATTTTCCAGAGAAGAGGGAGGTCAAAGATCAGGAAAAGTGCCATATCAAATTAAATGACAGAAAAAGGAACAAGAATTTGTGGCTTTGGGGAATGACTGTTGCAAAACTCAATGCTGGAAAAGATATTGTCTAGAAAAAAATTGATAAAATGTATGGTTAATGTGCAAGAGAAAACAGTAGAAGAGCACCCGGTGTCAGCCTCAGATCAAGGATGGAAAAGGAGAATGGCTTTGTGAAACTGTTAGACGAGAAGGCTAAAGCTCAGATTGCTCGTTGGTGCTACCAGGATCCCAGCTATTGTTTGTGCCTCACATGAGCCACAGCCTCCCAAGGCTGAGGGTAGCCTATTAGCTGTGCAGAGCCAGAATCGGCAGGGACCCTGGGGTACCAATGTGTTTTATCATCCCTCTGTCCTGCTGACTGCAGCAGGTTATTTTTTTACACTATTAGGCAGCTAAGTTCTTCTTTTTTTTTTTTTTTTTTTAATACTGTAAGGATCTCTGGTGGGTAGCTAAACATTAGTGAGCTCCCATTATAGCTCACATTTGTTATGTATAAAATTTGTACTAAAAATACTAAATTAAAGAAAGAAATCATTTTTGCTTCTTTGAATGTCATGTCTGTTATCTGTGATACTTTACTACTAGAGTTTTTTTTTTAATTTAAGGACCTTCATATGCCTGTAATTTCAGGCTGTTACTTCTATGCATGTGTATATATACTTAAACATATGTTTATAAAGCTCTCAATCTATATGCACACATACATATTAATACTCTGAACACTTTTTAAATTAGCTGAAGCACTCAGATAGAGTACATGCAAATCTAATTGTACGCTACTTGAACTGAAACAAAAACCCAACTCAGAATCTGTGCTGAGTTAATTGTTGTTTATGTAAGTTATGTCAATGTAATGTAATATTTTATTTGCCTTATTTTCTATCATTTGTTAATCTTTAGATCAGAAACAATATCTGAATGAAGCAGTGTCTAGAAATGCTATTTTTAATTGGCTAAAGAGATTGGTTGACCTCTGGTAACTGGTTACTGTTGTTGGGGAGACTCTCTATGAGTGGTGGTGCATTGTTTAAACATAATGAGACAATACTCTCATGTCATCCATAGGATATGGAGACACCACAGTTTTGTGTTTCTTTTACTTTATAACTATACATATGAGGCACAATCAACAAAGACTTCCTGAGGATGAATGTTGTCAGTATATGAAACACTGAATAATTGCTTTTTGTTTTGATGAATAGTCCCCTTTCTTTCAGATTTAAAGGGGAAAATACAGAAAGAAGTAGTAGCTCTGGGGAATGGAATCTTGAAGATAGAATTTTTTTTAACAGGTTTTGGGCTGCATTAAGTTCTTACGATAATTTTATATTACTTCCACTCCATTGATATAATCTAAATGATTCCAGGCTTACAGTACAACATTAGGGACTGGGCAAATTAATGGGAAGCTGAATTCATGTTACTTCCAAGCTCACAGCCACTTGAGTCCTGAATGTTGCCAGTGTTGGGATTGATTTTTTTGTTTCCCTATTTTCACTTTTGCTCATCATGGGCATGAAACCCAAGAGAGCCTGATTTCATTCTAGCCTCCCTTTCTCATTCCAGTCCCAAGGCCTCTGTGGACAGTGATAGGTACTTGTGTTGCAGAGACAACTGCTTCTGAAATAGCCAGCACTAGAAGTCTTCTAATTGGTTTACTGTTAGCAAAAGAGCAACAGAATCTGAAAGACTGAGTGAATAGGTTTGAGTTTGTTCTGTGTAGGTGTAGTTGCTTTGAAAGGGCTTGATTCGTTTTTATTAATCTTCATTTTATTAATTTATTAAAATTATTTTAATGAAGAGTTCCATAAAAGGAGTCTTTGTCAGACATCAGTGTCAGTGCTCGCCTATGCTGTGTCTGTCATTGGCAGTGGGCTGGTGCCTTGGGTGCCAGCTGCAGGCACAACTGAGAGATGAGGAGCTGAGTGTCAATTCTTGTCCGTGCACAGAAACTTAGGCCACATTTTCAGATCCCCTTCAGCATAACTCTAAGGGTGGGACTCAACTCATCTAAATCTAGTCATTTAAAAATACTGGATATCCTGTCTAAGCTATTTTTGCAGCCTCCATCTGTCATCAGTGGAACAAAGTATGTCCATCACATTGACCTCTTAGATAAGATTCTTCTAGTGACCATTTTAAAAGCCTTTAAAACTTAGTCTAGATGCTTAATTTTTATACAGCTGGAGATAACTTTTGTGAGTTTCCTCCAATCTCTTTCACTTCTCCCCACCAGCATGTTGTTTTCTGCTCCCCACTCTGCTCAGCTGGAAAGTTAACCATGATTTGATGCTCAGGGCTGTTCCACACAAACCCACCCAGACCCTGGCATTGTTCATGCTCCAGAGTGCTGAGATCCAATGCCAAGGAGGCTGCAAACATTTATGCAGGACCTTCAGTATGAAATCAGAACCAGCATGGCTGGAGTCAATGGGCACAGCCTGAAGGAATTGCCTAACAGAAGCAGAACTGGTTACATACTTAAGCAGGTGCACAAACTTTGGCAGGATCAAGGCTTAAATGAAAATCACCTCAAGGCAAGAAAATGTTGTTCTTTTGTTTCCTTTGCAGCACCACACTTTCTGTTGTCACTTAATTAACTCGGTTTTCAAACTGATGAATGACAGAGTAACTTTGGATGTGTTACAATCACTGCACCATTTGAAATGCCTCAGTGCTCTCCCGCGAGAGGTGAGAAGGTTATGGGCTGCCTGTTCTGCTAAATGAGGCTACTCAGTGATCACAGCATGTGCTCTGGAGTCGGCGACATCAAGTCCTTGGGGTGCAGCCTGGCTGCTATTAAATGGGCAGAGTCCCATTACCCAGGTGAGAGTTGCAGCAGGTCTGAAAACCTTTCATTTTTCCAGAAAGATCCTTATGTAGGACACCGAGGACACAGTGAGGGAGCTGATTGTTAAGGCTTTGTTGAAAAAGAACAAGAAGAGGACATGAAAGCTCAGAGAAAATATGCCTAGCTCTCTTTTTCTTCACAGCTTTAATATGGCATGTAATGTGTGCATGCTTCCTAGTTCACTGCTGCAGATTTCTCTGTAGATGCAGCAAGAGGCAGTTCTTAAGCAGAGACTGGTTACACAGAATACTAGAGTATTTCAAGGGTATTAAAAATGCCACCAAACAAAGATCTTGTTCACTTACCCTGCCCTTTCTGTGACAAATGACTGCAGTAAAAGTGAACTCCTGCTTTTTCTTATTTATGAAACACCTCTTCCCTTTTGTATGAAAAACTAATATTCCTGTGCTTTAGGAAGTGTATAAGTGGCAGTTGAGAGAGTGGGTGAAAGCTGTACATTAGAGCGGCGGAACAAGGCAAGTACTGAAAAACAAAAAAGCTATTCAGATTTTCTTTTTTCTCTAAAAGAAAAGGAATGAAAACTCTCATCAGACTGAATTGTTCCACTCCTGATTACTGTGTGTAGCATGATGAAACAAAAAATGCATTTCCATTTTAGCTTTTGCGGGCAATATATGCCTGCAAACCTTTGATAAAGAACTGATTTTCAAAGCGGCACATTCCTGTAGGCTGTCAGTGATCCAGCAGAGCTCTCACGCTGCTTTGACTTTTCCTCCTCCCGAGAGAATCAGACCTTTACAATTCTTTCTAGGATCCCAGCAAATTTAATAATATAGGCAAACTTCTCCACAGATTGATTTTGGATTTACAAGGCTCCTGGCTGTTTGCTTGCAGAGACGTAACCAAGAGCCAGAACCCACATATCAGTCTTGAAAAAAAAAAAACCTCATTTACACAAAATAGATTTTACTCTTCAACCTCTTCACAACTGAAACTGTCAATGTATAACACTTAGCCATAAACATTTCTCCAGGAAGGAACTGCTCTCAAATAAGCCAGTTTAAATAAGATCAGCAAAGCCATCTCCAGTGATACCATCTGGTGACTCTTAATCACATTCAAATCTAGAATATTGAAAATATGAGTCAGGTTAAAAAAGACATGAGAAAAACAGTATGAGCAGGGAAGTGCAAGAGTATTAACTAGGACTAGCTTGCAGGCTTTAGGATGGAGAAGAGCAATAAAGAGCAGCATGTAGCAAAGCAAGTCATAAACTCAGGGACTAAGGCAACACTTTATTGTTAGTATGCAGCCATTTACCAGCACTACCCTGCCCATTCTAACTGGTTTTGGCTTAGTCCTTACGTGCCACCCAGGTACTGAGACAGCTGCAGAGGTGAAAGATCAGTGCAGAGTTGAGCATTACGTGTTTGCCATGGTCTCACCAGCCCTAGACTGTGTCTGCCCTGCCTGGTGAGCCACAGCAGCAGTGTGTGCCTCCCAAAAGTACATGAGAAACCATGAGCCACCATTTTGTCAACTGTATTTTCAAAGCCACTGGCAATATTTTGTAGAATTTGAACTATTGTGTTTGAAGTGGTGAATTTTTTTCCTTCTCCGCATTTGTTTTTTCTTTTCTGCAGTTGAACACTTGAATAAACAATGGCCTGTAGCAACTTGTATCAAGAGTAACAAGAAGAAGGTGGCTGACACCTGTACTGGTTTGAAGAAACAATTTAAATAGTTTGCTTATGAATTCTTCTGCAAAGCAATTTCTTTTTTTTTCTGCTGGCGTGCATTGTTAGATTCAGTTTCATTTCACTGTCTGTGATGCCATTCCTTCTCCTCAATAAGCATCCAAGTGATGCATCACAGGCTTGCTGTATCAGAGAATGTTGAAAAAATAAATGAATGTGCTGATTTCTTTGGCATTTAAGCCTTTTGTTCAACCCTCTGAGCTAAAGACAGATGATTTCTTCAAGTGGATTTACATGATAGCAAATATAAATAAGCTCTTAAAGTGACAGTAGAGTTGAGACTCTATAGACTTGAAAGTTATTAGAAAAAGGAAATTTAAAAGGTGAGAGTAGTTTTCCCATTTTAAAAATACTTTCCAATTAGTTTAACAGGATTTGATGCAATGTTTTACAGCTTGATGAAGAAGTAGCTGAATAGTTTGGGCAGCATGTGTCTAATCTTGTTCTGCATATTTTGTTTTCTTTAAGCAGGTAGCAGAGTGTGCATTTTTCTCTTCATCATTGACTTCTGTTCTCACACTCTTTCTTTTCCTTCTTCGGACAAAATATTTTTGTATATGCTTAATACCAAGAACATCATTAATCCCAGGACCTTTATGTGTGGAAACTAAGCACAACTTTCAGTACATTGCTGGCCTGTGCTGAGACACACAGGGACACATCCCATAGGAATCCATCTACTCCTGGGAAAGTCTGTGCTGTGTGCTCTGAGTGTGGGACTGACTTCTACTGACCAAGGGTGGGAGATTACTTAAGGCAGTCATTGGGTCATGCACAGCATGACCTTGAAAATCATGCTTAAGCACCTGTTCTGGCAACTAAATTCAGGAAATTAATGAACTGCTCAGGTGCTCTGTTCTACATGTCAAGCTCAAGTGGTTGGTTTAAGTCCATCTTAGATGTTTCAGCATGGTGTCTGCTTGTAAGATCTGCAGTGTGGCAGATCTGGGTGCAGGTCTAGTTTTTTTCTCACATTTTCAGACTGAGTCCTGGCTTTGCAGCTGTGGAGAACAGGGACTCTGAAACATCCCTTGCCCTTTTCTCACATGGTAGGTGACCAGATCTGTCAGAAGTCCCATCGGGATATTCTGTTCCCATTTGTAACCTTAACTCACTATTGGAATTTGTGTAAAGTAAAGCAATGTGTGATGGATCTCTTGCAATGTATTGAATCACTTAAATCCTCTTGAGAGAGTCTGGGCATCCACTTCCTCCTACTGGGAAGAGCAGATCTTCAGCTGTTCTGCAGCTAAGGAAAAGTACTGTTCAGACAGGTGAACATAAAAAATTATATAGATCAAAATATATATTTATAGAAGTATATATGTGTGTGCATGAGTAAAGCTAGTTGTTTCTTTTCCCCATATGTATTGCCTGGGAATGCTATTACCTGGTGCTTGGTCCTCAGGACATTTTGCATGGTTGTAGAATTAATTGGCATGTTTGGTGGGGTCTTCTAGTGATGGGCATTTGAGGCATTTTGGTTAAGAGTTAGTTTTATGGGTACTCTCACTCATACAGAATCAAATATACATGTGCAAATAAAGCAAGGAAGAATACGGTTACCTTTGTGATTAATTTGATTGACAAAGTAGGGGACTAGAGAGTTTCTTTGTCCTTGTAAAGGACGTGTTTGTTGTTCTTCAAGTACTTTTGTGAGCAAATGAATATGTTAAATTAGGTCCTGTAGAGACTTATTGACAAGTGGCATAAGCAAGCTTGTTTCCAGCTCTGCAGGGATAGCTTCTTTTGTTAATCTACCAAATTAAGTATTGGGTAGACTTCTTTAATGAACAAATGGCAGAGGACATGCCAAGACTCTCCTGCTCTCAGGTCGGTGACCACCCTCTCTTCCCTGAGGGGGAACCAGAATTCTGCATTCTGTGGAATCAGTGCAAGCCTTTTCTAGCATATGAGCCTGTCTCAGATCAAACACCTCCCTTGGAAAATACTGACACACGTTAGAAAAAAACAAACCAAGCCAGAAAAAAAACCCCATCTGTCAGTTTCTTAGCAGGTTTCACATTTGTTTCAAGCATGCTGGTCAAAAAAACACACCCCAACAACATAATCACAAGGAGAAAATATCAGTTCCTCACCTCAGAGAAAGGTCTTCTACCGCAACTTTGAGAACTTTGGAGTGGATGCCCCTCTGAAAGGTTGGTGTTTACCTTAAGATTCAAATAAACTACAAAAAAAAGGCAGGAGCAGAGGGCAAGCCATCCCATCTACTCTGGCAGCTGTCTTCAGAAGGGTGAACCATATTTCGGCAGCCCATCTCTTCTCTGACACAACAGGCTGCCAACATGGCTGGCTTAGATTAGATGCCTGACTCCTGAAAAGCTAAATTTAAGCGGTAAGAATCCCAACCTTAAATTTTTAATCTTAAGACAAAATGAGTGGTTGTGGGTCCTCCAACAGAGCTCATTGTTACATCTCCAAAAATCCAAGCACTTTGTGTCATGCCAGATCAATTTTAAAGGCTAGTTGCCCTTTGGTTGAGATGTGGTACTGTGGTATTCCTGCTTGCCAGTTCATTCCTGCTTTGCAGAAAAAAAAAAAAAAAAAAAAAAAAAAAAAAAAAAAAAAAAAAAAAGAAAAATGCCCCCTCCAGCTGCACATTGAGCAGTGAGGAGCCTGAGGCTGAGAGCAACAGAGTGCTCAAGTGGTTTTGACCAGTACATCTGAATGAAACAACCTTCATAATATTTGAACAACAAAACACTTTACTGCTCTTAGAACAACAAACCACTTTGCACACGGTAGCAAAGCAAGTTATTGCTGTTGCCAGAGCACAGGGATATCTCATCAAGGGATCCATGTCTTACCTTTCTAGCATTATTCACTGGAAATTCTCACTGTACCAATGAGCTTTTACTTGTACATAGTGAAAATAATGGTCTCACCTTTACACAGTGAAGTCAGAGAGAAGGCAATGGTGCAGAGCGACAGGTAGCTTTTATATCCTGTATAGTGAAATCAGGCAATGTATCCTTATACAGAAGCTAAAATACTAAATACTCTGCTTGAAAATAAAGACAATAACACTCAAAAGCCACTTCTGGTACTGTTGTATTTACTGCTTATTACTTTGAAATAAGAAAGTGCTTGTGTCTTTTAAAAATCTAAACACACTGAAAGCAGAAAATGTAATGACTTAATTTTGTAATAAGACCCAGGCACAGGAACCCATGAGGATTTTCTTCCTGATGTTGAACTTCACATCTCACACCCGGAGAGGCCACATGCTGCCTTTGGCTCCCAGCACTGTCCCCAAATGCCTTCCAGCTTGGAGAGGAGAAAGCCTTCTCTGGTTACCTTCAGACTTGCCCTTGGACTGCAGGGAGAGAGGGAAAGGACAAATCTGTGTTGGCATCAGGAAAAGACTATTGTCTGAGCCCCTTGCTAGCTAGTGAGTGCACAGCACTACAGGCGATGCTGGGGTTTCCTTCAGCCAAAATGTGTCTGAAAAACCATTCTTCTCTCTGGATACAGCAGCAGAAGGTCTATTGCTGTTCCTACACTCCTTCAGGGATGCTCCATAAAACAGAGAAAGAACCATCAGGCAGAGTAAATATTACCAGTCCCACTCATTGTGCTGCATGCACAATGAAAAATCATCTGTTTCTGCTCATGGATGAAACAAAATCTCATGGATTTGATGAAGAGCAAAGAAAGAAACTGTGGGAGTACCCAGAGACAGATCCCTGTGGACACAGTGTTTCTGGAGATATGATCATAAAGCTGCTCTCCTCCCTGGTTATTTCCAGAGCACACGAAGTTCTACTGCAGCCAGCTCAAAGCATTCTCATCAGTATCTGGATGGACTTAATAGTGTGCCAGTCTTCACACTTACAGTCATGAGCCCAGACACTCCCATCTTTCCCCTAATCCCTCCCAATACACCTGTGACAGCAGGGGGAGAAACAACTTCTTTTGGAAGAATAATTGGGCTGAGCTCAAATGTGAATGCTGGCTTAACGTGAGCACTGTTTCACACAGAGTCAGTAAGAAAATTATCCTAAAGGCCTACAAAATTCCTTAATCTCTGCTGCTGGAACTACCTGTGTGCTTTGGAGTGACTCTGGCTTGTCAGAGCTGGAATTCATTCAGGAAAACAAATAACTTTTTTTATTGCAGCAGCATTCCACCCCAATACCAAAATCTTTGCAAAGAAATGCTCCTCTCTTGACTTTTATCTTTGTGTGTGGCTCAGCTTATGCAGAGAGGTGAAGGGCACGGCCATGAGACAGAAAAACATCAATGTGCTGAGGTGCTGCATGAGAGCACCAATGTGGGTTTGCTCCATTACCCACACAAAGGAGGTTCCTGGCTGTCCTGGCTGCCAGAGCCAGGCAGGATAGCTGGGGCAAGGGCATGGAGGGTGTTCAGATCAAAGCAAGGTTAACTGTAAGCCTCAGCCGTGCAAACAGAGGCAAGAAGCTCCTTGCTGAAAGTAATTTCCCCTCTTTCAGCATCGCCAGCTCCTGACATGTCACCATATGCCTTGTTTGCAACACTGGGGAAGGGAGGCTGGTGGAGGTGATTTCCTTACATTTCTGGATCTTTTCAAGCCTGAACAAAAGACTTACTACTTCTGACACTGGATTCCTGTTTCTGATGAATCCCTGACTTCCCTTACTTGAATAAGTAGTTTAATTCATAGCGGAGCCGATTTCAGTTGGTAGTGTTGAAGTGTTGTCATCACAGCATCATTCAACACAGGATAGGAAGGTGACCAGGAAAACCTGAAATTAATAGTGCTTTCATATGGCCTTCCTAGAAGAGTGTGAACAAAAAGAAGCCGTAACTGTAGAGGAAAAATTGCAGTGTCTGTATGGAAAGGCTTCATCCTGCCATTTGCTCTCTGGATCATTATATTTGCTTTCACCGCCACCATCATTCCTTTACGGTAAGATAATAACTTTTCAGAAGCCTATTCTCCATTGACATTTCACCTCTATTTCATTGGCTCAGACAACTTGAAGTGACTTGGATAGCATTTAGTGAAAGAAAAAGCCTGAATCAGATCAAACATTCTTCCCTTTGATGGAACACTTAAAAGCAAACTAACAAAAAAGATTTGAAATATATGGTTAGTATCATCATATGTTCTTAATTTTTTTAGGTTACTAAATTACAGGGACTGCAAAAGGAGACATTATATAAATCCTATGTGAACATATGGCATTTTTCCCCTTCCGAGGCTGCAGGCTGAATCTATGCAATCCTGTTAACAAAATGAGCCTTGTCATTTGAGGAGTAGTGCCTAATGACAGTTGTCAGTCATCACTAGGTACCACACTCAAGGGACATCTTGAGATGCCTGTGACAGACAGATTAGATATTGTCTGGAGAGGATTGTGCAGCAGCTGTAAGAAAGCTTGGTGGAGAGGAAATGAGGATTAAAAAAAAAAAGAGTGAGGAAATCAGATTCAGCTTCTCCAGCACCTGATCTCTGGTGCAGATGATTCTTCTGCTCAGGTATGAGCTGTGTGTGTCTGAAGCTAATGGCTGGATGGGAGATGCCTGCTGCCATGACTTGACTTCAGTCACTCAGAATGGCAGCCTTGTTATGATCAGACCTGGTCAGATGAAAGCCCTCTTTCCCCCCAGTTTTTTTTGCCATATAATCATCTTTCTTTCCCATTCTTCATAGTCTTTCGCACTGAGGCCAAATGTAACCAGCACAGCTATGTCTGAGGCAGAAAGAGACTGAAGAGACTGAAACCAGTTGTGACTATCAGTGCCAATAGCAGGAGGTAGTGGAGAGAGGCTACTGCTAATTCTTGTGCCCTGGAGGGGACCTGTTCAGTGCCAGTAGAGGTTCAGGAGCTGACACAGGCCCCTGCTCCCACTGCCAGAGATGCTGAAGGCAGCCCCATGGCTCCCAGCTCAGGTATACCCATAGGGATTGCCTCCCAAACATCTCTTTGCCTGACTTGTCCTTGTTAATTTGCCATGTGGAAACCAAAGAGATGCAGGGGTCAGCTCAGGAGTCTATGCACACACTGCTCTCACGAAGACGTGCTCTGTATCCATGAGTGGCCAGAGACTGAGCTTGTCAACCAGAGAAAAAGCTTTTCATGCATTTCTAGTAATAGCTACAAGGTCATTCAATGTGGGTATGGGCAGCAGGTGATAGGATTTGGAGCCTCTGCTGCAAAAGTCTTTTATCTTTTTTTCAGCCAAGGGTCAAGTGAGATTGCAGAGCAAGAAAAACAAATGGGACACCAGCCCCAGGAGACCTGATGCAGGAGGCCAGTGGAGGCTGCCGAGACAGCAGGTTGTAGCACACATAATGCTGCTCACATAAAGCTGAGCAGAGAAACTGCAGCACTCTGGGGCCTGCTGAAACTGAGAAACTGCTCCCTGCTGCCTTGCTGGGACAGCAGTGATGATGGATTACACTGGCTCCACTCTGCAGGATGCCCAGCCACAGGAGCACTGCCTGCTCCCTGCTCCTGGGTACTGCTGATATCTCTGGAGGCTGCAGCCAGCATCTCCCACAGTGAGCTGCTCCCCAGGGACCAGCCCTTGCTTACATCAGCTTTCTTCTCCTGTGAAGTCAGGAAACTCCTTGAGGATTCATGAAGTGCAACACACCCCACTTAATACCTTCAGTCTTGATCTTCATGTCCAGAAAAGCACATATGAACAGACACGCTACAGAGGAATAAAAGTTGTATAAAAAGAAAGTAAATAAGTGACCTTGAATTGTGGAGGAAGCAAGAGAAAAATCAAGGTTTGAAGTTAATTAGCCCTTGAACTGTCAGGCCCAATTACTTCCAGCAGGCTCTGACATTTCGAAGATTAATTAGGGAGTTCGTTGTCATGTCTCACAAAGGACCACCATTATGCCAGAGAAAACCTACCTGCTTTCTGCACACACTGTCTTGAAATTTTGCAAAAAACTAATTGGGGACCTTTGATAAAAGCTTTCTGACTGTGATATCCATTTTGAGGAGTACATTCTCTTTATACGCTGAAATAAATCTGGCAGCTTTGAAGGGAAGGTCAGCTCCCTGGATGATGATTTTAAATATTTGTGGCTCCTGGGCAAAAGGTCCTTATATTCCTCTGCTTCTTTCATGGCACTCTTGTTGCATCCAGCATAGATTATGCTGTAGTGCTGTATCCAGTATGTATCGATTATTAAGCACATTTACTCCCAAGCAGATCCAGGCGTGTTACTGTGTACCTGTCACTGAAATCAGCCTCCTGAATGATTTCTGAGCAGCAGAAGTGCAGCTCCACAAATTGGAGTCAGCAGCAGCCTCCTGCAGCAGCAGGAGCAAGCCATCTCCTGGGCTGGGCTGGCGAGGGCATGGCTGGCAGAGCAGGGGATGGGATGGGATTCTTCTGTGGAGTCCATGGGCCTGGTGCAATTTCGGTGCCCTCAGTTCCAAGGACACATTGGAAAATAGGAGAGGATGCCGTGGATGGCTATGATGGTGCTTAACAAGTTGGAAAGTCCAATCTAGGACCCTGTTTTCCAGGGAAAATCACAACAGGCAACTCCCAGAAGCTCCTGTCCTTTTCTGGCATGATATTTTTGTTAACCCTTTGTTCTTCTCCAGGACAGACCAGCTCCCTGCAGAGCTGGAAGGAGGCACCATGTGCTGAGCTTTCTGCCTCCCAGTGCAGTGAGCTCTGCAGTAGTGGGCCAGGATTCTACCTGCAAGTCTATCTGTCTCACACCCTTTAAAATGTTGTTGTGAGCTTCTTAGCAGACAAAAAGCCCTCCCTGGCTTACAACAAACAAAGTTTGAAGCTTTGACATAGTGAATCATGGATAGGGTCCTTCAGCAAAATTGGAACAGAAAAAAAAAAAACAAAAGAAAGGAAAAGGAAATGAAATCCCATTTTAGACACAAAATGGTTTCTGGCTTACAGCCATGCAGATATTTTTAACATGTCCATCAATACAGTCTCTGTGCACAGCAACTGACTGATCTGTGACTCTCTATTCATGCTTCCATCTCTCCCCCAATGACCAGAGGCTGTCGTTAAAAGAATAATTTGGTCATGACTATTTTTATTTTCCTTTATCATCAGGGGATATTTATGTGGAAGCTGAGCTCTGGAGAGGTGGGACCTCATGCCAGGGAGGTGGTAGAGGTCCCATCCTTGTAAACATTCAAGGTCAGGTTGGATGGAGCTCTGAGCAACCTGATCTAGTTGAAGATGTCCCTGCTCATTGCAGGGGGGTTTTGACTACATGGCCTTTACAGGTCACTTCCAGCCCAAACTATCCTATGATTCTCGTGGAAGGTGGTTGTTTCTGTGGTCCTTTTGGTGTCCTTGGGAGGGGGGTTCCATGGCCATGGCAGAGCTGTGTGCAGCAGCCAGTCTCCTGCAGGGGCCCCCTCAGCCCCAGCACAGCGAGCTCAGAGGCTGCAGGGGAACGTGCTGCCAATCCATGCCACCAAAATGAGAGTCACCAATGAGCTCTCTGAGCTCAGCCAGCTGTGGCACATGCCTACAAGCCAGTGCAGCTGCAAGGCAAGGTCCTGAGGAGGTTAAGGCTGAGACTCATCCTAATCTCCTTCAGCCATCTCAAAATCAAACAGCTAAGTCAAGCTGAGAACCTCTTTTTAAAAATGTTTTTTAAATAGGTTCTCCCAAAAAGCACTTCATCTCATCCCAAGACATGTGAGATGATTCACCTTCCATCACTTGTAGGGAGAACCTGTGGTATTTGTAGGGCCTGGCCCCAGAGCTCAGGGGATGATGGTGATTTAGGTTTTCTCTCTCTGGGAGTTAGACTTGAACTTTTAAAACCTTAAAACGGAAGTGCTTTGCTCTCCTAGTGACCCATTCAAGGTCACAGAGTTGGCAACCAGACCAGGAAATTATGTGCCCCAGCCACAAGCTTTTTTTTTCCCTCACATGCTTTTCTAACCATTTTCAAACCTACAAGGAACAGATCAGGGGAAAAAAAAAAAAAAAAAAAAAAAAAAAAAAAGGAAAAACCCTGAGATTCCAAATGCCTTCTAATCTGTACCATCAATGCCATGATCATAAACACCCACTGGAACCAACCCAAGGATAGTTTTCTATTTCATTTGTCAAGGTCTATTTCTTAAAAATCCAAGAGAAAAACTAGTTCCTCTACAGAAAACAGTTAATCATTAATGGTTTATGTGCAAAACATAACATGCTTGACCCTTTGACATGGTTGGTAGGAGCAGCATGTAAGTGGAAATGACAGGATATATTGGCTTATGTTCCTCCCAGACAAATCTGCCTCGCTGTGGGAAGGGAGGAATTGAAATCTTTATCACCTGGGCTTAGTAAGGATGTTGCTTTTGAAAGGGAGCAATTGGTTATTTTAAGCCTGCTAGCTTGTAGCCACTTCAGTAATTCTGCCTAATAAATGCAAAGTCATTCATGCTTTGTGGTTGATGTCCAGCATCAGATGGGGAAGTGCTTAGTCAGCCTTATTTTGCTGACTCACTGACTCAGCTTTTGGAGGCACAGCCCGTCTTCCCTGGGCAATGCTTTGCAGGGTGAAATGTAGGAGCTGGCAGGCAAGCAGGCTGGGATCAGCATCCAGCATGTTTCTGTCTCCTCACCAGCACTCAGAGATGCTGCGTAAGAGATGTTTAAGAGATGTGTTCCTGGATCCTCTTGCAGTCCAACCCAAGGCACAGAGTACTCTCAGCTCCTCAGGTCGGGAGGATGTAAGGATGCTTGGCATATTGCCCATCCAGCCTTTTAGTTCCTGGGAATAGACAGGGCAGCATTCCTTCATTAGGTATTGCAAGAACAGATCTTTAGAGAAAATCAGTATTCATAATTGTACTTTGTAAATTTACCCATCAAATGCTCTGCAGCTCTGAGCTCGCCTGCACCTAAAAAAAAAAAAAAAAAAAAAAAAAAAAAAAAAAGAGAGAGAGAGAAGTAGAAAAGCAGACGTTTTCCTTGGTTTCCCTGGTCTGGGCGTTGAGAGTGGCGATGCCATCTGCTGGCGACAGAAAGCCGGGTCCCCTGGCATCCCCGCAGCTTGTACAGCAGAGCCTTTGGTGTCACTGTGAAGATTTTAAAAATGGGGTGCTCAGCCGTGGCACAGGGTCAGTGTCCCTGTGCGTGGCTGCAGAGTGGGATGCTCAGCTGCTTGTGTCACGGGTGATCCCCGCGGGAATGACTAACTCCTCGGGAAGCAGAGATCTGCACACATGCTGTCACAGGGTGTAAGAGGGTGGTACTGTGTGTCTGGGTTTGGTGGGAAAGGGGGCATGCTGGGCAGGAGGATGCTCTCTCTGCTCAGGCAATTCCACAGGCACTGTGGTGATGTATCCCAAATCTCCCCCTCTGTGAGCCCCTAGCATTTGGCTTTGCATCAGCAGCAGCTGAGGTCCCGTGTGGTAATGCAGGAGCTCACCAGGAATGATACAAAGGGAAACTCAGGGACTGAAAATTATGAACCTCCTGCCCTGCCAGGTGTGCTGCCCACTCAGCAGTGTGGTCACACTCCTCCCCTGGCTGTCTTACAGAGGGAAGCAATTTCAACAGCCACATGGGCCCTTCCCTGACCTTACAAAACATGTCCAACCAGGCAAGGAACATCTCTGAGATGTTCACAGGAGCTGTAAAGCCTATTCCTGTACATCTGCACCAGTTGTGCTGGAAGGGAAGGTGGGCAGCGTGTTTGTGCCAGGGGCTTTCCTGTCCCATGGGCACACCTTCTCCTCCAGTCCCCCAAAGACCACAGGAACCATACAATGTACTGGACACCAGATCATTTTGGCCAGAGGCAGCCAGTGGTGCCTAGGAGTTCATGTGCCTGTGCATTATTTTCCCAAACACACACAAAGGGTCAGAGCTGGGACTGAACAGGCTTCACGTCTCATCTTGCCCTGGAGGGCTTGGTTGTGCCTCCCAAAGGTTTCAACCAGAGTGTGCTGCTAAAAACTGTAGGTAAGTGTAAGAGGTAGGCTTGGAGAGGCAAATAGAATAATTGCAGAGCTAATGAAGCTTTGACCCTATTCAGTTTGCAGTGCTTTGACTCCTAGAGTCTTCTGCGCAGTGCACTATGAGCTGTAGCTGTGGGGTGAGGCACACTGGCACAACAAACGTGTTGCAGCTTCCTCTTCAGAACAAATAGTTCTGAAAGAAAGATTGGATGGTAAAGTGCATACAGAAAATCTCCTGTAGCCAAGCTGCCAGCCCCCAGGCAAGACTAGGAACTCTTGAGAGGGCTATCCAGGGGCTGTCTTCTATGGTGGAGGCTGAAAACAATCCTGGGTCATTCTTGCCCACTTCTTGAAGGAGTGCTTTGCACTGAACACCACAGAGCTGAATGAGAGGGAAGGAAAGAGTGGGGTGGCAGAGCCAGGGGAGCAGGCAGCCTGTGCAGCCAGTGGCCACAGTGCCACCACACTGCTCTGCTGGGTCATAAAGGGAGCAGTGGGGGATCTGGAGCATGAGACCCCAGCACAGGACAGAGGGCAGGCACACACCGAGTGACTCCCACGTGCTGTGCCGGGTGCTGACCCCTCACAGCTGGGCAGTGTGTGCCCCTGACCACCAGCCTGCTGCTTTTCACAATGGCATTGAGACAGCTGGAGCATTCTGACCTCCTGGAGCCCTGGGAGCTGAACGCCTGGTTCTGCCCCTCCCAGCACCCTCCCCGGATCACGGTGGCACAGAGGAAAGGGAAGAGAAAAGTGATGCTTCATGCCTGGGCAGAGACCAGCTGGTTTCAAGAGGAAGCATAAAAAATAGCTTCTGATTTAAAATACCCTCAAACAATTTCTTACTGCCCTTTCTCATTGGTATGGCTGTGATTATTGACGACAGGCTCCCACCTGGAAGCTGGGATGGCTGCTCAGAAAAGTGAGAGGGAGTGTGTCAGGTGGTGACAGCCTCTTCCAGGGCAGACGAGCTGTGGCTTGGGCTCTTGGTGAAGACAACCACTTAAGCTTTCTGTGAAACAGCAGCATCTCAGCTGTGACTTGTGCAAAGAGCTGTGCTGGGGACTGGAGTGTGGTGACAGGCAGGCTGTTCCAGTGCCATATATGCAGCACTGGAGCTGGGATGGCAGGTCAGCCACTCCAGAGACCACTATCAGTCCAGCGTTGGGCCAGCAGAAAACCTGCTACATTGGCTGTTAATTCTGATTGAAAGGCACCCTGAATGAAGTCATAGGATAGAAAATGGGACAGGAGAGGGGGCATGAACCGTTTGATTTATTGCCTAACTCAGCTGAGGAAGCTGCAAAGAAGAACTTGCCATTCTTGGCTGTTTGCCCCAAGGCTGTGTGCAGCTGGGGAAAGAAGAAGTGAAAGGAAGAACCTTCTGCTTGGGTACCAGAAGGAAACAGGGTGCTGATAGAACACACAGCTTAAGTCTGCAGCAACCAGGCCAAACTGCACACAGCAGGTAAGAGCCCTAAGGCAGTCCTGCCTAACTGTACATGCAATGAGAACACACAGTGCCAAGGGGACCTGAGCTAATTGCCCTTCTAGCCTGCACTCCGACCCTGGGCAAGTCTCTTCACCTCTGTGCTCTGTGTTGGTCTGCTCAGATTTCAAAACCTCCAGGTTCTCCCTATGCATTTGACACAGCACCTTGGACTGCTGCAATCCCACTGATAATAAACTGGTGGTGAGGTCTTTTGCAATGTCTGTCAGCCCTGACTGAGCAAGCCAAGCCCCTTATAACCTCAGTCTCTTTGAAATGTTTTGTTTTGTGCAGCTCTTTCTGTAAAGTAACTCCTCATTGTGGCATCAGAGACCTGAAAAATCTGACTCTGGGTTCAGGAGCTCCAGAAACTGAATCCCTCAAATCCTGATGATCTACTTCATCTTGTCTTGGAAGCCAGGCCATGTTTCTTTGCTAGAAGTAAGTTGATAGTTGGAGAAAAAAAGAAAAAAAAAAGAAAAAAAAAAAGCAGATCTCAGTTATTATTTAGTACCAATTAATTTAATTTGTCAGTGTTTCATCAGTTATTTTCTCCTCTGTCATCCTCCTCTTAGTTTGCATAAATGAACGTCTGGAAGAACTCTTGCTCCCTTTTGGTTAATGTGCTTATTAGCTGCCCTCACCTCACCTGTTTTCTGAATGGTTCTGACTTCATTTGAAGGAAAACACAGCATTTTATTTGGTTGTGGTGGGTTGACCCTGGCTGGATGCCAGGTGTCCACCAAAGCCATTCTGTCATTTCCCTCCTCAGCTGGGCAGGGAAGAGAAAATGTAACAAAAGGCTTGTGGGTTGAGGTAAGGGCAGAGAGAGATCACTCACTAATTATTGTCATGGGCAAAATAGGCTTGACTTCAGGAAATTAGTTAAATTTATTACCAATCAAATCAAAATAGAATAATGAGAAATAAATGCAAATCTTAAAAACACCTTCTTCCCAGACATTGCTGCTTCCCAGGCTGAACTCCACTCCCAAATTTTCTGCCTCCTTCCCCCAGCAACACAGAGGGACAGGGAATAGGGGCTCAGTTCATCATCCCTGGTTTCTTCCACTCCTTCCTCTTCCAGTGTGGGGTCTCCCAAAGGAGACAATCCTCCATAAACCTCTTCAATGTCCTTCCCACAAGCTGCAGTTCTTCATAAACTGCTCCAGCATGGTGCAATCCTTCAGGAACAGCTGCTCCAGCATGGATCCCCAGTGGGGTCACAGCTCCTGCCAACAAACCTGCTCCAGTGTGAGCTCCTTTCTCCCTGGGGCCACAGGTAAATGTATCTAGTGGTACATAATCACTGTGGATGTAAATAATGTTTTATACCACCTCAGGAGCAGATAAATAATATTCTGCTGGCATACTGTGAGAGGTGTTACCCAGCCCAGCTCAGGCCCTGGTGTGCAGCACATTGTGCTTGGAGGATGCACTGGCTGTCCCTGGAGGCTCCTTCCAGTGGGGCAGAGCCTGGTGGGCTCTGGCAGATGAGCTCCTGCAGGCTCTTTCCCATCTGTCTATCTCCCTGCAGGTGCTGCCAGGCTCAAGGCTAGAGCAGCCCTCAAAGGTCAGAGCAAACCCCAGCACTGACACACAGTCAAAAACCAAGCAACTCCTGTCATGCAAACCAGGTGGAGGGTGTGGAAAACCCTGGCATGGCCAACCTCTTTGGGGCTTTTTTCTTTCTAACCCAGCAATAACACCATGGAATTTAGAGTGGCTATCCCAGCACTGAGAAACCCCTAATTAGTGGGAAGGACAAATGCATACTTACATTCCCCTAGAGACAAAAATTATCAGCAGAGATGGAAACAGCTGAATTGGCATGGACATGCCATTCCTGCTGCTGATAACCAGGGAATAAATGGGGTCACTGCAGTCTCCTCCAACAGCTATATCTGGGGCACCAGAAATCCTAGGGCCAGGGTGAGCAGGCTACCAGACCTTTATACCAGTTGTCAACATAAAACCAGACTTAAATTGAGGAAAATTGGAGGAAAAATCTTCCAGGTAGGCAGGAAGCCCCTCTCCCTGGGTATCTGCTGGCCTGGAGGTGGCCATCAGCCCCAGCCAGGGCTTTAGGCTGGCCTTTGAGTCTCTGGGTCCTTGCTGCATCCCTGCTGCCATTTCTCTACTCATACCCTGACAGATTCAGGGACTGCTAAAGTCACTAGGGTTTCGAGATCCAAAGTGTCTGGGAGCTGCTTCTTCTGGGCTTTGTCTCCACTTGTTCCTCCTTGTTAATGGGACCAGCATGGCTTTCAGTGCTGCCAGCTGCCCAGCCCTGGCTGTGCTGCTTTATTTTCACCCATGAGACTCATTTCTTCCCAGGGTAGAGAGTGAAATTCCCAGGCCGAATTCTTCTGGGTTTCTTCCCCTCTGTGAAAGGAGATCAATTGATGTTATTGTCTGATGGACCTTGCAGGCATCATCAGTGTCCAGGATGTGGTTTCAGCCAGCAGCTTCTCCTGGGGATCCCTGCAGACTGCCAACCCAATGACTGTTGTTCAGTGCAGTAAGCAGATGCTGCTCTGCTCCCCAGTTCCCTCGTTGGAGGGAGCACTGCTGGGATAACCCCCCAGCCCCTGCCCATCTGTGGCTGCTGCATACGAACAGTTCTGGGCTGCAGCTCACCAAAGAGTTTCCAGCCTCCACGACTGCCCTGGGGAGCTCAGGGACTTCACAAGATATCACTTCAGATGAGAGATACTCCCTTCTAACCTGAGCTGTTGTGGAGACAGGTATTTTTTTTTTTATATTTTCTGATGCCAGGATTTACCTTAAATAAAGGTAAGTCCCTTCCCTACCCTCTCAGGAATTTGCAGTGGGCAGTGACAGCTCCTCCTGGCTTTCCTTTGGGTACACCACAAACATCAGGTTTCTTCTTAAAGCAGCCTCCATCTCCTTGGCCAGCTGGTTCCCCAGGTACTGGTTCTCTGTGGGGCACTTTGCCCTGTGACCAGCAGCAGTGTTTGTGCAGTGCCAGAGCACTGCCTGAGAGTGCACGCAGAGAGGTGCTGAACAATATTGACTTCCTTGCTTGGTTTTCTCATGGGTTGGGCCTCGTAATCCTGTAACTTGATTATTGGCAAATGGGCCTCTGGGCACTCTTTCAGGTGAGGTGCTGACAACCAGAACCACAAACTCTAAAATATTTATCTTTTCAGGACAAGCAAAGAGAGCTTGCCTTATTTCCAAAGCATTTCCCTACACATCTCCCAAAAATATATAAAAATGTGGGTTTTAGCCAGCTTTATGTCCTCCTGGAAGTTTGCTCAGCAAATTGTTCTACATCTGCTCCAGGACAAGCTCTGTTAAGTTGCTCCAGCTGTTTATTTTGGTGTAAATATTGGCATGTGTACCTCCAGGTCAGTTCCCTCTTCTCCTCTGATTTTAGTTCAATATACCTTGTGTGTTGTGATCATTTGGGAGAAGTTTTGAGGCACAGCTTAGGTTTCTGGTAAGTCTCTTTAACTGCTGTGTCCCTGATGTCCCACAAGGAACCAGATCAGCCTTGGACTGGTTCAGCAGGAGGTCTCTGACAACTGCAACCCAGCCTGCTGGGAGGAAGCTAAAGGACCAACAAAAGCAGTTGTTAGTGTTTGGTGTAGTGCATCCTATGGAAACCCACTTCATCAACTCTATTTACTGAGAAGGAGGTAAAATAACCTCCCTTTTGTACTGCAGGGATTTGTTTGATTGTTAGAAAAAAACCAAACCATTACTGCAGGTGAGAAGTGTCTGGGTCTGAATGAAAGATTATCAGATGGAAGTGGGAAAACCTTATTGTTTGAGAAAATTATCCCAGCTAATGGGAAGAGAGGAAAAAGATGTTAAAAATAATCAGTGGCTGTGTTTTCTTGACTTATTTATTCTTTTTTTATGGGATAAGATCTGTGTCTCATCCCCAGTGCTAAACTCAGAGAGTACTGGGTGAGACCTTCTCCATGCCTGTCACAGTGGGAGCTCTTGGAAGGGTTTTGCTTAGTGCAGAGAGAGTCCAGGGCCATCAGAGATCACTGGGCTCACAGCAGGGGGTTCTTGTGGAGACGAAGGTGGAGTGGACACGGCCCCTTTCCAGGACATGCTTGGCAGGTCACAGAAAGCGCTGCTGTCACCTATGCAGTCCAAAATGCATGTGGGGACCCAAAATCTGCTCTTTTGGGACCAAGATTCAGTAAGGTGACATCTTCTTGCATTCAGCCAAAGTATCCCTTTCATATTATCATGGAGGAATATAATCTTTGGTTTGGTTTTGGTGTAATAGTCAAGGACTGGTTTAGGTGTAATTCTTCTGGAACAACTACATCTGTAAATTTTCACATTTGAGCAAGACTTGCACTGCTGTAAATCTGTATTACCACGTTGAGCAGAAGAGAATAGAGTTGGATTTTACACTACAGATGTAACCAGGAGGACCTGGCTGGATGACTCGTGTCTTTGCTCAATTCACACTTCAATGGCACCAGACTTGTTGCTGAGCTCTGTCACAGAGGCCAAACACCTTTACCCCCTTCAACACAAGAATCTGAAAATAGAGCTGAAACTCAGCTGAAATCCACTTCATGCAGCACCAACTCTCCTCTGTGATCCATCCTGTGCCTATCCATGGTTAGCACAGAAAAACAGGCACAGGGAGAGCACTGGCTCAGCAACTGGGAACTGATCCTGGCGGCACAAGAAACACAGATGCTCAGCTGAGGCTGAAGGAAACTTTCATTTGGTGCAAGTTAAAGAAACCCAACCTCAGTCATGCTTGGTCATGCTTGAAAATTGTGACTGTGGATTTTATCTCAGGTCCCATCACTGTGGCCACTGGGAACTCTATGGGAAGCATACAGACCATCAGACAAAGGACATGAAACTAAGAAAAAGAAACTCTGATTAAAAAAACTGGATATAAATGGTCTTTCTCAGTTAAGGAGTCAGGCTGATTCCTCCAGCACTCTTGGCCTGCTGGTATTTTAATCAGAGGGTCCCACGAGCACATTGCACTTAATGTGTGTTAAACACCCCAGCCAGGAATGCAGGCAGCAGAGACAGGAACACTCAAGGATGAAGTGCCTCTTAATGTGTTTTCCTGTTTAAACAAGACCGTGGATTTGCCGAGGAGCGCTAGGGAAGGAGGCAGCACCCTTGGCAAGGCAGCCCACCTGCGGCACGCTCTGGGTGCCTTTGGGAAGGGCACCGGGGCTATTGACATTACAAACTGTGCCCCCTGTGTGCCCTGCCAGCCAGGAGGGAGGGCTGCCCACCTCATCCTGCCCCCAGAGTCACCCCAGCCCAGTGCAAATAGCTGGCGCTTGGGAGAACTGGATTAGTGCCCAGGCAAATTTAGAGAGAAATTAAGTTCTGCCACCAATCAAAGGTCCAATCACAAAGCAAACACAGTATTCAAAAAGTACTCGAGGGGAAAACAAAGGCCTTGTGTGGCAGCTGAAAGCCCTGCCTGGCTGCAGAGAGGCATCACTACCCAGAGAGATTCCATGGCTGATATGCAGCACCCAAAGCTCTGTCTGGGTACCAGGGGAGTCACAAAGATCTGCCTGAGGCTGGACAGATGCCACACTCCCTCTCTTCCTGCATGGAGAGCAAACCAGGTTTAAGAGTCTCACCCAACACATTCAACATCACCTTGCTTTTGGGACAAATCCAAGAAAAGGCAGGATATCCAGCTGTCAGGATCTGTCCATTTCCTTCCCATGATGAAGCTGACATTCAATCCTACCATTTGGGAAAAAAATAAATAATATATGTGGCAATTTCTTTGTTTTTATTTTTGGTTGTGGTGCATGCCTCATGCTGACCAGTCCCAGATGCTCACCTGGTAACCCCCAAAATCTTCATCCTGCTTGTAAACATGGAGGCTTTAAAACCACTGAAGTTAAACATCTTTCACAAGCTCTCTGAAACCTCATCTTCAGGACTTGGAGTTTCAAGCTTTCTTCTTCCACATAGAAGAGAGAAAGAAGAAGGTGCAATGAAAAGTTGCAATGCTGCTAAAGCTGCACAACTGCAGCATCTTGGTCCTTAACAAAAGCTCCAGATACTGGAATTCAAGATTAAATAAATAATATTGACTGATTACACTGTATTAAAAGCACTAAATACATTTTCCCTCTTATTATTCTATTTCTCTTTGTATGACTGTACTTGTGATGACAAGTCCTGCAATTTAGATAAGGAACCAGGCTTTGAAGCCAGGACTTGAATTAGGTTTTGGTGTCTTTTCCTTCGTAATGAACTCCGTCTGTTTGGTTTGTCTATTTCCACATTGAAAAGAAATATCCTCAAACCAGGCAAGCTCCACTTTTCCCCCAGATCTCTTTCAATTCCAGCTTGCTCTGGCTCAGAGCCTCTTTATGCCATCCAAAGCATTGCCTGCAATACAAAGAATAGAAAAAGAAATCCATTCAATTAAAAAATGACATAAAATAAAAAGTGCTTTGGAGGGCAGGTGTCAGAGCTGGAAACTGTTCTCACTGTCTGACTCTTGTGAGTTTCTTAACCTTAAGGATTATTAACAGAAAATTCATTTCCTGTTCTCACACAGGTTTCATCTGCAATTTGTGGAGGTGTGGGGTGTTTTTTTCTCTAGTTTGAAAATGTTTTCTCTTGCCTGTGTACACTGATAAATTCCCATTACATCTCCTGAGAAAAAGTAATGTCTCTGTTAAGAGAAAAGCCGTGGTGCCCTGTGAAGTCCTCTCTAAGGCAGAGGGACCCTTTCTCTGGATTCTGCTCTCTATTCATAATGAGGATTCCCTAGCTACTCAGCTCCTAATTTTTGCTAAACCTGGTAAAGTGTCTGTTGGAGGAATCAGTATGCATATGGGCATTTCTCCAAAGCTGCCTCCTTCAGCATAGAGCAAATTAAATTCAGTGTCAGTCCCAGGGCTGCTCCCCTCAGGGCCCTTTGAAAACCCCAGCTTTTAAGTCCAGCTTCAGCCTTGCAGTGGTTTTCTGTAAAGCTTAACAAGCCTAATTTGTTTGGTTTTCTTTCTTTTTTTCCCCAGACTTAATTTGTCTCACAGCACTGTCTTCACCATATACCAAAAGTCTGTTTTGAGCAAAAAATGTGGCAATATGATACAAACACGCTTTAGGAGAGACTCCTAAAGCTGTCCTTCCTTAAGGTCTCCTAAAAAATTGTACATGTTTAGCAAAGGGAGGTAGGGGAAGTTCCATGAGTAGGCCTTGTAGGATTTGAGTGGGATTGGTGGATAATAAAATTTAGGTGTGGGGTTATGTCTTTGGTGGTGTTAGGGTAAGCACTGAGAGATAGGGGAGGAGGAAGCTGCACATCTCCAGCTGAAGAGGGGGTGAGAAGTGAGCAAAGTGAGCAAAGAGGGGGAAGGCCACAAACCCTGGGCAGTGATGTGGCCACCAGAGCACAGGTGGGACTGGCCAGGGGCTTGGGATATTCCTCACCCCACACTGGGCTCGTGTGCAGCCATGCACGAGGAGTTTGTGAGTACAATTCCAGGCAGGATCTGTCTGAAGGGTCAGCACAGGCAATTTCCCTAATTAGGGAAGTTCATTTAAAGATGGAGAGCGGCCAGAGCTAATCTCTGTGTCCGGTTAGCGCTGTGCCTGGGAAATGCCTGTGCCTGGGAAATGCCTGTGCCTCCAGGCTGGGGCACTGCTGCAAAGGGAGCAGCCATCTGTCACTGGGGCACAGCACTGGACACACAGCAGGGCCAGGCTTTGCCCTCTGCCAGCTTTGAGCACGCAGGTGCTGAATGGGAGCACCCACCCATCGCCCCAGAAAAATGGAAATATAGGGGGAGCTGGGCTGCTGCACCACTGAGAAGAGGGAAAGCAGGTCTGCAACATCAGCCCAGCTCCTGGTGCCAAAGGAGGACATGGAAACTGAACCAGCCTCCTCTGTGTGCTGGGTGAGGAGAAGGAGGAGGGCTGGGGTCAGAAGAAGAGGTGACAGTCTTCTCACCAGTGGGTTTTCCCAGCTGAAATACCTGACCTCTGATGGAAAAACTGAATTGATTTTCAGGGTGCTAAGAAAATTGCTGGTTAGTAGTGGAAGCAAGAAGCTCAGGTAAGGGGCTGATGAAGAAGAACCTTTAATTTCAGATAGCTAAAAGGGCTTCCAGGAAAAGCCCAAGGTACAGTACAGAGGAAGCCAGAAACAATTACAGAGAAAAGAGCTGCAGACAAAGGCATGAGGATACCACCAGCTCTCAGATATTGCATCTGCAGAGCTCTCCTCTCACAGATCAATAAAAAAGATGCAGAGAAAAAGAAAAAAGAAAAAACCCCACATCTTGCAGTGAATACTTCCTGAAGCATCAGCTCTCAGCTGTATTACCTGATGCCAGCCCTCTCTGAAATTGCTGCCCTTCCATTCACTGCCAATCAGTACCCACTGACCCGAGTTAAATTATCCGATATCTCATTTTTATTTTGGTAGTGAGAGGTGGCAGGATTTCCCCTGTGCTGTGCAGTGAGGCAGCCTGTGAGCAGAGGACATTAGGGCCCATGGTGGGAAAGGGGCTGACTGCCCCCATTTCACAGTCACTGACCACAATTTGTGTGCAGTAACAAAGTCTGGAAATGGACAAAAAGATGACTCCAGGCTTCCCCACAACAGCTCTTTTGCATTTTTGCTCTCCCAGCCAGAGCAAAACTTCATTTTCTCTCTTCTTCCACACCAGTGTCTCTCCTAGTAGGAGCCTTTAAATCCTTTAATGCTTTTAAAAGCCCTTGCACTTAAACTTTGGATTTGAAACCTATATAAGTACTTATATATGTGTAAGTGTGGGTGTAGGCACATACCTTAAGGAACTCCTAAACGAAAAGGCCTGTCAAGGTTAGGTGCTAGGTAAGCATTTCCCTCCATCACTCCCAGCCTGGTCCTGCTTCCTGGGGGCTGATGCTGTGCCTGGCATGGTGATGCACAGCACACTGGTCCCCTGGGCTCAGCCTGCTGCTCACAGCATAATCCCACTGTGCAAGCTTTGCAGCTCAGGGCAGGGTCTCTACCTGGACTTCTCCAAGGCCTTTGATGCAATCCTTCACATCATTCTTGACACGAAATAGGAAAGGTACTGTATGGACTGTTAGGTGGGTAAGGAATTGTCTGGATGGCTCTGTCCAATGAGTCACAGCTATGTCCAGAGGGAAACCAGAAAAGAGAGGCGTCCCACAATACTGGGGTCAATACTATCTAGTATCTTCACCAGTGACATAGACAGTGGCACAAGGACCTGGAGATGCTCTGTTTTGCCCCAGAGATCCATCCCTGCAGCACTGAGGAGCCTGAGCTGTGCTTCACACTCAGGGCTGCTCTGGCCCCTACAGGTTCAGAAAGGGGCTCCTGTCTTTAGCTTTATTAGGGAGATGTTGCTAATTTTATGGACTGCCAGGACTGACATTTCTCAGAAACACCACAGCAAAAATAGTACCATTAAAAATGGATCTTACCTGTGACTTCAAACTGAAAGCCATTATGTGGGCTAGCTCTAAAATTTATGCCTTAATATTGTGAGATGGGTTTATAAAGGAGCTCCATTTCAGGTTCCCATTTTCATCTCTTCATGCAGCCAGCACTGAAGGATTACAAGCACTTTTCTGACAGGCTCTCTCTTTGCACCATCTCTTACTCATCCCTAAAAATCACCAAGTGAGTTTTCCAATATCCCATTAGTCACCTAAGAGCACTATCCATGTTGAAGTTCATTACTTTCAGCTTAAGGAAGATCCGTGGCACATGGTAACTAAAGTTGTATTAAAAATCCTTTATTTCCAAAGAAAAAATCCAGCCCCCTAATAATATTTATTAACAATTTTTAACCATCTGGGTTAAAATTTGTAGAGGAGGTACACTCAGCATACTCAGGTTCAGGTCACTTGTGCACAGAATGAATGGCAGCTGGCCATAATCTGTGCACTCACAACTTCCCAAAGGCTCTGCATACACAACCAGCAAAACCAGAGGTTTTTATTCCCAAAGACACACAGGTCTGAACACATCAGGTTTCCAGGCCCTCCAGAGGGGGAGGATAGTCTGCCACCTCCCTTGGTGAGCCAGCAGGGGAAGCAGGGCAGCCAGAGCCCTTTGCCCTGCATTGGTGCCTTGGGATGCACTCACTGCGAACGCCCCACAGACTCCTTCAGTGCCTGCATTTGACTCTTCTTACATTTGGTTGTTTCTAAATTATTAACATGCCTAGTACTCTGTGCTGTGGCTTTGTCTGAAGCCTTTTCCTTTGATCTCCATCGCCTTTGAAACTCTGCCTGTGTGTGTGGGCAAGCCACGCTGCTTTCTGCAAACCCCCACCCTGCAGGCTGATATTTCTCTCACTGAAACCAGTGCAAAAGGTCCTGCACACCCTCTGGAGCTCAGGATGCAAACTGATGCATTGTTTTAATGTTAGGGTGTTTTTTAAAGAGTCCCTATGTCTCACAAGGTGTGAGGCATCTCCTGCAGTCACCAGCAGCAGGTGAGAGCACCAGCACATCCTCAGAGGCTCACAGCATCTCCAGAATTAGATCCATCTGTTGCTGCTGCTGGTTTATACCCTTCAAGTATAAATTCAAGTTGGTTTACACCCTTGTGTCACACAAAAAAGCTCAAGCATCATCACTGCACACATTTGTATTGCAAAAATGCACATCTTGTGCCAGACCAGCAGCTGGGTTGCCCAAAAATCTGTCTGTGAAGGCAAGTCTCCTTCTGGAGGAGTGTCAGAAAAGGGATGTGCCAGAGCAATCTTACACATGGTGTGTAGTTGAACCCTCCAACACAAAGTCATTTAAAGATATTGTGGGGCTGGAGTTTGAAGGCAGGCTTTGGCATGCAGGATGGATGGATCATTGCTTCCCACCTTAACCTCAAGTTCTGAAACGTGTCAATAAACAAAACACAGGCATAGGAAAGCACAGCTATGACTCTTAGCAAATCCAGTGGACCAGCTGATTACCTGTTGATGAGCAATTTAATTGGAGTTGAATTATAAGCTCTGGAAGTCTGGCTCTCAGGGAGATAATTAACCTGAATGTGTGCCCTCTGATGGGGCCCAGCACGGTGGTGTGTGTGTGGTGTCCACCCACGAGCATCCCACCAGCTGGCAGGCAGAGGCTGCTGCAGGAAATATCCTGACTGCTGTGCATGGAGGGAGAGAGCCCTGGCTGCTGAGCATGAGGAATATCCATACTGCTCATCTTCTAATGCCACAGCACTTTTGATACACCTGTTAACAGGGACTGTTTCAGGAATGCTCTTAAATCAGAAAACCCCCAATATTTCAGCCATGTGCTGAATTCATTTGATTTGTGGGGAAGCCAGGATAGCCAACACCCCCTAACATAAACAGGAGCTGTCTGGGGCCCCAAGCTATGGCAATTTTATTTACTGGAGACTTTATCTTTCATGTCTGGTTTATATTTAGGCCTGGTTGTGCAAGGCTGTCCCACGCTGCTGGGCATGCACTCATTTCCTCTGGCATTAGTGGCAGTGCTCACATGAGGACGACTCGCCAGGGCAGCTTCTGGGCTTCTGTGAGAAAAAGCCAAGTTTCCAAAAAGGCAAAGGCCTTCCTTGTCTTGGGTGTTTTGGCTGGGCTCACATTGCAGCAATCACAAGGTTTGGTGGAGGCTCCATTTTAGGAGGACATTGTGCAATCAAAGAAGGAGGTAATTCTAGCTGTGGTGAGAAGCCCCATTTCTTTAAACTCCTAACACTTCAACACTCCCTTAAATGCTTCTGTTACAGTCTTTGATAAAATGTCTGAACAGGTATGTCTTTGCTGTGTGATTATTTGTGCCTTGTTCTTGCTCCTCCAAAGCAAAAGAAGAAGCAGGTTATAAACACAACTGCAACAAGTTACACTTGCAAGATTCTTAAAAATCAGTAGCACTGGGGCAGGTGCCAGGAGCCAAGCAGTTGGTAATTCTGGAGTGAATGAGGCCTTATATTGTTTTTATCCAGGATTTACAGGAGCAAATCAAGTTTATATAGACAAAGATCACATCCTAGCATGCTGCAAAGTGCAAACAGTATTTGCTGGCAGAAATAGCTGGCAGAGTTTTGTGGACACACAGATAGATTATTAATTAGGAAAGTATATTTCTGCTGTTGAGATCCTATATTTTGGGGGTGGAGAGATGGTGCATAACAAAACCAGGGTCTGAGCTCACTTCCAGCTTGTGCAGCAGTGTAAGCAGAGCTGAAGCCATCTCCAGTTTCTGTCCATCACCCATTCTGGAGCAGGTCTGCTCCCTGGGCATTACCCTTGTGTGCCAGTAAACACACAGCTGGTTGAAGCTTCAGTGTCTGAAACCACCACTTGGCTGCCAAGATTTCTCAATGCAGCTCCTCAGAGGCATGTCTAGCTATGCAGTTTCCTTTACTTAATACAAAAAGAAAGAAAGGGTGGGGGGAAAAGATGATTATCAGTCAGATCTGCGTGTCCTACATCTCTATGGCAACCATGTGCAGTTTGGCAATGACACAGGTACATCCAGGAACTCTCTCAGCAGCATCCACCCCAAACCAGCAGCCTGCAAACAGTGCTGGAAATCTGTCTGGCACCCTGAGAGTGAGGCACAGGAATTGGAGGGCCAGCACAGAATTACCCTCCCAGGGAATGTTGGTGTCTTTACTAGAGGGCAGTCAGGCGTGAGTCACCATGTGCCTGCACAGCACATGACATCAAAGCAGCCACATTCCCTCTCTAGGTGAAGGAGCACCTGTGACTCAGTGAGAATCTGCCAGCTTTGGGGTGACATGGGGGATCCCATGAGCAAGGGAAGGTGGGCATATGAGGCACAGGTTTTCCCACACTCACATTTTTATGTGACCAAACAGACCTCAAAATGTGGCCAGCTTTCCCTGAATCCCTCTCTGCAGTTTTGGTCCCAGTGATGGGAGAGCAGAATGCATGGGACAGCAGCCACCAGCAAGAAGCCACATCAGTGGGCATGAGTTTGTTGGATCTTGAGGAAGAAGCAAAGGGCAAAAAGGGGCCACCAGCTGCTTTAGGGGCTCTAACCCCCCAGCCAGCACAAGCCAGGGCTGCCTTAGCCCAGCCAGGTTTCCAGCAGTGTCAGAGCTGTGAAGGTGGGGGCAAGCAGTGGCGTAGTTTGAAGGAGAGAGTGCTTCAGATGTGCTTTGCTCAGCAGGGCTTTTAGCTCCCAAAATGAGTGGCTAAGCATGAGGGAAGCTCTCCAAGAGACTACTGTCCCAGCAGCACCATGTCTCTCTCCACCTCCTGCCCTCCACCTCCTTCCAGAGCTATCCCTCTCAGGATGCTGGTGAGCATCACCACTCCCCAGACTGGCTCCTCTGCTGGTCCATGGGGCAGGATCCTGACCTTTGGGGCAAAAGCATAAACACTGCCCATCCTAGTGGATTGGCTAGTTTTTTCCACTTAAGCCTTAGGAGATCCTTGACTTGAATGGGACCTGAACCTATTTAACACCTCCAATGAATATTTGTCCATACTTTTTTCTGAGGCTGAATATCTTTGCAAGATTATATCTCCTTTCTTCTTCCTCATTTCTCAAGTCATGCTCTTAGTTTTATTCTAAGCAAATACAGGTTTTAGGCTTCTTGAGAAGTCAAATATTTAATGAACTCTCAGTGATGGTATTTTCCTCCAAACTCTGTGACTAACACATCATTTCTTGTTTAGAGCTCTGCTAAGTGGGGGGTGAGGGCTGGCCACCCATGGGGCCACATCAGCAGGAGAGTAAGCAGGACATGCAGAGAAATGAGAAGTCCCCTCAGCTCAGTACCCATGGAGCTGCATCTAGGGGACTGTGGTAGGGAGGAGTCCTAGTGCTGTTGTGCATTGCCTAAAGGGAATTACAGGGAAGAGAGAGGCAGGATCTTCCCAGAGATGCACACTGAAAGGACCAAGGCAATGGTCATGTGTGGTGACAAGGGAAAATCTGGTTCATTAAAAGGAAATGAGGTCAAAATTGACCACATTTGAGGTTAGCAAACCCTGGCACAGGTTGCCCAGTGAGAAGCTTGGATCTCCATCCCTGGAAAAGCTCATAACTGGAGCCCTGAGGACCTGGTCTAGCTTTGGAGCTGGCCATGGCTTGGGTTCCTCCTCCCTGAAATTATCCCATGACTCTGCAATTCTGTTTTTCACATTAAAAAAACAAACAAACAAAAAAAAAAAACCCCAAAAAAAGACAAGAAAATTAAAAAGAAGGGTAAAGAGAAACAGTTGTTTCTGTTTAATTTCTGATGGCAATAAAGAATAAAGCAGCAGGCTTAAGCACAGCTCTGAAATGATTCAGTCTGATGAGTCTGCTGATGGTTATGCCTGAGAAAAACACAAACTGCAAAACACAGCTAAACACTGTTTATTCTAAACCTAACATTGGATTTCTTTTTTTTTTTTTTTCCTTATGAGTTTTCAAGTTCACACAGGACTCTTCTGCCCCCTTAATGCACACAAATCAAGTAGGGATTTTGCTTTGCTGTGTGAAAGTGAAGAGCTGGAGCTGCCTGTTTTAAAGCTGCTAAAGCTCCCTCAGGATGGCAGGGTGGCCATTTTATTTCCTGCAGCTTGAAATAAAGCCCTTTTTTTAAAGCCCTCGTTTGATTTCCACACTTGATCTCTGGTATTCTCAAGAACCAGAGCCTTATCACTACAAAGGCAGTGCAGATAAAAGGCCTGACACCCACCCTCCATGAGGCCTTTTGCCAGGAGAGCCAGGGGCACAGCTCCCTGCAAAGCAGCTGCTTTATTCCTCCTGCTTTGCAGCAAACTCCCCCAGAGCTTTTTTGTGCCCCAGGTCCTTGGGCTGCCTGCACCGGGTGGAAATTCCACTCACAGCAGCCTTTCCCACTCCTTTGCTTTCTGGAAATCTCTCAGGTATCTGATTCAGATTAAATTCTCTCTCTCCCACTCAAAGGCTTTGACCACTGAATTCTTTAGGAAGTGGTGGTTCTCACTGCTATAATCTCTTTGGAAACCCAAGGGTTCCTCAAGCAGAGCATATGCTATTTTGCAGTCAGAAGGTGCTCCCCCCCACGTGGGCAATTCCACCCTGCAGCTCCATCATCATTAAACTGAGAAAAATCACCCATTTGGGCATGTGTGACCCAGGTCAGACAGAAGCACGTGCATGGGTTCATTTCTGACCCATGACAGCCCAGAGACCACCTGAGGCAGCAGCTGGAGCCCTGGACACTCAGGCAGATCCTCTTGGAGCCTGCAGCTTCTGTGAGAGCTCACCCTGCTCTTGTGCCAGTCCCACTGGCTGGGCCCTGCTGCTCCTCCAAAGCAGTGCTCAGCTCCTGCAAATCCCACGGGATTTTAGGCACCGAGCCTGCCAAAGAGCAGCAGAGGAGACTAAAAGGGAGCCTGGAAATCTCTTTCATGTGGTGCTAGAAAGATAAAACAATGGGTTTAAGGAATATAGTGTAAAACAAAGTAACTTGTGGCTGCCAAGATGAATCTCCTGTGAGTTCCCTGCAAGTAATCCTTCAGGCGTGGCACTCTTCTGTCACAGGAAAGGAGTCACTCTCCTGCACATGACCAACAACAGTGATGGGAGATTAGGAAGGAAGAGAGCTATCACAGTGACAAGCTGTACTCATATGACACTGCAGCACAGACCCACATGAGGCAAAAATAGCATCAGACAGGTCAAAGGGTGATCAAGAACTCAGAGGGGTAGTTTTCAGGGCAAATCAAGATATGTCTGCAATACCCATGCCTTGTTTCTGTGCCATGCAGGTGGTGCTGTCTCTCGTGGCTGGTGGCAGAGCATTCCCGTGGAGCTCAGGTGCAAGGGCTGGCACATGGCATTAGGGGAACATCACAGTGGCCCACAAGGCACTGCCCCATGCCAGCAGGATGCTCTTCAAGTGTCCCTGGAGCACCAGGGACCTGCCAAGGGGATGCTGCCCAAGGAATGGGTGAGATGGCCATGGATGTGGAAATGGCTCAGGCAGAGCAGGTGCCCTGTGAGTCACGGCTGGGTGGGGAGCAAAGCATCTCCCAAAGCATTTCTGCTCCTCAGCCTGCAGCCCTGCCTGGGCACAGGTGGGTGAGGCACACAGGGCACTGCCATCGCCAGATCCAAGGCCTGGCAGCTGCTCCATGGCACTGTCTTGTTGCAAAGGGGCCAGCTTAGAGGTGACCCTGGTCCTGAGCTCTTCAGGCTGGTGGGGTTTGCCTCCAGCCCCCTGTGCTGGGGGAGATGTGTCGTGAAGAGCAGAACATTCCTAGACACTCCCATTCTTCCTCTTTTACTGTTTTTCCCTCTGCCAAATTGAGAACAAATCCAGGACCAAGGTAAGGACACCAGCAACTCCAAAGTGATGAACTGCGGAGAAACCTGAGCAGTGTCCACACTTTGCTTGGGATATATAAATGTTTGGAGAGAGACCCAACCCTAGGAGGTTTGTCTGTAGGAACTGGCAGCATCCAGGACCATGGCAGCATCCAAAGTGACCGTGCCTTGTGTCCTGCTCCCACCAGCTGCAGCCTGGACTGCTGGCACAGCCCCTGGCTGAGCTGCTGGGGCAGGGCCAGGAGAGCTGGTTGCACAAGGCACAGGTTGTGCCTTCACTCCAGGCACAGCCTTTATCAGAGCTTCTCCCAAATCCCCTGGGATGCCATGTCCTTTGTAATCAAGAGGCTGGAGCAAGCCCCTGGGTCAGCATCCCACCTGTGTATCACATGAGGGGCATTGACTCCAGGTGACCAGCTGTTCTCCAAAATTCTATTGCACAGAAAAGCCACTCAGCTCATCTGTTGGGCATGTTTGAGCATTGCCTCGATATCTGAGGAGACTTTTTTGATCCCTAGCCAGGTAATGAGGAATCAGTCTGCCCACCTTTCCCCTCATGCCCCCCTTAAACACTGTGCTCAGGGAACCTGCATTAGATTTCCATTATTTACCTGTTGGTCATGGACATACACACAGAGCAATTATGGCACACAGGGAAACAGTAGTAAGAAGTATATTTAGCAAACCTGTCCTCACCTCACCTTGAATTCTGTGTGAAGTTTTGGTCACTGCAATATGAAAAAGATATTGAACTTCTGTAGAGCATCCAAAGCAGGGCAATGAAGATGGTGAAGGGCCTTGAGGAGAAGCTGGATAAGGAGTGGCTGAGGTCACTTTGTTCAGTCTGGAGGAGACTGAGGGGAGAGCTCACTGCAGCTACAGCTTCCTCGGGAGGGAAGAGAGGGACAGGCACTGATCTCTGCTCTGTGGTGAGCAGGGACAGGACCCAGGGAATGGCCTGAAGCTGTGTCAGGAGAAGTTTAGGTCGGATATTAGAAAAGGTTCTTCACCCAGAGGTTGGGTACTGGAACAGCTCCCCAGGGCAGTGGTCACAGCACCAGCCTGGCAGAGTCCACAAAGTGTTTAGACAGTGCTCTCAGATACATGGTGTGACTCTTGGGGATGGTGTTGTGCAGGACTAAGAGCTGTATTTCAATGATCCTTGTATTTCCTTACCAACTCAGCATATTCTGTGATTCCTTTATAAACTGCAGAGTTGTATTTTAAGCTGGGCACTACAAGGTTCACTTACCAACTTATTTGTGATGGCAAGATAGTGGAAAGGCCCAAATGACTCATCTCATCAGCCAGCAGAAAGCTGAGCCACTGCTCCTCCCTGCTCAACTCCACTGGGGTCCCCCAGGCACTATGATGCTCAGGCTCCCTCTGCCAGGGACATTTGAGCTCAGCAAAATACCAATGTGTGAGAAAAGACATCCTCAGTGCCACCAGAGGAGGAGTGCACACTTGAGGGTGAGTGGCACACAGACACAGCTACATAAGATCAGGGTCTTGTTTCTGTGGCAGAAGGGGCAATGGCTCAGGTGTCCAGTCCAAAGACTAACTTCCCAAGTGGCTTTCACAGAGCCAGTCTGTCCCCACTCAGCAAAAGGCAGATGCTGGGAAGAGGGCAAACCCCTACTGACAGGGACCCACCCACCTGCCCTTGTCCCCTAGCCCTGGGGGGGCTTGCCCAAACTCACACTGGAGGTAGGAACAATTCAGATTTTACAAAATGCAGCATTGTGCTTTGTGCTAAGCTAAGAGGGGTTTAAGCTGTAATCTTCCTTTACCAGCTCTCATATGCAGATCAAAGGGCAGGATACCAGGCTTTTTTGGATGAAAGATACTGTAAAAAGTAGAGAAGCATTTATCCCTGACCCCTTTCCTCCCTGATTTGAAACGAAGGATCACGCCAGGCTCGCTGGCAGCCAGGCTGGCTCGGCAGCTTCCCCCAGAGGGAGATTTTACCACATGACATGTGTCTGCTGGCAAGGGAGGAACAGTGATAGCATCAGCTGAGATAAGAGGAGAGAAGCCGTTATCCTGGCAGCCTGGAGGACAGGAGAAGAAGCAGCTGAACAAATTCCAGCTCCAAGGGCCCAAAACACCACAACTGTCCTGTAGTGGATTAATATGCACATGCTACTCCCAGCATTCAATTGCTTTCCATCATCAAGCTGAAAGAGAGTAGATTTGGACTAGATATTATGAAAAAGTTCTTTATTGTGAGAGTGGTGAGGCACTATCACAGGTTGCCCAGAGAAGCTGTGGGTGCCCCATCCCTGTAAGGGTTAAAGGCCAGCTTGGTTGGAGATCTGAGCAATCTGGTCTAGTGGAAGGGATCTCTGTCCATGGCAGAGGGATTAGGTGTGAACCAGGTGCTCTTCAACACAAACAACACAAACCAATCTATGCTCAATGATCCTCAGCACTGGGGCTGTGCTGGGGCTGCTCCACATGCATCTGCAGGTCAAACACACACCACAAATCACTCCTGGAGACAAGCACAGTCCAGCCACTGTGGCATGCAGAATGGCCTCCTCTGATAACTAAACCACAGGAAGAGTCTCTTACTCCCTCTCTGCCTCATCCCAAAGTATCAGGAATAAGTGTGACCCAAGGCAGGCAGGTGTCAGCAGCCTGGAGAGACTCTGTGCTCAGATAAACAGGCTGGGAGCAGCAATAGGAGCTGCTGGAATGCAGCTGAGAGGGTTGCTGCAAGGGATGTGAATTTAGGTCCATGCCAAGTACTTCCATGTGAAAAGTTTATTGTTCTGCCTGGAAGCCCACAGAGAGAAATAAGACACCATCACTGGAGAGATGACTGCCCACTTTAAGCATAAACTGTGCCCAACTCATCCTCTCTGGATTCTTCCAGATTTTCCTGGGGAACCTCTCAGTGGAAAAAAACCAAAAAGACTTTTCTGTCAAAGGCACCTGTTGAGGCAATTTTTCCCCACCTGATTCGGCTACACAGTTCTGGGTGTAAATCCAGGAGGGGTGAGGTCTCTGCTCATGCTCTCAGTGGCTGCTGCTGTGGTCTGGTGTTTCATCCCAGCATGTGGCACCACACTGAGCTTCCAGCCTTCTTCTCTGTGGGCATGCACATGCATGGGCATCTTGCTGCCTCTCTGCTCCTCTCTGGAGTAATGTTAGATCTTAGTGGCCTACCTCAGCCAAACACAGCATCAGGGCAAAGGCAACCCAGGCAACCAGGTTTGTAAAAATCCAGTAAAAACAGCCCCTAAGGTAAGGCAGGATGCCCTCTGTGCTGAGGAAATCAGATAAAAAAGCTGGCATCAGTGCAACATCAGGAAACCCAAGTGAACAAGATGGCCTATGCAAGCATAATGTGATGGGGGAGGCTGTTGGCTGACCCTAACTTTCATGGAAAAGGTTTTCCCTTATAAACGTGCTGAGAACTGCAAATCCCCATGCATGCTGTGTTCCCAGCCTGTTTCAAGGCCAGGAATCAAGCCAGCTTTGCAAGCAAAGCCATGGGGACACTGGGGAGCTGTCAGCCCAGCAGATGATTTAATAGACCAGCAACACCACAAGAGGGGCCAGGGCCAGGCTGGGGCACAGCAGCCACTCCTGTGGCAGCACAGCATCACCCTGGCTCTGTGCTAAGCCTGGACCACTGCAGCCCAAGCACAGCCATATGCCTGAACCACAGCAGCATGAACAGAACAGACTGAGCATCTGTCACTGCCCTGGCTTGTCAAGGACTGGGGGGCACGGGTCCAATGAGAACAGTTTATTTCCCAGTCTGGAGAGGTTTTTCTCTGTTTGGAAGAGAGCTATCAGCCTTTTCTGACCTTCTTCCAAGGGACAGATGTTTTTGCTCTATCACTCATTCACTGCTAAGGCTCCAGGCTATAGCTACTGCTATTTCTTTTAGGTTTTGGATTCAGTTCCACAGCAGCGGTCCCTGGCTAAGTTAGGCTGTTTAATTAGTTATTAAAATGGAAACTCTTTTTTTGATCATGTCTCCTACCATTTTGGAACACATCCACTAATAGTAGATGCTACTCAGACAAGCATTTATTACTCTGCCTTGAACAGACCAAATAATTTTGGCAAGTCAACCTTTCTCCTTTGGATTTGCCAGGCATCTGACTCCCTCTCACATTTGCTTTCAGGAGGGTACAGCTGCCAAAGGCAAGGCAGCTGGACCAGGCACAGTACTCTGTCACCCCAATAACAGCATTCCCACCTGGCATTACAAGAGGATATGGGGTTGCTCCATCTCTTTGGGGTGATGGTTTGCTCTGAAAGCCTGATTAAGTGTTTGTGGAGGTATCTTGTGGCAGGATTTCCTGTTTATGTTGCTCCACACCTTATCATTAGCATCACACCTCTGCTGAATGCTGCCCTCACCCTGCAGCCCTGTGAAGGGAGGAGGTGGTTTGGGAATCTGAGTCAGGAAAACGCTGGGGGCAATGGCTCTAAACTGGATGACAGAGAGGAGGAACCATGTGGGAGCAGTGGCTGTGAGGGGACAGACCATAGCATGCCTCCTCTCCCCTGCTAAACTCACCAGTTTACTTCCCAGCTACACCCCAGGTGGAGGTAAGGGTCCACCAAGCATTCATCTGGAACTTGTTTTGCACAGGATACCCAGGAGCCAGGACATGCAGGAGCACAGACAGATCCTTAAGGGTCTCAGGCTGCTGCTACCAGCTGCTTTTTGTCCTCTCATGCATTTTCCCTCCCAGAACACTCCTTTCCTCAGCAGTAAGGTGCTGCAGGCTCTGCACCACGCAAGCAGCCTCAGCAGGGTTGTGTTGCCCTGGCCCCACCATGCATGTCCTACACCAAATTCAGCACTGACTTATTAAGCACCGACTTATGAGTCAACTTGACACCAAGTAACCAACTCTGGGTGCCTGACAGAAATAAAATCAGTATTGTAGTGGGGGATGCAAGTGTCACAGATGCTGCAAGGCAGCCTGAGGGAAGCCAGAACAGACCACAGAGTGAACATTTCAGTTTCTTGGTTTTGTGGCAGGCTGGTGATTAGCTTGGTCTTTGCATCAAACTAATGAGATGTCTCTGCACAAAGTGACCCCCATGTCCCTCTCTGAGGCTTGTGCTTCCCATCACCACAGCACAACTTGAGCCTTCCTCCTTTAGAGGAAGATTGATGATTTCTGAGTGCTCAGCATCCATCTAACACTGCTCCCTTCCTTGGCAAGAGGTATTTCCAGGGTCTGGGATATTTTCCTGGCAGGCAAAAAGTGGAAGCACACTTCCAGTATGTGCCAACCCCAACTACCCAGTGTTCCCACCACTGACAGGCATGGTGGGTGGTAGGTGAAACCTCAGATGTTAGGATTAGTTTTTCCAAGGCCCTTCAGAAAAGCTGAAGGTTTGCTGGAAAAAGAAGATAAAACTATCAAAATAAAGATTTTCTTGTCAGACATGAATGTTTGCTGCTGCAAAGCAAATAAGGGATGTCTCAGGGCTACACCAGGCACCCAAGATTACCCAGTTGTTAGTATTTGTATGTTTGGCTGAGGCAAGGGACAAGCACACCTTCCCTGTCCCTGTGCAACCTGCCACACCACCCTGGAAGCAAAATTAGCCACTTATGAGATCTGAAGACTGTGTCCCTGCTAAATGGCTTAATTTGTGCCTCTGTTCAGGGGGGCACAATCACCCCACCACTGCCACAGCCATACTCCATTGGAGGTGGGTTTCGCCAGGTGGCTGCAGGCAGCTGCACAGACAGACAAACAGCCACTTCACTGCAGAGCCAACCCCAAAATGCTCCTGCCAAGCCATCCTGCAGCCCTCCATTGCTTTGCCATGCACAGCACGCAGTGCAAGGCAGCCACACCCCACAAAAACATAAAAATAAAAGATGCCCGTGTTTCGGCAGTTCCCCCTTGGCTGTGCTATCAGAAAAAGGGCATTTGGGGTAACAATGGAATCTCTAGGAAGATTGGCACTGCACAGGGAGCTGCAGACTAAGCTCCCCCCCTCCAATTTCCAGGCCAGATGGAGCTCAGGCAGGATGTGATACACCAAGCACCCACTGCAAGACTTTTCCTGGCTCGCTCGGGAAGGGATTACATGGTTGTGGCAGCAGGAGGAGAGCCAACAGAGACCTGTGGCCAGACATATGGGGCATCAGGCTCTGGTGTGCCTGCTCTGTGCATGCCCACATCTGCCTGCTCAGGAGGGCTCTGCTGAGCTGCCACCAGCTGTGGGGACCCCAGTCCTGGCAGGGCACGGGTGCCCCGGCTCATCTGCAGTGCTGATCCTGCCCCAGGGAGCTGTGAGGAAAGCTGCTTAGAGCAGGCAGGGGATGCTTGGCTGTCTCTGGAGTGGCTCTGGCACCAGCCCTGGCTGCCTTCCATGGCACCATGGCAGCAGCAGAGCGAGCAGCAGTGACAGCTGCTCTCTTTGCCTCGGGGATGCTGTGTCGCTCTGCCTCTGGGCAACCACCTCGCTGTTTTTAATGGACTAAGTCCATTCCCTCAAACTAAAGCCCTGGCTCCCATTGGCCTTCTTCACTGCTGAGCAAGAGGAGTCTCACCCACCATGACTGGTAGGCCACCAAGTCACCACACTCCAGGCATAGAAGCGCTCCTCTGGGGCCACCACAGCAGCAAAAGTCATTTTTAAGCTTCTAATTTCAAGAAATGAAGTGTGCATGTGGAATACACCCAGTCTCCCTGTTACACCCTCACCGTGTGTTTTGCTGCATGGCAAAGGGAGCACTGCCTCGCTCTTCCTCATGGCTCTGTCCTCATCTGCCTCTCCAGGGAAGGGCTTCTTGCAGCCAGCAGGCTGGGCAGGCTCACCCCAATATCCCTGGCATCCTAATGTGGGCAATTACTGTTATGGCTGGGCTCTGTCCAGCCCCAGGAATGTCTCAACAACTACAAACAGAGAACAGCTGCTAGTTTACATATTCATCCAAAAGCTGGATTTATGGAGAGGCTCCACAGTCCATTGCTGTCCGTGTCAGGTCAGCCTGGAGCAGGGTCACTCACTGGGCAGGTGAGGATGCCAACCCACCCTGGATCACAGCATTTGTGCACTGGAGCTTTCAACCCTGACACATGAAGAGGAGAGGGCACCTTGGAGGAAGTGCTGATCCCTTAGTTAAGCACTGGAGATGTTGTTAAGGGTACACACATGGGGAGAACTGTGCCCACCCTCTCTCCTCGAGGGAGGGAATGTAGCCAAAAAGGTGTTGCAGGAATATCAAAAACTGCTCCCTGCATAAGTTAAGAATCAGTAACACTTGGGAAAAGGAAGAAGGGAAGATTTTCTTCTGAGATAAAAGGGTGGGGTTGTTTCTAGGGGCAGAGTGGTCCAAGCAGCCATGACTGCAGAGCCAAACCTGCAGGAGAGGTTGGCTGCACCCCCAGAAGAAGCTGCAGCACCCTGAGTGACAGGGCCTCCTTGGATCTGATCCAAGGGTGGGCAGGTATCACCACGGTTGTCTTCAAATTCTACACACCTGTCCCCACTACAAAGTACTTTTGTATTTGTCTGACATACTTTCACTCCCACACAGTGCCCATCTCTGCCCAGGCTGTACCAGGATCTCCAGGCAGGACCCCTGACAGGACTAAGGCTCTGGCAGACAAGCTGTGCCACCTTTCAGCAGGAGTATGCACATTAGCTCTCAAAGATCTACACCCCAAAGACCTGCCTGTGGCTTTTACACCACTACAGGAAAGCACAGAAGGCTGGAAGGTTTCATTACACAGCAGAGGATTTTCCTGCTCAGCTGATGGTTTGCTGTAATGTACTGTGAACACAGGAAGGGCTGGGGATGGGGAAGATGCCTCAGTGTTTATCCTTGCTTTTGTAGGACTGATCAGCATCATGGCAGGCTGGTGGGAGTCACCTGGGTCTTTCCCCCATAGAGGCCACGCTTTTGAAGAACATTTTAAGGTTGGATCTCCCTGTAAATGGGGCTTGTTTGCAGCTTTTACTGTTTAAGACCTGAGGGAAAGCTGAATTTAGATGGTGCAGTGCAAACAGAAAATAAGAACTAATCAAAGTGCTCAGAAAAACTGATAGGTCAGCATTTTAAACCACTAGTTTCATCCTTCAGAACATGTTTCTACCAGTTTGGTAGGTACATGATATAACAAATAGCTGGTCTAGGGTACATAAATACAATATATTATCACTCTCTCTTAGATGTACTTGTACATCCTAGAAAAGTTGCTTGCATCTTTCACTTAACCTGTGGATTAGGAAAATTAATTACATGGTCACATCGTGGAGATTGGCTGGAATACACATGTTCCCATCTGTGACAGGAGAGACAGTGCTCCAGGGACATGGCTGGGCTATGCACAGGAAAGGCTCCTGCCTGGAAGATCACTGCCTGTGTGATGTCATTGAGAAGGAGAGAAGGGAAAGAGGAACAGTGACTGGCTAAAGTGACAGGCTGAAGGAGCTGATGGCCCTGCCAGAGAATGGGGATCCACCCTTGCTGAACCTGTGATATTTCTGTTTCTGCCCCCAGCCCACCAGCCCATGGTGATGTGATTTCCCTGTCTCCCAGACACCCAGAAAGCAATGTGTGATTTTGAAGCAGGCTAGGTGTGCAGAGCTGCTCTGAAATGTGCTCTGCACTCTGAAAATATCCTGCCCTGAGCACCCCAGATGAGATGGGCAGACTGACCCCAGCCTCCTCATTGCACAGGTAAGAGGGGAGGCTTTCTGTGCCTGCAAGGGAGCAGAGGAGACAGCATCACAGCAGCTGCAAATTGCTGCCACACGAGCACCATTGCACATGCACCTGGGAGGAAATTAACCATGGCACCTGGGTGCACACAACCAAGCCATGAACTGGAGGTGGACAGTAAAGGCAAAAAGGGGGTAAGTGAAGGGAATGAAGTCTCCAGACTGCTGCTGATGCAGGAGAAGATGCCAGGTTAGAGCAGGGACCTGGAGTGGCCAGCACTGCTGGCCATGCTTGGCTTGCTTCTCCTCTCCTGCCATCTCCCTCCTCCTGAAAACCCTCATCCCAGCCTGTGAGCAAACTGGTGTGTCATGGTGCAATTACAGGCTGTCAGCCTGTGTCACCCAGAGGTGGGTGGGAATTAAGACTCCACTGACATCAGCATTTTTCTCATTTTCGACAGTCTGACTAATTTCAGAGTAATTTGATGTCTTCTTGCATTCTGCCGTTTGGGTTTTATCATTATTACTATAATAACATTACATTTATGCATGTTTCTGTTTGATTAAGCATCAAATAGTAAATACCCATGTGTAGTAGTCACAAGAAGAAATCCAGGGATCTTCGTTCTCTAGCTGGCCCTGGAACAAAAAGCACCCAGGACCTTCACCTTAGAGGAACATATGAATTCTAGATATGATGATCAGAGAATTGCCTCTGGGCAAAGACAGGAAAAACAGTTTGTTCCCTGGCTCCACTGTCCTTTACATTCCTCCAGCAATCAAGCATCTTCCTTCCTCTCTTTACTCACCTGCTGTTTGTAGCTTAGCAATTGTGTTAACATGTGAGGTATGAATATTGTCCAGAATATGTATTTATGCAACCTCTTAGGCATTTGAGGATGTTTCAGAGACAGTAAGATACATGAGCACCACCATCAGCAATGCTCACCAAGGCATTACTTGGCAAAGATCAAGATTTCTCTTTTTGGACAAGTCATAATTCTGGGTAACAGTGGCACCTTGATTTAGGAAGTTACTTGCACGTGCCAGCTGAGCTGGAGCAGAGTTTCAATGGAAGTGCTTTCTGGAGCAGGAAGGTTAGCCAAGTGCACCTGGGTGGGTCAGTGTCACCAGCTAGAAGCTGGTGGTGAGTGCCCACTTCTGGGTGCAGGAGACAAGGAGCAAGGGCACAAGGCTGAGAATGCCAGGGTCCCCTCCCTGCTGCAAATAGGTCATGAGGGAGCCCCTGGTCCTGGGGAATGTGCCCACTGACACTAGTGGGAATTGCAGGTAGTTCCATGTGGGGCAGGGGCAGCGAGGGCGGGCACAAGGAGGGCACTTAAAGACACAGGAGGTGTCTCACTGTGATTGCTGCTGGGGTGGAAGTCATTCTGGGACACATTGCACGCCCATGAGCTGTCCCAGCATTGGCAACTGGGACCTGAGCACTGCTTCAGCTCTTGGTTGGTTTGCATTTCTCCCAAACCACTGCAGTGGCAGAACCAGACTTGAAAGCCTCAGCTCACCACAAGTGAGATCTCCAATGCAGGGCTGCCCTGACCAGAGCAAGGGATGGATGTCACCATCAGGAGGGCAGGAGGGTTTGGGTGGACCTGGCTACTTGTGAAAGAGCAGGTCTGAGTTCTGGTCTGTGAGAGCAAACTAGCTTTGCCAGGCAGGGACAGCTCTGGCTTGGCACAACTTCAGCTCTTCCAGAACCACTCCCCAGAGGAGAAAATATTTTACTTCTCTTTGTGACTGGAGATGTGACTTCCCTGCCCCCTCCAGAGCAGAGGCTTTGTAAGAGGAAGGTCTCTAGACCTGAGATCCACCATTAAATGGGGACTAGAGCATGCTCTCATCCTCAGGTGGGTTTCTACCCTGCTCACTGCCCCAGCACATCCCATGGCTGTTTTGCCTTCCAGAACCAGCAGGCATTTCCTCAGGGTTTGACCCAGGAAGCACATAACATGTGATATCTGAAGCCCATCAGGAGGCTTAGTCAAAGCCTGAGGTGCCTGGGTCAGGGCCTGTTTGTGTACAACACACACAGCTGTCACAGGAAGGGCATCATTTCACATCTCTTATTATTTGCACACCAATTTGTAACATAACAGGAAGAGCCAAAGAGGGGCATCTTGAGCCAGCTGCTCCCAGGAGAAATTTGAAGCAAGTGTGCCCATTTTGTGCTGACATGATGGCTCAGGGCTGGTGTGAAGCTGCTCTGCTCTGTGCTGCAGGATGCAGCTCCTGCCTGCAGGGCTGGGGCCCCTGGGGAGCATCCCTGCACACGTGCAGGCTGCAAATGCAGGAGCTCACCTGCCAGGAAATATGCAGAGACATTAAACCCAGGAGCTTTTCATCACCCTGGTCCGACCAGTCCCAGCCTGACTAACAGGAGGCCAAGCCTATATTTACTGCAATTTATATAAATCAAGAGAGATCCCGTGGAAGACAACCAACCAACCTAATTGCTCTAGGGACAAATTCCTTCTGACACACACATCTGATAACATCAATTACTTCCCAAACAGACTGATTCAAATGCTGTGGGTGTTTTCAGAGGTGATAAACATTATGGGAGGAGCTGAAACACAGTGGCAAAGGCATGGACTTGTAAGGAACAACATCCATCAGAGACCATACACTTTCAGGCAACAGAGACCCCAGAATGAGCTGTTCACATCCTCCCTGCACACCACAGGCCAAAAAAAGCTTCCAGCATCTTATAATAAAATTCAGTATAATATATTATATTCAATATAATAAAAAAATTATTTGAAGCTAGACTGTGCTAAGGCACAGCACTGCATCAAAACCTCCCACCATAGCAGGGAATGTGCTGAATGAAAAATGCTTCAAGCTGTGAAGACTGCTCCCTGACAGCCTTCCCCAGCCAACCCATCCCTCTCCAGGTGGGTGCAGGTCAGCAGGGGGGCAGGCAGTGCCGGAGGAGAAGTGGATAATGCTGCACCCATTACTGCTCCTTGCCACACACAGAGCAAACCTCCGTGCTGCCACAGACTGCTCTGCACCTCACCTGCCCCTCGGGAGCTGTGCCTGCCGGGGGAGCTGCAGGAGCAGCTGCTCCAGGTGAGCTCAGGCGGCCGGAGCAGCACGGCTGAGCACCCCGCAGCCCCAGCTGACTTTGTGCCCGAGCTGCTCAAGCTGACTTTGTGCCTGAGCTCCGTGGCTGTGCAGCACAGACACCTCTCCATCCGCTGGCAGACACCTCCCTGAGCCACGGACAGCGTCCCCATCTCCTTGGGCAGCCAGAGCCCAGGGCCCAGCCTGCTGGAAGGTGGCCTGGCCCTTCAGAGCTTGGAGTGAGTCCTGCGCTGTGCCCCCACAGTCATTAAGTGCAATTGTTGTTTTGCCATGGTTTCTCAGTTCCAAGGGGCTGAAATAATGTGTCACAGGCTGCCAGTGCAGTGCTTTCTTATAGCAGTGGGTGCCAAGGGTGTGTTTTGTGTGCCCTGGGGTGCAGCAGAAGGGCTTTGGAGGGCACCCAAGGGTAAGAATGCCTGTAGGACTACAGCACTAGAGGACCATTAGGATAATTGGGAGCAGTTTGCAGCAGGCTCAGACGGCGAATTTCCTATCAGCTGGGGGAAATGGGGGGGCTGGGTACCACGGGAAGTTAGCCCTCATTTACAGTTGCATTTTAGGGCCAAGAGCAGCTTCTCTGTGGACCTTTGCAGCTGCTGCCCATCCCAGCAGGATGAGTGTCTTGGGAGGAAAAAGAAGTGTGAAAGGGGAGGAGGAGAAAAACTGGGCAGTAGTTCAGAGAACTTCATTGTTAAGTGTGAAAGAATGAGGTAGGACAAAAGTGAAAAGTAAATAAAGTCAGTAGAAAGCAGTAACTGCAGAACACTTAAATGAAATTGTAAATCTTGGAAATAAAAAGGTTAAGAGTCATTGTTAGAACAGAAAGGAAGCTCAAGACCTACAAAAACTCTCTTGTGTCTATAAGAACTTGAGGTCAAAGTGGATACAACACTGACCCTACTCCTACACTTGGAAATGCTGCAGGGAACACTTGATGGTGAGGAGCAGCTGTGACTGAGAAGGTGGGAAGGACCTGTGCTCTCCAGCTTCTGCTAGGAGCTGAAGAACCTACAGTCTGCCACGGGAACAGAGGGAGAGGCATCTAAAGGTAATTGGTTGTGATTTGAAAGAGCTAAATATAAATCCTGGGGGAAGACCTCAGCAAGCAGCACGTCTCTCCAGGGGACGCTGACTCAAGCAGAAGTGGCATGACACAGATGAACGGAGAGGCAAGACTGTCCGGAGCAGAAATCTCATTACAGCTACTTAGCTATTCCTGCTAAACTGCCTCCTATTTACTGCCCCAAGGGCTTAAGCAAAGAACATTAGGAATGAGATTAAGAAAGCAGAAATGCAGGCTGAATGTCTGAAAAAATTTCCCTGACGCAGCAGGATGAGCCAAGCGTGTCTGCAGAGATCTCTGCCTGGCTGAGACAGAGTGCAAGGACGCACGGTCCTGCAGCAGCCACTCCTCAGCCACCACCAAAACTGCCTGGGGCTGCTTCCCACCTGCAGGGCACCTCGGGGCTCCTGGCAGACAGGGGAACTGAGGATGCAGGCATCCTGTGGGCAGGGATGCTCCCATTAGCCAGGTTATTGCCCCCAGGCTGGGTCAGTTGCCCACTTGCCACTCGCCCTTGCTAGGGGTGGGCAGCAGCCCACACATTTTGGGGCTCAGGGTGGGGGTTCCACACGAAAAGATCTGCATCCCACTCCCTGACAGAGGATGTGCAATGCCTCACAAGTCTCTGAGCAGAGGGGTGAGCCTGAAGCACTTTTATATTTTTATTTGTGGCAGCCTTTAGCTGCTCCCACGGCCCCCAAGAGCACCGAGGCTCACACAGGACTGTGCTGTAGCAGTGAAACTTCAGCATATGCTCACCCAACCAGCAGTTTCCCATCTCTCACCCAACTCTGCTTTTTGGACCTCTTCAAAACAGACAAACTAACTAAAAATGAAAAAACACAGGGGCCCAAGCCTTGCTAATGGACAGCAAAGCCTTCCTCCCTCTCCTGTCCCACTGCCACCCTCTCCAGCAGCAGTACCTGCACCTGCTGCAGGAAACCTTTGCTGCTGGCAGTGCAGTAGAGGCTGACATGTGCTGTCTGTCCTGTGATTTGCTACACTGGCACAGGCATCTGTGCTGGTAACAACACACGTAGTGGGATCCACTGGGTTACCCACAGCCACTAGCCCAGCAAAGGGCCAGCAGGGCCAGAGCACAGCTGAGGGAGGAGTCTGGCACCCACAGAGAACATCACACAGGATGTATCAGTGCCTCCCGATGGTGAGAAGTGACTACAAACACTTACTTTTATAAGCAAGAGTTGAGTAACATAAATAACATAAATAACATGCATAAATAACAGCATCTTTGTCCATCTTTCTACCACTCCTACTACTGCAGCTTTGCCATCTAGCAGAAAGTTAGTTATCTCTGGGATGGGAAGTGCAGCTTCCAGGACAAGGACTTTTCTCTGAAATCCAAGGGAACAGAGAAATAACTGCCAGATTTAGGTGGATAACTGTGCCGTGTAGTCTGAGTAACTCTAGGCTGAATGTCTGTGAGGTCTGAAGAGGGGAGCAAATCTCCAGCTCTCATTCAGACACCCCTGCATTGAAGCTTTAAAGCAGATGCTCAGCTTCACTCATGAGCTCAGGTTCCAGACCAGCAGAAAACACCAGTGGTTCACAGCCATGGCAAGATCCCATGCCAGCTGCCACCAAACCCCAGCCCCAGAGGCTGCCAGGAGTTGATAGAGCTTCACCAGGCAGGAGATAACAGTAATTCTTCCTTCTCAAAATAACTTTGTCCTGAAGACATGTTTTCAGCAGTTGATAAGTGTCTCTTCTGACAGGACCTGAGCCTTGGGTCCCAGCTCTCCACTGCCACAGATCTTCTAGAACACAACCAGGGAAAACTGCCTTGGCCATGGAAATCCTGGTTCTGCAGCATCTCTTGAAATTGCCAGACTGGAACACCCTGGTCTCAAAACCCAGGAGCTGGAGTGGGGACATCATTCTCCTTCAGGCTCCTTGCTCATTGCTGTCTTGTCTTGGGCAAAACAATAATCCCATGTATTTTTGCCACTTCACACCCAGAATAACGTTTTAGTTCTTCAGAAAAAAAACAGATCATCCGTTAACAGTGTCCTGCTTTACAGAAGGGTGAGAACCTAATTTTTAGCTCCTGTTTGAATTTCTAAAATAATTACTTCCTTCTAGGCACTTTTAATTAAAACTCTGCTGTATTGCTAGTTATGTTTAAAACTAGTTAATATTGAATCACTCAATCTACAATTTCCTGAAAGCAGCAACCACCATTTAGTATTCCAATCCCAAACCATCCTGGGAGAGTTATTTTTATTTGTACACTTCAGTGACCACTGGTAATTCTGCAGCTCAAATCAACATAATGCTTTTTCCATTCCCCAAAATGACACCGAAGTATTTGTGAGAATTGTAGTTGTCCAACCAAATTATCATCAATCACATTAAATTAGAAAGCATGAGAGGGACTGTTCCACTTTAAATAATCTTTTTTGTTCCAAGTAGAGCAAGATAAATACAGTTCCCTGTTCTTCCCTGCTAACATTCCCAGACTACACTTCCCACTTCCTCTATTCCTGCTCCTGTTGCTCTGCAGGCACCACCAGGTGTGGGGACTTTCCATTGATGATGACAGGAATTTGGAGATGTCATGGCACTGCCCAGCCAGCACCCAGTGGAATGGGTGTGGTCGAATATCACACCCAGGCATCCCTGTGCACCCTGGCTTAGCAGCACTTCTGCCCCTCTGCTCTTCCACAGCCACAGCACCATGGCAGGGGCTGCCTTTTCCTGTGCCTGGCCCTCCTGGTTTGACTCAACATTTATGATAAGTGAAAACTGCATTTCCAGAGCTCTCCCTATACAGCCATTGCCTGGAATTGTGCACAGCTGGAGATCATACCCATCTGGACAGTAAAAAGCCTGTTATTTTTCACATGGTATCTCATTCCAGCTTCTGTCTGATATTTGCATGGAAAGAGAATTTACAGAAAACCTGGGGTAACACTGCATCCTTGTGTCAGGTGAAGCTAAATGGCAATGCAACTTCAAAACTCAGTTTATAGTCACACAGCTTGGGATGGATGGATGGGTGGATGGATGGATGGATGGATGGATGGATGGATGGATGGATGGATACAGCATCACTCACAGCATCCTTGAGAATTCCCTTGGGAAGACCTAGCAGGAGAAAACCAGATAGACCTGGGACTTTGTCCTGCTTCTTGGCCATGGGGAGTGAGCAAGCCCAGATTCTGGACCACCCAAGTAATGTGTGAGCTATCAGGACCAGCTCTGCCAACCCAGTCAGCTGCCTTCAGTGCAGCATTGTCACCTGCGTGGTCACAGCCAGGCTGGGGCTCTGCTCCCTGCCTGCAGTTCTGCAGTACTGAACCTCCAGATGTCAAAGTGCCAACAGCAATGTGGGAAAAGCCTGAAGGAATTCTTCCCCTCTGCTTTCTCTGGTGCTCACCAGCAATGAAACACTAACTGCACGACATCCCCAATTGTCCTCTGGGACAAAGCATGAGATTTGCTTTCAAAAATAGGATTTAAACATGCTTTTAAAGTTCTACTTCAGGGAGTTTTGACTTAAGTCCGACTAAGCCAGATCTCCTCTGCTGGGAGCAGAAGTGGCTGGGGATGACACAGACATATCAGAAAACCCAGAAGCATAAGGAGCATCCAGCGATGCTGAAGCACCTGAAAACCAGCACTAAGCCCCTCTGTTCTCTCCCTCCCCGTGCAATGCAGGCGCTCCAGCACCCACGGCCGCAGTTTGACCATCCCCGCTCACGGCGCAGCGGGCGGGCGAGCCCGGGGGGAGCGGGGCAGAGGCCCCAGCCCCGCGCACTGCCACGGGCAGGTGTGGGGGACACGGGGCAGCCTGGCTGGCTGCAGCTGCTCCCGAGGAGCTGCTCCAGCGGAGCTGTGCGGCGGGAGGCCGGCAGAGGGCAGCTGCACCCCGCCGATGCCGGCAGCGCCCCGGAGCGCAGGGCACGGAGCGGCTCCGCTGCTGGCCCCGCTCCCCCCTCCGACGGCAACATGGGCAGCTGGGCAGCAAAAATGCCTCTCGGGGCTGCTGGAGCTCCAGCGCGCTCCGGCTGCCCGGCGAGGGCTCGGTTTGGTCCTTGAGATGCCCCCGCTGATGCTGCTGCCTTTCCGCGGGGAAGGATGGGGTGGGCAGGTGTCAGCGCCTGGGGGGGTCCCTCACCTAAGGATGCCATCCTCATCCTGGCCCTGATGGGGATGGGTTGGATGTTTCCCGAAAAGAGTCCGTGCAGCCCGTGCTAGAGATGGGGTGAATGCCTTTCAGCTGCAGCGTGGGGGGCTCACCCTCCGGGCAGGGCAGGCTGCCCCCTGCTCCCCTCTCCCAGCACTCTCAGCCACATGGAAGGGACGGGTGAGCTGGGACAGGAGCACACCGTGCATCACAGAGCCATAAGGAAGGGCACAACCTTGTTAGAGGTGAATTTTCTGCAAATCATTCCTCAGTAAACAGATCAGAGGAGCCCCAGCTCTCATAAACATCGCTGAAGAGGGTGAGTGGAAGAAATTTTATCCCAGAAATAGTTTATAGCCATTCTTTCCCAATAGCTATGGTCAGGCAATTAGGTGATCCACATCTGCGTGTGGCAAACCAGCTTGGACTGGAAATGCTTGCTGGCTTCAGCAGTAATTTTGTTCTCTTCCCAAAGGCTAAGGTGTACTGCTGGGGCCCATCTTCTGTCACAAGCATTTTCTTACTCCTCTTTCCTAAAGTCCTCTCTGGGGTTTACATCCTGGCTTTTGCCACACTTTATCTGCATGTGGGATAAAAACAATCATACAGCAAACAGCAACCACAACCATGGTGTTTCCATCTGCAACACACAGTGCTGCTGAAGGCTGGTGGAGGCAGCCTGTCTTTCCAAACTGAAAAGTCAGCAGGAAAGAGGTCCCTGAGAAAAATAATTAAATATGATAATTAATTAGGAAATCACCATGGCAATTTTACACCTCCAGGATAGAAAACACACCTGCAGCTCATTTCATTGGTATTTCACCATGTTCCTATGAAAACATGTTGGAAGGGCACACCACTCATCCCAAAGGTGCTGAGCACACCAGTGGGACCAGAGACATGTCACACACATGTTCCTGACCTGAGCTGTGCCACAGCAGCATGGCCACAAACAATTCCAGGTATATCACAGCAGGAGGAGCCTGGTGCACTCCCCTCTTCAGCCATGGAGCCAGAGACTTCCTAATTTACAAGGAATTTACGAATTTGCTTCCTGATTTATGAGATGTATGAGGATACCAACACTGAGTCAAGCAATCGAAAATGACACAGCACTTGGCACCAACCCACTGGTGTGGTGGCTCTGCCAGAGCAGGCAGTTGCCTGATGGTGGCCCATGACACCATGGAATGAGTGTCCCCTGTGTGCCAGGGAGATGTGGGTCTGACCAGATGAGCCAAGGTGGCTGCTTCCTTGGTTGTTGGTATTATTTTGCATTTTGAAGCCACAAGCCCAGGCAGATATGGGCCCCAGCCATGGCACATTGCTGTGCTTGGCCACTCAAACAGAAACTCACTGCCTTCTACATGGACATGGACAGCAAGTCAAGGCATCAAGAATCTGACAGAGCCCTGGGCAGGGGGGCTGCCCCGTGGTTTGTTCTCCTTTTACAGCCACAGGCACAGACAGGGACAGGACCAGAGCATGACACAGCCCCATCCCCTCCCTCCACAGCCACTCAGCCAGAGATTTCTGCAGCTTTCCACAAAGCCTAAGGGCAAAAAGGTGCACAGAGCCCCAGTCTGCACCGCACCACACTCCCACAGGCAGCTGGAGGCTCCCACAGCCACAGACAAGGGGGAACCAGCCTCTGCAGTGCTCAGAAAATGTGTGTTTGTGGCACTTGGGAAAGTGGCTTTGTGGTGGAGGTGGCAGGGCTGGGTTAATGCTGGACTCCATGATCTTAGAGGTCTATTCCAACCTTAAAAATTCCATGATACCATGATTCTACAACACAATATTCTCAGTCTTCATTTACCTGACACTACTCATTGCCTGTGACACAAATTCATATTCAGCTCAGGTTGTCTGAATGACTTTCAACGATTTAACTATATATGAATAAAATGTAACCTATTGTATATACAATGAATTTTCCTAGCACATACTGCAAACCTGGTTTGCAGCTCTTGCTTAAGCATTCATTTCCTCAAATGAAAACTTGGAATTTTGGATAAAATTATCCAAAATTTTAGTAGTGCAAATCACTACTGTAGCTGTAATTATTTTTCACCATCATAGTAATGTTGTTAAAACATGAAGCTTTCAGAACAAAGTAATGCCCAACTTAGACTATATTACAGGATGGTCTGGGCCATTTTTAGGAAAAAAAATATGACAAGCCACATTCTGATTTCTTTTTACACTTCAGCTTGTTCTCATTTTCTGTTATAGTATTTAAAACCATTTAACATTTTGTGGTTTAAAACTAAATGTGGATATTGTAACGTAATATTTTGTTATCTTGCATATTCTGGTCTAACTTGAGAAATCAAGGCTCTTCTCCTGTGCAGAGGATTGAAACTAAATCAACTATTTACAAAATAATTCTTACCAAAAATACGGATTCTATAGCTCTCAGGACAACCAATGCCAGTGCTTTGTCACCCCCATAGTGCAAAAGTGTTTCCTGATGTTCAGACAGAGGCTCCTGTTTCTGTTTGTGCCCATTGCCTCGAGTTCTGGGGCAAGGATTTCTGGGGATGGTAGCTGGGTTGGCCTCTGCTGAGCAGTGCTGTCTCACACACAGTGTCACACCCATGGCAGCTACTCAGAAAGTGAACCAGGAAGGGAAGCAGGAGTCCTCCCTGGCAGAAGAAGCCCTGTGGGGTGAAATGTTATAATTCCACCCCTGAGGTCAGGGGAGCTCTGCATCCTCTTGAAGACTTGTTCCACATCCTCGAAGCAAAACCAAGGTACCAAGGTAGCCAGTGATGCTCCCCTGGCCACGACACACCCACAGACACCTTGCCTGAGCCCCTGCCCACCCAGCACACATCTCTGCTTCACTTTTCTGTTCCTGCATTTGCCACAGGGCCCCGAATCAAAAACCCTGTCAGTTTTAGAGAGATTCTACTCCACAGGAACCAAGCTGCTTCTGCATGGACATCCCAGCCCAGAGGGTGAGCAAAGAGTGGATCTCCATGAGTCACTGAGCCCTTCTCCCACAGAGAGGCAGCTCTCTCTTGGTTGCATGCCCGAGGTGCCTGTGTCTCCAGCAGGAGGTGGGAAAAGGAAGTTTTTAGCTCTCAAGTGTAAAACAAATGTTCAATAAATAGAATCACTTTTCAGCCATGAAAAAGCAGTGTTCAAGTCACTGGTGCCCCGGAGCTATTTACTTGGCTGCAAAACTGGTGGGTGTAGAACAAAGCAGCTCCTGAGTTTTGTTATGCACGCTGCAGGATTTTGCTTGAGCGCTTTGGTTGCCTGTCTGGATCACTTTCAAATAAGTGTGATGCTGTGGGGACACTGTGAATGGGGCAGCTTGAGCTCAGCCCTTCCCAGGCACTCAGAGAAAAAGGTCTGCTGGTGAGGCAGGGCAGACAAATGAGTAAAGTGTGTTGGCACCATCACTTATCCGGTGATCTCTCCCCCTATTTCCCTAAATAATTTGCCACAAATTAATTAACACACTTGAAGCTTCAGCCCTTCTAGTGCCCATCCCATGCCAGCCTCTGGACCAGTGTGCTGCTGTCAGGCAGCTGTCAGTGGTGCTTCCTGATAAAAATTGCATGTCAAATCCTAAGATCACTAGCGCTTATCATGGTTTCCACAGGAACAAGTCGAAATGCACCTACACTGGACAGAAATTTGGAATATTCCTTCACATATCCTGTCAGCTGGATATTCTCCAGCTACATCCCTGTTAGCATTGTGAGCATGGTAGGCAGCATTCCATGGAACTAGACCTCAGTGTCCCACCATGCCTCATCCATGATTATTCCAAATCCTTCCAGGGAACACCCCAGCACTTCCCCTGGATGGGTTGATGCCAGATCCTTGCCCAGAGATGCAGAGATGTGTGTTTAGGTAGCCCACATGTCACCTCCCATCCCCTCCCAGGGAATTCTCCACTTGCATTTGATTTGTAGGATCTCTGCCCTAACCTTTCCCACACCATCATCCCAGCACAGGAGTTTTGGGAAAATGCCACGGCTGGACCCTGGCAGGGACAACTTGGACTTATTCTGGATATAATTCTGGTGCATTTGGGTGGCTGTTTGGTGTGCATCTCTCTCCACAGTTGGGCACAGCCAACAGGATACACCTCCTTCCTCCACTCCATGCCATGAGGGCCTGCCTAGTCAGAAACCTCATTAGCCTAATTTAACAGGTTATTTTGTGAGAAAGACTGACCCATGCCAAAACTAACACAGGCAAAGAACCATCATCTGTTTCCTCTTCAGGAAGTGCTATTGCTGTGCCAAAACCATGCCCCAAACCCCAAATGTTTGATCCAAGACACAGTCCAACAACAATAAAACCACTTATGGTTGCGTTCCTAGCCTAGTCCAGCCAGGAGTAGGGAGCACCTAGTGCTTGGGAGGCATTTGCTTGGGAGACACTACTTTGGGACACCCCATGTTTGTGAAGAATTTGTTGTGCAAAACCCAAATGTTCCAGAGGAGACCATTTTGTAATGCCAGCATCATTATTCAGTAAATTGCACATGCATGCAGCAGCTTCATGGAAAACCAGGCTGAAACAACCATGTCTGAAGAAACCAGTACAGAGCAGTTGGCTGGTTAATTAAAGCAAAAATTAAGTCCTAAACTTATTTATTCAGATTTAAATCTTTTTGTGTCAGAATAGAGTCCATGTGGCAGATGCTTGGGTATATGTATGCCCAGCCCCCAGTGGGAGGATGCCAACAATTTCAACATGAAATTAAAATGCAAAATAAACATTAAAAATTAGCACAAAATTTTAAAAACTGAAAAATAAAAAGTAGGAAAAGTCCTAAACAACAAATTCTGGAGCAGGTCCAGGAGCTATGATACTGAGCAAGGGTATCACAGCTGAGTGCCCAGCAGCTAGTGCAGGTTGCTGCCCAATTTGGTGAGAACCCAGGGAAGGGGTGGGGCACAGGATGGCTCCATCGTGCTGGTGGGGTTTGCTGCTGCTGACCACGCACTTGCAAGCAGGCAGGGTGGTACCTGCTAGGGAGAGAGATGGCACCTACAATAAACTGTGACTGTCAGAGGCAGCCTGTATCTGTGAGTGATTCTGACCTGCCTGGGCTGTCCCTCCCAGAACAGCCCCCCTCTGGCAGGGAGAAGGGACCCACACGGTGTTTGCACTGCCTGGGCAGGAGCACCCAGCTGAGCAGGTGGGGCAGCTTCTTCAGCCAAGCAAAGCCTATTGCTCCACAGGGAGCAGCCTCTGGCTGCAGGCCATGCCTGCCTGGCTGGGATCACTCGGGGCACAGCAGGGCAAGCCCAGCAGGGGCAAACAGGAGAGTGCACAGCCAAATGGGGATGGCCAGAGCCCTGCCCCTGCCCAGACTGCTGAGCTCGGGGCTGCTCTGCAGGCTGGCATCAGCACACTGAGCTGCTGCATGCTCAGGGATGCTGCCAGACACAGGGCTTATCCATCCCAGCCTCCAAAGGGCCTCCTGGGGCTGAGCCCTGAGCAGCACCTGCTGCAGAGTCACAGAGGAGACAAAAGGGAAGTGGGCTCTGGTGTCAGCCAGGCATGGTGAGAAGGTTTATTCCTGGTGGTGAGAAGGTTTATTCCTGAAGGCTTTGCTGTAGGCACCCTGGTTATGAGAAAGATGTGCTGGGAGCAGAGATACCAACTCTGAGCAGCCTGTGCCACGGGGTTGCAAAAAAAAATATCAATGGGAAGAGGTCAAGGCTCATGGCTAATATCTGGATTTTTGAACTTCACAAATAAATATGGAGTTCCTCTAATTTACTACCACATTAAATATATAAACCAACAACTTATTGTTTAATAATCTCTCCCAGGGGAGGTTCAGCTGTTGCAGGGTCCTGCAAGAGCTGCAGTGAATGCTGGAGGTTAGTCCAGGAATCTCATAGTGAGAGCTCTTTGTGAGATGGGGCTCCAGCAACAATCCCTGCTCCCCAGGAAGTGCAGCTTCACACTGCCTTGGCTATCTGGAGAAGAAATGGGGTGCTGGATGGAAAATGCTGTCCAGGAGCAACATATCCACGAAGCCTGCAGCTCTGTTGGTCCTGCAGTTTGCTGGGTCCCAACAAGGCTTGGAGCCACTCTTCTGGGTTTCTTCCACTCTTCTGGGTCCATAGTGAACTCTTCTTAACCAACAATCTCTTCTTGGCCTCTCTGTTCCCTTGATTCTCATTCCAGAGAAATGCCTCCATTTTCAAAAACTCTCCCTTTGCCCAGCAGCTCTCAGAGGACCTTTGGGACATTTTTCTTCTCTTTTGTTTTTCCTTTCAATCCCATTTCTTCAGCAATCGTGTGATACTTAATGCAAATATCTTCATAGGTCAAGTCACTTCAGGTGTTGAGTTGTTGAGATGAGAGAAGTAACAAGTAGTTCAGCCTGTTCAGTTTCCATGGCAGCAAGAAGAGAGGTCTTTTATTAGTTTGCTTTCAAGACACCGTTCCAGAGCAGTTGCCAGGCTCTGGCAATCAGCAGTCCCTGTGTGACCTGTGGCTCCAGGAGCTGCCAGCCCCACGGACACAGTGCTGATGGAGCTGGCTGGCTCCTTGCATCCCAGCAGATCAGTATGGAGCAAAAGCCCCAGGGCTGGAGTGCTGCTGAGACCAATTCAGGGGGAGAATAAGAAATCTTGGTGAAGGCAGTCTGGAGGCTGAACTAAATGAACTAACATCTGTCCTCCCACAAACAGTTTCATGGGCAGAGGACACTGCTCCATCCCTAGGATCTAAAGCCAAAAGACTGACTTTTTGCACAGATGTGAGATACTGAACAAGAGGTGAAACACTGTAATTCTTCATGGCATTACACAGGGCTGGAAGTGCATAATCATATGTTCAAAATCTGGGAAGAGCTTTGCAATGGTGGAACAATTTCTGTAAGTAACTTCCAAATGTTCCAAATTCTGTAAGTAAATTCTAAATGTAAACACAATGTTATTTTGTCCAGTGTACTGGTGGAACAAGCTCAAATCTGCTTTTCCACCAGTGCTGTTTACAGTGAATGGAAGTGGGTTGGGTGTCAGGGTCCCCAGCAATGCTGCTTTGCTAGGAGTCCTGAGGGACACAAACCCTTCCCTGGGACCTGCCTGCTCCTGCACAGTGATTTGTCTGGACACTTGTAGGTACCCTGCCAAATGTTATTCTGGGATTTCCACAGACACAAAGCATATATTTCACATCTGTGCTGCAAGAGCACAGCATTTTTTAATGTAATTCAGCATTCTTGGCTTTATTCTCCATCTTACTGCACTGATAGGGCAGATTAGGTTTTTTTCTTGACCAAAACACAGGCTGCCCTTAAGAATCAAACAGCAATGTGCTCTTCTCTCTTTGAATAGCAGGGAAAGCTTTTCTGAAGTCTTGCAAGGCAATCTCTGCAGATCACAACGTGGTAGGTGGGCCTGGAGGAGGCACTGCTAGCACAGGAGGAAGAGTCAGCAAACAAAATGATGGATACCATTTAGGAGAAATGGGGAGGTGTCTGGAATCAGAGAATGGAAGAAAGAATGGGGAGAGAATGACACACATGGATGCCTTTGGTAGCCTGGAAAGGGCAAATCAAGCTGAGGTGTTGCTTTTTTCCCACCAAAGGTGAGCACTTTTTTTTTTTTCCCCATAGTTCCCCAGTATTAAAAAAAATTACTCTGAAAGAGTAAAAAGTTCAGGATAGTGGCACATGACATCAGGAATTGGACTTCCCTCTCTAGTTTTAGCCATAAAAAACTCTGATTCCTGATCCCATGAAAGCAGTATATTGCCTTAGTGCTGAGCTTGGCACTCACAGGGACTTGCAACCTTCCCAGATATGTTGAGCCATGTGAAGTCTTAAGGTACACCTATAACCAAACCCCAAAATGGATTGTTTCCACTGGCCAAGTCTAAAATGGTTGTCCCTCTAATGTCCAGATTAGATTCCCATTCTGTAGCCAATAAAGAAAGACAGTAAACTCCAAATGCCATCATCAGCACTATCAACTCATCAGCCTCAGGCACACACCTCAGGATGAGCTGAATCCTCCAAGGGGAGCACACCCCCTTCCACAGATGAAGGGGAGAGCCCAGGGAGCCAGCTGGGCCCCAGCCCTGCCTCCAAGACCTGAAGTGAGGTGACACAACCTCACACAACCTCTCACATCACCCCCATCTGGCCAAATGATGCTCATTCGTCTTCTCTTTATCCCTGCCAAAGACCTGAGCATTAATTAGGATCACAGGCCAAGAGGTCACAACTCTGGAATTCCCAGGTCTGCCCAGGTCTGTCTCCAGGGCCTTGGGGCAGCTGCTGCCTCTATGAGAGCTCCCAGCTTGTAGGGCACCTGGAGCATCTCTGCTCAAAGAGCCATTACCAGCACAGCTCTCCTTCAGCCCCGCTCTGCATAGCCCCAGTCCAAGGTGAAATGCTGCTCCATGGACTAGGATTACACTGCTTTCTTTAATAAAAGTGGTGCTGCATGAAGATTAAATTTCATCCTATTCCTTTGCCAATAAGCCATCTGCATAGCCTTCATTTTGAGGGAGTGTGGCTGTTGTCTCCTTGCTGTCCTTGCCCTGCAGGTTCCTTCAAGTGTGCCAGAGAATGACAGAGTAACTCAGGGCACAAGGGACCTCTGGAAGTCATCAGGTACCAGCCCAGCTCTAAGGATGTCCAGTTTCAGCAAGCTGATCAGGACCACAATGAATTTTAACACCTCCAAGGACAGACACTAGCACCTCTCTGGGCAGCCTGTGCAAGTGTTTGACACTCTCACAGTGCCATCCTGATGCCTTAAACCTATACAGAATTTCCTGTGCTGTCTCTCATCCTTTCACCATGTATGTCCTGTAAAGGTCTGGATTAATGTTTTGTATTATCTCCCACAGGCTAGCTGCAGGCAGAAACTGCATCTTTCCTTTGCCTTCTCCTCATACAGCTGAATAAATTCAGCTCTCTCACCATCTCCTGGTGCCTCAGTGTGCACCAACCATCTTGGTGACCCCCACCAGGCTCTCTCCTGCCCAACAGCTCTCTCTACACACCAGTGCTTCTCTCCCTGGCTTTGTTTTGTCCCCTGGGGAAAGGACACCCTCCTACACATGTCCAACAAGAAGCACACACAGCAAGCACAGGACTGGCAGTGCCCTCAGTGCCCAGGCTCCTGGAGCACCCATCACCAGGGGTCAAAACCCCAAACTAACAGGTCAGCAAGGGAGAAGGATACGCCTTGTCACTCTCATTCTGAGGACAGAAGCAGTGCAACAGGGTTTGCACCAGCACAAACAAAAAATCTTAGCATGAGATCTGAGCCTCTTATCAACCCCCAAGATGTTAAATCTATTTTACAGATATAGAAATTAGGAAAAAGGGGACTAAGGAACAATGTCACAAAAATCCTTCAAAGACCAGGAGACTTGACCACTGGCACAGGGCACATTACCCTTGAGATGCTTCAGGGAATCCCTCAAAGACTTTAGAGCAATTGGGGTCAGGTCACTGTCTCTAACACAGGAAGATGAGGCTTATGCTGAGGATGTGTACTGAAAATGTATTTGCAAATGACACAGTGACTCTGCATTCAGCAAGTGTCACCAGGCATGGGAGCTAAGGAAAAACCCTCCTGCCTGTTTTTGAATGCAGAAGACAGAGAGTACAAAGGGTTGTGGGTGCCCTCCTGTGTGCAGAGCCCTGCTGGTATCTCAGTTTGCAGGGCAGATCTATCCACAGCCAGCTGCGGGCTGAGGCTGGAAAAGCTCAGAGCTCCTCAGAGAGCCCGGGGGCACAGTTAGCTCGGTCTCCGAGGGCAGCGTGCAATCCCGGAGTCACTCACCCTGCCCGGGGCTGCCCTGGCACTCTGCAGCTCCCGGAGCACAGCCTGCCCAGCACACAGGAGCCCTCACAGCCTTGCAATCGGCTCTCCAGAGGAAGAAACTGTGTTCTCAGCATTTTATTTCAACTGATGTGTCTAGGCTAGTATCACAGTGTGCTATTAATCCTGCCCTGGTTTGTAATTCTGCTTTCATGTTGGCTCCATTTATTTCTTTTTAATACCACTATCCAGCCTTCTGGTTCTCAAATGTGGGGTCAATTTTTTTTTTCTGTCTGCTGCAGCAGAATGAGCTAATTTGGTCTTTCAGTGCGTAAGCAATAGGACTGTGAAGTGGAATAGAAGGCGATTTTATCTCTGTGCATGTCCTTGGTCAGGTTGACACCAGAATCCTGCATCCTGCTGAGGTGCCATATTTAAAAGAGCACATAAAAAAATTGGAGCTGGTAAAGAAAAGAGACATAAAAAATTGTTTGAGAGCTGAAGAAAATAATTTCCAAGGAGAGACTTCTAGAGGTCAGCCTCTGTAACTTGTCAGAAAGAAAACTGAGAAGTGATCTGATGATGTGTATAAGTACATGTATGGAGAGAAAATGTGGAATGCTAAGAGGGCTCTAAAAATTTAGTCTGAGAAAGGCTCACAGATAGACAATGACAGGCACTGGAGAACGTGCCAAGCTGAATTAGAAATCAGGCATGCTTTTTAACCATAAGGATATTAACCTTCTGGAGAAAATTGCACAGTGAGTGGTGGATACTGCACTTCTCGAGGTGTTTGAGACAAGGTTGGATGCTAATTCCACATGTCAGGATAGAGGCAGGGTTACCTGGTGGATAGAAATTGAGGTGAGTTTGCCCAAATGCAACCTGGGAGGCAACAGAATCTACCTTCACAAAAACTAGAGTTCCTCATTTTGTTTTATGTGCCTTTTCTTCCTGTTGCCCATCATGTTCTTGGACAAAATCCTTGTGGCATGGAGGCAGCTCAGTCTTTAAAGTATTAATAAACTATAACCAAGCCAAGTGGCCACTTTTAAGGCTGGGGGGGATATAGGGAGGGAGACCTGGGGCGTGAGGATGTGTGCTGTGAGGCTGCTGCCATGTGAACACCTTCAGCACTGTGGAGCACAGGGGTGAATGCCAGCACCCCAGCTAGCCCCAGTATTTCCAGTGTGGAAATGCCCATCCAGCAGGGTGTGGAAAAGTGTCATCAGATTTTCATTTTTTCCCTTGATGTTTAACATAAATAACCCCATACGTTAACTTGAGCCTGTTTCCCTCTGCCTTTCCCACAGTGGACAGCAAAAATGGTATATCCTCTTCCTCTTCAAAATTTTTTAGATTTTAAAAGATTTTTTGAAACTAGATTTAAAAATAGACTTTTTAGAAAAATGTCAGGTTAACCTGCCTTAGAGTTTTCTTTTTAGAAATGTATGACCCTTCATTCTGAGCACCTTCCTCCACAGATTGTGTTTCTTTTCACCTCTTCTATTCCTTACTGCCTTTCTGTGGACACAATCAGATCCCCCATGTTCTCATAACCTCAGTGCCAGCACTGGGAACAGATGCCCAGGGGATAAGGACAGGAAACCTTTTCTTCCACCCAGAGAACAGGATGCTGGTCCCTCATATTGGGCTGGTGATGCCCTGAGACACCCAGACCCTTTCCTGCACTGCTGTGGCTGCTCAAGCCATTTCCCTACCCTATATACATACACAGTTCATAAATATATCCCCAATTATGTAACTCCTCTTTAGTAAACATGGACCTTTCACAAGACTCCTACACGTCTGCATCAGAAAAATAACACGTCAGAAAGCCGCAAAGAGAAACTTCCAATTAAGAGCACTTTGTAAATCATCTGCGGTTTATAAACAAGCCTGGTGCATCACATTCCTCTCGGTTTTCCTGGTGATGGATGCTTGCAGTCAGCACTTTGTACACAGACCTTTGCAGTGGCTTTAAAGCTGAAGCAGCTCTGAGCAAGAGGCGCGTGCCTGAGCCCAGCCCCAAAGCTGGGAGCTGCATCCAGCCCCCACTACGGCTGCTAGAGCACAAACAGAAAACTGCCGGGCATCTAAAGCAACTGCTGAGCTCTTCCAGCCCTTACAACTTCCTCAGAGGGCTTATGAATCTTGAAAGCAGTTTGAACCCTTTCTTCCCCTGACAATTTCCTACTCTCTTAAAGGACAGATTTCTGCAGATGGCTGCATTTGGGAGGTTTCTGTTGGATCAAGGAGTCAAGTGGTCTTCAAGAATTCAGAGCTCAGCAGGACTCTGAATCCCTTCCAGCTGAGCTCTTATGCTGTGCAGCCTCTGTGCTTCTTAAGAAATTTCAGTGTTTATCAATCCAGTGTGGGCACCACATCCCAAGAACTCTAAATCAAAGGGGTTGTAAACTCCATGTACATGGCATATAAAACACTGTTTGAGGGATCTGTGCTGGCTGAGCAAATGGGTTCTACACAGTCAGTACCTGCACATTCCTCTCTGTACAGGAAAATTACATGGAAAACTCCAAGGCTTAAATGAAAACCAAGGCTTAAGTGTAAATTTGTAATGAGTCCTGAGAGACTGGAGGAGATACTGGAACATTTGTTTCATGGAGTGCTAAATCAATCCTTAAGGAAAAAACGAGTTTGTCTCAAGGTTAAAACTGAAGCTGAAGAGCAGAGCTTACTGGAGACTCAAATGATCCAGCCCTGTGCAGTGTAGCAACAGCAGCTGGAAAATCCTGGTGGGACCAGGAAACATTCAGGAAGCTGAGCCAGGAGATGTTGCACCATCTCTCTTTGGAAATGGTCCCAACCTCATCTTCACAAAGAGCAGGCTGCCCGTGCTCCCAGCTGCCCATGCCCCACAGTGCCCAGCTGAGCCTGGGAGCTGCCCAGCCAAACTGCAAACCATCCCATGGCTGTGGTCTGGACAGCTTCCTTCAGAAAGGCTGTGTTTGACCTCAGCCCTTGGAAGACCCCTTCCCTAGGGCTGTCAGCAAGCAGCAGGGACAGCAACAAGCTCAGTACATCCTGGCTGCACCCACTATGGGATGGATCTCCTACCCCTGCTCTTGCCTCTTCCTTTCCTTGCCTTTTCCTTCACATCTTGGCTTGTCTCAGTGATGTCCCCAGTTTCTTGTTCAGGCCAGGGTTGTCATTCCTGCGTGCCTGCCCAGCACCTTGCACAACACAGGTCTCTGAAGAGATGCAGTGCCCACAGAAAGATCAATGGCCTTAACAATACCCTTTAAATGGGACCTCTGTCCCACTCCCTTGAGAATAGTGCTAGCAAAACTCACAGCTATGAGAAACCACAATTTAACCACCAAAGCCATATAAACTGTGAGCCTGTTCCAAACTCATACCCCTAAAGCATCCATGGATCCTCACTTGGGCAGCTGCATCATTGTCCCAGGACTACCTTCAGCAGCAGGAATTCCAACCACCTGTCTCTTCCTCATTCTGCCCCATGGTCCTCCCTGTTCAACACCATCTCAAGTAAGTGTAGCTCCCATCTGGGGAGCTGTGTGGTGGGCTCTGTCAGGGGGATTCAGACACAGCCTTGTTCCTGTGTTCCTGTCCTTCACCAAGCCTGGCCAGGCATTTTTTTCTTAAGTAAGTGTGACAGATTTTTTGTCTTCTTAAAATTACCCTGCACCATTAGAGGAAAAGACTGGCCAGGCAGCCTGAAGGTAACTTCTGTCAAAAAGATTGAGAGTTGAAATATGGCATAAAATACCTCTGGTTGGAAGATGTTTTTGAGAAGTAGAGCTGCTGGGTCTCTAATGGGAGAAAGCCTTTGCATTGTCAGGGTCAGCAAGCAGCAAAGCTATGGTTGTCTACACATAGGCACTGTGGGCTGCTGGCACACCCACAGAGTCCCAGCAGAGCAACACAACAGAAAAACCACAAAACAGCCCTGTCACTGAGGAGCATAAGAGCAATAGTTTTATTCCCACCTTGACTGTAAGAGCCACCAGCAGATATGAAGGGAATCTCTTGAACAGACTCAGTCTAAGTTTTTTTGCATAATGGGGTTTCTGGTGCCAAATGCTTAACAGCTCCCTTTGGCAAGCTGCAGTTTGGTTTTGTGTTTGGACAGCTCAAGAACAAGGAGCATGCACTGGAGAATCCTGTACCAGCAAGGTCCTGCACAGACTGACTGGGTACTAATGGCAGTAGGGAGGACCTGAGTGTGAGTGCCTGGGCTCCAAGAGTAAGGCAGAGGCAGTGAGAATGGCATAAGACAGTTGCTCACCATCCTGTCCTCCACATTCACATTCATCCCTGGATACTGGTGGCCATGGACCCCTGGTGTGTGTTAGCTGGTCCCAGATATTTCCTTCCCCTTTGTCTGGGCAGCATCCAAACATCCACAGAAGTGCTGTGGTCTCCAACCATGTGGAGACCTGCAAACAGAATATGCACATCTTTTCTCTCCCTGCTGTCTGCAGAGCTCCTGCATTTTCCACCACTTCCCTGCGCCCATGAATGCCTGTTATCAAATGAGGTCTGTTTGCTGTGCAATAATAATATACCCAAATCTTCTGCCTTCCTGCAGGTCATAAAACCAAATACTTGGTTTATTTACTTGATTACAAAAATGTACCATGACAGCCATTTCTTTTGTCTTTGCCTTACTGAGTAACTGGCTGTGTGTGGCTTATGGACCCACCATGTATGCTCCTGATGATCTGTGTTAAATAAAAAGCAGGCTCAGTCAGAAAGGAAGGGTGCTGAGAAGGATCCAGTTTATACCAGAGCCTGAAGGAGTTTATACAGTACAGCAAAGCACAAGGTGTTGCTTTATATGGTGAGTCTATAAAAGCATTCAGGGATGCACAGTAAATATCAGGGAGTGAGAAATACTTGTTAGACAGTGCTATCAGCACAAGATCAGATGGATGCAAATCAAGTGAGAACTTAGATTGGAAACAAGTTCCAAATCATCTGTGAGAAAACAAAACATCTGGATATGCCAAAGAGATGTAAAAGGCCTCCTGGGTTACAGGCTTCACTCCATCTTAAAACTGATTAGTTTGTAATTTGTTCCTTTGTTTTAAAATCAGCTTCCTACTCTTCTCCCATCCACATCTCTATTGCATGCCTGAGGGAATGCTGTTCCCTCTCCTCACCGCTGATTTCTCTTGCCCAGACTGAGTGGGCACACAGGGCTGCAGCCCAGCATCCCATCCTACCCCACCCTACCCCATCCTGCCCCAACAGTGCCTGACTCCTCCCCAGCCTCTTGCACAGTTCTCTCTCCCACAGGCTTTGCTCGGGGCTGTGTTTTGCAAAAGCACAGCTGCCTTGGCAGGTGAAGGAGGGGAGCCTGGACGGGGTGCCAAGCATTTGCTTCAGCTGGGTAGATCCCAGTTTAAATAAATCTGAATTCCCAGGGTCCAGGAGGGATGCTGACCTGGCAGTGCCATCAGTGTGAGGCTGGAACCCCACAGGGAAGGGGTGGATATCCTGCCTGTTCCCCCTGAGCTGGGGCACACAGATCCCTCAGGCAGGGGAGGAGCAGGCTCTTGGCTCCTCTGCGAGAGGGAAGGAGTCTGGTCCCCCAGCAGCATGGTAGAAATGTCTAATTAGATACAACAGAGGGACAGATATGCATACTCAGGGACCTTTCTACACAAGCATAATTTAAGGAAAGCCAAATATTTATTTTAAATGGCTGTGCCATATGCTGATGAAATGCTAATCTGCACAGAAGAAAACACACTAAATAAACTCCCCAGAAGCACCTCACATTCACTGCGCTTCATCTTTCTGAGCAAACTAACAAGAAAATAAAATCAACACCACCCATTATAGACTCTCTTCCATAAGAAATTCAGGCAAGCTTAGGATGACATGGGCCAGTGCTTTTCAGACTATCATCTGTAGCCACAGGAGGACCTATTAAGGGTCTGCAAAAGGTATTTAAGAAAAACAAACTTGCTCTGTTTAATTCACAATACAGAGATCTTCAGCCTCGGTACAAAAAATTGCTACGGGGGCTGCAAATCAAAAGCAACTAAAAAATACTAGTTTGCTTTAGGGCTGGGAACTGGGAATCAGAAGGACAGTTTTGTCTCCTCCACTGATCCCAGGACCTTCCACCTCCCTCCCCATCCTTCTTATCCTTCTACCATCTAAAGTCCCCATAAGCATTTGGAGCATCTATTCTTGCACACCCAGATTATACCCTGCACAACAAAGCCCCAGGACCTTACAGAAATACAATACACCACTATTAACATTGCCTTATTCTTCTAGCCTTCCAAGCACAGCTCCTTTCCCACCACACACCAAAGTTTGAAGAAATTTCAAGATGGGTAGCAAGCTTTTAAAATGTCCAATTTGATTATCTAAAAGGCAGCTTTTGTAGAATTAGTGACAAATTGGCCCCTGGACATTGGCATGTTTTAAAGCAACAAGGCTGGGTGATGAAATCTGTTGGCAGTGCCTGCAACTGGTTTCCCTTGAGCCACTTCCACCCTCTTACATAGGCTCTCCTTACTGGTGAAGACTCAAAGACCCCCACTTTTATCAATATGCATATTGCAGTGTTGTCAGCATCTCCTTGAGGGTATTCCCCTTTTCTTCTTGGTTGTATTTATAAACCCTGTGCAGAGTTGCTATGGTTTCTGCCAGTCCGGTTGGTATTCTGTGCAGCTCCTCTCACCTTCACCATTTGGGTGACCTTTCCTTCACAAGGAAGATCTCAGCCTGTTCAGTCAGATGTCACACAACATGCTGTGCCAGAACACCAACAGCCAAGCAAAAGAGGGCTCTGTGGAACCAAATCATCTGCAAAGGCTGTCTGAGAGATGGATAAACAATGGTAATTATTTCAAAACAAATTGGAAACAGAAAGCACAGCCCAGCAGTGCAACTGCTAGACAAAAAAGAAAGCCACAAAAAGAAGAAATTGCAGCTTCCTCTAGGCAAATATTTTTCTACCTTCTTGCTCTCCAAAGTCAAGTTCAAAAAATTCTTAATTCCAACACACTTTCTTTTACCTCAGTTAAACAATATATGCAGGGGGCTGCTTACAAATGAGAGCAATACCGTTGCAAACTGGCAGTAAGAATTTTCTCTTTGCCAAACAAATATTATAAATATTATATTTGAGTTTGCACAAAGTTACACTTTTTACTGTACAGCCAGCCAGTCAGGCAGGATGCATGATGAGTTTCTCCAAAAGTAACCATTCTGAGAATGGGTTCAGTTGATTCCTGTACCAACCATATCATGGGATCTCAAAAATCCTAATCTGGACACTGAACACTTCCTACTAACTCTGAGAAAAATGTTCCTACTGCAACTAAGAAATCACAAATACACAAACCCCAGGAAACAGAGCTTGGACATGACACAACCTTAATTGCCTGTGCAGTAGGAGTGGGAACATCCCCACATTTTGCCATTTCATAACAAAGCCAGAACTTTCCTTGTGGCACTTTCTTGGCTGCTGAGGTAAGTTTTCTTGCATTGAGCAGCCAAGCTAGCCAAGCCATTTCATCCCATCTGCTTTTAATGCTAGGTGGGGGGCCTTCTAAAGAAGAGGAAAATTGGCTGAATGTTTCCAAGACATCTACATGCAGACATGTGTAGAAGCATGGCACTTTAGCTGATCAAAAGGCAGCTATGTACTGCACAAAAGAAACTCCTCTATTAGAGGTACTGAATCACACAGGTCACAGCCAGCACACAAAACCAGGCAGGCTCAGAAGGTGGAGAGGGTCAAATGCTCCTGTGCTGTGGGATGCAGGAGCACCACTGGCTGCTGCAGCTCTGTTAGCTGTGGTGTGTGTGACAGCTGGGCTGTGAACACAGGTGACTGAGGCCTCCACAGCCTCACACAGAGCCCTAGTGAAACCCCTAACACGTGCAGGGTAATGGCCATGTGAAACATTCTCTGAACTGCACCATCACCTGCCTGTGCTATCACCAGCAGTCTGCCTTACCCCACCAGAGCACTACTGAGCCCACTCTTGTGCACCTTGGCTCCACTGTGCACCACCCTGCTGCTCACACAGAGGGGGCTCAGCTGCTGACACCCACTTCACAGCAGTGTGCAGCTCTAGGACTCCCAGGCTCCCTGCCTGCTCCCTGGCAGCACAGTGTCACCTGCACATTCATCATGTACTTATCTGTCACTACAGCGCTGAAACAACATCTCAATTCACAATCTGACTGAGAGTGGCTTATCCCAATAACAGATAAAGAAATTAAATCACTGCTTCTTTGTCTGCTTCCACCTCTTCATGCTTGGATTGTACCATAAAGTCTTTGCTCATTTCATGGAGGACTTCTCTACAGCACACAAGCTCTTTCATCTTTCCTATGATCAGAACAAGTCAGTGCACCTTTGCTATTTCAGTCTCTTTTAAACTGGGGTGAGCTGAACTTCCTATGCAAAGATTTGACCTCTCCTGAAAGCCCCTGATCAGCATTTCCCTTGCTCACTCTTTCATGTCTGAAGCATTATGAAACACTGGAAACTCCATTCTTTCATAAGGAAGTTAGCAAGAAAATTCAAATAATCAACTCATTCCCATGAGACACGGGGTCTCTTTCCAAGTTTGAAAGCTCCTTCTAATAGAAGTTTTGCTCTTGAAAGTCTCCTGGTTAGCAGGCAGCTGATGATACAGCTTCTCTGGAGCCTGATTATACTTCCAGCCCAGGGGCAAGTAATAAAAAAGGCTGCCTGGCTCTGTGAGGTCTGAATCAGGTGCTAACACTGAACATCTGCTGGGGCCTCTGCTCTCCCCTACCCACCCTTCCATGTGCTGGGCATTGGAGTATTCTTCATTTTATAGCTTGTGGCAACAAAAGGCCAATTTAGAGAGAAAGAATTGCTGACAGCTTCATCCAAAAACCCCAGACTCTGCTTTAACTGCTCTCCATCCAGGACTTTGGTGAAAGAGCACCATGACATCCTGAAGAGATCCACATTGTATGGCAGCCTTTGGAAGCAGCTAGCAGCAAAGCACTCCCAGCCCCACTCGAGCGAGACGGACAGACTCTAGCGCACATTTATTACTTCATACAATCACATTGTGTATCGTACAAAAATTAACAGTGCCACCCAAGAGGGCCTTCACAGATGTTTAGAAACACTTAAACACAGCTTAAAACACGTTTTTAATGAAATCTAGGTACAACTACTGAAGCACCACCTACTGTGTGTGCATACCCCCATGTGTGTGGATGATCTCCATACACAAGCAGGTACAGATTGAACAGTGTCACAGCAGGCTCTGACATGCTTGTACATTGCTCTCCTCACACAAGGGTTTCCACCAGTGGGACATGAACTGGTCTTTGAGCCATCAGCTCATCCCTTGGGCCTTAAGCTGCTGCCACTGTTGGCTGCCCTTCCTTCCTGGGTGCTCCTTGCTGCATCCAATGCTGGCTCCCCTGGAATTAATAAGCCAGTATCCAAGCCTTCCTAGGTGGGTGTGCCAGCATGCCTTGGTAAAGATGAAAAAATAAAAAGGGTCAACATGCAAGGATAGCTCCCTTTCCTGAAAGGTCTCAGCAGGGAAGGGATGGTCTCAGTCTTCTGGGGAGCCTGATCTAGCAGAGTACAAGTCACAGCAGTAATGCTGGGACACAACCATCACAAACATCTACTGCCTGAAAACTTTCACTTTTCTGTTCTGCAGCTGTAAAGGATGAATGGACCTGTACAGTAAACATTTCTGGGGTGGAAACCATGACCTTTAGAGAAAAAGACTGCAGCACTTGAATAATTCCTACTAAAGGGAATACCCAGTACAGTGAATTTTGCTTAACAGCCAAGAGGGAAGTTTAATGCCTTAAGGTAGAAGGTTCATCAAAGAGCTAGGGACTGACATTTTCACCAAGTGCTGTGCTTTCATCAGTAGGAAGGTCACTGCTGCTTGCAATGTGAAACTGAGCAAACTGGTACTTAGACCCTCCTAAGCAGCAACTGCTGAATCCCAGCACTGCTCTTGGGCACCTGAGTAGGGTTGTTACTGGCATTCATGTCAACTCCATTCTACATCTTGGTTGTGTAATTAAGCTCACTGGCCAGCAATGGCCTCTTTAGTGAGAGACCCCATAGTGCTAATCTGGCATTGGCCACAAAAAAACTGTGTAGCTTTACTAATTTCTACTGCAGCAAAACAAACAAACAAACAAACAAAGAACAACTGTGGCAGCCTACAGAAGAAATGACAGTCCATAGCAATATTTTCAGAGCCTTCTGTCTATAATGGTGCAGTTATTCCCCAGGAGGAATTATAGAATCACTAAGGTTGGAAAGGCCTCTTAGATCATCAAATCTGACCATTAACCCAGCATTGACATGTTCAATACTAAGCCATGTCCCCAAGTGTCACATCTACACATTTTCTAAACACTTCCAGGGATAGTGATTTTACCACTTCCCTGAGTAAATTAAGTACGTGATTTAAGGATTTTGCCTTAGTGGTTAACATGTCATGGCCCAAGAGAGCAGTGTGCTGAATTACTGTCATTATTGGGAACTTCCAAGAACTAACAGAAAGCAGCAAATAAGGATATATTCCCATTCAATAAGAGGTGCTATGTGTTTCTTACTCCTGTTCATCACATCTGTCTGTGCCACTATGAGTCTCAGCAGAGAGCTGAAGGATTGAATACCTACCAAATTGCAGGGCAATGCACATCCACCAAAATACTTAAGGTCTAGCTCACATCATCACCGAAAACTTGAGAGCTTGCATATTTCTCTGTAAATCTGGTTATTTGACCACTCCTTCACATTCCTGTCACATGAAACCTTCCTGTGCTGGACACACAGGCTGAGTCTGTGAAAAGCTCATACAGTCAGTGTGACAGGTATACTCTAGAGAGGATATCTCATGTTAGACTTTAGAATCCTTCTCATCACTGCACTTGTATGAGGGAAGAAACAACCATAAACATAAATGAGAACATACAGATTATTTTCTAAATATTACTAAACCAGTAATATTTATACATTTTAAAGAAATCTTCACCAAAAAAAATTAAGCATGAACAGTTCTACAACATAAACAGGTACAAGTCCCATTGCCTATTATGCTAAGAAAAAGATCATATCTAATCAGAAGTGGAAGTTCACAGCCACTTGTTTTAAGGACAGTCCTGTGTTTTAAATACAGTCTTGGTATTAGTGTCTTTATTAAACTCTTAATACTAAAATAATAATAATAGTAATAACAATTACATTTAGATAGCACAGACAAAGCACAAGATGATATATAGGCATAAAAGTGCAAGTTACAATCTAAGTCAAAGTGCCTACTGGTCAAACAGGTTCAAACTATGTTCAGAGAACAAGCATAAACTGGACTGAGAAGAATCCATGCCTTTTTCTTTCCCTCTCATTTCCATCAGAAGTCATTCAGGTAACACTGATAACAGTCTGAAGTGACATCAGTTCCAAATAGGAGTACATGAGAGGACAGTCAGGCCCATGCATTGATGGAAACTGATCTTCATTTCCTATGTAATGCCAATTAATCCACAGGCTTTGCTCTGAATATCTGAGCACAGAGAGAAAGAATAATAACTTGGATGCCACATTCAAGGCAGGCAGAAGCAGCACTTAAGAGCAGGGGGTACAGCAAGCCCTTGTCTGTTCCTCTGGAGTCACATCCCCCAGCTGATTTATTGACTCCAGCCATAAAAATATGACTAGGAGGAAGTTAAGTAACACTGCTCTTCATTTGAAAAATAAAAAGATTACCCTCAGAAGTATGATTTTTCCCTTCCTGTTTGTCTTATTTTTCTACTTCAGGCATAAAATATCTTTTACAATATCAGCTCATTATTGCGTTCATTCCCTTTAAAGGCAAATAGCTTAAAAGGTCCTGTCACCAGAAAGGGGTGGAATGAGGGCAGAGGCAAACCTCTTATTAAACCTTTAAAAAGATTTCTAACTCATTTTGAAAGTGAGAACAACAAAAACCATAAAACTCCAGCAAAGGAAAGCTGTCACTGAGATTAAGCAGATCCAAACTCCGCCATCCATTTTTCATATTTCTCCAGGTCTGCAGCAGAAACAGATTTGGAGATTTTCTTCAGAGCCAGCTCAAAGTCCCCCTTGGTAACCGGCATCTGAAGCTCTTCTTTAGAAAGTGCACGAATCTCTTCTGGAGTTAAGCCATTAATACGTCTTCTCATTGCCATTAAAGATGCATCTCTGGAAATACAGGACAATGCATGGGAGCTAATTGGTAGCAGAATGTGCTGTAAACCTATGAATTTTGATTGTATACTCTTGCTAGAAACCACTGGCAGGAACACTTAGGAGAGCATTTATTTACCACAGAAGATGCAGTTCACATCCTCCATAGCTTCCATGTTCCCAGATCATACATTAATTCAACATAAAGAATGCATTGGCACCAAAACCCATTTAAGCATATGGTAAATGTGCAGAGATAATTAAAACTATAAAACTGAAAATCTTTTACAATGATTCATGGAGATGAAATTTTACAACTTTAGAGCAGAGAAGGGCAGAGTGGGAGACGAACTCAAAGACTTTTATTTCTAAGTAGTCTGCATTTTCACACCACATTCCTTTTAGACTTCAACTTTCTTTCTGCAGCATAGCCCCAAAGGACAGTCAGCAAGGGTTAAGAGTGCAGCCCAGCTCAGCTGCCTGCTTGTCCATAGCACCTGGATGTGTGAAGGGCAGAGCAGGAGGCACCAGACACAGCAACTTGTGGTCCTGCAGTGGCTCTGCCTGCTCTGTGACTCCTCCCCAGCTCAGATCCTGCCAGCCTGGCCCATCAGCTTGAAGAACACTTCATTTTCTCACGCCGTGGCCCACAGGCAGTCTGAAATTACATTTTCTCTTTCCCCAGGTTTTTCCCAGCAAGGGATAACACAAGCCTTAGGGAGAACAGGTAATTTCACTCCTACGTGACACACACTGTGTTTCCAAATCTATGGAGTGATTTCACATTTTCAGAAAGGCAGCAGAGGGAGAAGAAAAAGATTCCCAAGCCATGCTCTTACAGGATCAGTTTCTCTTGACAGGATTCTTAAGAGAAATAGACTTCCTTTAAATAAGTTTCTCCAAATACCTATCCTTCACCAGAAAAGACTGATTTGTCAAAAATAAAACAAATAGTGGGAACAGGATGGAAATAAATTAAATACTAATATTATCATCTGTACTGTCCTTGCACCTAGAAGATTCAGGTAGACACCAAGACTCTGCTTCACTCAGGGCTGTCCAAACATGTAGAAAGATATAGAAGTCTCACAGAAGTATTCTGTGAAAGGAATTTTTTGGATTATGGAATTCCAGCTCCTAAACTAATGGGATTTAAAAAAACCCAAAACAATTTGCTTTGCACTAAATTAACCAATGCAGACAACTACATTAAATGCAGCCATTTGTACCATGAGATTTGTCTCAGATAATTTTTTTCACTTCATTGCCAAGAAAACCACATCTCACAGCAAGACTCCATGGTATTTGGACCACTCCACATGACAATACATGAGTACAGTAAAGAGATTTGGGCCTCAAACACAGACACTGTGAGCATGGCTTCAGCTGTAGTGGGTATTGCAATAATGCAAATTACGACTTTCCATGCAGTTCTATTTGCAAATTAAGGGCAATGAGATACCTGCAAACATTAGTGATGTCAGCACCAGAATAGCCTTCAATCTTCTCAGCAATTTCTTCAAGGCTGATATCAGGATCTAGTTCTACTTCCCGAAGATTAATCTTAAGTAGTTCTGCTCTGCCTTTTGCTAGAATGTAAAAATATTTGTTTGAAGACTGGCAAGAGTAACATTAAAAAAAGATACAAACACAACTTTTTTTTCAGTGAAAAGTATGAAAAAATAGTTCAATATAAGAAAGAATAAATCATAGTGAAGTGCGAAATCAAATACAGTAAAGTATTTGATTAAATGCAGTATATTAAAACAGCATGGTTGAGAGATATTTGTCAAAGTGATCTGTCATTAAAAATGTCTGTTATGTCTCAGGTGATAAAGCATTTGGTCACAAAGTACCCAAGGGCACAAAAGCACAATCCTAGAAATCTCTGTTTCTTCTCACATCCCTTTGGATCCACTTCCTATTCATGGGTTTGACTGCGTATTATTCATAGAGTTTCATTAGAACTACAATAAGGATTCTATTAAAAGAGCTTCAGGCAGCACAAACCCCTTAACAACAGGCTGAACTTTAAGCATATGTTTAAGCAGTTTATTCAGTTGGGACCCAAGAAATCAGCTCAAGCCTGATAGAAAACTGGCACATTAATACAATAAACATATATTAATATATTTTCAGTACAAATGTATTGATATCCTACTTTCCTACCCAGATGCAGTGTGTGCACACAGTAATAACCAGCTGTGTAAATGAGCACTTATGCAGTCAATTAACAATTTCTCTTGCAGAGGGCACGTGCATGTGTGCATTTGGGTACATATGTTAAGCAGCCTAAGCTTGTAAGAGGGAATTCACATTTGACAGCTTAGGCCTTCCTTTTACTCTGCACAAGGGTAGGAAAGAAGAGGATGACTGGTTTCCTGGCTTTCACTGTACAGGAAAAAATACGCCAGCTCAGCATCTTCATTCCCTCAAGGGATCATTTTTTATGACCTATAAAAAAGGACAACCACAACAGAAGAAGTAGCAGTAGGAAAGGCTTAAAGTCTTAAAGAAATGTCCAATAAAACATATTATGTTTTATTCATTGAAGTCCCTAATTCTTATTTTTTTAACTTTTGGAGAAGGAGAAACACAAAAGAAAATAGAAACCTTGTCTAGAGCTGCTGGTTTTGTGTGCTTTGCAGAACTGTCAAGAGCAGAGTTATCCATCACACACAACTGGCACTAGCTATAAAATGGGGATTTATTATTTAGAGAGCACAATATACACACAGCATATCTGCAGAGAGTATCCTGCATCAGAGAACATTCTTCTAATTATTGCTGTGGGGCTAAGCAAGTCTGTGCAGCATTTTGAAAATTAAACACTACAGAATATATGCTTGCATCAAATTCCACAATATACAGGTGCATAAATGCTACCATACCATTTTTAAGTTAAAATGCCTGACTACATCAAATCACACAGCACAGTTATAAATGCACCACTCAGAGTAGCACAACATTCTTACTTGCAGAACAGATACAACAATAACTAAGACTGGAAATAAAACCAGATCACATCTCCTATGTTGTCCAGGGTGTAATACACTGTGTTAAAAAAGAATCTGGTTTAATTAGAAACAAGAGAAAGAGCTGATAGGATTTTAAACTAATTGGTCATAAAGACAGGCATCCTGTTAGGAGCTGTTACTGCCTGTAAGCTGCAAAGACAAGCTGTAGAACTATTAAGTATCCTTAGACCTGCTAAACTCAATCACAACCACTGTCACCTCGGACATGCATCTTGTTATCTTGAGTGCTCATGCAGGGAGATGAGGCATCCACTATACCAAGAAGAAACAGAGCTATGCAAACTTCAAGTGATAGGAATCTCAAAATTAATAGGACAGGTGAATGACAGCTAGGAAAGACAATACAAGCTGAGATGTCTTAGGGCAGGAAAGCAATCAGCCTGCTGCATTCTGAGTGACTGGAAGCACAGTAATAAAGGCAAGCAAGCAGTGATTTGCAATGAACTAAGCCTGTAAGTGAGAATTCAGGGATCCACTTCTTTCCATTTGTCTGCAAGGGCATGGAGTGCATTTGCAATATTTGTGAACATGTCCAAAGGCTGCCTTTGATGATCACTCAAGGACTGACTGTTAAACATTTAAAATAATTCCAGGCTCATTAAAACTAACTCTCTTTCAAAATATAAGAACCCATCAATGGCTCGCAATGAAATGCCACAGCTCTTTGTTTTTCAGCCCCCAAGCAAGCAGTATTTCTCTTTTTCTCACTCTCTTTAAAAATAAAGCGATCCAGACAAATTATTAACCCCTGAATTACACTGCTCATCACAAAACCATCTGGATTCCTCACAAACACAACAGTCCTGCAGTAATCCTAAACTCATCTTGTAAAGAGAGGAAAGGAAAACGGTCTTATCAAACTATACCTGTGGGCAAAGGTATATAAATCCTCTTCTCCAGTCTCCGTCGGAGAGCTTCATCAATATCCCAGGGAAAATTTGTAGCAGATAATACCATAACCATCTTGGAAGGGTCATCATTTTCCAGAGCACCACCTACCCCTGCAAGTACAACAGTTCAGGGCCATTTTACTCCAGAGCTCTTATTGATTGAGATACTTGCTGAGAACCACTGCACAGACAAACAAAGCCTTGACAAAGCTAAGGAATAGCTCTCTATAGTCCTGTGTCTCTTTCCAAACTTCCCATAGCTAAGTGTCACAAGACCATCATTATCACAGAGAGAGGGACAGTTCATTATTTTGCTGAGTGAGGGGAGAACTTTCTTTGACAGTGCTGATAACACACCCATATGTGAGTGTAGTCCTACTAGTCCCACTGACAGTGCTATCTCTGTCAAATCTGGTCATAGAAGAAATAGGAGTCACTCAGCTTACCAAGTGACAACTGCAAAGAGATCAAAAGCTTTCCTATCCTGAGCTTACCACAATGAACCTGCAAATTAGAGAACATTTTAAATAGTAGTTTATATAGAGCAGCTTATGATAGCTGCAATATAAAGGTGGCTATCAAACCTCTACACCATACAATATCCCTCAGATGGTCATGCTTGTTGTGTGCACCTGCACAAAATAGGTACTACATCTGACTTAAAAGGGTAATATTAGCTGTCATCATAGAATACAGCAAAAGCAGATCTCACAGTGGGGTTCCACAGTTGGAGACTCTAGCAAAAGGCAGAATTTTTGTTTAAACTGAATACAAATTAAATACCTGCATTAAACTGCAAAAATCTCCATTATCTGCTGCTCCTGGAGTCTGTGTCTCTTTAATATGAGCTTTCAAGTCACCCTAAAAATAGCCATTTTAGAAAAAATAAAGCAGAACACCCTTTTCAGTTATCTGTTGTTGAACACTCCAAAAATACACTCATCTCAAGTTCTGCCTCATTTTTCTTTTATCCATAAAGCCAGGTTTTCCAGATGGCTCAAGTTCTTACGTTCCCACCTGTAAAGAAACAGCATCCCAGCCTCAAAGCCAGATCTAAGCCCTTGTTACCATCCATTTGCACAAGCAGCTCTGACTTGACTCTGCGACTGGCCTCGTGTTCATCAGACGTGCCTCTGCGGCTGCAGATGGAATCTATCTCGTCAATGAAGATTGTCGTTGGTGCATAAAACCGTGCCTTTATTCAAATGGAAACATCACTATTGAGGCTGCTCAGCAAGCACAGGCCCTCATCAGACCACAACCCAGCCTGCAAGACATACTGCATACATATCTTCCCTGACTGTTACAAGGGACGAGTTCAAGACCTTGATTTACAAACTGTCATATGCTGAGGTTTACACACTTGGGTCAGTGTTGGTTGCCTTTCCCCAGCAAAAGACATTGAAAAGGGGAAAAGAAACACTACCACAATAGGATAGTCTTCTTGACGCAATACAGGCAATTTTCATGCCCAGGTTTTGGGCTGGTGAGGGTTAAGCGCAAGGGACAGAAGGGAGCTCAGCAGTCTCAAGAAACTCAGGTTTTAGCTGCGAATATTACAAGAGTGCAGTGAGGGTCCCAGAGGTATAGTCCACATTGACATGTCCTTCACACACCCTGCATGATGGACTGTACCCACAGCTTCACTGAGAGGCTTGTGACCATCATTCAGAACAAACAGAGGGGAGTCAGGGGAGGGCTTTCTTAGAACATGTATTGCATCTAGAATAACTGTTCCAAACCCCTTCCAATTTCAAATCTACTTCATATGCCATTGTTACCCCATAACCAAACAAGTACTGCATTTCTGTTGAGGTCACAACTCTATTTACTCTGGAAAACGCTATCCTAAACATGGGTGATGAACCATTTCTTTCTTAATCCTCAGTAACATACCATATGTAGAAACCCAGAAATTACGTTTTTCTAATGGGTTGAGGGGTTGTCAGTTCAGTGAATTCCATGCTTCCAACATGCTCCTAGAAGGGCAGGACACCAAGAGTGCTGTCCTTTCTCACCTTAATGAGCCCCAGACCACACCATCGAGGACATACCATTTCAAACAGGAGCCGAACCAGCTTCTCTGACTCGCCTCTGTATTTAGATGTCAGTGTAGAGGAAGACACGTTGAAGAATGTTGTTCCACATTCTGTAGCAACAGCTTTTGCTAGCATTGTTTTGCCAGTGCCAGGAGGACCAACCATCAGCACACCCTGAAAGGTGAGAACAAAGGTAATGAACAACAAATTAAGAAAACTTTCCCATTGGTACTCTACACAATACCTCAGTATGAGCCAAGATCTGGATTTAAATTAATAACATAATCCTCATCAGTGGAAATCAGAATCCAGAAACATGTATCCTGCTTTTGAGAATAGTATTGAAGTGTTCCGCCATTTCTTCTTACCACTCCACTGGAGAGAGAACCACAAAGCTAATAACTGTTGCTTGCACCTAACACTTAGGAAATGGACAAGATTTACAGTCTTACTCAGAATCAAACAGAGTCTAGACTCGAACTTAGGCCTTTCTCAGCTCACAAGGGGCTGCACAGGCAGATGAAGACGGTAAATTCTTTTCTTGGAACAAAGGCCCCTTCACGAGAAAGTCTCACAGAAACAAAAATACTTTCACAGTAAATTGTGCTCCCTCAGTTGAGAAATTTTCTACAGAAAAACATTTTCCCAAAATATCCTGACTATACACATGAATCTGGCTGATGTTTACGTTCGCATGAGAGCATTCACTGAATACATCAGTTTGTTTTTTGCTTAATCTCCCAATCTCAATGTTCCTATGACCACACTACTGCATCATAGCAATTCCTGGGTGAAAGACCACCCTCATCATGCTGTTGGATGACTGGACTGCACTGCTATTCCTGTTTTACAGAAAAGCAACTGTGGCTCATGTGGACTACTGCTTAGTCCCACAAAAGCCTAATCTGAACTTCAGTGATTATTCAGAAAGCTTTAAACCAGAAACAATTGTTAAGTCCCAGGTTGGTATCTTTCCATCTGTGGTCTCTGAAAGAAAGCAGCACATGTCTGCAGCTCAGCACATTTACCCATCATTACACAAACAGGTTTTTGGCTTTACACACAGTGCCCTCAGAACTCATGTTAAGATCATATCACTGAGATGGGTTAATCACTCTTGATAATACTACTAAATACAGCCATCTTTATGGGTAGTCTTTCCAACCCTTTCAGCATAAGGACAAAACACTCTTTCATGTTCTGCATAGTACTAGTATAGGGCCCTGTGATCTTAAGCAAATCAGTGAAAATGTAGTGCTCAAGCAGCTTGGCTTTTTTTTCCCCTCCCAATTGCAAGATCTTATTACATGCTAACTAGAGTTTCCTAAAATTGTACTGTATTGCAAGGGTAATCAAATTAGCTAGAGTTAGAATTGCACATCATAATGTGCTTTGCAATTAATAACTTACATAAAATGCCACAGCAATAAAATATCTTTTAAATGCAAGCCATACAGCAAATTAGATTTCATCTGTTCCTCAAAAAAATTTACTTCAAAAAGCACAAAGAATGACAGGGAAGAGATCTATAAAAACAAATCAACCGGGAATGCAATTATTCAAAAATGTACCATTCAAAAGCAATAGCCTCTCCGTACTCCATTTTCCATTAACTCTTAATACCTTTATTGCCATTTAATACTTAGCTAATGCAAGCTCAACATACATTCATCGGTAAATTAAGTCAGAAATGTTCACACACCATCTCTACAGCTAACAGTCCAAAGTCACTCCTCAGGCTGCTCAAGGTTTCCTAAGCTCCAGAGCAGCAAGCATAAAAAGTAAATGGACTCTCTTTTCTCCCCCTGAACACTCAGACATTCCAATTTGAGATGCTGCACAGTTATACTGATATTACAACAATATTGCAAATACAACCCTGGAGTGACTGGGTGAAAATTTCTCAGGCTGCAATAGGCAGGTCAGAGATGACTTACTGTTCTTTCTGAGCTTCAAATGTGTTCATTTAGTATTTTTAAAAAAGCTTCACCTCAATTCAAATCACATTCAAAACATGTGCTTGATAAACTGTGTTTAGTGCAGGACCTGGTGCCACAGGGAAGTAATGACATTTTTTGGATATTGGTTCAATTCTCCATTATTCTGGAAGGTCAAACCCTGGCTTCAGGGACACATTCTGTAGACTTCTAAAATTGAAGACCTTTAGTTTGCACCTCCTGCTAAGTGTTACAGGAAGGGTTACCTTACACATGATACTGGTGTCATAATACATGTGCATAACACAGGTGCAAAGCAGACACACCAGGTGTGAAGCTAGGGGAAAATCAAGCTCTTTGGGGATAGAGACAATAGAAATATCAGTTAAAAAAAAAAACAAAAAAAGAACTTGAGTTCACAGCAAAACAAGACGTGCATGGCTGCAAACAGAAACGCATAGGATCAAGTTGCTCTTTCTGCAAACTAGGAGGCTGCCACTTACTATTTAAAATCCTTGACAAACACAAAGACTTCTTTATTCTTCCTCTAAGGCTCTGTTAATCCAAAGTATTCCAATAAGAAGCTGAAATGCACCGCAGGGAGTAAGTGTTTTGATGAAATCACTGCAGGGTTACTTCTTGTTGTTGTAACAATCACTAGCAAAGCAGTGGGAAGCACAGTGAGCAACCAGGCTTTCTTGGCACAAAACAGTTCAGAGGAACAGAAAGAGCAAAGCCATGGACACTCAGAAACCCGTGGCTGCAACTACACAGCACCTGTGTTGAATCAGGGAAGACAGCTGGCTCCTTCAGACAAGGCACAGTCCTCTGAATACAGGCACAAACAGTGAGGGCTGTCTTGGGAATTGTTCTCAGGGGAGTCTGAACATCCAAAACCAGCTTTGGCTGCCTTTTTCCCTGAATTATTGTCCTGAATTCCTAAGCTCAACAAATGCCTGCTGCTACACTGATTACTGCAAGAAACAGCCTTCCCTTCAATACTTCTCATCCTTATAGCACAGTCAGAGGTCAACAAAAGGGAAAATACATGCTGTTCTGTGTGAAAAACAAATTCATGAGAGTTACAGCTTCACAAGTCACCAGGGAAAAGGCTAACAATGAAGACTCTTCATAACCTTGTCAGAAATCAATTTGCATTTCAGACTGAAGAGAGGAAATAATCTTAGAACGTTTTCCATGTCTACAACCACCTGGTTTTCAGAGGTGACACTGCTCAGTAGGAAAAGGTAGTTCCATGCAAAGAGATGGAGATTGTAACTCTTTAAAGGACCAAGCTGTTGCTCCTTTATCCACTGCTGCAACACTTGGAGACAAGGCCAGTGGCATTTTTCACATTTCCTGCAGTCTGCTGAGGTACCTGCCTTAAAGACAGATGGCCACTACATCCTCTATGCATGCTAACAGGTGAAAAAAAAAAAGCAGAGCAGATCTTTACTCCATTAGAAGATTTTGAACACTAGACAGATGGGGCCCCCATAGTCTATAATAAGAGCATGGATCAACTTCCTCTAAGCCAAGAGAAGAGAAGAAAGAGATTCAGCTGTTTAAAATACACTAAAATCTCACCCTGCACATGTAACTCACAACATCTAGGCTCTGTCCAAGCGGACAGCTCAGTTAACCCTAAGGTTAACCACAAGGCCACTGGTACTGACCGCAAGCACTCCAAAGACCCTGTAGCCTAGGGCTAGGTTTGCACTGACTATATGTTTGGGCTCTCTCCCTGCAACTCACTAAAACCTCTGTGAACAGCTCTCAAGCAGCAATCTCCCATCTCCTGCCTGGTCTGACCTAAGCATAAGCCAGGGAAGCACAAGGACCAATCAGGAAAAGACAGAATAAGCGTTAGTAAAGCAAGATCCGATACATGCTGCTGAGCCAGCGTACTAAACAGGAAACTACTCATGTACACAGCATTCCCTACACGTGCCACTGCCTTCCACACTCAGAATAACACACCATTTGCAAGTCTCTTTTCCACAGTAATGCTTCTCAGTAACCAAAAAGGCCTTGTGTTGTGACTAGTTATACCCCAAGCAAGCATCAACCCATTCCACATCACAAGCAAGAACATTTTGTTTGCTGTTTACAGAAATACTCACCAAACTCCTCCCTCCTCTTCCTTCTTAGCTCTTAGCAAGGCCCAGATTGGACTCACTTCTGGTCAATCAGCCTAGTTCAGCCCTATATCCTTCCTGTTGCCCTGCTTGTAACTCTCTCCTAGTCCGAATTTCTCACTCCAGCTGCAACTATTCCCAGCTGCAAACATAACTGCAAAGCTAAGTCACCTGACTGGCCCCCTCCTTCCTTGCTTCCTTGTACCATCCAGGCTGCAGTTTGCAGTCTGAGTGAGAAATAGTTGAAACATTTGGAAAAAAACAGTCCAAGGACTGCTTTCTTCTGGAAAGTGATGACAACTGGATACAATAAGCCTATGTAGAGCATTAAGCATTTCTGTTTCAGCCAACATAATCTGTGTGCTCACATCTACAGGTTGGCATATAAAAAGTATTATAGTATCAACAAGCTATAAGAGGGTAAATAAAAAGAAAATACTGTTTACTCTAAGCTGTTTCTTTCAGTGCCTTTTACATGAATCATTGTGAGAGGATTGAATAAACAAATTCAGGATTGTTCCCATTTACCTTTTTAGCCTTTGCTACAGGCATCCACACATTACATTAGGACACACACATAGCTACAGCTTACCATTTACTAAAACACCACATAAATTCTCACCTTCCAAGGTCTTCTGATCCCTTTGAAAAAATCAGGCATCCACATTGGAAGCACAACAGCTTCTCTTAATAATTTCTTGGCTTCTTCCAAATCTGCTATGTCATCCCTGTGCAAAATGAAGAAACTTGTATAAGATTTTCATACAACTATATTTCTTTGATTTTTACACAAGAGAAATAGAAAAGCTTTTTGCTTAGTACCATTTCCTTAGCATGCAAGCATATGTCTCATGAGAGCACTCCTATCATACTGTGACCTAAAATTGAATCCACTTTTGGAAGGCAGGAAAAAAATTATTTTCAACTCAAGTTACCTGGAGCTGCTTAATTAAAAATTGTTTTGGACAATGTGAACACCAAAGCAGCATTTTTAAAGATCTCTGGAGTGTACACTCATTTTAGCAGTACCTGTAATGGGTGTACTGCACATAATATCAATTAGCAACAAAAGCTTAACTTTAATCAAATTAATAAACTGTTAAAGCAGAAGATCTCATTTTTGCCTATCAGTAGAAGATTATGTTGCCTCCCTGTTTTAGGAGTTTGAAGATGAGTAATTTCTCTCTTTTTCCACACTAGTAAAAACATTTGAATTGAGAAAATCCTCATACCAATGAATGCTTGGATTCCTTGATACAATGTCTCTTTCAAGAGCTTCGATCAGGTCTTTGTCGTAACCTGCTCCATCAAATTTTGGAATATCCCCATCACCAAATTCCTGGGGTATTTTCTTTCCCTAGAAGTGAAAATCATACAGGCTTATAAAAATATTACACAACTGCACACCTCCTGGCCAACCAAAGGCATGAATGCAGGAAAAACCACAGCCACGACTAGCTGAAGACCAGAGCATCCAAGGCATATTTTGAAGATGCTACACTTGCCACCCTACCTGTCAGAAGTAAATGTCTGACACTAACATCACCAAAAAGGAACAGGGAAGCTGTCAGACACACTGTCTTTGATGGAGGAAAACCAAGATTCTCTCCCTTCGTTTCATTAAAGCCATCCTGTCCAGCAATATGTCCTTTTCTCAAACTATCTATGTCTCACCCTTCATTCGCAGGCCAGCTTCAGAAACAATTAAAATGCTTTTAAAAGGTCATATTTATTTAAGGGCTGCACCAAAAGCCCTAAAGAAGCTTCAAAGACACCAGGCTTCTTAGACTGCAATAATTTCTGCAGCACACCAATGCTATGTCAGTGACCAAGCCACCCTCTGCCTCTGCCCCAAATGGGCCAGAGTTTCTGGTTAATACTTTGCCAGTGCTGTTCAGCTTATGGGGTTGAAGTGACATTTTCCCTTTGAAGCATCAGGGATCACGCTCCTCCTCTCTCAGTTCTGAAGGAAATCGCTTCCCCTCCCAGCACTCAGGGTGCCTGAAAAGCAGCTGCTCTGGTTTAACAGAGGGGGCTGAGCAGCGAGCTACTTTAGGACTCTTAACCCAACTTCTAAACACTATCAGCAGCAAGTTAAAGAATCCCAGCTGGCTGGACAAAAGCATCCTAGATGAAGGCGGGTTGGGAGGCAGCTGGAGACACACAAATAACCTCGCAGTGGAAAAACAAAAAGGTAGTGATTACACCCTCCCAGTTGCCATTTGCCCACGATGACTTGCAAGGGAGTAGTTTATCTTCCCACTACTTTTCTTTCTTGTTTCCAAGCAAACTCGTGTTGTTTAACGCTCTTAACTCAGCTTTTTGCAATGGAAACAAAGCTCAGAGCTGTGTTTAAGTTAGAAGCTGGTGTAAAAAATGTGGTGGTCTAGTGTAAAAAGGAAATGGCGAAAACCCTGTAGACTTCAGGATTTCAGGAGAGATAAAATGGAATCCAAACGTAACCATTAAAAAAAAAAAAAAGAAAAAAGAATACAGGACAATGAAATGAAAGGTCTGTCTGTTACATACTGATCTTGTTCTGCACTGGACTGGCCTTCCAAGCAGAAAATTTTTTGTGCACACCACAGATTGGTTAATCTTGTTGCGGTTCGGTTTTGTTTTTTCCCTGAGTGAAGCCGAGCGAAGGCAGGACTCAGGAGCAGGAGAAGGGAGGGTTGCTGGCTGCAGCATGCTGGGCTCAGCCCAGCAGAGCAGAAATATAAAAATAAAAGGGGGGAGGCCAGCCCGGGGCCGGGAGGTGGCCGGCAGCCCCGGCCAGGGTGGCAGCACAGCCCCCGTCCCGATCACGGGACAAATTGGACAAATTGGTCCAACCGGCAATTCTCAGTCAGCAGATAACTGAGCATAGACTAGAAATAATGATTTTTAAAAAATGTCACCTGAAACTAGGCAGCAAAGGTAAGCATAATTTTTCCAGTCATCTCTTTGGGTATTACTTTCACAAAACAGCTTTAAATAAAGTTGCTGTGATGGCTTCTCTCTAAGAAGGTATGCCAACAGATAGGTATACAGGGCTACAAAAGACTACTCCCACCCTTGACAATCCCATCTCATACTTTCAGGCAAATCTGTCTTAAACATTTAGAAATCAGCTGTCCTTTCCATCAGGAAGAGCTATTAGACCTGCACTAACACACTGGAACAAAAACCTTGCTTCCAAAATTGGTGTTATTTCTGCTCTTGTACTAGGTTTCTGCACTAGTTTCAGCAGTTCACTCCTTGGTGTATCCACCACACTGATATACGTGCATCAGGCTTGTGCTCTCCCTTCATTTACCAAACCAAGTAAGTCTCCTTTTGGAACATAAGCTGAACATAATTATCCATTCACTTTGGCAATGTTTTTTTTTTTTCTCTCTCCCTCCTAATATTAACATATCTTTCTTATTCTGGTTCTACACAAAATAGTCCAGCTGTTTTCTCACCAGATCCTCCCATAATGGCACAGGTATGTCTTCTCTCTGCTGGTAACACCTCAACAATCTGGGTTGTTTTTACTGGGATTTTGTTTACATTCACATCCATAGCATTATCATGCTGCCCCCTTTAAGGCAACCTCAGCAGATTAATGATACAGAATTACCCTGAGGGCTGCAATGGCCAGAACTGGACACTGAAGACACCTTGTTTTCCTGCAGGCTCTTCCCACTGCATACAAATGCCAAATATCAACTGTCACATGCACTCTCCACCCCTCACTGCCAAAGCCAAGGGTGGCACCTGACCGTGCCTCACCCGGGAGCCAGCCCTTCCCATCACCACCACGAAAAGGTAATGTGCCAAATGGAAATTCAGCCTGATCCAGTTTCTGCTGAAACATCCAAATCCATCTTCTCCTCTACCACTGAGCTCCCAGCTTCTAGCAGAAATTCTTGTTATAGCTTCCATGAACACAGCCTGCTGCTCTGCACTGCTGAACATTATTCCATTTCCAACACAGAATCATCCAATTCCTCCTGTCTGGGCAACAGCCTCACTTGCCTCTCCTGGTGATGGTGCTTCCCAACTTGGTGTCATGAGCAAATTCATTTAGTGCCTCTTTTTTGTGCCAAGTTAAATTGGCACAAAAATATTAATTTAAATACAAAACAAGAGTCAAAAATGATTTGCCAGTTGCCTGCTACTTCTCCTTTCAGTAGCGCTTGTTTACTTTTCCCTTGCTGCCTAATCCCACTTTAAAATTCCTCTACACCACACACTAGAATAACAAATTGCTTCCCATGTGGTATCTGGGTAGATTAATTTATTTCTATAAGAGATTAACTAGAACTCTAAAGAAAATCCTGGCAGAGGCAACACCTTTGCTTAAAAAACTATATTTCACTCTATTCCACTCTTCAGTTAGCTCCTAGTCTTTAGCTTTTCATCCACTCTAAATTTGTTGTAAAACATAAAAATTAACAACTTCAGTTGCCTGGATCACTTTTCCTTTACTTTCTCAATAGAGGCATTGTCAACACAACTTAGTCTGATGCTGTCACCATTCACATAAGACAGCATCAGACTACGTAGATTTTACTGTAAAAATGTGCTCCCAGGCCCTCAATTTCACCTACCAGTTCTTCTAGCATTTTCAGATGGAGATTATGCAGCCTTCCAGCCCCAATGCATGGAGGTCTGTGCTTTCACCTCAATGCTACTATCTCATCTCATGTCACAGTTGGTGATGCATGGAAGGATAATCAAAAATAATTTAATTTGTTAAGTCATACCTTCATTGATGTTAATATTCACTTCACTGATACTGCTGCACAGGCCTTGGCTGTTTCACATTCTTCATAATATTTACTGTCCTTATCCACTGACAGTCTAAAATAATCTAAAGAGTATTCCTAAGAAAGTGTTCCAGTGCTTTGATATGGTATTATGTAATTTCTAGAAGATATATTGCTAGGATTCATGCTGCCTCTTTAAACTGAACTATTAAACAGAAGCTAAAATTCTTAGTAATGCTCCAACAGGAGGTACCCTGAGAACAAGCTTAATAATTTCCAGTGGAACTAAGAAGGAAAAAAACACTTGAAAGCAGTATTTTAGGGGAAAAAAAAAGACACATAAGGATTTAGTGGATAGACACAATCTGGTGGGTTTAGTTCAAAATTATTTTATATAGCACTAAAAAAGGTAATTTTATTGGCATATTCAGGTTAAAATTACTTATCCCAAGATGGTTACTGTCAGAATGACAAGATGTTATGGTCTAGAAAGGAGAAACAGTGAAAGAAGGCATTTGTTTCAAGTGAGGCAGTGCAGTTCTAAAATATACATATTATATTTACCTTGGAAAAAAACGTGTTACATTGTGGTGTTATAGCCAGGACAGCATGCAACCTATTACACTGCAATCAACATCTTAGAAAATGGGTAGTTCATTACATGTTCTAAGTAGTTCTATCCTAGCACCCAAACCCAAAAACTACAGAGCTGAAACATTTAGTAGGAGAAAAGACACCTTGTTACTTAATTTAAAGCTTCAGTTTTGCCCTATTATTTTTAACTGAACATGATGAATTACTAAATCTCTTTGATTTGACATACCAGGCTACAGAGGAAGCTGCTTAATGGTTCAAACTCAGAAACTGAAGAACAAACACTTTTAAACTAAGAAAGGATAAAAATGAAAGGTAAACCCATTTTCATGCCTGTGTGCAAAATATAGGAAGTTGCATTAACTTCTTCCACTTCCCACACCTGGCTGTTTCTTCTTTCATTCAAAATGTTCCTCAAAGGCAAATCACGGATCCCTTACAAGAACCATTATATAGCACATGAGGATTTGTAACCTGGAGTGATTTTCAGTCATATCCCAAACAAAGGGGCTAGACAAAGGGGGATACAAGAGCACATGTATTAGAATTTTTTGAGGAGTAGACATATTTTCCTTCTGCCACCTAGTGACCAATTTATTCAGATAAGAGCAGTGTTTAAAATGTATCATATTAAATGGAACACCTTCATGTCTTTTCCTGCACCTCACAGCAGTAGTATTGCTAATCACATTATTCCCAGAGACAAGTATTATACAAGTCATGTTGTTGTAGGCTCCTTATAGTAAAGCCCTATAATGCTCATCACCGGAAAGCTTGGAGAGCAGAGTTCACCCTCATTAGAGCTAAGACTTTGAAGGCTGCCTTACACAAGCACATCTGGTGAACCTGTCACACACCATGACTCCAATTCCCCATATAGCTGGCAAAACTTTCAATAATTTCACAGATCTTCACGAGATTTTTATAGCTTGAAGGAGGCACACTTGTTATTTTAAATCTTACTGATCCAGGGGAGAGAGATTTCTAAAATGCTTGGTCTGTACAGTCACTCAGTGGCACTGCTGAAAATGGCCCTGGCCCTACCTTCTGATGGTAATAAGGGCTAGGATTACTTAATACTTTTCCTGTGTATCAGAAAACAATTTATGATGGAAAAACCATATATTTGAGTTATTCCTATGCTGTCAAGAAGTGCAATAGAAAGGTCACAAAGGAGCTAATCAAATTTTGGAATAAAACTGGCCTAAATATTTTCTTATTCATCTCTCAAGATCTGTACAATACTGTGTGCCCCCATAGGAAGGTATGTCTTGTATCTTGTATCTTTGTCAGTCAGAAAAGTAATGCCACTTCAGTACAGTCTGAACTTGTATAATTGATACCACTGAGTCCTTGGGTTCCTGGCGCTAACTCCACAATTAAATTTAAAAACACGAGCACCTCAGATTTGCACACTGACATTTTTTCCAGCCATGAAACAGTCCTTTTTTTTTGACATCACCACTTTATAGTGGATCACTGTTTCTCCTTTTCTTTCACTTCAGTACTGCTTCTTTTTCATGGCTCTTCAGAAGAAAGTATCTCCAAATTAGTCTAGTTTAATTCATTGCTTTTACTTTTAAAACAAAATAGTTCCAAGAAGCTTCTTTCTAAATACTATAATAAATACAAAACCCCTTCCATAAACCAGAGAAAATGAAAGTTGTTTAGAATTTGCCTTTAATACTTCTCCCTTACATCATTTTCAAGTATGTAACTTCAAATAATTTGGCACAGATTTACCTATTACCAATGCATTTATGGAACTGTTCTGAACTCTAAATTATATTATGGTATGGTAGAGGCAATGGCTCTGTGGAACTCCATTCACAATGCTTCAAGTCTAGGGAAGGACACTGGTGTCACTTTTGCACTTTTTTGTCCTAAAAATGAAGGCAATACAGGGCTTTTGTAAAGATATTAATGTAAAAACCCCACCATGGGGGGAAAGGAGGAGAAGGGACTTTATGCCTGAATGACACTCAGAGATGAAAGTCAAGCCGATGGTCTTCACTCAGAGAGTAAGAAACCCTCAGCAACAGGACACTATGCTTCCCTCCCTCAAAAAATCTTACACCAAGATAGAGCAAACATGACAGAACTTTTCTTAATTTGGTGTAATTATTAATAAGTATCACCACAATACATACTTTGATCACGGGGAAAAAGAAAGGACTATGTTTTCCGATATGGGATTATTGTGACTTCTTATTATCTGTATTAAATGACTAAGAGTGCTTCCCTTTGCTATCAGGTGTATCACACCACCTCCCTGCCAAGCTCTTTGCCACTTGTTACCTTGTCATCTCTTCCTCTAACTCTGGATTCCCTTTCGCGGCTGCCGGAAGACTTTTCCCCCTTGGACACCAGGTGTGCTCTGCCCACGGGCCCGCGGGGCTGAAGGCCTGGGGAGTCCTTCTTCAACGATTTTCCATCTCGGTTGGCACGTTTTATCTGAGGTGGAGCCCTAACAACAGCAACCACAACAAAAACATGCTAAAAACAGCGAAAAGAAGAGCAACATTAAGAAGGAAGGATTCTAATTTGCCTCAGTACATTATTACTAAAGCTGCCAAGACCCTAAGCCTTATTTCCCTATATCTGCAAATCCAAAACCACATTTCAGGTTCTGTCTGATACCCAAAGTAACAAAAAAACACACAAAAAGAAAAAATTAACAACATTATCAGATCAGTACTCTTAATCAGTCTTACAACAAACTAACACCCATGTAACAAAAGAGGAAAGAATTTAGTAAAAGTCTTCAAATTGAATATTCCTCTGACTCCAAACCAGGACATTATATTAGGCTACATTCACATGCACAAATTCTACACTAACATATGACATTTCTGGTAAAATAAAAATTTTAAAAATAGAGAAAAAAATGTGGCTAAAAGCTTTGACAGGCCCCAAAACAAAGAGGAAGGATTTCAAACAATCCGCCTACCTCTGACTTCATTCTCCTGTGTAAAAATGTCAAAACATAAAAATTGCCTTGAAAGCAAAAGCAAACAGAGCTGAACTACAACCATCTATATTTGTGTACATCATCCACAATGTCAAAGAGTATTTAGCATTAGAATGAGGAGAAAACATTTGGTTTTAAGACAAGGTGTCATTGTCATTTTCTCTAGGGATTGAATTTGAAATACAGAACTAAAATAAACAGCCAGGAATGCCACCCAAATTTAATAATTGTCCACTGTTGAATCTCATACTGATTCTTGTTTCGAGTAACTCAGAATTTGTTAACCTCAAAAACATTTTCCTGGAATATGATTTAAATTGAGTACTTTCTTAAACACACTGCTGGATACAACAGCAACATTTTGATTTTCATGCATTTTCTTCAAACTTAACAGCACAGAACAGTGCCTAGGTTTCCTTACTTATTTGCACAAGATTTAAATTCAGCTTGAAAGAGGCAGATGAACTATAGAGGCTGTACCACTAAGCAAAATACAAAAAATAAATACATCTTGAACTTTACATAACATTGCTATAGAAAATCTGAGTTATTTCTACCACTCACAAAAGTAATCAGCATTAATATAATTTTACACTTATATTCTTAGGGGTTTATTTGAAAAGCAAAGATCTTTTTGACAATCATAAAGCACAGAAAGGTATAAACAAACTTGGCATTTCTTTCCATTAACCAAAATCTCTCACTTTAGATGCTCCTTTGCTTATGTGAGCATACACACATTAAAATTCTGTGTTCTTATGTTAGAAAAGTACTGACATGATAAATGTTATTTTTGTCTGTAAACTGAATCTGTTTCCAACCAGCTCTGTTAGGCTGCAAATAGGGATTTCAGAAAATGCACAATCATCTATTTTAAGAAATCTATTAGTTAACTGAAGTTACCTTAAATATGGGGTTACAGAAGAGATATACCATGTGTAACAGAACATGTTTAGCAATTAAACTAACCAATTAATTAAACACAAGTTTAATTATCTGTAGCTAGGGAGTGATTTCTAACCACCAGGTCCTTCAAGATCCTGGAGTTCCAGCTCCTTACAGACTCCTCAGTCATCAATTAATTCTTTTGCTCAAATAAATGAAATGGAAAAGTTTTTTCCTTGCATAGGAGAACATCAGCTGTCACCAAAAGCCCACCTACCTCTGCAGCAAACTCTAGTTCCAGGCACTTATTTATTCCTACCAGAATAAAGGAGTGACTCTCTTTAGAATGTCAGAAATAAATCTGACTGTAGTTTAAATACTTCTTTCTCAATGAATTAGATTTATTCTTTATTACAAGTAACTAAATTAAATGTAATGAATGTGTCAATTAAATGTGATTTTCATGTTACAAAAGCATTCAAAAACAAATATAAAATTATGGTGACCCACCTTTATTCCACCCATTTTGCTTGAGCCTCTCCTTACCTGTGTTCAGCTGGAACAGGAGGAGGCCAAACAGCCGGATCTCTGAAAGGCTCATCTTGACAGGATACAGAGATATCTGGAGGTCTGTCCATTTTAAAACTCTCTAAAGTGTTGACAATGCTCTTAACTTGTTCATATTCTTCAACTAATTCTTGTCTGACCTTGAGAAATACGTATGTTATTTTTAAAATGTTACAATTCAAACTTTAAAAAGAACCAAACAAACACAGAAAGTACCTCAAGAACATACACTAACCTCAAAGGCAGGGACTCCCAAGTCTTCCTATCCACAAACCCCAGACCTATCAGGCTGATAATAGACCTTTAACAGCAGCATAAAGAATTGAATCTCTTTTGAGTTCATTTTCCTGCTCTCCAACCAGACATGATTCTAAGGCAGTGATCACTCTTCTGTAACATGTGCTGATGCTTGGATTTATGTGTGCATGTTGACATGTATGCACATATACTCTCATACTAGTAAAGGTGTTGTTGGCAGATCTATAGTAATTTGCTACTATTCTGGCAAAAAAGATCTCTAATTAAGTCTCTGATGTCCTAGTTATAAAACCAGCCAAACCATTAAAATATAATATTACAAAATGAACTCTGTGAGGAGCACAGCATTAAAGTGTGTCCAGAGGAGAGCAATGAAGATGGTGAGAGGGCAAGGGCACGACTTAGAAGGAGCAGCTAAGCTCACTTGGCTTATTCAGCTTGGAGAAGAGAAGGCTGAGAAGTGACCTCATAGTGGTCTACAACTTCCTCAAGGTGGGCAGTGGAGAGGGAGCTGCTATCTCCTCTCCCTGGGGACCAGAGATAGGACACAAGAGATGGAATAAAACTGCATCAGGACAAGTTCAGATTGGACAATAGGTTCTTCACTGGGAGGGTGGTCAGTTACTGGAACAGGCTCCCCAGTAAAGCAGTCACGGAACCAAGTCTGCCAGAGTTCAAGGATTATCTAGACAGGGCTCTTAGTCCTGTGGTTTAGTTTTAGGTAGGAACAAGGAGTTGGACTCAATGATCCTTATGAGTTCCTTCCAGCTTGAGAGTTTCCATCATGATTTTATTAATATATGTGACTGTCATCAGCGAGATACTGGTATGGACAGAGGGAAAGAGAAGGGTAAATCCCCAAGGCCCTGCACAGATCTTGAAACACTGCATTAACTTTACCAGAAGCTTTATGAACACCTGTACAAAAAGAGCCTTAAGCACGGGAAAGATCTTGAACATTTCACAGAGCAAAGCAGCCTTCTTGCTCATTCCAGATGAGGTAACTCTATCTTTCCAAAGACACAAGACATCCAGCTCAGGCAGGATTATTCCTGCCCTGCTTTGCTCTCTTTGCTTTCTCATCACACAATCAGTGGACACATTCCCCAGTGTGAGAGCTTCCAGCTGAGTTACAAATGTGATTGATTACTAGCTTGGTTCCTTCAAACTGTCTTCACACACATCTCTCCTGTCCAAAAATAAATCCAGCCAAACAGCCGCTGTGAGGTACAAAGGAATGATACAGCATAAACCCTCTAGGGCATCACTCCACAAGAGACAGTCACTTCCTATTCCAGTGCTCCACGAGTACTGACAGGATTTCTTCTATTAGCCTTCCAACACATGCAGAGAAATTGGTGGAAAACAACTTTCTAGCACTAACAGCCAACGTGCTGTCATTCACCTCCCTGGATCAGCAACAGGATGGATGGTATCTGAAAACTGAGGGAAAGTGACCATTTGATGCTTTGGAAGATGAAAACAGACTAACATCTGCCAGCCTTCTCTTAGCCAGACTTGAGCAGACCAAACTCTGAAATACACACCCAATTTCTTAGTCAATACCTGGCAAATCAATCAACAAAGAATCCTCAATGTGTGGACCACAAAGGAAAACCAGCCATAAACTCCTAGAAGCCTTAAGGAAATGACTCACGTGCAGAAACATTCCTTGCAGTTGAGAAACAACCCAGACATGGGCCCAAAACGGCTGTGCCACAATTATGAGGTTGACTGAGCAGTGTCTTTCAATGATCACTGCCACTCTGAAGCAATCTAGAAGGCTGCAAATGGAAAAATCACTGGTTTAGACTCACCAGTCTCTTTGTCCACCACCACACACACCCTCAGAAGGCTCCAGCTCAGGTTTTAGAGAGCCTGAAGAAAGCTATTAAATTATTTATGTTTAAGCAGTTTCAAAAAATAGTGTGCCAAGTTAGCAGCTCACCACTGCCAAACAGTAAAAAACTCCCTTAGCTTCTTCTCCCTAACCACACTCTGTCCCTGCTCTTCTGGATTCAATTCTGGCATTGCAATACACTAAGACAGGTTGGTAAAATGACAAAAAAAATGGCCTAGAAGGGTAAGAAGAAAATAAAGGACACTTCTGCTGGGTTAGCAAGCTGTACATGCACACCATCCAGTGATCAGGTAAATCCCAGGAAAAAAAAATTGCAGGGGGCAGAGGAGGGAGAGAAGCTGGTGCAGATGGAGGGAAGACAAGGTAGGGAAGAACTTGGCCTCTCTAGGCATGGCAGGATGTTAGCTGGATTCAGCTACCATGTGAAGGTGCCTCAGAGCCAGGCTCTGGTACAGCAGCCACCTCTACCAGCCACATCACCTCCTCCACAGAAGCAGCATTGTGGGCACTGGGTGATGTTGGAAGGCCCAACAAAAAGCCTTTCAGCCCACAGGAGGGCCCCACAGCTTTGTTTTGACATGCCAATCCCAAGAATTTGCAGCAATCAAGCAGAAAACGCATCCTATCATATGGGTATAAAACACAGTGAACAAGAATTGAGGTCACTTGTTCTTAGTGGTAGTTACAAAACCCATTTCAGGGAGTACCTCCATATTTTATAATCTAGCAACTGTTATACTTTTTCCATTACCAGCTTTTATTTGCTATGTTAGAGCTTGTACTTCTATACCCACTGCAAAAAGTGTGGGTATTTGTACCTTGGTAAATACAAATGTGTGGGATTTTTTTTTTTCCCTGAAGAAAAACTGATCGCACTTATCTCTAAGTGTTGTCCAAACCTGAAATGACTACCTGCAATTAGCATTAGTTATCCAACAAGCCTGATCTTTTAAAAAGTGAAGATAAAAAATCCCTAAACCGTATCCAAAACAGACACCCTGCAATTCTGTCTGATCCCATGGAGTGAAGGTATAACTCCTGTAATGACATCTATTCATGAGTTACCCACAGAATGTTTCTTAATTAATCACGATGTAACCTACTAAATGTTAATGAAACAGGCATGAAGCAAAAAACAACAAAAGTATAGATGGATCAAAATGTGTTTGAAATAATAAAAAGACGAATTCACCCTTTATTCTTTAAGCAGGATTGCAGTGCAGCTAATCACCTGCACCAGTGACCATAGTCAGTCAGGGTGCCTTGCTGGCTGCTCCAAGTGCTCAGGGAATCACTGAGCTCCAGCGGAGGCCCCCGTGCTCTCAGCCCTTGTGCAGCACAGAGCACAAGGCTCTAACACACAGCAGGTTTTGCTTGACAGCCACTGGCCTTGTCGTAAGGCAGCGCTATCTCCTGGGGGCATGCTCTGCTGTCATTCTGCAGCTGCTGAACTGTCACTGAAGCAGCTCGTTCTTACAAGCCAGCTGTCTAGCAAAAACACTGCAACAGCCAAAAAACTCTCTCAGAATAAACAGGGAGCATGTCAACAGAAGTAAAGTTCACAGTAGTGGCCACGAGACTAAAACTACCTTTTAGTTTTGGTAAGGATGAGTTGCTTCTGATTTTGAATCTTTCCAGTCCCAATATGCATTTACATGAATTAATATGCCCACCAGTCAGCCAAACCTCAAATTGCAACAAAGTAATTTTTTATTTTATAAAAGACCTCAGGAGGCCTAGGACTGAAGATGCAAATGGCGTTACACTCAGCCAACCCAAGAGCAAGCTGGGAACCCTCTGGATGCAAAATAAGAATGGATCTCTAGAGCAGGTCACTCCGATATCCCCAAGACAAACCAGTCAAGAGATGGTCAATGGCTGTGAATTTTCCATGAAGTCAGAGGAATCCTTATACTGTCATCTCTGCTTTGGTGGATCCTCAGCATGCATCTTTTGCCCTATTTAAGTTCTGCAGGGTGTGCCAGACTAGTAACAAAATCCCTCTTCCCTGGTTAGCAATGATTTTGAATTCCCAGAGTCAGGACTGCATCAACGGTAACTGAGCCAGACAGTTGTTCCCAGTGAGAAGATGTTAACATGTTCATATTCCTCCTCATCCTAACCATCAGCTCCAAGCAAAAGGAGTCCTTGTAATCAAGATGTTCATTTGCAAAGCTGAAGCGGTCTCTCCATGTGACATGAAATACAGCCCATCAAACATTTGCACAGAACATCATTCTTATCAGACCAACCTGTAGAAATTTGAAAACAATGTCACCTACGCAAAGAGAGGCAGATCAAGAGCATTTGGGAATCTGACCCAAAATCCCAACTACTTCTGGTTCACTTGGGCTTTGACATTGCTCAATAAACTACTGAGAAAATCCTCTCTTGTACCCTAGGCAACAAAACAGATCCACCAGGCATGAGGTACCTATTCAGGATGGGAGTACCCACTGTTGAGAAGAGACCAAACGGGAAGAACAATGGTGCATGTAAGAGATGTAAGCTGGTCAGCTGCACAGTCACAGCTGGAACCATTCGTTGAGATGTTCCTCAAATGAACATTTTTGTTTTACAAGGGAACATGTCCACAAACACAAAACTTAGTTCACTGCCTCAGAAGTACCAGTACAACAAACATCCTGTTAGCGAGCTGCACACAAACATACAGAACGGAAGGGAATGCTTCATACTGACACAGCATCCCAGGAATCTTTCAGAAGGTTCAAGATTTTGATTGTGCATACAGACAGTACATCTAAGAGAAGAACTGGTTTAAGTAATAATCTTCTCCTTTGCGCACTTACCTACATGGACATTCAAGAGTAAAAGTTCTACCCACACAGTGCTAGTGATTGCTAGACTCCACTTCCAAAAGGTACCAGTGATATTACCCTCTCCAGATTCCTTAGATGATGGAGAAGCTGAAGAATCTGAAGAACAGGCTAGTTCCACGTGCTTGAGGAGACAGAATTACAGGTAAAAATCAGCTGCATTAATCCCCTTAACTATGACCTAAGGGTCGCTTTGCTTCTCAAGCCACTTGCAAGGACCACACTGGTATGAAAATCTTTTGCTTCTGCACATTACAGTACCAAGTGGGTTGGACCTGAAATTTGCTAAACTTACATAATGTGTACAGCATAATTTTTTAATGAGAAAGATCTAAAATTAATATCTAGATATTGCTTTAATACTGTGAATGAATGTTACTTGTGATCCAACTTCCCAGTTAAATTTTTTTTAGAACAGGTTGTTGGTCAAGCTCCTTGACTGTGACTGACAGTTTGGATGTAGAGACTGTTTGAGCTGGAAAGTAGTGCTAACATCCACATCATCAGACTCCCTCTTACTCTGTCTCAAGGAGTGAGAAAACACAACAATTAGTTATAAAGAACGGGTAAAGAAAGCAGGTCTATCTCTATAGGTCTCCCCAAAACATGCAAGTTCTGGTATGGAACAGCTAGCAGTTCCAGGGCTGCATCGTTTGCTCTTCGGCTGTATCATTTTGTTCCCATAAACAAGTAAGAGGGCAAATAACCTAGTGATGAACATCCACATGGTTTTTTTCAGTCATACTTCTTACTTTTTGTTGCTTGTCTCTGAGCCTGGCAGCAGTAACAGCAAAGCAATATTCTGACAAAGCTCATCTGCCACTACTACTGTGTTGGGAAGTTTCAAAATTAACACGAGTGTACAGCATGACAGACGCTACCCCACCTGCTGCAGATCTTTATTGGGATAGATTTCTAAAGCATTTAAGTGACATGCTCAGGGGCCATTCTTCTTTTGCCTAAAGGGGATAATTTCTGAGAAGGTGCCAACTTCAGATCCTCTCCTAGAGAGCCAGCTGCCTTCACCAGTAATAAATCCTGGAAACTGTGTTAATGGTCCTTTTGTATTTGAGGTTTGTCTCCAATGTGCAGCACACATTCCATGGTGCACAGACTTCTCTGAAGCAGTTCAAACAACACACAATAATACGAGTCTTCAGTGACCTTCACAACACAAGAGTTGTTGAAAGTTTATTGGAAGAATCAGTGTCATTAGAGGAAAACACTAAATACTAGATGTGAAGACAATGCAGTGGTTCAGCTGCAGAACGAGGAAATCCTCATGCTCTACCTTCACATCAGCTGCAAGTTTGGCAGGAACTAAGGACATGTACTGGGCATGAACACCTTGTATCAGCATGTCCTGGGGTGGGAAAAAGCTTGAACACAAGTACTTGAATATGAATATCTCTTATACAACACCCAGCTTACTACATTACCAGGAAAACTATCTCTGCTGGATGCACATGCTTTGCAAACAAGCAGACTTCTACACTTCTATGATAAACACCTATGAATAGTACTGTTACTACAAAGTGATTGTTAACAGTGTTGTACTTATCAGTACACAAATTACTCTATGTTAGTGTCAGAAGTTTTAAACACAAACCCATGACCAAATCATCTGCTGCAATAAAATTTGCTTTTGTTTTTAAGAAATATCATTTAAACATATGATATTTAGAAAAAACTCTTCTTGAAATCATCTCTTTAGCTACCTACTGCAAAATTGTATCTTACAGGAGCTATGTTACTCTTTCAAAACATAGTCTTTATGCAACATTAATTCTTCATTTTAGCAAACATCTTTATATAGTTTTTCTCATTTTTTATGTTTATAGAACACAGTTTGTGTGCCATGAAAAATTGCCCAAAAAATGTAAGAAAGACTTAAATACTGAAAGTAATAAATAGATGTCCTTAGGGGTTCTTATATTTCATCTGCAAATTACTTCCATGGCTTCAACAGTACTCTCTCTAGCAGGGAGATGGATGTGTGCAAGATTTGGGCTAAGAGTATGGCTTGCAGTTTTAGAAACCTGATCCAAATTTGTACACTATCGTCATTTAGTTAGCTGCTACTCAGACAACAATTCTGAGTGCTGCTCACATGGTGATGCTAACCCACTCACTCACATTTTAGTTACTGGACATTAGATGGCCAAAAGACATAAGGGGAAAAAGAAGTCCTTAATTTTTTCAAAAGTGTATAATCACAGACAGTATGCACATACAAACAGACCAGGAATTAGACAGACATCTTAAGTGAAAACAACAAAATAAGTGATTCAGTTAGAACAATAGAATTCCTTTTGAACACACCATGAAAATTATTTTCCCATGAACATCAACAAAATATTATACAACAAATGTAGCCAACATCACTGAAATGTAAGTCCTCTGTATCTTATAAGGCTTGGGAGGTATAGGGTGGTTTTCAAGTATCAAGTAATAGAATATGGGCAATGTTATTTCACCCTACCTGTTGCCATTTGCCCTTAATTGCTGGATCTCTGATTGACTGGCAATGTCTCTGGATTTGCTGGATGACACCCTGGTAATATACCATAGAAGAGTCATAATTCCCAAGGAGAGCATATTCTCTTCCTTTTTTGGCATTATCACAAATCTCTGCTAAATTCATCTTCACTCAGAAATCTAAAAGAGAACATAATTGCCAGAAAAATTAATTTTATGTGTTGTAGAATAATTCAGACAGCGATGCATTGATTTTGTTATTTCTCTCATAGCTGAATTGTCTTTCCAACACCATTCCTATCTAGTCCTGCTCTGCTACAACCATTTATGTCTGGAGCATCTCTTTACTAGCCTAAGGTTTCAGACCATGAATCGTAACTCTTTTATATTGATAAAAACCACAACTTCTTTGCTGCCTTTGGCCCCAATCTTGTTAAATTAATGCAAGAAAATTAAATTCCCTGCCCACACCAAACCTAACAAGCTAAACTTTAATTTGTAGATCACCGCAATGTATTAGCAGCCATCAGCCATGAATCACAAATCACATGAGGCATTAAATTGCTTTTTATACTGTTGTATTACATACGTGCCTAAATGTGCCAACCAGCATCAGGGATGTCTGCACTCCACACTTTCAAGAGCCCTCACCCTAATGAGATTATGATATGGTTGAATGACTGCTCTACTATAGACAAAGTTGAGAGCCTCATTCTGTTTAAATATTCTTTCAAAGTACTCCAACATCCACATGCTGACTCGAATTTTTTCATTAAATTTAACATGTCACTTTGGGATTTATGGCAGAGTTTGCAATCCAAATTTAACATTCCTTAGAACAGTGATTCCCAAAGTACAACCTTCCCCTAATCCTCAAATTGCAGCATGACTTTAAGGCAAACCTATAGATCAGCTTTACCCAGTAACCAGTCAAGAAAGCAGTAACTCAGACACTCAGAATTAAGCTGTGTTGAACATCTAGGTTTGTATTTAAGGTTCAAGATTGGAGCAGTGCCTGCCCTTTTACCTGAATCTCATGTGACCCACAGTTTAGGTCCTCATCACAGGAAAATAGCATCAGTTCCTTTCCCTTGTACTCTGACTCAATATGTGTAGGGTCCCTGACATTCATCCAGATATAAACCTCTGGAAATGAAAAATTAAAAATTGCAATTCATAGGTATGCAATGCAGAGTTGCATTGAGCAAGAGGGAGGAGATCAGCTCTGGAGGGTGGTCCACTAGCTGCATCAAGGGTTTGGCAAGACCAAGGGGGTGAAGAAGAAACCAGGAAGAAGGGGTACAAACACAGTTCAGGCTACACAGCTGAAAACAGCCCATACTATAGGAGTGCACCCAGAAGGAATAGGTGGTAGCAGACAGAAGCCAGAGCAGGGAGAAGCAACCTTTTACATCCTAGTGAGTTATAAAAATGTTAGAAGGTTTTATAAACAGACAAGACGAGCAAGATGGCATTAAGGAGGATGTGTCTTATGCTTCTGTATTCCCTTGTGCTTAGCAAAATTCAAACCCCTGACAATTTAAACTGACATTCACATGACATTCATTCTGCCCTGAGCAAACACATGCTCCAGCCCCCAAAGGTACCACACTGATGGTCCTAACTGCTGCCTGCAGCTGCACACCAGCTCTGCTCCATCACCTCATCACTCCTGCTCCCTGCAACAAAGCCATGGAAACCTGCCACCCTCACTTAAACCCACAGGTCACACAGCTTGCATGTGGCTGATGACTTTGATAGCAAGAACATGCTGCTATCCTGCAGCTGACACTTCACCAAGCACAGCAGGACATACTGGGGCTTTACTTGTCCTCATGCTGTGCTGCACATTTCAGCTTGCACAGCATTCCCGCTGGCTGCTGTAAACTACTGGGCAGGAGAAAATCTAAGGTGGAAAGGGTGACAACCCTTATTTTGTTCCCTGTTACCGAGAGCTAGATTGGTGGCAACTAAGACCATTTAATTTCTAAATACAGAAGATTGTAAGTAATAGGGAAAAAAAAGCTATGTCACTCACATTGCACTGGAAATAGATAAAATGATAGGAACTGAAGACAGGTTATAACCCATTCAGATCTCACAAGTCAACTTATAAATGAACAGAACACCATCTGGGGCAGAATCCATTGACCAGTCTTCAAACACATCCAGGTTAGCATCTGCTTCAGAACCAGCCTGCTGCCATTAAGAAAAACATTCCTCAAATCTCTGGAGGTTTTCCCCATATGTGGTGAAAGAGAACAAGTAAATAAAACATTTTTAAGGAATTGCTGAATTCAATTTCTAGAAATCCATTAAACAGAACATATACTTGCTTTACAACCTCTTGTGCCTCCTTATTACAGCTAGTTCCCACCCTCTGGGCATATTTAACTCCCTTTTGCCTTAAAAGGGCTGATACTCACACCCAACTACCCTTAATTCCAGAAGAGTTCCCTGCTCACCAGAGGAGACAACCTCCTTGTCTCTGTCTATGGAGGAAGCTGGGTCAACCCACAGGCAGCAGGCAAGCCGTGGGAGCCATGCAAACATGTGCACATTTCAGGACAGTGGTTAGACAGGGAAGCTAAGAGGCAGGACACAAAAAGATTTCTATGATTTTAAAATTGCAGGAGCAAGCCAAACAAGACTCTCCCATTTCCACCAGCTACCAAGAGTTTGGATGCTTCTAGCCTCATGCTGGTGATGCCAAGGCTTAAGCATAAGATTGATGCCTGGTGTGTCACACTGAAGATCTTATAAAACACTGCATGGAGGGAGGCTGGTGAATGCACACCTATGTACCTACTGAGTGGTCAATACCTCTAGAGTTAGGCTGACAAAAGCCTCTGGATCTTGTGGATTCAGGCACTTCAGTTTTTACTTATCACCTACCCTAGACACCAAAGCAGGCCATATAGCTTGAAAAGATGAATATAATGTCACCCAATTACCTGAGCCATATTTGAAACAGCAACTGTAGGCCTCAGTCCTAAATCAGTGCTTTCCAGGAATCCCAGGCAGCTCTCTGAGATTCAACTGCTATTTAAAACTAATGCTAAAAATGGTTTAAACAAGCTACAAACCTTCTATGCATACCAGTGAAAGTAATGCTACTTCAGAATAAACAAAGCAAATCAAAACAAATAAGTCAAAAATCAAGGAAAAATTATTTTTAGGGAGGAGTTATTTCCTGTGTTGTTTTCTGAACATCCTATTCTTCAATGTCAGGGATGGGGAGGGAGAAGTAACTAGAACTAACCTTTCTGTGTTATGTACTCACTCTTTATTATCTGTTCTACATTGTATTATACAACATCATACAACATCAGAGGCATCCAAGGAACCAGAAATACAGAAATCATAAAAAGAGCATTTTGTTGTTTGCTGGAGCTTTGTTTAGATATTTGATTTTCCTACCATACCACAGCCACATCTTTTAAGTAAATATACAGCCTGGGACAACTGTTGTCAAGTACATTTGGAACAACCTGCACACTTCTTGCGACACCAGCTTTTCATTCTATTATTGTGTGGTTCTCTCCTGCACTCGACCGTAATAGCTCCACTGCACGTCAAGATATCCTTGGAGATTCCTTAGCTCACGGATCATTGACAAGAGGAGACATTACAGACATTCATGCTGGCATAGCTGCCACACATGGGGTCTTAAACCCACTTGTTAAAAACCCTGCAGCAGCCAGGCTAAAAGGTCACAGGGGATATTAATCTCTATTCTTTGGAGCATAAGCTGAGCTGATCCCTATCTAGGGTCAGAAAAGAATTTTTCTCCCAGAACTAAAGCAGTGCACAATTGAGCAAGATCCAAAAGACAGTCTCTACTTTAACATTAAAGCATTATACACACAAAACATATCCATGGGTAGATACAGTGACTGTGTGAATGACAGGCAAAGGGGGACAGCTTGCTTAGCACACCATTCCAGGCTTGTGTGCAACACCAGTGGGAATGGATACAGGACTGGCCTCCTTCAAACCCTCTCTCTCAGCATTCTCTCACCACAGTGTTACCAGAGTGCTCTCCCCTGAGAGGGGGTCTGCAGCACGGTTTTTCCTCTTGCTTGATCCCAAACATTCACTCTGCTATCTGGAAGGCATCTGCTATCTTTACATGTCTCTTTTATGCGTGTGCTTTGACACAACCAGTGACACCATTGCATCCCATTTTCTCCACAAGCCCTTGACTCAAGCCCTTGCACAGGAGGAGGACTCTCACTGAATGAGCTATTAGGCACTTTTGTTTTATTCTCATTGCTTCAATAGTCACACCAAGCCTTATTTAATACCTACTAATTAAACTTTTCTCTAAATTAGATGTTAATTCCTCACTGCGAGGTCTATACCATATGTGGATTTTTCTGGACATGTGTCTTTCTCTGCCCAAAATTTTACCCAGGCAAAACAAAAGCATTCCACAGTTCCCTAAGATGGCTGGACATATGCTCTCATGTCATGGCAGCCCATGCAGTACTGCTGACTGGACAGCTGAACATCTGGAAAGGCCTGGACATATGCTGATGAAGATTGGCTACTAATCCTGTCTCTCATTTTCTGTAAATCAGCCATGCATGATGTCGGGCATCCCAAAATGCAAAGTAAGAGTTACAACTCATGTCAAAAGACAGAGAGTCACACTGTTAGGCACCCTCTTCTGAATGCAGTGCTTGTGACTGAGGTATGACTGTACATTTTCCACTTCTACAAGGAAGAGCCAGGATGACTCTCTGCCACCACACAATCCCAGAACAGGTCAATTGCCACACAGAGCAATGCAAGGAAGAGGAGATCAGTGTTAACAGGTTTTGATTTTTGGATTTATACACTTTTCATTGCACCCATTTCCATTATCAGAGTCTGTCATAAACTGAAGTTGTTTTTTCCTCAAATTCCCCTTCCTGCTTGGAAGCTTTTCATTACAGTTAATTGAAACCTGCCTTTCTTAGGTTAAGGCCATATTGGTTTTGTAAGTCAGCTTTGACCAGCTTCAAACAGCTCTCCCTCAATTATGTCTTCACTTAAAATAGCACAGTGATTCGATTTTCAGTCTTCTCTTCAAACTTAAAAGTTGTCAAAATAGTGACATGTAACAAAATGACAATGCTTTACCAGAGAAAGCATAAACAGCAACACTAACAGGAACATTGTCAGAGGAACAAAAAAAGTGTTTTTCCCCGTATGACATGTGACTCCTACTAGAAGCCTACAGAATTCTATTTCTGTAGAAATATTTTTTTACGTGCTTGATACATTTTATTTTATTTTTAAGAATAAGGTATTAAAAATGCAACATTTAAAATAAAATAAATAAGTATTTCCTGCTTTATCATCAAGATTATCTCTTTTGTTTAGGTGTTGGGTGCAGAACAACTGATCTTCATTTCCAATAATTATCTGTCCCTGTTCAGAAGCAATTGCTAGTAATGCAGACGTTACGTTTGCATGACAAAAACAACATTTTAACTGATCATTGTCAGATAAAATACAAACAAACAAAAGGCTTGCCAAGTTCCATAACTAAATCCATCTTTCCCTGGTAACATGGCTTTGTTTGAACATGCAGCTGTGGTCCCATGGACTCATGTGAAAACTAATGATCATGACCTCGCAGGCTCACAACTCCAGTTAAAAATATATTTATAAGTAAGGACATGGCTCAGTTCCAGCAGCATGTAAATGAATCAAAGATGAGAAATGTGCTAAGCCAGGGCTGTTTTCTCCTTTTGCTGTGTGCATTAGCAGTGACAAGGCTGGCTACAATGGCAGCAGCAGCATTGGGGTTGCAGCAGGTTATGTCATTTTTCAGAGCAGTACAGACACCAGATAAAACACACACATATACCGTGGTCCAGGAAACCCAGCATCAAGGGATCTTTTAATTCAGCCAACTGCTTTCTGCTGTTTTTTTGGCCTCTTTGCACTGAAACTCTGTTTTGCAACAGCAGACATGGAGTTAATGGGGAAATGTGTATGGAAGTGAGAAGGAGAAGAAGCATGCATGCAGGCTTCAAACTACTTTTGTGTGCATTCTTAACTTGAAACAGAGAGTTACTTTGAGTGCAAGTGAAAAAAGAAATCTTAAAATGAGGTAAGGACATTCACCACAACTTAAAAGTAAACACATAAGAAAACATGAAATAGGAAGTCAGTCATTTAATTAAAGATTAATTTAGAGATTTAGAGATTTCATTAGTTTGGTGAACCAAACAGAAAGCATCCTGGAGAATGAACGAGCCATTTGCAGAGCCTTTGAAGCCCAGTTCTCTGAAGAAGTAGAAAGGAGAATCAGAGATGGCTGTGGTATTCCTCAAACTGAGTGTGAACCGTGTCCTTCTCCAAGCACCTCATACACCAATTTCAGACATATCCATATGGTCACATCACCATTGTTTGGGGTAATGAGGTGTTCATTAGCAAGGCTGGGTAACAAAAAGAGCTAAAACAAGTGCTGTGGGGCACTCCGGGAGCGTTACTCCATACACACACAGGTCAGGCAGTGGCAGGCTTGCCAGCTTCTGCTCCCTACTAGCCCTGCTGGACCCAGGCTGACTCCACACATCCCTCTCCTCTCCAGCACAGCCTCCAGGGCTTCTGGAATTAGTATCAAATCAAACTCAGGCTCATGTTCAGGTGGGACCAGCCATGAGGTGGATCAGTCTTCCCCTCTGCTGGCAGGATGGAGGGCCCAGATAGCTGAAGAATTCTGCAGGGCCTGTCTGGAGCCCAACAAAGTGGGACCCAGCCCAAGTCAATAATCCTTCTGGTCCTTTGTGGAGCCGCTTGCTTCTCTGCTTATCATGTGTGTAAGCACTTCTGGCAGAGCAAACATGCCACCACAGAGTCCCAGGATGGGTCTGCGCAGAGCCAGCTCGGGTTCAGAGCGTTTCTGAGGTCGGGCTCTGTGCCAAGGAAGGCAGCGAAACTGCTCCTGCACCTGGCCCTGGACACAGCACACCCATGCTCCCAGCCCATGAGCTCTACCAGACCACAGCCAGCTCCACAAAGGGCCCGTGCTGCTGCTGCTCCACTCCCAGCTCAGCCAATCTACACCCCAGATAAGCTTCCCATGAATAATTGCAGGTTTAATACACTCACACGGGTGTTTATAACCCTGACTCATAAGGTCAGAATTTTGGGCTGAATACTTTTCCACCTTTTGAACCCCATTCTGAACTTCAAAGAATTAGCTCTTCAGGACTAAGGATGTGTATTACTTTAATAGAATAGCATATTTTAAAATATACATTTATATGCATATTACTGTTATTGCTACACACATCAAGTCTTTGGATTTTTCAGCTAATCCCCAGAAGAATCAGCTTTTTGCTTTTTTTAAAATTAATTACACAGAAAACCAGATAAAGGCTGATCATTGTTTTCTTGTATTCCATTTACTTCTTTGTCTTTTGATTGGGATTGATCTATTTCTCCCCATTACCCACTCAAAAGCCCAAATCTTCAAGAACAAAGCTCCCTGGAAGCACTCTGCAGCTTCAATGTTCACTTCTGCAATGTGGCAAGTACCAGGAGCTGCAAGGAGCTGCAAGAAGCTGAAGCCTGTCTAGCCTATAACTGACATAGGGGTGGGGGGAAAGGAAGAAAAAATAAACTGCTCAACAATCTGCAACTGCAATCAGGCATTCATTGAAAAGAAACTCATCTCTGTGAAATGTGAAAGTATAGTAGGAATAGACATTCAATATTCATGAATTCATATTCAAGTATGATATGTAGAGAAACTGTAATTTTATTCCCCCTCATGGTTGTTAGAGCACACAAGATTTAGAATAACCCTAGAACTGTCAGGAGAGGAAATGGAGAGAGAAAAGGGACAAATGCCAATACTGACATCATGACAGAAGTTTTTGGGGAAAAATAGAAATGTAGCAGAATAATTTAAAAAAAAGTTAACACTCTGTCCAGACCACCTAGGGCCACAAGTTCGATGGAGCCTAAGTGTGGTAGGAGATGTGAAACTGGAAACCATAAACGCAAACTGGTTGGGGAAACTTTGCAGAGCTCCCTCTGATCACATCACTTCGTACCCATTCCCAGCCTCCGGTCTGCTCTGCCTTCTGCACAGCTCTCTCCGTCCATCTGCTGCACCACTCCTTCTCCAGCACATCTCCATCCATCCATCCATCCATCCATCCATCCATCCATCCATCCATCCATCCATCCACCTATGTTTCCATGTGCCCCTTTCCTTGTATTATTTCTCTCCCCCACTGCCATCCAGACGTCTCCCAGCCCATCCTTCGCTCACCGCAGGCACTCACCCATGTTTCGGGAGGAGACGGCACCGCCGCTCCGGCCTCCGGAGCGCCTCCGCCTCGTCCTGGCCGCGGGGGAAAGGGATTTTCCTAAAGGAAAACCTCGCGGCACCGCCGGCGATGGCTGCGGGCGCCGCCGCCCAGCCCGCGTTCGGCAGCGCTCCGCGCTGAGCATCCCGCGGAGCGGGCGGAAAGCGTCCCGGGAGCCGGGGCGGCGCGGGCCCAGCGGGGCGGGAGGAGGGAGAGCCGGAGCCAAGCGGGCAGGATGGCAGCTGAGGGCTGGCCGAGCTCTGCGCCGGCCGGGCAGGAAGGAGGGAGAGCCGGGGCCAAGCGGGCGGGATGGCTGCTGAGCGGCCGCCGTGCTCGGCTCGGCTGAAAACACTGAGTCACAGGATGCGTCAGGCTGGAAGGGACCGCAGGGGCTCATCTGGACCAAACTCCCTGCTCAAGCAGGCCCATCCCAGATCACATGGCACAGGATTGCGTCCAGACCCTTCTCGAATAGCTCCAGTGAGGGAGGCTCCACAGCCTCTCCGGGCATTCTGTTCCATTGCGCGGTCATTGCATAGTAAAGAAATCCTTCCTCACGTTCAGCTGGAACTTCCTGTGCATCACTTCAGTTCTGCCCTTGCGTCGTGTCCTTGTAGCTGGAACCACCGAGAAGAGCTCTGAATACGCATCAGAGCTCATTCACACTCTGAATGCAAACCTCATGTGCTTCCACCTCGTTTGTGGGAGTGTCTAGGAAATGCAGAGCCTGCGTTTGTCCTGCGTGGGCACGCAGGAGGGCACTGGATCATCTTTGCTATAGCGGTTTAATACGCTTTTATGGTACCGTAAAGGAGCAGATTTAGGGATTTGCCCTGCTCCTGGACCAAAGTGGAATTTTGGCGATAGAGGCAGCCTCACAGGGTGGCACCACCCGGTTTGTGCCATCTCCTGAGGGTGAATGTTACCTAGCGTTTCTGAAGCGTACAGCTCACAGTTAATACGAGCAGCCTGGTGTACTGCAAGGGGAGCCGTGCAGTTATAAGCCTTCCTAAGGATGTAATTTCACAGTTAATGCAAGACAGCCTGTGTATGTATTGCCACCAAAAGGGGCAGTCCTGCATTCCTCTCTGATCATGGCTATGCCTTCCTGTTTGTTATTTACACCGCAGTAACACTAACGATGCCATCTGGCAAGGCAAGCCTCGGATCTGGTCTGGTGGAGAGCCAGTTCTGCTCCTCCAAAAAATTAACCGAGTTCAGCTGGACAAAGTTCCCGAAATAGCTGAGTCTGTAGAGCTGCTGCAGGCGCAAGGAAGGCAGAGGAGATGTGGAGGCAGGAGCAGCCCATGGAAATCCCAGTGGATCCGGGCTGTGTTTCTGTGTGCAGCTGTACACTGCAGTGAGCCCTTACTGCTCAACCTGCCATGTGACAGCTCTGAGAGTGTCCCAGTGATGATGATCTTGTGATCACACCTGATAGTAGTACATGATTTCTCTGGAAAATTTCTATTGTAGTTACTTTAAGGCAGCAGCATGAGGTTGTATCTCACGATGAGGTTCTCAGAAATGCTAACTGACACGGGTGAAAGAGCAGGGATTGAAACTAAAAGCTCAGTATGCCTCTTAAACAATACAGCATGTGTGTATGTGTCAGTCATATATCTACAGATCTTGTTTCTCTCAAAATCATGTGGAGATTCTTATGTCTTTGTGAGAATTTTGGAACTGGGGCCAAAATCGTGATGAATTCATAACAGCTGCAACTCTGGTTTCCCCTTTTCCAGATTTCTTCAAACTTGCCTGCCCATGACATCAATTCCTGCTGTTTTTTCGCATACGCAAAAGCAGAGATGCTGTGCAGACCTTACAGAGTTCAGCATTTCTAGGGGAGAGCAGATGATAAGCAGCCTCTTCCCAGCACTTCCATAATACCCCTTCCCACAAGACTATGTACATCTTACCACATTAGGCAACACATTAAGTGCTTTATCTGAGGGTTGTATCCCTCAGCTAGGAAATTGTGACCCAGAGAAGGTTGGTTATTTGGGCATAATCTCTGTTTGTCAGGTTGGGTTTTTTTTTTTCCCCATCCCTAATTTCTAGTTACAATTGAGTCGAGTGGGGCTGTTTCCTGGTGGCAGAGGGTCCCCATGCTACAGCTGACCTCTCTTTTGAAAAGCAGTTGTTCAACACCAGAACAATAGCAGTGTCAACCTATTTTGACCACTCTGAGGGTAAGTTTGGTGAGCATGGGTCTCCACAGTTTGCCAAGATATTGTGACTGTGTCAGCAGGAAGAACTTTGTCTTCAGGTTCCTGGCCATGCACACTAGGTATATGGGGTAATTCATCTTGGAAGGGACCTCAGAAGGTCATCTAGTCCAGCCAGACAATCAGAAGTTCATAAACCTGCTAGTAAGCCATAAGAATGATAACTGTAAGTGTGAAATTTCTTAGCCTTTCCTATTACTGGGTCAAATTTGAGAAAATCTGGTTGGACTGCTGCAAAAAATACTGCTTCTCTGGCCTTTCTGAAGGTTTCTGCCACAGCAGTCCTTGGATTGGAAAACTATAAGGTTTCTGAGCCATTTTAGTGCAAAATATGATGTTAAAGTCATCTTGTGAACACCTTAGGCTGATTTGCTGGACCTTGTGTTGAGGCAGCTGGAACTAGTACCTGTGTCTCATTCCACCAGCTCTGCTGTGAGACAGTAATTTCAGGCAAAGAGGAGGTAGGAAATTGCTGAGAGGGGAGGTGACACCTTAAGCCACTGAAGCGTCTTCTACTCTGAGCATATGCTCATTACAGTTTCTTTATTTTTTGATAGAGGCTATAAGCCTAGCAGTTCTGGATAAGACATGATGTTGGTGGGTGTCAGCTAGTGTGGTTAGGCAGGATCCAGCTGTGTTGGTGGAGGAGAGCATTACTCACAGCAAGACCCCAGAGACTTATCGTGGCCCTTTCCAGCAATCTGCAAATCTGCCAGCAGAGCTGATTGTGTGTCTGTTCACTCTGATTTATTCCAGTCAGTTCAATCAGAAGCTGTTATAAATTAATGTAACTCTTTTGCCATGAACATTAGATTTGGTTCAGAAGTGTCTCTTCAGGTAGAGTAATTGCAGACACTGTCAGAGAAGTTTAAAGCTGTGCACTCCTAGGGTCTCTGACAAATTAACAAAACTGATTTCTGAATTGATTTGGTTATCATTACATAAATTCCACTGACTAGAGGGCTGGCACAGGCTTTTAGCACAGTGTAGCAGAAAGCTTCATTTGTAACCTCCTCCCTCCCACAAAGTTCTGCAAGGAGAAGGTTGCAATCATGTGAGAAGTCTATGAATTATGAACTGCCCTCTGCTTCTGTCTTCCCCTTGCAATTACATTTAACTAGACTACAGGAATTATTGTGCCTTCATAATAAGCTTTAATGCTCAGATGCAAATATAACTCTTTACCAGAGGTCTTATAGGCTGTATGGAGAAATGCTGTAATAATGAAAAGGGAAAAACAATAGGGAAGCATAGGGAAAAGAAGATGCATGTTACATATTCATGCACATTAACCTTCCAAGGGAAGTTATGCACAAGTCAGTAAAGGCATCAGTAGACTGTTAATTTTCATACACACATAGTAATTGTTCTTCTATGTAGATATTTTTATGGAATTATATTCATCAGAATGACACCAATTTTCCTCCTAGGAAAGAACCTTAGAGTCTGAACCCTGAAAAAGATTTAGTCAACATCCTTCCCACAAGGCACATCTTGAAGTGCAGTGAAATCTTAATAGAGAACAGTGTAAGGGAAAGCAGTTGATTTTCAAACAGGATTTCAATTAAGGCAGAAGGTGAGAGGTGGAATAGACAAGGATGTTTTTATTTATCTGGTCAATGTAGACATCTGTCTTTTAGACGTTTGCCTCTGATTTAAGACTTTGGGGATATAATTCCTGCTTCAACCAAGGTGGATTTTGCCCTGAATGTGCTAAACTTTTTTCCAGTGCTTATAGCAGACTCGTCTGATGCTTATAGCAGACTCATCTGATCAACATAAATATGAGTGTTTGCACTGCAGATTTCTAAAGGTAGATGGCAGGAGTCCCACCCAACGTATTGCCTTGTTAGAGCTCTAGAAAGGGAAAACTGTCATGGCACTTTTGAGTAGGTTGATTAAAAGATGAAGAACAGGCCAGTGTCACATTAATGGAAAGCACAGGTGGAAGAGTAGACAGATCTTTGAGATGAGTTGAAACAAGCCCACAGTGCACTGGAAAAAAATCCCACCTGTTCTGCTTGAGTCTGTGGATAGAAATTAGAAAAATAAACAGTAACTAGGATATTGTGTTTCTTTTATGTGTATACTTAACATGCAGAAGCATTTTGCGTGTGTTAGAGTATTACTTTTTGGAGAAGGAATAAGAAGGAGCTTACAGCAGTCAAAAGAAAGAGAGAGGAAACTTGGACAGAAGCCTCAAAGAAAGTAGAGTCATGCCCAAGGTGCTGGATGTCAGCAGCTGTTAAGTGAAAACCTGGACCAGGAAAGAAAGTTTATTCACACCATCTTGACTTTGTGGCATACCACTAGACTGTATCAAGTGGGAAAGTTCCCTTAATCTGTCTGCTGGGGTTGACAGCTGAGAGGAAATCTCTCGTAATGTGCTTTTGTTTGGTAGTACTACACTTTCATGGTAAAGTGTGAACTTTAAGCTGTTTTTTAAAGATGTGACATTCTGTAGTTGCACTGTCTGTCCCACTGCAATAAGTTTGAGCCTCGCTGCTCAGTTTCTACCACATTTGCAGAAAGATGGAGGTCTAACCGAGTTCTTTTAGTTAGTAGCAAGTAGCACAGTAGAAAAGATACCCTCAGCTGGTGCTTCTGCTGAGCACAGGGTAGGCAGAACTTGGCTGTTCTAGATTTCATCTGGCAGCCAGCTGCCCAGTGTGCCCAGGTAAAATGACTGGCAGCTCCCCACTTAACAAAACCTGCATCACCTGCTTCTGCGTGCAAGTTGCAATGCCATGTATGATCCATTGGCAAGTTTCTTGAAGGGAGGAGGGCTAAGTGGGAATGGATACAACACCACAGGATAGTAGGCTTTGATAGTTAAAAGCAGTTAAATCAGTTGAGCCCATTAACCCAGGCACAGCCATTTTAAGTCATGCTGACAATATATATTATTGTCATTTCCTTGTAGATGTTTTTCTGACAAATCAGGGAGCTGCTGGGCAGCTTTTTGCACACACTATGTAGATGCCTAAACCACTAGAATAAAGAAAGCACAGTCTAATACATATTAATGGCTTGCCCAGCATGTTTGATTTCTTAGGCGTGTTAGTTGCAGTTCTGCAGTGTGAGACACTAGAAAATGAATTGGTTTTAACGAACCACTCCTGTAAACATATTCATCCAGGAGAGAAGACAGCTACATTTAAAGAGCATTCCTTCCACAGCTGTCTCAAATAGTCCTTTGAATAGTGCAGTGATCAATGGCAATGAGAGTGTTTATACTGGAGAAAGACACAGTGAAAACTGGTGTTCTGGTGTGTGCCTTAGTATCAAGATTTTGCAACTGCATTGAAAAATAAACTTCACAACTTCTGTTGTTTATTGATAACTGCTGAAACCCCCATCACTGAATATGTAAAAAGTTCTGAGTAGATAAGAGTAATGTAGACAAGATGTAATTACAGAACAAAGTTCCTAATTGAAAAATTTTTAAATAATGTTTGAGGAGAACAATAAAGTTAAATATACACTGGTGATCATTGTGAAGAATCTCTTTTCCCTTTCTGGTCCCCCAAAATGATTACTACTGGGAATTTACAGTGGTTTCCATGTGAACAACTTAATCTGGTTCATATTTTGAGAGTAAAATTTGGAATCTTTTTTTAACTTCAGAATTTGAAGCCATCACTGAACATTGTGCATTCTGTTAATGTTGTTCATTTATCTAATAAATGAGAAACATGGTTGTAGAGGATCAGTGACACAAAGAAGAGTATCTCATAAAAGAACAGACATTGGCATCACAGCTTCAGTGAAACATGTTTTAAACTATTATAACATCCCATTCACATTCTCGGGGGGAATATTCACTGCCTACGTTTAAATATATAACTTAGATGCCTAAATTAGCAGGCTGGTCTCCCTAGATGCCTTGCATAGTTGAAGGAGTGAGAGAGGCTCCTCCAGAGAGCAGTTCAGACTGTTAGTTAGGCTTCTGCTCTGAATTATCATCTAGAGGAGCCTCTTCAACTTTGAATGCCTTTCTGTGCTATTCTTTGCATCTTTTCCTTGGCAACTAAACCAATTTACCTTGTCTCCACCCCTCAGCACTTGTTCTTGCCTTCTACTTTTCATACCACTCTGTCTCTTGGGCTAGTACAGGGGTTGATGTGGTGATACTGCCAGCTAGGTTGCTGAAATCATCTGAGTTGAAAAGAACCCTGCAAAAGAAGGTGTAGCTTTTAACTTCGGTCATGTCTCTGATTTTCTTAATTGCATAACCTTTTAAACAGGTCTGAGGAAGGGATGAGCTTTAGCAAGGGGCAGAAATGCACTGTTGACCTTTTTTTTCACATGTGCAACCAAGAAAAAGATATGTTTAACTTTAAGATGTAAGTACAGGAGACTGAGTCTTGTATCTGAGCATTGTTCTGTTTTTATACCATTACAATTTCAACAATGACACGGAAGTTTATTATGGCTTGCGTCAGTGTAAGAAAGATATAATGTAGCCATGTACCTCTGTTATTCGTGTAAAAAGTGGCCATAATTTAAAGATAATTATTTGTAGTATTTACAAATGGACCATGAAACTTTATAAACCCTATAAATAATCCTAGAAACGTGGTGTTGCCATTAGCATAGAACAGCTGCAGTCAAGTTGGAGTGGCTTAAGAAGTTTCTAACCCATCAGCCAAGGGCTTCTAATGTTTCATCAGATGTGCTGGATGCAATGTACCTACCTTTAATGGTTTACAGTGCAGCCATCGGCTTGTAAACTAGTTGTCTTAAATTCTTTTCAAAGTCAATGGAAAACCCAGCCTTTTAGATGATGCATTATATGACCTGTAAGAGATGCTCAGATATTAAATACCTACACTTGGGCAGCTGAATCCTACCTCCAGGCTGAGCAGCTGCTCCTTGTACATGGAGCACTGCCGATAACAAGTGAGGTTCAACTGCCCTGTGTGCTGACCTCTAAAACCACCCAGACTCAGCTGCTAGTATGTAAAAAAGCTTCATTTTTGATTATTAAAACTCATTCCAGTTCAGAGACTTGATGCTACTGGTGTCCACCACCAGGACACTTTTGCAGTCTCTGGCAGTTAAGGTGTTTCATGTTGTTACAGAATTAACCATCCTCTTATAAAACAGCATTCTTTTAAAACAAGCACGTATTAGGAATGCAAGCCACAAACCCAATGAGGTGAGAGAATTATTAGTGTTTTTAATAGTTTTGCATGACATCTTTTTCTTCTTTTTAAAGTTCAGTAGTCATCATGTAGACATCTTAACAACCTATGAAGAGATTGTTTAATTATACTTATCTGTGACCTTCTATAGCTTGACCTATCTAATTGCTTCTTTTAGCTGAAGTATTCAACTTTTCTGGTCCTTCTCCATGCAAGTAAGAATAAAAACATTACTAAAGATTTAAATAAGGAAGAAGCTAAAATCCACAAGGTAGCACAGCTGAAGGTAAACTTCTATATGCTAAGCTGGAGTTAAACCTATATATATGTTGTCTTTCTGTATGCATTTCCTTATTTAAATATTTCTTCATGTTACCTTAAAAAAAAAAAAAAAAAAGAAAAAAAAAAGGAGGGGAAATGTTGCATTTAATTTTCATATTTGATGCATTTTGAAATGTAATGAAGTTACAAAATGAGCCTGTTGTGGCTTAGCCCCAGTAGGCAGCTCAGCCTCACACAGCTGCTCACTCACTCACTCTCCAGCCAGTGGGATGAGAGAATCAGAAGGGTAAAAGTGAGAAAACCCATGGGATGAGATAAAGACAGTTTAATAGGTAATGCACAAGGCCCACAAGCGAGCAAAGAAAATTAAGGAATTCATTCACAACTTCCCAGAGCGAGGCAGGTGTTCAGCCATCTCCTAGGAAAGCCTGGCTCCATCATGCTTAATGATTACTTGGGACAAGCAGCATCATCACTCTGAACATCTCCCCTTCTTCCTTCAGCTTTGTATGCTGAGCATGACACCACACGGTCTGGGATCTCAGCTGGGGTCAGCTGTCCCACTGTGTCCCCTCCCAACTCCATGTGCACCCCCAGCCCACTCGCTGGTGGGATGGGATGAGAGGCAGAAAAGGCCTTGACCCTGTGTAAGCCCTGATCAGCAGTAACCAAAACATCCCTATGTTATCACTGTTTCCTGCACAAATACAAAACACAGCTCTGCATCAGCTACTGTGAGGAAAATTAACTTTATCCCAGCCAAAATCAATACACGAGCCTTAAGTCTTCACATCCTTTAACAGTGTAGAAATACATGTATGATGAGGGTACTTGTGCATAAGAAGATATGAGATTGACGTTTCTGTATTTACAGGTACTAAAGAACAAAGATTATTAAAAGAAGTTGTTCCAAGTGCTCAGGAGAATAATATTCTGTGGATTTCTTAGGATGGGGAAGGTGATCCTGTGCTCTTTCTCCTTGTCACCTTTCATCATTTTTATTCTGGGTTTCTGTTTTGCTCAGGTACCGAAAAATCCCCCTCCTATTGAGACAGTCCTTGGGACCTTTCTACCTCTCCAGCACCACAGTTCAGTGCTGGCTGATACAGCAGTGGTGCAAAGGCTATATCCACACAAGAGAGGGAGCAGTTTTCCATCCCAAGGCTCAGTGGCATGTGCTGATGCACATCCAGGATGCTTAAGGCTACTCCAGACTGTTCTGTCCACACCACATATCCCTGTACCCAGGATTCATATGTATGTACCCTGTGGTGTCCATCTCTGCCCAGTGTGGAACCTGCAGGAATAGTGCTGGAAGACAACATGGGTCTGGGAGAGCCAAATATAATGCTCTTGGCCCTATTGCCATTTGGGGGGAATCTTGAGAGTGAATGCATGGCATGTACCTGAAAAGGTCCCCAAGGAGAAAGCTGCAATTCAGCAGAGACAATTGGGTGCTCAGTCTTCCTCCCATGACCTCAGTGTGGCACATAATTGTGACTTTCCTAAGTACGCAGTTTTAGTCCTGTGGTGGGATGAGTCCAGTATAAACACACATTCATATAGATTAGCTGAGCATCTGTGTTACTGTATGCAGGTTTTGCAAGCACAGGTGGTTAATACCATATATCAGAGGCACCTTATTCTTTCATACCTACTGAAATAAAACCACTTACATTCCTAGTGAGTAGCTCTACCTTCAACTCAGCGGAGCTTTGGCTGGGTCTTTGATCTAAACATAACATCTTCCTTCCTGAGATAGCCTACACTTCAGTGATATTCTTAGTAGAAATGCAGTGCACAAGTGAAATACATTTTATTAATTATTGTCTAGGAGCTTCCTACCCAGTGCATAGGAAGCCATTATTACATTTTTCATCAGGCCATATGGCATCTAAATATAATGTGATAAATTACTAATTCAGGACAATAAATAACATTATGATTATGTGTTATGGGTGCCACCTCATATGTGCACAACAAGTAATTATAGTTGGAATGAGTAATGGAGATTTGACTGTTATATTTAGGAATATATTAGAAAGGACACAATTTGTCATTAAGGATGGTAATTGTCTCATCTCAGTGTGCAGATTCAATAAGTAGGTGTCCATACTAAGCCAGTCATCTGTGACTGCATCTGTGATCAGTGGAGAGGAGCAGGGACTTCAAAAGATAAATGGTCCCTCCTCTCTTAGATAAATATTTTCAGAGGTCTGCATCTCAAAATCTCACATGGACAGAAAATCTTCAACAACATCTCTCTGGGGAAAAAAAGAACATTCAGGGAGACCTGGTCACACATTGTAACCTTTCTCAGATGAATCTCCAAGTTCTCTCTGCTTCAGTGAACAATCATCCACAGTGAAACTTTTGATGGTGTTTATTTAAGCCTTTTTTTTATGTCCCAGTGATGGAAGTTTCACCATTTCTCTAGGGAGTCTATACCAATGCCTAATTTTCCTTAATCATGGACTGTTGTCTAGTAGTCTAATGTAAATATCCTTTACTGCAATTTATCCCTATTGCTTCTTGTTCTAATAGACATAAACAAGTTTATTTCATCCTTTTTCACAAGTACTTTTCACCTATTTAAAGATTCCCCTGCCCCCAGTTTTCTTTCATCTTGACCTCATTTGTGTCTTGACACTGAACTAAAGTATAGTAAAGTGATATTAGTAGGATTTATGTAAAGTTAAACCTTCCCTCCCCTACCCCTTCAGGGCCCCCAGTGACCCCAGTGTTGCACAGACTCCATGATAGCACTGATGCTGTTGATCTCTCAGCCCTGGCTAATTTCAAGTGAGCACTGCCAGCTTCTTTCTGGTAAATGAGGGAGAGCAGAGGGTTAACTGGTTGTTTGACACTTTTTATGGACACTAGCTGGTTCACAGCTTTCCAGGCACGATTTCCACACCCAAAAGTGACAGTTTGGATGCTTGTTAGCCAGTATTTACAAGTGTAATGTAGTACCTGACTCATATCTGCCTTTTTTTATTTTCATGTGCCATCTTCACTGACCTTCCATGCTTTCTAATTTCTTTACAGTGATACCTTCATCATTTCCACAAACTGTTCAACAGGAATCCAGCCATTTTGTTTGAGTGTACTGAAATATGCTTAAGGATCTTGTGAGTTACGCTTCACACAGAACATTTCACAGAACTATACATTATACCACAAAATTGTTCTTAACATGCTAATTTAAAACATATTTTTCTTTAGATTAGTTCATAAAGAGAGAGGAAGGAAGATATTTAGCTCCAGACAGCACTTGCAATAGAAATCAGTTATTTCTGTACAGCATCTTTCCTTTGAAATATCACTAAATGATTTCCAGAGAGAGGAAGAATGTAATTTAATGATCCCTTGCACAGCTCAAACACCTTTCATCAGAGCATCTCAAAGCATTTCAGACAAGCCTCAAAGCTTGTCTGTTTTTCCCCAACTATTTCAGTTAGCCTAATAAAAGATACTGTCTTTCTACACACATTGTATTGCTTAGCACTCAAAGCATTATCATACTTGTTTTACAGATAACTAAAAGCGGCAAAAGAATCCACATAGTTTTATCTGAGACAGTGAATCTAAGGTGAACTCTGTGGGGTCTGGTTTTCACTGAGTCTCCAGGATGTGCACAATACATGTTCTCAGATTACAGGCAGACATGTAGAGCAGAGTCTTCATTCCACTTACATCAGTGGCAAGGTTCCCATTGATCTAAATAAGGCTGAATTGCGTCCTGGCTTTTCTAGCTGCTGCCTGCCAATGTCAACTTCAGACCTGTGCATCCTTCCCATCTTCTGCGTCACTGTTAGTCATGGAGGTTCTGTCACACCATGCCTGGCATTTCTCTTCCCCCACCACCACAAAGTGATCAAGACAAGTCTAAATAATGACTGAGAGACCCCCAGCAACAGGAGGGGATGAGTGTGTGGTGTGTGGTTAACAGTCTGCCCGCAGTCACTGCAGATCCCTCATCTGTGCTGACAAAAGGAGCCCTACAAAGAGCCCTTTGGACAGGCTTGCCCTGTCCTTGCTCATGAGTGTCCCAGGCTGCAAATATGCTGCTGACACCATCACAAAAACCATGACAGGTCTCTGTTATCATGTCTGACCTTTTTAATTAAAGAACAGTCTAATCATTTTGAGAAAATCTAGCAATATCTTTCAGCTTCATTTTCACTTAATTAAGACTGTGATTTGGGCATACAGCACCAAATGCATCCAAAGACACTATTGTCTTAAGGAATTAGAGTCTCAAAACAATGATTATTAAGTCTTTTTTATATACTATCTGTGGAGTATGCACTTTCGTCAGAAGCCATATTGTACAAAAGAAATACAAGTACTTTAAAATGGAGATTACAAAAAGGAGCACAAAGAGAGAAACTGCCATATATGGATGTCTTCTGCTATTGAGGATTGAAGAATATGGTCCTGATGAGAAAGAGAGCATGTGTTCATTCTCACTCCCTATGCTGTCCATTTGTCCCTTGCTACAGGGTCTTCTCAAGCTTGTTGGGGGTTCAGCCTGGGTGGCTGGTCTTGGTATATTCTTGTTTATTTTCAAGCAAAATGATCACTAAATCCTCTTGCTGTGGTATTAGACTGAGAACAGAAAACTCTTGCCCATCTGGCATTTGTTATCTTCAGCTGCCTTTCCTCTTTCCTAGGTATTTCAGGTCATAGAAAAGCTGGAGGAAAAAAGAAAGTTTTTCATACCACCAATTTCAATTTGAAGGTAAAGAACACCAAACAGATGAGGTCTGAGAGTAACTTCTAGCCTCACAGAAACATTTTCATGTCTTTTTGGCAAAATTAAATGCTGGTGTTTCCATACACATCTTGTATTACAGGCCACTTGCAAATCTTTATATCTGATCATTCTCTCATTGTGTTGGAAAACAATATGTGGGAGTTTCTTTCCATACTAGATCTTAGTGGGTAACTTGCTAGTAAACTAATTTTACATGACTCAGATTTAAATAATAAAAAGGCTTAACTCCAGTCTGAGAAGAGTTTATTGTCCACAACTGTAGCCTAGAGACAAACTCCAGCACCTTTGGGACTCGGCTGAGGCAGCAATTAGGCAGCATTTTATTGTGATGCAGTGAGTGCGCAAAAGATGAAGCTGGACTACTCTCAAGAGCTTAGAAACAAAATTGGCTTCCTGGAGAGAGAACATAAGAAATCTGGCAACCTAAAAATATTTAAAGAGCTTAGGGCTCCCAGGGGAGAATTTCAAGCTATTGAAGTGGAAAAGACTGAGCATTTGCTAAGATTGAAAAAAAAAAAAAGGAAAAAAAAAGAAGGGGGGGGTTTACATGAAAAACAACAAAGTGAGGTTTTTTTACTGTAGCATTTTTCAAAGGGAAAATATAATAAACCTGAAATCAATCAGTAACACAGACTTCAATGCAGTGTTCCAAATCAAACAGCCCTGGCTTGAAAACAGGAGTCAAAAGATTTTTTTTTCATTTCAGAATTATAAGGGATTGAGGCCAAGAAACCATTAAATGAGGTGAAAGGTCTAGGGTAGAGGGCATCTTGAGCAAGTCTAATGAAGTCATGGTTGCTTCAGCAGCCACGTTCCCCAAGGGTTTTGCTGTGTCTGTCACTGTGTCTGTTCCTCTGACTCTGGCTCCCTGGCCTCTGTGGTTACGTGCCAGAGCGTGCTCCACCAGGCACCCTACAGAGCCCCTTTCTGCAGCCGCAGAACGTGCAGCATCCCTGTGTCAAAACACGGCCGAGCAAAATGGGATTTACCTCGCCCGTCGTTTGGCGTGTGCCGTGCCAGCGTTCACCTGGGAGCTGGCTATGCCTGACTCTGTGTATTATCAGCGGGGAGCAGCAGGAGCTCACCAGGCACAACTGAGCTCAGCTGAGTGTATCTTATGCCAAAAGTGTCTGTTTCTCTCTGACTTAAACTGGCATCCTAAGGTGACTGACTCCCAAATGGACACCCACTGCTTAAACATCTACATTTGTTCAGTGAACTCTACCCACATAACTGGCATCATCCCCATGCAGACTGTGTATTAGAGGTTCCTCTGCTGTTTTCAGGCCCTGCCTTCATGCAACAAATATCTAAGACTAAGATGAATTAGCTGGAACAGTTTCATTTATGTTCCAGCAGGAACTAGAGGGTCCAGAGTGTTTACCTTGTTGTAGGGTCTTCTCTTACTTACCACCGTTCCTCTGCATTATGCTGACAGCCATGTCTTATATCACCCCTCCAGCCAGGTTTGGGGGCTGAGGAATGGCTATCAGCAAGGAAAGAGGGATGGGAGTCACTGCAGAATGGAAATTAAGAAGGCTGGTGGAGGGAAAGAAGTAATGCAGTGTGAGGAAGAGCCAGGATGCTTTATATGCAGGGTAACAGCAGCACAGTCTGTCTCCTGGGCATCTGCAGGGCAGTGCAGTTCACAGTCCTGAGCTCTGCGTGTGTAAGGCAGCTGAGGAGCACATCACTCAAGTTCTCCACCTGGGTCCTGGGCTGCACCACAGGTAGAGGGAGCATGCTGTGTGTTATGTCTCTAACATGAAATGAACCCTGCCACACACATCCTACCTGCATCTGGTATTAGCATCCTGCTTCAGTGATACAGCTCAGCTCATGATTTCATATGTCAGAGGAAAATCCATCAAATGACAAAAGAAACCCCAAGACATATCTGAAGGATTTCTGCCCCAAGGGCAGAGCCAGGCAACTGATCAAAAAGGAAAGTCTTCCTCTGCTCTTCTGTACCTGAGTAAACTTCACCTACACAAACTTTTGACATCTTTGTTGACTGACAAAGCTATGCGTAGGCATAACGAGTCAATGAGTTTTAAATAGTCTCCTGAGGATTACTCATTCAGTGCTGAAGCTACTCAATTTCTTCTCATAGTCCCAAGGCATCTCTATCATGTATTTAATGTCATAGGCTTCCCATGCTGTTGTTGTGTTGCTAGTTTTGAAATTTTATTATCTCTGGCTGCAATTTGCAGGACAGAAAATGTTTGCTGCTGTTATCATTATTCATCAGTCTAAGGGCCTGGTGCAAGTGTGATACCCAGTATCAGAGGGCTTTGTTGAGCCCTACTCACAGGCTATATATATTGTAAAGCCATCTTGCTCACCCTGTGCTTGATTATTGGTAAATTGCCCAGAATTCATCTCTTTTGTTTGTCAGAAATTAGGGTTAGATAAACAGCAGGGAAAAGGACAGCATTATCTTCTCTGAAATGCACCAGTGTAGCAGCCAATTTCTGGACACACCATTCATAAACCAGGAAGCAAAGTGCTGGCTGGTGTGCAAATGTAACAGCACACACAGCGTTCCCTGGAGAGGCTGAGCTGTAATTTCAGAGACAATATGGGGCAGTTCTGGAAGAGCAGAGGACATGTGGATCTCAGTGTGCTGCAGACAGCTGTGGCTCTGCTATGGCATGGTGCAAGGCCAGATGTATACTTAAGGCATTTCCTGCCTCACCATTGTCTGCTCGGAGCATGATACACACTTTCTATATTTCCAGAGGACCTGGGATAAATGCAGTCACATCTTCAGGAGAGGGGGAATTGGACCCTATACCAGGACCCCATGTTCAGGGTCTGTGTGGATGTGCTCTGTGGTCACTGCCATATCACTGATAAGGATCAGGGCACACTGCACGGCTCCCCATGATGCTGAAGAGGAGCCAGTGCTGAGGGTCTGTGCCAATACACCCATCCCAGGCCTGACCTGCTTTGTGCTGGAGATCCTGTCCCTTTGCTGAGGTGCAGAGGAGAAGGAGCATGACAGAGGTCGGGTTCAGATAAACATGGGAAGGCACAGCCTGGACTATGAAGGGAGATGGGGAGACCTTAAATGAGTTTGTTGCTGACAGGACAATCTGCAGCCCCAGGGTCAGGGTCAGGGTCAGGTCTGGTACGAATCCAGAGCCATGTGCCCTTCTGCAGTACGCCCTTTGTTGCTGGATGAGCATCCACAGACAAAGCACATATTGCAGCAAGGCTTGCAAGAAACAGGTATAAGCTGTTGTCATATTGCTAGGTGACAAGAAAATAAATGCTTTTATGCCTACCAAGACGTGACTAGCTTTGGCAGTTATGTAACCCACTTGTTCATGCAGTTGTCAGGATCAAAAGACCTTACACAGCTTCTTGGCCTTCAGAAACCCTAAAGATCTGAGCTACATTAACATGATGCATACCTATAGAAGGGTTGCAGCACCTTCAATGAACTCTTCTTGTGGCCTCTTCTATATTTGCTTTTCTCAGGTTAGCTCAAATCTGCAATATGCAGTGATAAAAAAAAAAAAAAAAAAAAAAGCAGACTCTTAAAAGTCTTTTAAAGTTACATATTTAATAAACTATTTACTCAAGTCATAGCTTGTTTTATAGTGGAGATGTGGAAGGGATCAGATGTATGAAATGTAAGATCAAGGTTAGTTTAAGATGCATCAGACACTTAAGAAACACCAGCATCACTTTGTACCCTTGTTGAGATCTCACCAAGCTGCACCATCTCAAAGTGTTCTACAAACAAGCCGTTGTGTGTCTGTCCAAAGAGGTATCATGACTCCCATTACAGACAGGAAAAGTTAAAACAAAAGGGACATGGATTTGTCTCTTGTCAGTGGCAGAGCTGGGATTGGATTTACTTGTCCTGATTTTTTGCTCTAAGTACCAGCATTGTTTCTCAGGTGTTACCTCAGCCAAAACTTCACTGATGAACAGGGGGGCAGGAAGCAGAGTTAAGCCTAATGAGGCCAGTGTTCATCTCAAATTAGATCAATACTAGTGGAACCTGTGTAGCTGGTTGGAAATTACTACAGCTTGAAAACTTGATAATGTGAAGAAGATAAAGACTGTGCATTTTGGTGAGGAAAGAGGTCCTTGGGGAAAAACTCACACAAGCTAAAACCAGACTAATAGGTGGAAGACTAACTTATGATTTTGGTATCTGTTTGTTTATCTGTTCTTTGTGGTATAGCTGAGTTTGACAAATGTCATTACTTTCCTTGGTTTACAGTTATTTTATTTTGTACATGGAAATCCCAGCTAATCACAGTGAACTGTTGTTCACTAGGTGCTGTGAACACACAGTTCATGGCCCTGTGACTTTCCTGAGCAACAGCAGAGACAAGGGGACTTGCCTCAAGGTGCAGAAGTGAGACGGCACTGCATGAAACACAGTGTCTCTGTAGACATTGACTCACTTTCAGAATTATAGGTTCCAGGGTATGGAGTAGAGGGGGAAGAAACCAAGTGAGAGCCCTTCCCAGGCAGAGAAGAGCCCAGATGAAGTCCTTTGAGTGTCATTTGGTGAGGAATGCTTTTTTAGCTTCTGTTGTGTGCATGAGCAACTTCCTTGGAGCATCCCTCTCTGCCGTTGTTCTCATCCTCTACTATCCCCACTCCGAGGCAGATGCCGATGCTGTCTGGACATGCCTTGTGGAAATAAGCTTCTCTATGGGATAGAGGACTGCACGCTGCCTTTGGAGAAAGAGAGGGCCAGGATTACTGCTCCCAGAAGAACTGAAATAGCTATTTACCCACAGCAAGAAAATGTTATTTTTGGGGCAAAAGGGAGCTGTAATGTTTTCCTGTTACAGTAGTTGGCAGCATTTCTCTATAGCCCAAACAGTTCCTTCTTATGGGGATCTTTGCTGTAAGTTTATGAGAAGGAGAGACTTAATTCTGTAATTCAAACACAATATACTGACAGTAAGACAGGTTTAAACCCTGGGAGACTATCAGGACAGAGTGAAGGAATAGCAGAGTGGGGCCCTGAACCAGGAACCAGAGGATACTGGTGTCTATGTGCAGAAAAATGTTGCATGTACAGTGATTTTCAAAGCATAGACTACTTGGAATAAAGTAAGGACATCTCTAGTAGTTTTTTCTGGGTTCATCCAGATGTTTCAACTTACTAGATTTGAGTGATGGGATGGGGAAATTTGAACCAAATGAGTTAGCTAAGACAACTGCACTTTGAGGCTGAGGTAGCTAAATGAGCTGATCTAAGACAGGAGGAGCATTTCACGGAAATACAGAAGAAAGTTGCGTAGTGACTTGCCTCTCCTACAGAACTGATTAAAAGCCATCCGATGACCCTGGTTTTCCTTTCCCATTAACATCTTAAGCCTCTTTTGCTTCAGGGGAAGGTTAGTGGAGAGACTGCAGTGGCTTAACGCTGGCAGAACTTGTCTTACTCTGTAGCTTCATCTTACAGGGGCCACCAAAACCTGACTCACAAGGGAAAAATGAGTTCCCTCTTCAGGGAATGCCGAGTGACCTCTTGTTCAGCTGGTCACCAGTCTTTGCCCCTGTTTTGCCTAGTCAGTGTGAGTACTAGGTCCTTTTCTGCACAGCTCCCCACACAGCTGCAGCACTGGCACTTCACCAGACACTCTCCCCAAAGCCAAGCACCTACTAAAATACACTCTCCCATCAGCAAGAAGCCTAAACAATAAAGAAAGACACTTGATTTTGGAGATAGTTTTGTTTTCTGGGGAGAGTGTTGACCATGATGTGGCACTGGTGGCAGATTCAGCCAGGGTATAAGCTGCTGTTGTAGCTGTAGCCACAGTGCAGCAGGTGTTAAACCTAGTGCATGGGTTGCACTGAACACATTTGCAGCTTGGGTGCATAGCTGGATGGTAAAACCTAAATACCACAGGCCTAAACACCACAGGAAAACCCCACACTTGCATGTATATCAGATGTGTTTTCCTCATGGCACCATTCTTTAACAGATGGTTTTTAAACCCCTTTTCTCTGTGTTCAAAGGAGCAGAGGAACATTTGCATCCCATCCTAAGGCTGTGGCCTGCCCTGCCCTCCTCCCATTGCATTTGGGGTGGTTTGTGGGCACTGCAGAATCTGCAGTGCACAGCCCTCCTCCCTGGGGGCTCAGCCCACACCCATGGCAGAAAGGCCGAGCTTGCACCTTCCAGCTCCTCTCCCTGGCCATCTCCTTGTGCCAGCTCCAGTATCCACTCAAGCAGTCAGCCAACTGAGCTGAAAATTAACCCTACCAAAAGGGAAAAAGGATGGGAGGGGAGGATTGCACCAAGACCAATCAGCCCCTGGCACCACAGACCCTACAGCCAAAGGAGCACAAGAGTCAGCAGAGGGGGAGAGCTGCCTTTTGTCTGGAGCCCAGCTGTAGGTCAGCCTAGGCTAGTTGTGAAACCACACAGCCCCTGTGCAGCCGAGAGAGAATCATGTTCACCAACAAACCTCTCAGTGGAGAGCTTCACTGTCAGTGTTTGTGTTAAGGAGCCTGCACCATCCCTAATGGATCCAGCCACTTCCGTGATTCATGTCTGAAGCCCTGAAGATTTAATGCCTATTTTCCCAAGCTAGAAAAGAGCAGATTCTCACTGCACATGCACTGTGAGTGCCCTTCGAGGATGATTTTGTGTCATCCCACTAGAGGAAGTGCCTCAGGGCAGAGCTGGGTCTTGTTCTTTTGCCAAGTGGAAGGCATAAATAGTTAATAGAAGAACAAAAGAGGACAGCTATGCCAGAGTATACACCAGGGAAAGTGAGAGCACAAATTAACCTTATGGCTTGCCTTTTGAAGAACAACACAAAGTTTTGGACATTTTTACAGTAGTGTAGCAGCAGTTATGGTGTAAGGCTATGAGCATGACAGAATTTATAGAAAGAGATTAGGTCTACCAGCTGACTATGTTGTAGTAAGCAGACACATAAGCTCTTCTTCAGGCCTGTTTTGGATTTGAAGAACTTATGTCTCTGAAAGCATGTTTTGCCTAGGAAAGAGGTTGGTCTTATAAACCTCTTTTCTACCAGTCCTGCCCCACTGCTGATTTAAGGGTACTCTTCAGGCAAAAGTTTCAGCAGGAAATTCAGTTCTCACCCTTGAAACATTAACTCGTAGACCCGCGTTGTTAAAGGCACATCAGAGGCAGGAGTGCAGTGCAGCCAGTTACACACAGAATTAATTCTTCTCCCTTCTCTCTCCCCCGCCAGGCACCACCACACGCCATCTAGTGAAGTAACAAAGAACGCTGCCAGACATATCCTGCACATGTAGGCTACATTTATCGTATTAAACCATGGAACAATGCCTACTGGAGAGAGCAGGCTCTTTTTTTCAAACTCCAGTTATTTGTTTTAAGGTAGCTACCCTAAGGAAAGGGCCTTTCCCAGCCTTTGCTGTTACATAAACTGGGGCACTTATCAACCACTACTGTGATTGATATGAGCAGAAGACAAAATTTACACAAAAAACTGCTTCATACATACTGAGTAAGCTTGAAGATGCCTGTAAGGTATCTGTTGCCTAAAATGCTTCCTGGCTTAAAGGCAGACACTGTTTCAAAATGAACTTTATCACCGAGTCACTGCGGCCCAGAGTGAACTCAACTCCTTGGCCCTTGCGAGCCACATTCCTCCCCTTGGTGTGGCTGCAGCCTGCGCTGCGGAGCTGAGGAATGAATCCCGGTGTCCTTCCTGATCTGGGCTGTCGTGCTGTAGCAGCAGCCAGAGCTACAGGAAGCAATGCCGAGCACACACCCTCCCTTTGTGCTTTAGGAGCCTTACAAAGGCAGCAAACACTTGTCCTTTGTCAGCGAATGAAGCACAGAGCGTAAGACACAGAAGATTTATAGGTGTACTGTCCCAGCACTGCGGGCTTGGATTTACCCTCACTCAGATCCCATTTACTTTAATAGGGATGTTGCTGCTAAAACCCGGCACGACGTTTAAAATATTTACCCCATAGAGAGCAGATAATCTGGGAAGTAACAAGGTGTCATTTCCTACCAAATGTGCTCCCTGACTATAACCACATGTTAATGGTACTATTTAGGGGCATGCTAGAGCAAAGAGCCAATTCTCCACTTACCAGCACAGTTAAGCTGTGCCGCCATGAGAGCTAGGAGAGTTCTGTTTGCTGTCATGCTGATATTTGTCAGATAGGAAAAAGGAAAAAAAACTATAGTACCAAAGCTGGAACACCAGGCTTCCTTGTGTATGGCTTGCTTTTCTTATTTTTCTTTTAATCCTCAGGACAAAATAAGTTTTTTTCTTGCAGTCTAACACTGAAGTTTTTTAGATTTCTATGAGTGCTTCAGTGGTGCTCCTCACACGTGACAACCACAGATGACATGGTGGTTATAGAGATCATGTTAAGCATGACAGAAGGATTCTTCGTGTCAGGAATTCTGCCCTCCTTTTAAAGAATGCCAAAATGCCACCTAGCCTTTCATTCTGCCAGGATTTTGCCCATTCTGGTGTTGACATCAGCAGATTTTACTCTGTCGTTTGCAACATGGAGCAAAGACAGGAGCTGAGTTCTCCCATCACATCACCTACCTTGCTTGCTTGCTCGGCTCTGAATGAAGGCACAGCAGCACAGCACAGCACAGCATGGCTTAAAACCTCTGAAGAAGCCATAAAACCCAGTAGCCCCCATGAAACTATAGCCTTTCTCCTGCCCAGACTAAAGTGGTGCTTGATTGACTCTCCTTGTCAGTGGACAAGGAGACTTGTTATGAGACGTATTAATGAGTGCGTTGGGAGGGATTAACCACAGTCCCTCACCTTGAAATTGCTTTAGCTTGATTTCTTATGGAAATGAGGGCAGCTGCAGACATATATCTCAGTCTCTGCTCTTCTGCACATCTGCCCTTCCCCCAGTAAGTTCTGAATTCTCTGACCAATGTCAGCAATCTGTAACAGAGGAGTAGCAGTCTTAAAGATAATTACGTTGCTAAATGTTCATTAAAGTTGGTCATGAACTACAGGAGAAAGAACCTATTGTCATTTAAAATAACAATGTGGCTCAACACTAACTTGTCCCAAAGAATCCCTGCCAGGGAGGATATTATGTGAACCTTTTTTTTCCTCCCTACACTTGTGTTCAGTAGAGCAGGATTCAGCCCTAAAAACTGCAGTTTCCTTCTAGATTATTTCTAAGGTGGAGTTCCAGATATGTTATTGCATAGACAATTAACCATCAAACACTAATGAATTCCTTCAAATATGGTACAAGGCATCACAGAGAGTGTGCTGTAACATCCTGCCAAATGAAGCAGTCTATTCAAAACTGTAATGGGATCACTACTAGGGTTGCCCAAAACACTAATCTAGTGGGATTATAAAAGTTCACTTTGATGTGGGGTACGTGGTAGCATCCAAACGGTTTTCATCAGGTCCTTGCATGGAGCTTGTTGAGCTTGAGCACATGTTGCTGCTCACCCATTTTGTACTCTAACCCCATCCATTTTGTGTGTGCTGGTGTGGCAGCAGCAACAGCCTCTGTCTCAGGCAGTCTGCAGGGAGGAATCACCTCACTTTGCAGCCCTGCCCCACAAATACAAGACAGCAGTCTCAAAGCACAGATTGAACAAGGAGCTGACATTGCTTCATAAGGAGCCCAAACCCCCTTGTACTGTGACACAGAGAAGGGGTGGGAGTGTCAGGCATTCCCTGCTCATCCCCGAGCCCAGAGCTACCACTTGAAACAGATGTCTGTGTGAAAAAGGCCTCACACCTGCCAAACCACCAGCCTCAAGCTTCCTTCCTTGTTTCTTCAGGCCTCAGAATAATAACAGCATTTGTGCAATATGTACTGTGGCCTGTGGTTTTCTCTTGTCCCTGTACGCATGCTATTGAACCTCCTCGGAGCAAAAATCAGACAGCAAAGCCTTTACAAGATGAGAGAAAAGAGGTGAACAGAGAAGCAATGTATACTCTGCTCAGCTGGGTTCACTTTTCAACACCAGTAAAAAAGGAGGAGAAGCATGGGTCAGTGTTGCAAACCTTGCTGGAGAGGCATTTGAATCAGCTAAATACTACAAACACCTCATTTGCACACATACTGCAGAGCACTAAACTAGAAAACTCATCCGTTAACAGAAAAGTAATCTTGAATCAGAAACTTTCAAGATTTCATTTTTAACTGCAGTGAGAATTTAGCATTTTATTGCTGGTTTGCTTTTGGTTCCTGTTTTTGCTAGCATTGAGAAATGAGGGCCTTAGGAAGCTGCATGGTATGTAACAGGCAGAAGCAGCCTGTATACAAAGGAAGGAAGATGATGTGGCAGGACATTGTTGACGAAGGATCCTGTTTGTACAGAGAGCTGGAGAATAGTAAACCAGAACAGAGCAGGGATGCAGAATTAAATGGAAATCAACCCAAAATTATCCTGAATCCTCCTTGTGAGCAAGAGCCCACTAGAGCCAACAAAAAAATTTAAAAATCAGGCTTGTCTTTTCTCTGATTTCTTATTCTGTAGTTAAGCAGAGAAGAGAGAAGAAGAGAGGGCAGACATGCAAGTTTGAATTCCCCTGCCAGTCTTTCTTTCCAGTGCAGTCCTGCAGCAGTGACTTCAGCAACAGTTAGGTTTGCATCAAAACTGCCAGAGCTGACCAAAAGTTTCTCAACAGTCATTCCTAGCTGTGTTTTATCCCAGGGATGTTTATTTCAGGAACAGCTTCTGAAAAGGTCCTGACTACCTTTCAGATTTTTTGAGATATATTATAAAAAACATCTCTTAGAGGTTTGGTTTTTTTAACAATTAACTGATTCAATGAGCTCCAGCTCCTGATAAATATTTGCCTATACTGCAGATGCTGTATGTGTAGCAGAGGGAAGTGACTTCCCTGCAATATATGCTCATTTCAGGTCACATACTCTTTTGGTAGCCCTTTTGAGGCACAGCCACTTAAGGTCAATACATTCTCTAAATAAGTCTCTAATATGGTTTTCAATAAACTCATCTTCTCAAAGTCATGTCAAACATCTTGATAACATCTTGTTATCCCTGCAACAGTAGGATTAGCCTGTGAGTAATCTGGGTGGTGCTGCAGCAAGTGTTTGGGGTTCTTTTAATTGCCTCAAGTGGTTTATGGTCCAATTCTGAGACCAATACATGCAAATCCTGCATCTAAACCCGAGCATTTGTAGTTACTTTTTGCTTGTATGTAACCTTCTTGCTTTGGTGTGAGCAACTTTGATCTTTGATACAACTGACCAACTTCCTGCAGCAGACAGAAGAGACATTCAACTGTGTCTGCAAGCTGCGTCAAGAGTTTATCTAAGTTGCTGACTCCTAAAATTCAGGCGAGCAGTGCCACAGCACATACTATAAATGACCTTTTTCTCACGGCCTGCTGGCTGTACACAAGCTTTATACAAACATAGGCAAGCAAAGCAGCATACTAAAGTGTTTTTTTATTTATTTGTTTTGTTGATCTGGTGGTTTGGGTGGATGCTGCTGAAGTCTCCTATAAAAAAGGCAGTGCATGAAAATGTCTTTCCCATGAAATTTGGAATAATCTTAATTGTAACAAGCCAGAGATATTCTAGAAAATATCAGAGGTGTCCTGGACCCGAGCAAGGAATAACATGATTCTTAGCCCAAGGCACACAAAATGCAGCCAGCCAGTGCTGAGTGGGGAGTGAATCATGGATTCCATAAGCTTCAGTTCCTGATAAAATGTCTGAGAGAGCAGTAACTGGTCAGGGAGTTTTTTGAGGCATTGAGAGCCTAGAAAGCCTGTTTTCCCAGGAGATTTCCATGGGGAATTTGTGTGGTTTGTGCTTTTCTGTGGGGGATGAATGGTGTCCCTGGATAATTTTGGCCATTCTAATGGCAGGTGGAATATGAGTGCAACAAAGGGGAAGCAAAGGGGATTAAAATTCCTCCCTTGCTTTAGATACATCATCTCCTGCACCTCACAATGTGGCTGGCACCACTCACTCTCTGTGCTGATGGGGTGAGGCAAAGAGACACTGGAGACAACCAAAGCTCTTGTGCATAGCTGCAGCAAGGTGGGACAGTGCTCTCCCTGCCAGGCATGGTGAGGTGCTGTATGGCTAGGAGACCCCCAGACATAGTAAGGTGCCATGTGGGGATCTCAGGACTGGAGGGCTTGTGGGCAGGTGTGTGCTCCAGGCAGCAAGTCTTGCCTTCCCATGTGGCCTAGGATGTGTCTGGTATATATATATCCAAGTGATCCCTCCTAAAAGTCCCATCCCATGTTGGGGACATGTGGGATGTATGCTGCCCCAGTATGCACACTGTCTCTTTCACAACTAGCAGTGAAAGACCCAACTCTCCAGGAGACAGCAGCAGTGCTGCAAGTTTTAAATTAAAAATAAATAAATAATAAATACCCCAGTAAACTTCTCAGCCCCTGGGTTCTGATGTCTTACTGTGCCAGGTGGCATACTAGGTGGGATGGGAGCTGCAGACATGGACTTCAGGTAGCCATCAGCAGCACCAAGGTATGTATCTGCAGCATGTGGCTATGGCAAGTGCCTGCCCAGGTCTGCTTCTGCTTCAGTGTTGACTAGGCACATTAAAAGCTTCATTGTGGTAAGGAATGTCCTGTCTTCTCACCATTTTGGTACATTTGTGCAGCCTCTCTGAGTTTGTATGATGCATGTTCTGAAAAGGAAACAGGAAGAAGCTGCAAATGGAAATTTCAAGCTGTCAGCAACAGAGCAAACCCCAACCAATTTCCCATAGCCTGGGTGTAAAACCCAGCTTTGCACTTCAGCTTCAAGTGACAGAAGACACTGAATTTTACAATTTAAGAGTCTTCTGAAATCAGCAAGTGCTGGAGATGAAAGAGATGGCTTTGTCTTGGTTGTATCTGCCCCAGGAGAGGGCCCAGGTTCCAGCATCCCGTGGCACAACTCTGCCTGTTGCTTCTGAGCCCTCTCTGAGATGCTGTACCTTAGACTGGCCCCCCTATTTTGTTTGGAGGTGGCTGTGAGAGGAGAGGAGCTTGCTGTGACTCTGCTGTGCCACTTGCTGATGGAGGAGAGAACACGCCCTGGTCTATTTTGTTCACAACATAAATCCCGGTGTCACATTTGTCTTTGGCTTCACTAGAAATGTACCACAGAGAGTTTTAGCCCATAGCTGTATAGTGAATAGAACAGGAGAAAAGTTCTATGTTATCAGAGCCTAATATCTGTATTGTCAAATATTCCTCTGTGTACACCATCATTCCAATCCAGAACTGGTCACCACAAACAGTGCATGGAAAAGTACAGAATTTATGCTGATATCCAGTTAATCAGTTTCTCACACAAGGACTGATGAGTGTATGACCTTTTTCGAGGAACGAGCCACTCCCACCAGCTATATAATTTCACAAATCCACAAAACAAACAAGTTGCCATTCTGCGAAACCCTCATAGCTATGGAATTCTAATTTCCTGCGAGGTGTGGATTTCAGGTGAGCAGTGCTGGATTCTTGGATTACTTTTCTAGGCTTTTTCTAGATAGGAGCACACACAATATATGTATGTCTGTAAGTTCATATAAATCCAACAGAGACTAAAAAAAATTAGCAGTGAAATTGTGCAAGTTTTGCAGACTTACAGTATCCCACATAGGTGGTTGTTGTGCTGGTCTGCATTCACACAGGTAAGGGCTTCCTTCTATGCATGTGTGAGGATGAGTGAAAATGTGATTGTCCCATAGTACTGACAGGTTAAAAACATAATTTTCTAGAGCTGTGAACTCTAGATTTGGTAGAATGGACATAAAGAGGATAATTTTCCTTGAAAAGATTGGGTAGTTGAATAGGGGCTCTTTTAAATAGGATGAAAGTAAGAGAGCAAGGGGTGTGGATCATCAGAGTGCTTCACAGTTGGAAAAAAGAATGTGAGCATTTTCAGTCCATGGGGAGATGAATGGAGACAGAAAGCAAGTCTGGAATATGTGAAGGTGGAATCTTCATATTGCCTTGCTGTGGGGCTTGTTTTCTGTGCTAGTGGTTTGGGGAACTGGTAAAACTGGACTGGGACATTACAGGTTGTAATCCCAATTCTTCATTTATAGCCTGCTCGTGTCCAGGCAGACACGTCCATCCCAACCTTCTGAGATACAGTGAACTGCTGCATTTCACAATCATGGGAAGGGCTTCCAGCTGCACGATCCGAACGTTTTGAAGTGACACATGGTGCATTATATTAACTTGGTTCAGACAATCAGCTTTAAACATCTGAATCTGATTTCTTGATGCTAATTCCTCTTGCTCAACCTTTATTTCAGCTGTGTGGAATTCTCAGACCTTTCTGACCCTGTCTTATCATTTCCTGATGCTTTATTGCTAAGTCACTGAGGTTTCAGGGAGGCTGATGTTTCTAAAATGTGCACCTCTTTGATTGTACGCATGGCTGGCATGTCAGACCGAACTTTTCATACGCTCTGTATATATCATTGTCTGCAGTGCCGTGTGCTCTGCAGTTGCACCATTTGGTGTGCTTATCTGCATGCCCCATTAGTGCAGTCCTCCTTAAAATGTGGTTGTTATTTAAGGCTTTTCAAAAGCTCAGCCTCTGCACAGTACAAAACTTGATCTGAGCCTACGTCCGCTCTTGTCACTCATGTACAGGTTCCATCTGTTCCCCTTTTCCTCTCCCGTTGCTGCTTGCCACATCCAGACCACATGCTGCTTATACATTGTACAATAGACATTTCTGCACACACACTTTTGAAAATGTGGCTCTTAGTGCTTTATTGTTCACATGTGTCTTGTTGCTTAAGGCAAGTTTTATCAGTAACAATTTTGTTGTTTACCGACACATAGAATATAATGGGTACTGTTAAAATGTGACTGGAGAAGTGTAAAAAGACCTTTGATACACCAATTACACAATTTCTGCCAGCTTTCTGATCATTCTTCCCTACCACCACTTCCCCAAACTCTGTAGTTACCCAAGAATAAAGCAAGATCCTAACATCACTCACAGCAATGTAAGGGCCACTCCGCTCTGTATGAGGCTGTTCCATGTTGGTAAAGATTCACCAGCACCTCCCTTGCTCCTAGGTCTGGTGAGGAGAGAGGATGAGACCTTCTAGCATTCCCTTCCAGCAAAGCAGCCCTGGCTTCTGCTTTAGATCTCCTTTACAGGTCCCCCATGGCACCTTGCAAAATGGCTACATTCTTCCATTTGGGGAAAGAAAATTCCCTACAGGAACTAGTTCCAGAAGTGGGATCAGTGTTAGGAAAGCCTATGAAGATGTTTCTCTTGCAGGAGCTGAGCTGAGCTCTAGCAGCTCCCCCAGTGTGCAGATTGGAGCAGACCCAGAGGTATGCAATGACAAGGGAATTAATGCTGGCAGATTCCCTGGGAGCCTTCTCAGGCCTTTCCCATCACACCTCTCTCCATACCTGTGGTGAGACTGGAGTATCTGCAAACAGATCACACTGGGTGCAACTCCCAGTAATTCCTGGGTGTCTGCAGCAGGGATGGCACACAGCCCAATACACTGGATTATTGCCACCCCGGCATTTCCCACACCAGGAAAATCCCCAACTGCCCAAAACCTCTGGTTTCCCACCTGGAGAAATCCAAGACCTGCCTATGGCGATGATAATTTCTCTTACTGGGGAAGACCACAAAAGGTAGGAATAGATCCGGTTTCTATCAGATGAAAGCGCCCCTGCCAAAGACAGTGTGTGCTTCCAACTACTGCACAGTCCACTATGAGCAGCCAACAGCTCCACTTGCACCCTGCATGTGCAACCAGACACTGAAAAAACACCTCAGAACAGGAACACAGAGACCCTTTTCTGACCATGGACTACAGCCATGACTCATAGGGTGTCCTGTGGCTGCTGTTCCACCCTGTGGCTCCCATCCCACCCAGTCATCTCTACAGATCAGCAAAAACAGTGAGGAGACCCAAGGTCTCTTTTCTTTAAGAAGGGACGGGCAAGAAGAGCCAGCTTTTGTTTGCACCAAAGTACTCATCATTTTCAGATACAATTCACTGCATATTTTGTGTGCTGCCCTGTACCAAATTTGAGGCCATTTGTTGCTCAGAGGGGAGGCATGAAGGATACAAAAGAAGAAAATGGAGCAGAGCAGCTCTTGGCAATGTGTTGTAGATTGGAAAGGAGGCAGGTAGGAACAGAGATGAAGCAAGTGCTTTAAGGAGTTATTCACAAGAAACAAGGGCTTTAAGTGACATTTGAGTACAGGAAAGAAATCAGTATCCGTGGTTTCCACTCTTGTTCACAGTGCTAAAAGCAGAAGTGGTTGCTGAAGTCTAAACAGGAATGTGAAGCTGAGCTCTCAGCTTCCTCCCAAATTGTATGATTTACAGGTTCACTTGATTTACAGGCTCATGTGCAGAAGAGTTCTTATTTTATAGAATTTGAGGCCTTTTTGAAGCAAATTGCTTTGTGAGCAGTGTAACTAATGGCTCTTGATTTTCTGAGGGTCTCTGACCACTGCTTCATAATCACCTCCCTTCCTCCTCTCCTCCTAAAATAAAATGGCTGCAATGAGCCCCACTCTTCCCTCATTATATGCTCTAAGACCCTTTCCTGGGCTGCAGTCAGGTCCATATATGTTGGCTGATCAGCTAATGCATACATGGCCAGTCATCATGCACATACTCACTAGCCAGGTGACTGCCGGCTGCATTTCTTTAGTTAAGGTGCCTCACACAGCAATCAGTTTGCACAAAAATTAGAGGAAATCACTAGCTGTTGAAATTTCTACCTTTCAGTCCTATGTGAAATCAGGTATGAATTACTGATGGAGCTAGACAGACAGATGGAAACTGAGATAAAAAGGTTCTGTTGTATCAACTTTGGATGTACATGTAGGATATTAGTCCAGGTTCTGGAATTCATTTCTTTCTCTCTCACTCTTTTCCAGCTATTTTTAACCTGGATGTGTTCTGTGATTTGTTTCCCACACAGCACAGAAACTGGCACAGCTGAGGGGTGAGTGAGTGGTGGGAGAGGGGAAGGGGAAATCAGGGGATGCTTATGTTGGTGCTGCTGCTGAAAGAAGTGCTCATCAAATGACAGCCTGTCAGATCTGAACAATGTGGAGTCCCACATCTCCCCACATAAAAATTGTGACTCTAAATATATTCACAGTCCTAAAGTGCTCAGGCACTGGGCAAAAAGAGCTAGAGAAGTTAAGGGAAACTGTAAAAATAACCAGCATAAACAGCAGCCAGTTTTGAAATGTACTGTTTTCTGTCATGGCTCAACATCTTGGTACTACCCACATTCTTGTGTGTACATCTCAAGATATCCCTCTGCACAGGATCTCATGAAGAAAATGCTGTTTGTGGCAGCTCAGTCTCTGCACAGAGTGCACACCAACTCAGAAACACTTTATCTGACTTAGTATGCATACAAATCTCGAGCATGAAAGAACAGAGGTTTTATATGGAAAAGCATAGGAAAAAGCTTCTTGAGCAATAATTTACAAAATGAGACCTCTAATTGTGAAGCATTTTTTCAGTTAACTATAGATAATTACAATGTGTGAGATCTGCTTTTTCCCCTGTGTTTTGTTTAACACTGTTTGTTAGACATGAAAGGAAAAGAGGATTAAAAGGGAAAGATGGTATTGTAAACAACCCTTCAGGGGAGGTGGGAAAACAACAGTAACTCTCTCAAACAGAACACAAAAATGTCCTTAGGAAAAGGTTTTCAGTGTCCTGCATTTGAAAGTTAATGAGTAAATTGATGTCAAATATTGCTTTAAGGACTGACAGTGCCATCTTTAAGGTCTCAAGCATGCACCACAACTGAGAAGAGACAAAGGGAATTTTTAATGTGCAATAAATGGACTAATATTTTTTGATGCAAAGCTACAAGCAGGTTAGTTCTCATGGGATGTTTCCCATGTTTCCCATGTTTCTCATTTCCCCACTATCCTGTTATGTCTCACCTCATGCTAAGCTCAGGTTGCTTGGTCATCTCTGCCCTTGCAGTGTTGCAAGACCACCTTGTACAGATGCCTCCTTCACCCAGAGCTATCTGCCAATAATCTTTCAAGACTGATGTCCTCCCAGCTTTTTACCCACCCAGGGATCCCAAAACAATAACACCTGTTGCCAGCTGCCTCTTATTTATCCTCACACCTCAGAAATGTACAGGCCACTTCACAAACCTTTCCTACTGCCCATTTCTCAAAAAACTCCTTTGCCATCACCACAATGTTGAGACAAATTGGCTTACACTACCATAAGTTGCCAGCCTTAAAAAAAAAAAAAAAAAAAAAAGAAGAGAGAATCAGCTCCCCAAGTTAAGACACACAGACACAAGGGAGCACATGCCCAGCCTTGAGGGAGTGCATCAATAACACCTCCATCCTCTTATCACTGCTGCTCTCTGGCTCACTTAACCTATTCCCAGTCAGCCACTACCTTCCAGTACTTTCTCAGTGAATAAAAACACTTAGTTTAACTTTTCTGCTCAGCTGCTATGTTCTAGCTCTTCCAGAGCAGTTAAAACCCCAGGCTGCTCACACTTTCATGCCAGACCCTGCCTCTCAGAGCTACAGGTTGTACTGCTCCTTGAAAACCTCTCATCCTTCTCCCAGCACTCAGCTTCTCTCCGTGAGACATCCTGACCTAGTGCAGCATCTGCCCTCTCTGCAGGAGAGGTGCCCATGCTCCAGCAGAGATCACAAGGCTCCCTGTCCTTGCAAGCTTGAGTACTTCAGTACTTGGATAAGAAAAGACAGGCTTGGCTCCCCTGTGTCATCTGCCTCTCTTCTCAGGGCATTTTTCAATACCTTCCCAGCCTCCTCCCTCTCATTAGCTTCTGGGTTAGACTCAAGCTTATCCCTATCTAAATGATAAGCTGCAAAACAGGCACATAACCTTTCACTTGGCTTCCACCAGGGAATGCAGTTTTGATCTGCTAAGAATATAACTGAGGCCACTTCTCCTGCACCATCAGTGATGAGACCATGTGGGATCAGCTCTGCTGTGCCTTCTCTTTACCCTCTGGAAGTTACCAGCAGCAAGGATGCTAGCTTTATACTATCCAAAAGCAAGAACCGTGATTATCCCACCTTTCATACACAGGTACATATGCTGGCATATATACACTGGCTCTACTGCATCCTGTCCTGTTCTGAGCAACTGGAGCATGAAAGTAGAGAAGCAAGAGGATACTGAGGTGCTCTATGTGTTTATGAGAGACTGCTTGAACCATGTGGCTGTGTTGTGTGTAGTCCCAGCTAACTGGCACAAGGCTCTAGCCAAGCTTGTTGTGACCCTCTTTGGAAAACCTGGAGCTCAGCTTTCGTCTGGCTGATAAAGTTGGTATTGTGAAGAAACCAGAAATACAAGTCCTGCTCAAGAGCTATGCCGTGCCCCAGGCGAGAATACCAACACAGGCTTCTCCCTCCAAATTACAGTGAAACAATCAGGTATTCCCGGAGTAGCCCCTGGTGGCAAAGCCTTGCTTGCCGAGGTACACAAAGTGTGTACCTTTAAGGGCAACAATGCGAGACTGGGGACAGCTGGAGCAGGGAAACACAAACCCATTTGGATAAAGGGTTTCCCCGTGGTGCAGAGCCAAAGAAGAGTTTCAGCACCATGCTTTCCCTAGGCATAAGTCAAATCATCTCAATGCCTCATTGGATTAGACTCACTAAGAACAGCATCACGTTCAGCACAAGGTGATGCACAGAGAAATTGCATGGGCAGGTGTTTGCAGAGAAGCAGATGGAAAAGGTGAGTGCTCCAATACTATCATGGAAAGTATGGAAGAAAGAAGAAGAGTTTGAAGAGGGCTAGGAAAATACCTCAAAATTCTCCTTACCATGCACTAGATCAATTGCACAGGAAGATTAAGCCTGGGTCTTTTCAGTGGGAGGAGGAAACCTCCCAAGCTGAAAACCGTGCTCCCATTCCCTGTCCTCATCCAATGCCCATAGACCCATGGCAAGTATCAATATTGTGTAAAACACCAGCCCTAGTACATATCAATGTAAAAATCATTAAATTCTAGCAAATGGCAAATTCCATCACAGTCCAGGGAATGTCGAGTTTCCCAGTTTCCAGTTTTCTGCTCCTTCTGTGCCTTGATTCATGCTAGACATGGATTTATTATTTTAAAAAAGACAGAACAAAGCAGTCCTGTTACCACTCCTGAAAAACCACACTCCGACATCCCTTCCCTCCCACTCCCTTACTGCAAGTGCAGTGCTGGGCATAAGTCATCTCTCCAAATGCAAGTGTCAAACTCAGAATAAGAAAATAAAACAAACTCCAAGGACTCCAGTTAGTGAACTGACTGAATCTGCACTGACTGTAATGGGCAAGCTACACTTCAGAACTCACTGACACCTCCCCAAAACCCTGAGAACGCACAGTTGGAGACCCAAAGCCAGACCTATAATGTGCTGTAGAAAAATAACAGCTGCTCTGAGGTCCCAAGTCTTGCCATAGCAGGGACTCTTTGGCAGGTATTTCAGAGTGAACACATCTAGACCCCAACCCTATTCCCATCCAGTACTGGTGTGTATTTTAACTTGGACAGTGCCCAATCTGCACAGTTAGTGTTTTCCACACAAAAATGCCTGGTTGGTAAACTTCCAAGAAGTTCTATTTTAGAGTCAATGAAGAATAGCAGCTTTCCATGGAACTTACCTTTCTTCTTTCCTCCTCTCTTTTCCCTCACCCCAAAATAAGATTCCTAAAAGACCCATAAAATTTCATTTAGAAATGTTACCTGGGGTGCCTCATGGATGTCAGTCTTAAACTGTTCTGTCCTTCAGGCAGTGGGATAGTTTCATCAGAAGTCCTTTTGTACCTTAAAAAAATACTTGGTGGGGGGGTGGGCAAGGAAGGTTACAAAGTGTCCCATTTGTACCTTTTCACTGAACTGCTTTTCCCTCCTCTTGAAGAGAGCGCAGCAGAGGCTCTGCTGTTGACTTCTGAAAATTCAGTTTTCAACACTGTGCTGCTGCTCCTAAGGCTGTATGGTCACTCGTCACCAAGAAGGATGAGGAGCAGAATCACAGCTGTGAAGAAGCCACCCCTCCATGGTCAGAATATAGATCTGCTGATGTGTGATTGCCCCAGAGTGGGAGATGCACACTGATCTTACTGGAAACCTCTTATTCTCCTGCATCCAGGTTCCCCTACTTCTGCATAAGGGTTTTCCCACAGCCTGCAAACCATGTCCTAAATAGCTGAAATTTGCAGGAGTGTGCCATCTCTTTATCAGCTCCCACTTTGTGGTACATTTCTATACTTGTTTTGTCCCATTCTATGTCTCCAGAGCTCTCATTGAGCAAGAACTGAGCTCTTTCCAAGTTGTAATGATCCTCACTTGTTCACTCCCTCACAAACAGAAATCACTTTGGCCAAAAGCCAGGACTGCAATAAGGGCCAGGCACATACACGGGCAGCTTAAAAGCACCTCAGCTTTGGGAAATCCTGCTGGGCTATAAAAACTGCCACAAACCCAAATCATATCAAGCAAGGCCTGTCTGATAATTCTTTGGCTCAATCCCCAAACTAGCTGAACTGCTTTTCCATACAAAGTATTTCCAGGTGGGTTATTAGGTCCTGTATCCCTTCTGTGTTGTATTCTCTCATGGTTGAAAAAGACATTTCTTAGAACAAGCTATTTTAAAAAGAAAAGCAAATATTATCCTTTATATTTCTGGCTTCTCTAAACCAGAAGGATACTTTGCAAAACACAAACTGTTCCCACTGAGTAGTACATGGGTCTTATCTGCCCACAGCATCTGTGCCTGTGCAGGACTTTCTGGGGGTACAATTTCCATTTTCACACAGAGATGGATGCTGGTAGAAGTACCAGTGTGAACGGTTATGCAAGTATGAAGGGTCATGCTCTGTTAAATCTAGTTTCCCTTCCTGTATTTTTATAGCAGCATCACTGCAGCCACATTTGAGTCTATGCTGCTTTAATTGTAGCAGAGGAGTTAAAAGGAAAGAACTGAGCCAAGCGTGCCCCTCAGCTGGCTGCTGAACCTTGTGGGTCACAGTGTGAGGAGGCAGAAGCCTGGCTCCATGCAGCTCTCCCAGCTTCAGGGATGCACACTTGGGCTGTTTCACACATGTGCACACGAGATTCACAAGTAAAGCTCTGCAGAAATAGCTGCACCTATATGAAGTCCTCATGGTGTAAGACAGCAAAGTTTTGGAAGGCTGGTTTGCTGCACTCCGTGTGAGGGCTGGGGCAGGCACACCACTGCCCGACCTGCTGCGGCTTTGGCCCACTGCAAAAATCTATGGTGAGCAGGATTGCTGGAAATGGACCACAGGCGTGAGACCTGTACATCTGTAACTAGATACTGCATGACAGAAGTAGGTACAGAAAAGGCAGGGGTTTAATTTGAAAACTGAAAAAAAAAAAAAAAAAAAAAAAAAAGAAAAAGGTTGTTTGTCGGTTGATTTGAGTCTCTCGGGTCTCTGAAGAGAGGCGGAGACATAACTGTATGAAACCCAGAGGTTTCTGTGAGTTAAAACAAACTGTTTCAGTTTGAGCCGCTTGCAGACAAGCCGATTCGGACGTGCGTCTTTGGAAACAAAGCACCCGCCGGTGACAGTCAGACCTGCCCGCTGGTTTGCGCAGAGCTGCGGTCACAGGCCTGTCCCGGGGAGCTGCCTGCGGCACACGCGTGCCAGCAGCATTCCTTCTCGGGCTGCGGGAAGGGGCAGTGCCGCAGGGAGCCCCGGCGGCCGCGGGAAGGGGCAGTGCCGCAGGGAGCCCCGGCGGCCGCGGGAAGGGGCAGGCAGGGAGCCCCGGCGGCCGCGGGAAGGGGCAGTGCCGCAGGGAGCCCCGGCGGCCGCGGGCCGCCTCCCGGGCCGGGTGCGCGGGCAGGCCGTGCACAGGCGCGCTGCACCGCCGTGACTCAGGCTGCGGACGCGCCGCTGCCCTCACGGCCTGCCCCGCCGCGGCCCGCCCCGGGCCGTGATCCTGACATCGCCCGCTCTGCACACCGTCATCTTCTTCCAAAGACAGCGCTGCCAAGCGCTGCTGCCAGCCGCTCACGGCTGCGCCGGGCACTCGGCCAAAGCTCCTGGCCTGAGCCCACGCCAGCTCGGCTCAGCCGATGAGTCCTAGTGAGACAGCGTGAGGGCTCCTCTGCGCTGCAGAAGAACCTGGGGCCTGGCAGTCCTGGAAAAACCTCGGAATTACCAGCCTCGAGACCGCCCCGTGCTCTTGAGGGAGAGCAAAACAAGGCAGGAGCTGTTGCAAACGCGTCCTATTTCCTCCCAATGAGTAACAGAAAGCCCCACCCAAATTTCACTCCTCACTCCCTCTTTATGTTAAAAAACAAACACGCTCCCGAAAAAAAAAAAAAAAAAAAAAAAAAAAAAAAAAAAAAGTCAACTTTTGCTACTGCGTGTTGTCCTTGCTTCCACGTGACCCAGGCATGTGATTAAGTTGTTACTTGTTTTTTATAGGATCAAATTCATAGCTGCTGTAGAAGCTTGTGTAACTTGTCAGAGCAATTCTTTACCCTGCCAAGTTACACAGGCTGAGGAGCTTCTCTGTGCCACAGGGTATCCTGCCTATCTCAGCTTTTTCCCTGCACCTGTGGCTCCTTCTCTCCATCCCTTTGCAAAGCCACCAGTTGCATACATTTTTAGGAAAATAGGCAAAATCCCTCTTAGCTACACTGCAGATCTTGGTGAGAGGCCCCCACCCCATGGTAAGTCAGTACTTTCTTCCTCTTGGAAGTATTGTTTGAACACAAGAGAAGGATAATGCTCCACAGAAAAAAAAAAAAAAAAAAAAAAAAAGGCCCAGCTTGCCAGCCTGCTGCTCTGTTTGGTTTCTGCTCACAGCCTGCACAGCCCTGCCTGTGTGGATGTGTTGAGTCATGTTGCGTGGCTGGATGGGATGGGGCTGTTTGCTTCAAGCCTGCTTTTTGTTCCCAGCTCTCCTGAACCATCAAATGTTAGCCATGCTAGGGAGCCACAGTGTTGTCATCAGGCCCCTTTCCCTCCTCGGCAGGCAGGAACTCTGGGGGGATCAAGGGGACTATGCAGAGCCTGTGTAAGGAAAGCATGGGGACAGCCTCTTCCTGAGGGGGTACAGATGACCATGGCACTGCTTGTGGTGTCTCCCTGTGACCAGTGTGCAATGCACTGGGCCACGTCCCAGCCGCTTCTCAGGTCTCAGTAGTTCCTGTGAATAATGGGGGGAGCCTCTGCATCAGTGACTGCCTTTGAGCAAGCCTCTGAGATACCTACCCAGGGCTCTGCTGCTGGAGTTGGCTGGGAACCAGGCCAGCACCTGATCTCTCCTTGTATTTACAAACCTGGAGTCCAGCCACAGGTCCGTGGTTACACAGAGGCATGAGGAGGAATCAGTGCTGCACTGCTGGTCCTCAGCACCTTGTCAAGGAAGCACTGTGAAATGCCTGTGTCTTACCTCAGTGGTAATTCCTGACTACCACAGAATCATGGGATGTGTCTGGCTGGAGGGGACCACAGTGGGGCATCTGGTCCAGCTCCCTGCTCAAGCAGGGCCATCCTAGAGCACATGGCACAAGATTGTGTTTAGACACCTCTCCAGACATACTGAGGCAGAAGACACAAGCGTCAACCTTAGAGATCTCCCCAGTTTGCCCCAAATCCATGAGTGCTTGCAACACAGTCTTCTTGGTATTTGTTTTTAATTACAAATGAGCTTTTTGTTCACAATGGTAGGTACTAACTTTCCTTCTGGGCTTTAGCTGCTCACAAAGTTGTTCTAGCAGTGATGGTGTCCTCTCCACTGTTGCTGTAGGGCTCACTGGTGTTAAATGCTGTAGATGCTTCTACCTGCAGCCATCACCAAGCAATGGAGACACTGCATGGTTTTTAAAGCAGGAGTCAGGTGTAACAGTCATATCATCTCATATAATATATATAATCATTATAATCTCCCCCATACAGAAAAACATTCTACTTTTCTATGGGTGTTTTGTTTTGTTTTGTTTCAGTCAAACTTAAAGCCTGAAGGCAACACTGGACACATGCTTGCTTTTCCCTTTTCCCAGTGTTTCCCCTCTTCTGTACTTTGCCACTCTCTTGTTGGAAAGGTAAATCTTAGAACACAAAAATTTATCATCCCATCTTTTGATATTGCCTGGATTTGAACAAGAAAGTCACAAGCCCTAAAACTCATTGAAAACTCCATGGGTTGCCCCATTCTTTGGGGAAAAAATCATGGTGTTAATGCGCTTCTGTTTGAAAAAAATTATATTTGGAAAAGCCAAATTGCTTTTAATGGAAGTTCAAACTGTCAGAACCAGGACATTTTAGGCTTTCTGTGCTGAAGTAAGAAATCATAAAATTAATAAATTTGTTTGGATTGGAAGAGACTTTCAAAGATCATCTGGACCACCCCCACTGCTGTGGGCAGGGACATCTTTCACTGGATCATCCAACATGACTTTTAACATTTCAGTGATGGACATCCACTTCTCCGGGCAAGGTGTTCCAGTGTTTGGATATCAGTTAGCATACATCAGGTCCTCAAAATATGTTTATTTCGAGCTTATTTAGTTATTTGTGTTCTGGTCTCTTTGATCATGGCTTGTGTGAGCACCTAGTTTCTTCTCTGGGCTCTAGGACTCTCTCCTGTGGCACGCTAGTCTGAAATTCCTCCTTCTCTCCCAAGGAACTCAGACAGCTCATGTCTGGTTTGCGTCAGACCTCTGACACAGGCTGAGGTCTCTGTGAACTACTAGTTTCTTTTTGCTGAACAGGAGCCTCTCATTTTTATTTTTTAAAATTTTATTTCCATAGTTGGGTAGGGTTCTCTTTTGCCAGATCACCAAACCATCAGCATGGAGATGCCAATTATCCATAGGTCCCTGAGCAATTGGTTGGATAGGGTTCAGTGTGTAGTATTCAGGAGCAGTCAGTATCAATTTTTGGGGTTTTTTTCAGATCAGTATAGCTTGTTGTTTCTTGTTGAAAATTACTTTCTGATATTAACAAGTCCCTCTCTTCTCAAAACTCTTTTTTTTCTTTAGTGATACCAGCAGGAAACACATTTCTGATGGCAGATATTTATAGGAGTAATAGACCTTCAGTTTTCCAGATTTCAACTGAAATGTCTACTTAGTATAAAAAATAAATTTAAAAAAAAAAGTCTGAAATACTTTGAGAAGGTCTGCCATTTTCTGAGAAACTCTATTAAAAATTAATTTTCAGTTCCTTCCTTTTTTCCCTGCCAATATTCTCTGGCAGGTGGGTGCTTTTTCTGGCCAGGAGGGGGACTAATCCACATCTGTTTTCTTCTTATCCTGGCAGGGCCTGTAGGTCAGAGATTGCCCCTGTGTTTGTACTGCTGCTGAGGGCACTAGGCTGAAGTTCTTCACAAAAAACAGTTCAACTGATTTTATTCTCCCAAATCAACAGCTACTTGCAAAAACAAAGAGAAGTATTTTTGCCAGTCTCAGATCTCTCTTATTTCCCCATGACAAGTTACACAGACTTCTGTGCCAGCCAAGGGAAATGCATCATCTCTCCTCATTGGTCATCGCAATTAACCTGAAGCTGTGAGCCAAAGCTGCATTTCATGAGCACAGAGCTTTCCAATGCAGGAGCTCTAGCTCTAGTGAGGGGTGCCACATTAGCAATGAGCTTCCAGACTCTCAACAGCAAGTCTGTTGCAATAACTCTGTTGATCAAATAAAGTTTCTGTTCACAGCACAGAGCCAAAAACTGTTTTTGATTGCAGCCTTGAGGGATATTTCTTGGCTCACAGTCAATGTTTTAAGCAATGTGCTGCTCTCCAAGTCATTGCCAATGTTTGAAATCTCTTCCTTCTTACTATTATCCTCAGAGATGTGGAATGAAGACTATTTACTTTCCCTCATAGTTCATAATGATTATTAAGCCAGGTATGAGGACTTGTGCATGAGAGTTGAATATAGCAGGCCTGTTCTGGCTGCGATACTATTTTCAGAAGAAGTGAGTATATTCAGAAATATGGCCAAGTTTTCCTTTTTTTCTTCTCCTGACTATATTTGTGTACTAAGATTTCAAGATTTCACAATACCATGTTGTATATGCACTCTGTGCTGGAAGCAGTAATAACAAGGTTTCTCACTGCCACATTACAAAGACACTTAAACAAGCCTCTTCATTAATAATCTGCTGCCTATACCTTCAGATTCCAGTGTCTGGTTTCACTGCCACTCATTCTCTCAGCTGCCTTTCCACCCCCCACCAAATTTAAAGCTATTTTGGGTGTCCCACCTGCCCCCTTGGGTCCTACAGCTCCTATGAAACAGATCCTGAGGCCATCTCAGAGAAGTGAGGAGTGACCGAGGTCCTGGCATAGATGGGGGATGTGAGCACTTGCAGATGTGTCCACACCACACCCCCAGCAGCTGTTTGCAGCTGGTACCACCATGTGCTGCTGTCCTGTGCCATGCAGGGGTGCTGTGAGGGTAGGAAGGGCAGTATATCTGCATTGGCACTGGGTTACATGGCAGCAAAAGAGCAAAGCTTGTTCAGCCAGGCTTTGACCAACCTGGCTATGCTGATTCTTACCCTGGGGACACCGTGGGCTCTGCAGACCACCTTCACTTGGTGCTGTGGAGGTGTATCCTAAAGTCCTTCCTGGCTTTCTAGCTACGTAGTTGAGCTCTGTTTTCAAAACAGACTCATTTACACGAGACTTCCACACATTAACAATTACATTCAGGCTCTCCATGCCAAAATCTCTTTGGAAAATGCAAGTTGCTGTTATAAGTCACTGCAGACAGTGGGTGGACTTATTGTTTATCTGAAGTCTGCAAGTAGTAGTTCTCTTAGCCCCTTTTTCCAAGGATGGAGAGATGGCAGTGGTGAAGATCCTGCTGTTGATGGAAGTGGGAACACAGAGCTCGCTGCAATGGGTACAGAGCCTGAACTGTCCTCTTCTTCCCAGATCCTTTTAAATTTAAGCTTGGCAGGTCACTGTGAAACATCCTCATATATTTGTTCTCTAGATGGAGAGAACTGAAATTTCTCAGGCTTTTTATTTGTCTCCTTCCATAAGCACTACACCCACCCTTACATAAAAATGAGATGTCTGCATAGCCCATGTGGACTTTCACACTGTACAGTTTTCTCCTGAAAATCAAATTTTTTCTTGCTCCAAAGAATGTGCTTTTTGCTGGATACATCAATTTACACATTCTCCCCATTGGCAAGGTCCTTTATCCTCTGCTTCCAGGTCGCTGTGGCACTACACTGGAGTCTGCAGGAGCAGGGACTGTTCTATGACTTGTTCATGTAGCACCTACAAAAATGAGTTTTTAATCTAAACACACATCCCTAGTCCATAAATATAATAAATTGGCATAATGAAAATGGATAAACTGGGAGTGTATTTCATTGTGGAAATAGTACCTAATATGGGAATAATTCCTAAAACTCTTCAGAGTTCCAGCACTCCTTTCTGCTTTGCTTTTGAGCACTCAAAAGCATGCTCTCTGCAAGATGGTTTGTGTTAGGAATGATGACATTTTCTTAATTAAATTTCAGAAATATCTAAGTGGCAGCCCTACTGGGCCAGAGTCAAGAACTTTTCCATGTTTTCTGGTGCTCAGGCAATGTTGTTGGTTGGTGACTATGAGTTTTCAGTTTATATTATCAACAACACATTGCTGATGGCAAATATGATCTAGCCTTTTGTTCTGGAAGCCTTATCAATGCAAATCTGTCTTCATAACTTAGCTATGCTATGCTAGCCAAAGAGAGAGCAGCATTAACTAATAATTCTATAGATATGTGTATGGCTTTTATTAATAATATAACCAGATATTTTGATAATGTTACAGTTCCTAAGAGCAAATGCTCATAACCAGGATCATGCTGCGTTTGACTCTTGGCAAGGAAAAAGACATACATGCTCCAAGGAAAAAATGGATGGATACAGGTAGGATCATGTAGGGCCAGTAGCAGGTATGGGTACAAGGCTCTGCTGGCAGAACTGAGCAATGGGGTCAGTGTCCCATCTTGCACGGGGCTGGCACCAAGGTTAAGTCAACCTGTGTCAAAATTGTGTCCATGAAGAAAAAGAGGTCGTTGCCATGGAAGACTCCCTTCTGAATATCATGGCTGGAACCACTTCTGAGGGAAGTCTGCTGCCTTGCTGGGACATGGATTAAAGGCGTGAAGAGAAAGCTTCTTACCCTCACACAGCCCTCAGATTGTTCTCCACTATAAATTTTCAGGTAGATAGCAATGATGTTGCACCAGGAAGTCCAAGGGCAATCAGGAGACATTTCAGGGCTTTGGGACAATTGGTTAAGGAATCTGGACCACTGGTAGGACCACTCTCTTATCCTACCAATTGCAGGGAATGATATGGAAAGAAAGAGGAAGAGACAACAAATCAATACCTGACTCTGAACCTGGTGTCACCTGCAAAATTTGGTAGATTTGATCATGGGTCAGTTTACGTGATGGCAGGGCTGTGGGTGGCAGGTAAGGCACACCTGTTTCAGAAGGGGAAAAGGATCTTTGCACTCAATACTTGGAAAAATTTGTTCACCCACCAAAGGGATTGTCAAGCACTGGAACAGGCTACCTAGGGAATCGGTGGAGTCACCGTCCCTGGAGGTATTTAAAAGATGTGTAGCTGTGGGACTGAGGGACATGGTGCACTTGGAACTGCTGGGTTAATAGTTGGACTCAATGCTGTTATAACTCTTTTTCAACATGAATGATTTTATGATTCTATGACTGCATTCTGGCCTATCCAAGTGCCTTTAAAATCAATACTCCAGATCCTCTCTGTAGTTAGGTCAGAACAGGGTTGTCTTTTAAGCAGTAGCAAATGTTCAGATAACAAGAAGACCATGTAAAGCTGTGTGTACGTATAAAATGTTGTCAGTTCCCAGCACTTACTTACCAGGTACTCCTCCAACTCCAGAGTATGCATACAGCCCCACACATGTAGAAGCTCCCCCCAGGCCTTTTGCCAGTCTCCCTGAAACTTGAATATGTGGTACATGCAGGTGGACTTTCTAACAGCACCACATTTCAGCAAGGTGCAGTGTTTGGTGCTAGTGCAGCACTGAGGGAGCTGCAGCTGCTCTGTGTCATCTTTCAGTGATGCTGTCTTTGCCTTTGCTTCTGTCCCTGTTCAATCTGTTTTAATTAGGTTCATCAAAGCCACCACAATACTGCTGCTGCAGAGCTCCCCAGAATGTCTGGCTCTGGCAGTACCTGGCACAGTGAGCAGAGGTTGTAGGGCTGCTGTCTGCCAGGTGAGGAGAGGTAATGGAGCTGCTGGGAGCAAGTCATTAAAGACTGAATACAGTTTGGGGTGAAAAGGCTAGCACAGGCACTTGGCTGCCAGAACACTCATGGGTGGAGGGGAGCCCTGAGGCAGCACTTTTGTGCCATATCTTCACTTTGAGGTTTGGATCTGGCCTTGAGGGCATCTCAGGGCCCTGGCAGGCTTTGAGGGTGGTATTGGGCCTGTGTGTGTGTGTGTGTGTGCGCGCATTGTTGATGCATTATGGAATTCAGAGGACAAAAGCTTGGTCAAAGAAACAGCAATTAGTAAGGAGGTGCCTAAAACTGAAGAGAACAGACAGTACAAGTAACCCAGATGTATCCAACTGGACAAAATAAGCTGTATATAAACAGTCTCAAACTGTTTACAAAGTCCAAAAGAAAGAGAAATACAAAAGATTCTTTTTTCTGTCTGAGAGCAGAGGACACATGCTGGTTCTTTGTCCCTTCCACCAGGGTTGGACAGCTTGCTGCTGGTGATGACACAGCCTGTGCCTGTGGTGTTTTGGGGTGTGGGGCTCCCCGTGTCACACAAGCGCTTCCATTGGTCACCCTGCCATTTCTGCAGTCTCTGCCAGATACACCAGGAGAAGCATAACAACCACTGTCACTGCTCATTTGATTTCTTTCTATTCTGCCCTTCTCCCTGTATCAGAGCATCAAATCATCCCCTGCCCTGGAGCAATCAGTCATTAACAAGAACCTTGCTACTGCCAGGGCACTTCTCAAGCAGTCAAGGTTACTTCTGGGAAAGAGAAAGTGAGTTAGATTTTCATCTGCTGCAAAAAGGAAAGAATGGCCGTTTTAAAACTCTGTGGTTTTATTTTTTACCCCATACCCATCCAGGACAGCAGTGTAGGGCTGCAGCACTGCTCAGGGATGGCTTGACAGAAACTAGTCTGTCATGATGATTAAATAAAAACTCAGCAAATAGATCCCCTTTTGCCAAGAGAGGGGGAACTTGGCAGAGGACACCTAGAGAATGCAAAGGACAAGCAAACATTGCTGAGATTGGAGCATAAAGTTGCTGATCTCTGGCTAAAGAAAGGAATTGCTTCAGGCGGCCAGAGGATGCTTCATGATCCCTCTGTTAGCAGAAAAGGCGCCTGCTGAAGTGTCTGTGGTGTGCATGAGCAGAGGTAGCAATAAAGTAACATTGCCAGGATCCTCAAGTGAACAGAACCTGCTGCAAGGAGATGTACTCTGGGTTAGTTGGTGACAAGCAGAATTCCCAGCAGCAATTGCCTCCTGCCCTGGGATATTTCTTCTACCATTTCATTCTGAGTGAAGCAATTGGCCTGTCAACACTCATGGCTAGACCATGTTCACAGGACCACAAGCCATGTTTATGCAGCAGAGTAGAGACTGGAGGTGGGCACAACACACTGCTGCCTGTGGGAGAAGGGAAGGTGGAGAGGGGATAGGATTTCTTAACCTTTACTGCTAGCTTCTTAGAAGGAAGCCTACAGCTCCTTAGTTAGCATAAAAAGACACGTATCCATGGAGCTGAAGAGCATTAATTCCTTCACTAGGAAAAGAGCAGAAACACAAAAATGTTGGTTGGAAGAGTCCTCTGAAGGCCCGAGGTCACAGGTTCCTGCTTAGCACAGGACTATCACATTACATCAAGTCAGCTTTGGCATTGTCTAGCCAAGTCTTGAGAGCCTCCAAGGTTGGAGAATGCAGAGTCTCCCTCTCTGGGACATGTTTTCCTTTAATGTCCATTCTCTTCTCCCATGCTCCAGCCTGGTTTTGTTGCCCCTCATTTGCCCATCTGTTGCTTGCAGGATGGATTGGGGTCTGTCAGTCTCCCCCTGAAGGAGGTGTGATTTGCAGTAGGGTCCTGTTGGATCACCTCTCCATCTCCCTGGCTCTGGAGTAGACCCACCCAGCTCCCTCAGCCTCTGCTCCTAGCTGGAACGCTCTGCCCCAGCTGTCTCAGTACCTCCCTAACTGGGTCTGCTCACACTGAGGGGTCCAAAGCAACGCAGAACATCACTGGTGGTTCGGTGAGGATGTTCCCTCTGCCAGCTACATGCCTCCTCCTGCAGTCTGCCAGGCACTTTGTCCTGCTGGCAATGCCAGCACATACTGGGCTCAAACAAGGTCTGACCTGTAATTATAGCAACATGAAAAGCAGCAGAGGTCTCGTTCAGTACACTGGAGATAGTACAGTAAGCAAACAGTTTCAAAATCCAATTTCATAGACACAGAGATTACATTAATCTCTTTTAATAGCTAAACAATTCAGTTTTCAAGATAGGACAAAGCATGGGTTATTCATGACAAAACTGGTGCTTCAAAGGTGCCTGCATCAGATTTAGAATCCTAACTCCTAAGCTCCTAATGGTAGAACCGATTGTATCTTTTCATACAGTAGTGCTACAAAACTTGCATTTAATCTCTTTATATAACATGCTGTAGCTGCCTGGGCTTGCCTGTGGGAGGCAAATGTAGATTGTCTTTGCCTTCAAATACCTTACGAGGAAACCTACCCAACTCTCACCAACTGATCTTTGGGGCCTGTGGAATGATAAAAGCTCAAGTTATCAAAGTATCTGTAAACTGGCTTCTGATTTCTTGCTGGAGCACCTCCCTGAATCTGGACCCTTTGATTTAAGGTAGCTTCTTTCTTTCACCATGTCTCAACAGGCAGGAAAGGGCATAGCTTTAATTCCTGTTGGCTCAGTCACATTAGCTCAACATGACTGAAAATCCCTCTTCACCTCTAGAAACGCAGAAGTGAATGCGGATCTACACTGGAATCTTCTGCCCTTGTAATAAGTACTGTGTAATATACAGGGATGTTTCTATACATCCAAAAATATTGGTGTAAAATGGTTTTCTTGTTGACACTGATTTGCTTGGAGAACCCAAATTATCTGTCCTGGGGAAGGCACTATTTATTAAACTAGATTGCATGATTTTAGAGAATTTCCAAGCCTTATGGTCTAGCCGTATCCATTTTGGGTTGTTTTCTAGTGTGTGTATTGTGATTTAGGGCTCTGACAAATGAGCTCTACCAGGTGATGGTGAGGTGACTGAAGAGGTGACCCACTAGCTTTTACTGCTCTGCTGACAAAGATCATGGTTCCTGCAGTGGAGCTGGCAGAAGAGAACCAATGTCCAGGGCAGAGCTGCTCCAAATGGCATTTGAGTTGAATCTCCAAAATCCAGGTGGGATTAGACTAAATAAAAGACTGTGAACTAGAGATACTGAGATGTTGTCCATAATGGTTTAATCCCACCCAGAACAGCTCTGTTTCTGTGCCTCAAGTCCTAACAGATCCTGCCCCATGTTTCTGTCCCCTCCTTTACACCAGAACTGGCAGTCATCTGATGCTAATACAAAATTATATAGAGACTTCAAGCCAGCCAAATTTTCTTCTCATTCACTCAGAAGGTGTGGAGGAGACTGAAACACCACCAACTTCTATCAGGTTAATCATGATACCTATCACTCAGGTTGTGGTAAAAATGTCCCTGTGTTTCAGTGGCACTCTACCCTGTGGTCGCAGGGTGATGTCAAGCAAAAGCAGGTGACAGTGTCTTCATCTGCTCGGTTTTTTCCGCCCAAACAAAAATCTGGGGCCAGAGCCTTCCCCTGATGCTCCTGTATTAGCCTGAGATAGCCAGGCTCTGCTGCTGGGGAAGTCCCTTACCCTTCAGTGTAACTCTGTTCTGCTGCAGGGGTAACCTGCCCTAGTGGTGGCCTGGCTGTCAGGAATGGAGCTGGTATGAGCAGTTGACTCTTTCCCTTCCTGACTCAGAGGGTGTCTGGCCAGGGACTGCCCTTGCACCCCTGTGCAGCAGCAAGCAGGAACCACACCAGGAGAGAGCCAGGACTGACTGACCTGAGCAGTATTTCCCAGCTAAATTGCATGAGAGTTTTCCTCTCCCTGGCCCATTACTAACATGGCAAAAATCAGTGGGAAAATGTCTGGGCCTTAAATATACAATGAGCCTTTCCCCACCCATTACCACCTAACTGATAAGCTGCTCCAGGCTACCTTGTTTATGTTTATGAGTGTTTAATACCTCGTAGCATTTGCATTTGCCTTGAAGCTCCAGGCAGCTATGTGCTGTAGTATGCTGAATTTTTGTGCTCTAAGTACAAACAGATGTTTGAAGATCTGCTTTGAAGCAAATCTATGCCCTCTACATTCTCTCCCAAGACTCCTCAGGAACAGTATGCATCACTATATTCAGAGCAAAGCCTTGAAGGGCAGTGAGAGAAGAGACACATAGGAATACTTTGCAGTGGAACAGGAGCACATAGTCACATATCTGTTGCATAAATCCTTCACAGCAACACTTCGGACATCAGCATGCATGAAAAAAATTTGCAGGGCCTCATTCCTGCAAAGCAGCTGCTGCTGTATGCACAGTTTTTAGGCTTGCCTGTCCTAAGGACAGACTCACTAGCCAGATCCTTGTTGCCCTCAAGAGCTATTTCCTTCAGCCTAAATAATTTCCCTGATACCAAAAATCTCAGGGTGAGCAGAAATAGTAAAACCTGAGCAATGTGCACAGATGGCTCTTGCTCACTTCCACTGCTTCTGCCAGCTGCTCCTAGGTGTGGAAAAGCTTCAGAAGGCAGAGTCAAGTGACATTAAGTAATTTGACTCTCTCTCAAAAACTCAATTTAGAGTCAAAACCTGTGAGATATTCCATGATACTTCATGTTACATGCAAAATAATGGGGAAGTTTTAACAGCTTCTGCCTCAGGCAGCTCCCAGTTGATGTCAGAACACAACAGAAAGGCTGACAGGGAAAGGTAAGATGGCAATGGTGAAAGCAGCCAAGATTGTGCAGTGATTACTGTGTGGGAGGTTGTAGCCAGGACTCTCAAATGACTCAAACCACTATGGCACAGTTTCAGTTTTATTTCTTCTTTTCTCACATTTTGAGGGAGAAGAGGATGTGTCTGGAAGTTCAGATGCTAGCTTGGAACTTGGGTGATCTCCATTCTGGTTTCTGCTTTGCCAGTGACTCCCCTGTGTAAGCTGCTCCCATCCTTCTGCCTTTTACCCCTCGTTCTCCAAGGCAAATGTGCTTCTATACCTCTGAGGTGTGTGAGATTTACACCTGTGAGGAATTCAGCTACGCTATGAGAGTCATATCAGGCCCTGAAGTGGTTTGGTCTGCATTACCTTTTCACTGTAGGCAATGGACAGTAAAGGGGATCCTCCTGAGCCTCCAGAGTAGCTTACTTTCAAATGCAAAGAAATGTTTGACCTGAACTGCATAGGGAACTGATATTGTGCTGTAAATCTCTCTAATTCACTCTGCAGAAGGCTTTTTCTTAATTCTGTTTCATTTCATACTTCTCACATTTCTTGCTTGAACATGAAAACTATTCATTTCTTTATTTATAGAATTCTTTTTTATTTGCTAGTAACCACTCTTTTTTCTTGCCTAGTTCTTCCTCCCTTCCTCCTCCTCCTCATCCATGAGTTCAGGGGATGACAAAAGCATCTATCTGGGAGCCTGGAAGCTGCTTGCTGTACCCCTGTTTACCCAGCACCCCTAAAGTGTCCTGAGTGGAGAAGAGGCCATTCTGGGGGGACAGCTGACTTCTGGGCCTTCCCCTGAGAATTACACTGTGTACATCTGTACTGTAGTTAACAAATCTTGTCAGAGGTAGTGGTTTCTGCAAGTCATGTAGAGCAGATCTCCTTTGAGCAGCAATGAAATTTGTGATTTTTTTTTTTTTTTTTTTACATCTACAACCTCAGTGGAAAAGAAGTGTGATTCTTGCCTTGTGTTTGCAGCTGAAACCTTATCAAGGACAGAAAAGAAGTCGCACCTCTATTTTTTTAATCTTCTGCACTGCACAAACAGTGTTTTTCCAGTGTAAATTGGGAGCTGTAAGGCTCTGTGGGAGTGATCTCCTTCTAGGAATTTATTTCATGTGGCTGTGAGTGGCTCAGCAAAATAGGATGGGAAAAAAAGAAAGAGGCCCAAACCTCTAAATAACTGAAAGAGTGAAAGCACCCAGTGAATGAATCCCCACATTAAATCTCCTATTTCTTCAGAAGAAAGGAAACCTTTCCCAAGGAGCTGACACCTACTTAGAGTGTTTTGTGTTTTGTTTTCTCCAGAACAGCCAAGTTACACTAGGAAGTATGACCTGCCCAGTCAAAACAAATAAATATTCTTGGGGTTTGCCTTTTGCCTGCTCAGTGCCAGTTTTCTGTGCCCAGCATGAGTCTTTTAATAAATTCTCTGCAATCGTGGAGGCCAGGGAGAGCTCCATGGCCCTGTTACCTCCACAGTGGCTGACAAAACCCAGAAGAGCTCAGCCAGCCAATGACCCCACATCCCAACAGGCTGGCACTCCAAGAGGCTGGCACTCCATTTTTGACCTTGCTTTCTGTTTTCAGTGCAGGGTTTCCTGCTTGATCTTGTCTTTCGAGGAGGGACTATGTCCAGTTCTCTTGTAGAAAGGGTGATTTTTAAAATTGTCCTTATTTAAAACAAAATAACTGTGTTGGGCAGCAGTGAAAACTGAGAGCTGAATGCAGTCTGGTGTGTGCTGTGCTGATGTGATGAGGCTGGGCCATGAGTCCAGCAAATTTTGCTCATTTCTGTTTGGTGGTAAGCTGCTCTGTAGAGTATTTTTCCTTTACCCTGGAGCTTCCTCCCAGGACCCTGCCAGTAACTTGATCTTGCTTTGATAAACCATCATGCAGACACGACATGAAACTGTAGTTCTAATGACCTGCGTGATTTAAAAATCAAATGACACTTTCTCAAGAGAAAGTTCTTTAGTTCCAGTGTTTTCCTAAGATAATTATACCAAGGCAGCATATTACCCTCCCCTGTAGTTTCATTTATTGCTCACTTTGTCTAAACTCCTGCATGCCATTGCACTGCATTATTTTGTCATGTTCCACCCCATCATTTTAAAATAGCTTCCCTGTTTGTTTAAAAGTACAGCAAAAGCTTTAAAGACTTGAGGAAAGTGATGCCATATACTTTGTGTAATGATGTACAGCCTGCTGGTTCAATTTCACTGCCTTGTAGCACCAAATTATGAAACTCTTTGCCTCTTCATCTCCTCTGTCTTCTGAGCTAGCAAGAGATAAACAGGAAAAAGGGGAGACACCTTCTGTTTGATTTTGTCTGACTCTCAAGTCAGTTCAGGCTCTGATATTAATAACTTCCTGTTTTGCTGTAAGTCTTCTGATAAGTGAAAAGGCTCTGTGTGCTTTGACTTTTCATCCTGAACTTAGGCAACTGCCTGACTAGTGTATTCCCAGCCCCTGGGCTACAAATTCCAGTTTGATGCTTACCTCCAGGCCAGAATTTCAGAGTTGGAATCCAAATCACTGAAAATTTTGATGCCTAAATGCAGGGTTAGTTGCCAAAATACAAACTAACTGACAGCCAAACACTTGCTGACCCTGTAAGTGTCTTGAGACTTGAGAGGGCAGAATCTATACAAATCAGACTAATTTTATTTAGGAACTCAAATAAGCACCTTAACTTGAAATGTTGGGCTGTTGTTCATTGCTCAGGATGTGCTCAGAACTAGAAACAGAAAAGAGGATCTGCAAAATAATGTGGAGAAAGGTGCATTTGTGTAATATCACTTGTGCAAGATGCTTGTGAAATGTAGTTTGTGTTGCATTGCATATTTTTTCACACAGCCTTAAAATAGTAAGACCTTTTCTTTTCCAGCTGTCTGTAGCAGGTTTACCCTGGTGGGTGCCAGGTGCCCACTAAGCCACCCTGTTGCTGTCTTTGCCAGTGGGACAGGGAGACAATGAGATGGAGAACAACCAGAAGGTGAGATCAGGCAGTTTTATTACAGTGAAAGAAAAGAAATAAGCGAGAATCAGCATGTACATAAGCCAAGGGAAAAGCCAGTCTCTACTTCCCATCAGGAAGCCATGCTTGGACACTTCTGGGAAGCAGGGCTTCAGTAATGGTTCCCTTCTATCAGACCACAGCCTAGTTTGTTAGGGCTGTTCACCTGTTCAGGGGTAAAGTCCCAGGCAATGGAACATGATAACCTAGGAACTTACCAAATCCCTCCACACACCCTTCCACCAGGAACTGGGTGCCTCAGGGCAGATTTTAATAGCTCCTCACTTAAAGGTTGTTTTCTCTTGCACCAGGATGATGGCAAATTCCATTAATTCCATAGAATAACAATGGTGTTGGCTAATAATACTAACAGTATCAGACAGCATATGTAAGGATTGGCAATGACCATGGAAGTCTGCATTTAAGAAAATCATCCGCATTCAACATATAATCTTTATTAGAACAACAGAAATGGAAAGGAAAGGGAAAGGGAAAGGGAAAGGGAAAGGGAAAGGGAAAGGGAAAGGGAAAGGGAAAGGGAAAGGGAAGATGTTCTCCACACCAGATCCAAAAATAACATCATCACAATACAGAACAAAAATGGACAAACTACACAAAATCCACCCCTAGACCCTTCACTACAATTACAGTGCAAATTCCCCACTATCATTCTACTTGATAACACAGTTTAATACTTGTTTTGCCCAATATTTCTCCCAATTAATATCCTTCTTGCAAAGTCCTTGTGAGTGCCCACATTCTCCACCAAAAACTGTCGTAGTTTGACAGTGGCCAAATGCCAGACACCCACAGAAGTTGCTCACTCATCCTCCCCTGCCACAGCTGGGCAGAAGAGAGAAAAGTTTAATGAAGGCTTCATGAGTTGAGATAAGGACCAGGAGAAAAAAATTCCAAGGGCAAAGCAGACTCAACTTGGAAGTACAAAGTGAATTTATTGCTAACAAATTCAGAGGAGGATAATGAGAAGTAAAATAAGCTGTTAAAACACCTTTCCACCCCCAGCCCCTCCCTCCTTCCCACCCCCAGGAACAGGGCAGGGGACAGGGCATGGGAGTTTTGGTCAGTTCATCACCCGAGATTTTCTTCCACTCCTCTCACAGGGAGAGGAGTCCTTCTCCAGTGAGGCCATGGGGTCCCTCCAATGGGAGAGAGTTCTCTATCAACTTCTCCAGTGTGTTTCCAATCTCATGAGCAGCAGTCCTCCCAAAACTGCTTGTGGCGTGGGTCACTTCACTCTTCCACAGAGTGCAGTCCAACAAGGACAGGCTGCTCCAGCCTAGAAGCAGGGACCCAGCAGGGACCCCCTCTCTCCCCCAGGTCTCCCACTGGATCACAGCCTCCTCCAGGCATCCACCTGCTCTGACATGGGCACCTCCCCCAAGGGCTATGGGTAGATCTGTGCATCCCACGGGGATCCCCATGGGCTGTGGGTGTATCTCTCATCCCCCATGGATCCCCATGGCTGCAGGGGCACAGCTGCCTCACCATGGTCTCACCATACCTGCAGAGGAATCTCAGCTCAAGCACCTGGAGCACCTCCTCCCCTCCATCTGCTCTGACCTTGTTGTCTCCACGTTGTTTCCCTCACATGTTCTCACCTCCTCCTCTTCTCTAGCTAGAATTAACACTGTGCATGCACCTCACTTTGTTTTGTTTTCTTCTTAAATCTGTAATCACAGAGGCGTTACCAACCTTTCTAATTGGCCCAGCCTGGCCAGCAGCATGTCCATCCTCAGAGCCATTAGAGATTGGCTCTGCTAGACGCTGTGGAAGCTTTCAGCAGCTTCTCACAGAAGCCACCTTTGTGACCCCCCTCCAACTACCAAAAATCAGGCCATGCAAAACCAACACACTACAAGTTATTCAAATAACTTTCCTTGTGAATTGAACTACTTCCTGTGGATAATACACTGTTTTGCTACCTGCTGCAGAAGTAGAGTCCCCCTGAATGCCTAATGCCTGTGTACTGCTGCTCTGCATGACTGGGAACAGTCTCCTGATCACAGTGTGAGACAGGAAAGCTTAGACTTAGCAGTACTATGAGATTTACAAATCACAACAGCTAATCAAGATTTAAAGCAGCTCCGGACTGAAAAGGCTAGCAAGTGGTCCAGCTGTGAGTTAATTCATTAGTTGCAGTAAATATCACTGGAAGAGCTTGTCAAAAGGAAATGTGAAGCAGCTGAAAAGAATCATCCTTATAGTGAATGTCAGAGGCTTTTGCAGCTGTCATCCTGTGGACTGGAGACTCTGGGCATTGGAGAGAAAATGAGGGTGAAAGACATAAAAATTTGAGTAGAGAGGATAAAGTACCAGTTCCCACTGAGTGATTATAAAGGAAGCAATCTCACCACTACAGGGACCTAATTAGAGACTGAATCTCACAACCATCTAACATCTCCTCCAGGACTCTGAGAAACCCAAACCAGCAAACACAGCCTGCTCAGAGCAGCAGCAGGAGGATGCTCTGCTGCTTCAGCAGCACGATGGAGTACCACATTTGTGTAGCTGGGGGTATTTCCAGTGTTCTTGTGTCCTGCTCAGTGCTCACTTAGGTCCAGAGGAGCCACATCATTTTCTTGCCTGCCAGCACAGCATTGTCCTGGTCCTACAGAAGGCAACAGTAGGCTTCCACTGCCACATACCTGAGAATCACAGAGGAAAGGCACCAGGACCCTTTTCCCCAGGAAGATATAAGAGTTAATTGTCAACATTAACAGGACAGATTTTCACATTTTTATGACTGATCTGATAAATCACTGTTTTTCTTGCTCTCCTAGATGTGCAGAACAATGTCAGTCCTCAGGCCCCCCTGAAGACACCAGTGGTGTCAGTCAGAGGTTCCATGTACGGTTCACTCACGCCTTGGTGCAGGGCTCAGCTCCACCTCACTCCAGCTATTGCCCATCTGAGACACTGTCACCTTTCTCTCCATCTTTGTGGAAATGTGGAAACACTGGCTTTAGTTCCACATTAATCTTTGGCAGCAATGCCCACTCCTGCTCTAGCTGCTCCCTCCTACCTCTGAGTTGCAGTCCATCACCTCACCATTGGTATGCCAAGCAGGGAATTCTCTGAGTTGGGTCTTTTCTTTGTCTCGTGATGATTTCTAAGCAGCAATGAGTTTTCACTGGATTTTATTTATGACTGGTTCATTCTGGGTGCTGGTCCTCGGCACTTCCCTCCTGATGCCAGGAAGGGCTGTTCTAGCAGGAGCCATGCTCTGGGGTGGGTGAGCAGCAGGGTCAGCAAGAAGGAATTCTTGTACCTGGTATTGCCATGAAAGGCACTTCTAACTGTGAGAGTTCAGGGGGCTGCAGGGATGCCTTCCATTATCACTACTGCTAGCAGTGACATTTTTCTCAAGCAGAATTTTCCAGGCATAGGGAAGGTCTGTGCCTTCTGAGACAACTCAGACAGCTCGGGAAGAGAAGGGATAACTGCTCAGGATGCACAGGTGTATCGTGTTTGGGGGCCATTGTATTATGGGTCTCCTCTGAAGCTGGGAGGAGACAAGTGACCTGCCCAGAGAGAGCTCAGCTAACATCTGACAAGGACATTTTCATAGCCAAGATAAACAGATGCCTTTAGTTTTGTTATAGGGAAAGCAAACTACTAGCCTGGGACCAGGCTAGCCTATATCTTTACCATATGAAACAAGCCTAAACCACTTCATTTGAGGTTGTTATTTATTTGGGTCAATATGAAACATTTCTAGCATTTATTTTCCATTTTTGGCTGTCACATGCTGCTGTCTTCACTCCTATGTATGTGTTTTCTTCTCTAACATTCCAGATCTCCTCTCATGCAATATTTTAAATCCTTATTAAATGGATGCTGAAGATGGAGAGTATTAGTTACCTTCCATGACCACTCTGGCCACGATGACTTCCTTTGCTTGACAAGCTGATTACTTTGTCAAGGTGAATGTTAAGTCTATCTGAAGTATCTCTGTGTGTCTTGTGCAAGATTGCAGTTGCAAGCTGGTTTCTTATTGAATATGCAGTTTCTCCAGACACAGAATATATCTTTGAGGGGATATTTTCCCTTCCACTTTCCTCCTGAGAGTGATGTTGCTGCAGTTTATGCCTATAAGACTTAGATGGCTGTATCTTTGAATTTGACAAGCTAGTGGATGGCAAGCAAACCCAACTGATGAAATTCCATTGATAAAGAAAATTCTCATCCTAGCAACTACCCAGAAAAGTAGAGATTAGGAGTTAGTAACAACTGCACTAAGTCTGCCAAAGCTGCTGGGGATGTGACCAAGACACTTTTGTGGAGCAAAAGAATCACTGCAGTGCTTGCTCCCTGCTGCCCTTCATCAGCAGGTTTGGAAGAGCAGCATCTCAAAGTACCAGTTATAGGCAGTAGGGATCAGTCAGGAGCCTTTGTGACAGCTTTGCAAAAATGGCTTAACACTGCATGACTCATTAAAGTAGGAAAGAAACTTCCAGTCAGCTGTCGCTGTGGTTGGTGTCTCAGATTGCCACTGGCATGGGAGTCCCTAGCACTGTTCACAGAGCCAGTGCACAGCACAGGATCCAGGTGTGCCTCTGCTTGCCAAAGTGGCTGTAGGCAGAACCAAACTTTGCCATGCACGAGCCACCCAGGCCTCCAGTGAGCTTCAAATGTTCATATCCTGTGTGATCCCTAAAAGAGGCCAGACAGCAACTGCACCAGGGAAGCTGTAGCATAAGTAGTGCCTTCAGATTGCCTGTTGGATATAGTTGAGACACAATAGCAAAACACAAGTAAATGAAATGCATTTCTTAGCAGTTCCTGAGAGTGAACAGGTTGTGTTGTTTGTGAGCTGCAAGCCACAGAGAAATTGCTGCCTCTGGCCCCAAAATAGCCTTGTAAGAAGGTAAGAAAATTTCCACATTTCTCTTAATTATTTCTAGATGGTACATTATAAGCAACTATAGATATTAAGAATTCAGGAAACACTACTAAGCAACACAAAGAACAGAAAACAGAAAACTTTTCTGAGAAAAGTGGGGGGAAAGTTCTGTGCCACTGAATGCTTTGGGAGAATAAGTCCTAATAGCTACAGCAGCCAAATGTCACCTGGGACCAGCGTGTCTCAACAATGTCTCAACATCTTGAGAGAAAAAGTTAGAAAGAAAAAGTTAGCCAATATTGTTTTCTGGTGGTACAGGAACATTAATTTCTCTAACCCTGTGTGCTTGTATTGACCATCTTGGACACCTGAGGGGGCAGGTCACAGGAAAGCCATGTGTAGACGTGATTTTCAAAGGCATCTATTTCCAGTGAGTGTGAACCTCATTAACTGTTAGGAATAAATCTTTTCCTGGCATATTGTAACAGAAACAGTAAAATAAACAAAAGCATGGTGTACTTTGTAAGATGAGGCAAGCAATTGTAAGAGGCACCTTTGTAAGAGGAACCTCAGGGCTACACGGCCCACAGGCAAACCAGCTCTGGGTGCCATGTGAGCACTGAGGACAAATGCTGGGCTGCTCTCTTCCCAAGCAGATGCTGTCCTATGCTTTCTCTCCTCACAGGAGGAAGGAGCAAAAGCAGCTTTTACCATCCAAGCGATGACATTCCTGCTGCTCCTGGGTGGAAAGAAAGGGAGCTCCTCTCCCCGTCTGCCTGCGAGGGAAGGAAGCACTGACTGTTGGTGTGAGGGGCAAGGAGCTGTCCCAGGGCTCCAGGAGAACCTTGTTCTCCGCAGGGAGCTGCCCCAGCCATTCCCAGTATGCTGGGATGCCCTGGCCCGCCCCTCCCAGCCTCCCACTCCACTCCGCAGCTCCGAGCTCTGCCTCTTCCTGTCCTGGGAAAGGCAGAGGTGGGGAGCAGGCTCCCAGCAGCTCCAGAGGAGCAGAGAGTCTCTGTCCATCGGAGATGTAGGGGATGAAGAAAGCATCTCTGCCGTAAGGGCTGCAGGCAGGAGCAGCCACCAGCCTCCCTCCGCAGCCGGCGGCACTGTGCTTTTCCCCGCCGTTTCTTCCGTGCCGCCTGTTTTCCTGTCTCCCTGCAGGAGGGCTGGCTCTGGACACTCCTCCTGGGGCTGCCAAGGCCGGCGGCAGAGCCCTCCGCGCAGGGCGGTGGCCGCGGGCGCTCGGCATCGCCCGCCGCTCGCCCGGCTCTCCCTGCCAGCAGAGACCTCCTTCTGCCGGACAGCGAGGTAACCTCGCCGCTGAAACAGCTGGGACGGCCGCCAGCCCACATTAATGGCATCATTAGCGTCCCCGGGTTATTTATAGGCTTAAAAATGCCTCGGACCTGCAAACTGAGCACAGTTGCTCCGTGTAAGGCAGGGACTCACGGGTCTGCTTCTGCCTTTCCCCTTCCTGCTGTTTCATTCTGGTTGCTGGGACCCTAAAACCTCCGGAGGACGCACTGTTTCTCATTGTGAAGCTACTTTGTAAACCTTCCTGACTGAAGGGATACAAACAGATACTTCCCCCCCGCCCCCTCCCTAAGAATGCTGTATTTGTCTGGTCTCCTTCCTCCACCAACTTTTTCTGTGCACACTGTGTCCTGTGGCCCTCTTAGAGAAAATTCTCTTTTTGATTAATTCCTGGGGCAAAGGCTAAGCAGCCTCACAGGAATTAGTGATTTCCCACCTGTGAGCTCTGTGGGAGGAAGACTGAGATTCTCATAGCTGTGGAGGGCATGGAGAGCCCTGAGGACACGTAGGGCCCTAGTGAGAAATGCAGATGCAGCTAGTGATCATGGAGCTCCTCCAACAAAAGCCAGCACAGCTAGCCCAGCTCCTGGGCCTAGCCCAGTCCTACAGGAGCCTCATGGGACTGGTGAAAAAAGAAAAAAACACCCCAAGTGTGTTGGCCCCAGAAGAGGAGCTTTTGGCTCGTGACCTGTGGCCATACTGCCCGGCCTGTTTCCCAGCAGTCAGTGACAGGTAAGTGAAAAGGAGACTTGTTAGCAAGCACAAATCCAAGGGATAGGCTGTGTGACTAGGATATAGATGGCTCCATGAGTAGGAGAAATAAGTAAAAATGCCTGTCCTCACACCCAGAAGCATGGATCACCCAGCGTGGCAGCTCATGGAAGTGAGGTTGTTTCAGAGACAGCCACCCTTCACTTCACTGTTGCTTTTTTGTTGTATCAATGTGAGATAAACTCCTGTGTCAGTCTCTCCTTGGCTCTTATCTTCTAGGGATGAAATAAAGAACCAGCAGAGAACCACTCAAACCTCTGTTGTCTCTTTTTCCCTCTGGGCAGTGAGAATACTTCAGGGCTGAGTGAAGGAGCCCAGCATGGTGGGAGGAGGGTTTTTTTGCCACTACAGGTGAAGCCACAACCCTGGGGTGTCCTACCAGCAACTGGTGGTTTTGAGGCATCTTCAGGCCTTGCTTTCCCTTCCTCTCCTTCCCAGTTGGGTTCTTGGCTCCAGATCTCCTCCATCCCATCTTGGCCAGGCCCCAGCTCTCCTGGGATGGGGCTGTGATGAGGGTGGGAATGCCTGTTCACATCTCACTCTCCACATCTGTCAAATGGGACCATGGCACTCCACTAACTTTATATGGAAGTGTTCCAGACCAGGTTGGATGGGTCTTTGAGCAGTCTGGTCTGGTGGAAGGTGTCCCTGCTCATGGCAGGAGAGCTGGAACTGGATGATCTTTAAGGCCCTTCCAAGCCAAGCCATTCTGTGATTTTCTACAGTCCTTTGAAAGGCAAAAGCACACACGCGGTTCTTCAGCCATCCAATGATCTGAACTGGGAGAGTATTTCCATGCCTGATATACATGGGATCCTGTGTGATTTTAAAGGCTTTGAGGAAAAGGCCAGTCATATGCAGCACCTGAGACAAAGGGGGAAGGGGGAAAAGAGTAATGTTTAACTGTACTCTATTTATTCCAGGAAAGAGACACATTTTATGTAGTTGTGTCTCATCTAAATTCCTGAACATCTGACCAGAAAAGTCAGTGCAACTTTCTCACTAGACAGATGTCAGACTAGGGGAGTGTCTTGTGACAAAAGAGACCATCTGGATCTCAAACTGATTACCTGCTTTGAAAAGTGAATACAAAAACTAGAAGTTGTTTTCTTTTAACATGATGTCTAAACTTCATTTCAGCTCTGGGACACCTACCCCTGAATGCTGGTGCTACAGAGCTTCTGTGGCATTACTCACCCCTGATACAGAAAGCAAGTGCTGGGTTTTTTTTCCTGTTTCACTGGGCTACACCCAGTTGTAACCATATTTAACCTTCCTTTTTCTAGCTGCCAACACTGGGTGGCACTAAGCAACTCCTTCTGACATTTTACAAAATTGACTCTAAAAACTTGGATCACACTGATTTGGCTCCACTCTGTCCTGACAGCAAATGGTTTTGTTTGAGAAACTTTGGATCATATGGCTGCTGCATAGAAACATCTGACTTGCATGGCATGTTTTGTACTTCCCTGGTTTGTTTGGTTGTTAAAACTTTCATGAAACTCTGGCCTTACAGCCTAGTAAAGGTTCAATGTGCTGTTGGACTTGAAAGCCAAATTTCCTGTATTGAGTTGAGTATTTATGGAATACTTGAATATATACACCTGAATATCTAACCTCTACTTTATGCCAGAGTTTTAAATAAGTCTCACTGAAAGACTGAGGTTGGAAGGCACCTCTGGAGATCACCTAAGCCAAGTCTTCTACTTGAGCAAGGTCAGCCAAAGCAGGGTTAACAGGTGGTTCCCAGAGGGTTCCAAGATCCTGTTGCCTACCCAGAGTTTCTTTGTCAGTCTCGAAGCAGAGCCTGGACACTGCCACTTCTGCTGGCCACCACTGTCAGCTGTTCTCTGTAAAAGTCCTGCTAAAATAAACCAGCTTTAGAAGAAGCACCCCCAAAAACACGTGGCTGTCACCCCCACTGGCTGTGCTCTCCCTGCAAGTGCCCCAGCCACCCTTTAACCAGCCTGTAATGGCTCCAGCTAGCTCTGGGAGATGCTGGTGGGTATGGTGATGGAGGTGGCAGAACATCAGGGCAAGGTGGGTTGTCCTCAGAGGACACCCCAGGTCAGTGAGGAGCCTGGTCTAGTGGGTGGCATCCATGCCCATGATGGGGAACTGGAATCAGATGATCTTTGAGGTCCCTTCCAACTCAAGCCATTCTATGATGCTCTAACTTGTGGCCATTCTCAGCTATGCCACTTTGGAGCCCCACTGCCATGTCCTGATAACAAACACTACCATTGTTGTGGGTGTACCTGTCCCTAAGAAGGTGTTTACATTCTAACAGACAGCAGATGGCATAACCTGTTGGGGTCATAAAGATCTGTGTGCTGAAAGGAGGACATAGAAACACCGATGAGAGTAGCTAAAAATCCTCAATACAGAAATTAAGTAAGCAAGTCTTGACAGACTTGCCACAGCCATTCTGACAGCAGTGGGAGAGGTGCAGCTGAGGAAAAAGCTGCCCAGAGTGAGAGATGGTGACTGCTGAAGGTCCTTAATGTCTCCAAGCAGAAGAGCTGGCAGAGGGTGAGACCATCTGGTGGCTGCATTAGAGCCAGGGCAGCAATGGTCATACATGAAGCAGTATCTGCAGTTTCCCTTCCCTCTCCTGTGGCAGGGGGAAGTAGAGCCAATGATGTCTGAAGAACAGCTTACTCACTGAAAAGTGCACTTTCTGGTTGACCAAAGCTATCTGCCAATTGGTGTGCAATCATTCATCAGAATTAGCCCCGAAAATTAGAAACATAAAAATGGCTTGCTTTGTTGGTTTGGGGGTTTCTTTTACTTGTTTGTTTGTTGTTTGTTTTTTTTTTATCATTGTTTTTTTGGTTTTTTGGGGTTTTTTAAGCTGATCTCAAAAAACCTCCACTGGAGCAAGGATTTACCTGACATGCTGTATCTTCAGAGTGTGGCCAACCAGAGGACAGCCTGCAACAGGGCTCTCCTAATCCTCTTGCTTGGTGTATAATTATTTACACTGTTTATTGGACCAGACAGAGCAGGAATACCTGCAGGACTCAACTGCCTGCCCCAAAGAGCAGGCCTGGCATCTGGTAGACAATGGACAAGAGCAGTTGTTTCAGAGCAGCATTGGTTTTTCAGGGCCAGCCAACAAAAACAAGGCTGAATTTGATATCACAGCATGGCACTTGACTCCAGCTTAGCTTGGCCCTCTGTGTTGTGCCTATGGACCGAAGAGCAAACCAGTATTTTTGTAATTCCAGAGGACAGCATAGGTGTGTGCTGACCAACACCATGGGAACAATCAAGGACGAGGACCCAGAGTCAGCTGGGGAGCTGTTTCTGACATTGTAGGCACATCTGACAGGCATAGCTACATCACCAACAAAGAAGAGATGAACTCCAGCCCTGGATTTGTGCTTATTGTCTGCTGGGCTCTCTGCTGACTCTGAGGCTCTGGTTTGGATCACTCCAAGCAGCTGTTTCCAAGGTAAATCTTCTCCTTGGGAAGCAACTCCAGGCACAGTGCCTGTGAGCCCAGGGTGCCACTCTGCCCTGGCCTTTGTGCTGAGCAGCACAGGCACAGCCAGGCACAGCCAGACTCCTGCCTCTCTGTGCTCCATCTCAACATGCCTCTGGTGCTGCCTGGGTGTGATATTGCTTCCAGGAAAGCTTTTAAAAAATATTTTCCATGTGAAAAACAGGAGGGGTTTGAACTTGCATCCTGTGTGCTCTGAGGCTGTGCTGTAGGCAGTGGGTTGTAGTGGGTGATAACTCCTCTTCAGTGGCTTTGTGGCTAAGGACAAAGCTTCCTTGGGAATCTCCTTTTCCATTCCCATGAGGGTTTTGGGGTTGACCTGTATCATGCTTTTTTAGCCTTTAGTTTGAGTGCCAAGCAGAAAATCAGCTATTGGAAGATCTGCCGTGTTAAATAGACAAAGGCCCCAAGAGGCAGAAGTTCTTTGGAAGGAGGCCTTGGCTTTGCAGGGATCATGAGGATTTGGGCAGAATTCAGACAGAGGATAAACCCCACTATTCAAGAGGATAACTTGAGGAAAGGGAGCTGCACAGGATTTTTCCACTGCTGTAGGAACCTTTGCTGTAATTCAGCTCGTGTTGATTAACCCTGGATGCTGGATTCTTAAAAAGTGATTGGTGAGATCACCCTGGAAATACAAACAGATGTGCCATCTGTTATGCAGTGTGGGAGGCTTAGAGGGAGGTTTTGCTGAAGCACAGTTGATCCCAACGGTGAAATGAGACTTCACTCCTGTCACCTTCCCATTTTCCTCCCCAGAATCTAAACACCCCTGTGAACACATGAAGTGAACTGGTGGGATTTGCTGTCAGTGGACTGGAGCCGTAGCTCTGGCCAGTGGCTGGGTTGAAAGATGAGCTATGGTGGCATCTCAGCCTTCAGGGGAGGACATGGTACAGGATTTGGTGTCAGAGACACTCTCCAAACACCTGAAATCCCAGAGCAGGAAGTCTGGGCTTCAGTCTGAACTTGTGCTGGTGTTGCCTCGGAGCATCTTTCCCCTCAGTGAAATGTAAACTAGAGGTGGCGTTTTTTCAGTCCTTCTACAGAGTTGTTCCTGTGCTGTATCCCTGCCCCAAAATGCTCTCCCTTCATCCTGCAATGACTCCCTGCAGGTTTCAAGGATTATCAGAAGCACTAAGCAGCTCTGAGACAGCAATTGCAATTATGCTTCTACAGCTGTGATTGTCCACAGCCGTGCTTTCTGTCTTCCTTTGGAGCAGTGGAGGATTTTAAGGAATGGTGCAAGGCTGAAGAAGGCAACACATCCATATGTGCTTTCCTAAATCTAATCTGGCATCCTTCTGGCTGCCATAACCTCTGGAGAGCAAAGTGCACATTTGTGCTGTTCATGGCAGTGCTGCCTGATAACCAATATCTGTTCTCATGGGGGAGGCATCCAGCACCTGGGGAACACGGGAGCGGCTTCCCTTTGATCTGCAGGGCACCTCTCAGCACAGCTGCACAGCCAGCTCAAAAACTGACAGGAGTCCTGCTTTCTGCTTCCTTTTCTCAGAGTAAATCTCAAGTCTCAAACACAAAAAGAGCTTCTGGCAGGCCTCCATGTAAAATATAACAATATAGCTACTATTTATTATTCCTATAGGAGCAGAGAAGGGCCACTACTTTATGACCATGCAATAATACAGCACTGCTCCCCATGTGCTTTGAAGCCCAGAACATGATCCAGTGGAGGTAGAAAATGGGACTCCAGGCACATAAAAGGGATTGCTGCAGTGGATCCCTTTGCAAATACCAGACCTAAATACACAACACACCTACAAAGCACAGGTACTGCTCCACAGTGGAAAAGGAGCCCAGCATCCAGCTGCCTCCCTCAAGCAGGAATGCTGCAGGGGAGGCTGAGCACTGCTTCACATTTGGGAGATCTGCTGAATGTGGAGCCTGCTGGCATTGCACTGGTTTTATCTGGGTAAAGCCAGCTGCCCCTTAAAATAAATTACTTAACTGCCCTCCTGTTGCTCTTCTTGCCCCACCCACTATTATCTGCTCGTGTCCCTGGAGTCTCCAGTGGGACCAAGGTGGGGCAGGTGATATGCCACAAGGAGGAGGGTCACCAGATGGATTCAGTACACAGTTGTTCTTTGCATTTCCAGAAAGCCATCTCCAGCTCCAGCTGTGGAGGTGTTCCCCACAGCTTGTTCCCCAGGATGCTGGGAGGAGCTCAGTTTGGAATTCAGGAGGGTAGAGGGGACAGCCTGGAGAAGATAATTCACCTTCTGGAGGACAGGGCACATCTAGGGGCAGATAGAAACTTTGAGAGCTGGGCCACCATCTCCTCCCAACACCATCTGTATGGTGAGAAACCTGATTAGACCCCACCAGCTCCATTCACTGCAACAAGGATTTGGGGACACAGAAATGTGTGGTGAGCAAGGGCTCAGGTTTGCTCTCTGGTTCCCTACAGAGGCATTTTGGCACCTCACGGAGGAGTTAGGGGACAGGCACACACAGCACAGGGGGAAAGCAGGATGCTGTTGAAGCCTGTGGAGTCAGCAACCCCACCATCTCTTTTCCCCCCAGCAGTGGCAGCAGCCTCTGCCTCCCATCCCAAAAGGAGCTGCCCCCCAGCAAGCCCAGCTGTCCTCAAGGATGACACGTCTCTTCTGAGCTCTCACTTGCTCACACAGGGCTGATCCAAAAAAGATGTTGGCAGAAGATGTTACAGACCTTTCAAAATCTCTCTTCATACTCTGGCACTTCCCCCTCTCCATCCTCAGACAGGAATTGCACAGGTCTGGACCTCATTCCCCAGCCCTGGAGCACAGCAGCAAGTCCTCCCAATCACTCCTTCTAAAAACACTTTCACCAAAGAGTTGATTAACACTACAAAGTGAAAGTTGATTAACACTACAAACTCTGAGCACTGTGTGCCATGCACAAGGATCACACAACCACTGCCCAGGGAGAGGATGGGGTCCAGACTCCCCCTGGAAGCCCTAGTGGGTGAGGGGAGAAGGGATGTTATCAGAAGAGCAATGGTTATCCTCGGCAAAAAAGTCACATAATATAAAATTTTGTCCCTCTAAATTCCTCATATGCAAGCAAAAAGACATCATTACTCTCTATTTCCATGGAACTTTCATCAGAAAAATCGAAAGCATGTTTAAAAAATAGGAAGAAGGATGTGGGGAGTCTTACCAAAGGTGTCTGAAATCTCTGAGCACACCTGCCTGGCTGTGTTAGCACTGCTGGACCCTGTGCTCTGGAGCTCAGCAATGCTCAGGGGACAAGGCAGTGCACCCACAGTGGGTTTTTCTCCAGTCAGCATTCACACAGCTGGGGCAAGGACAAGGGAGGAAGTGCTGGTGGTCCTGAATGCTTTGTTTGAGCAGCTGAGAGAGGTTTTCTCCCATGGTTTATTGGAAAAGCAGAGTAGGTGGCTGCAAAAACAGCCACAAGGTCCCCACTCGGTGATGGAGGTCTGCACCCAAGGGTGTGCTGGGGCACACTGACATGGCAGCCCAGCCTCCCCTGGGACAGAAACCACTGTGCTGGACCTACAACCACCCACAGCAATCCTGACACTGCCCCCTGGGCCTGCCTGCCCAAACAACTCAGTAATAACTCCCCCCTCCACACACCCAAGCAGAACCACACATTTTTCCCAAGTGTTGAGCAAATGTAACCTCTGTGTTTTATACCTTTCACTCATTGATCAAACTGGTGTGTTTCTCTTTTGGACAAATAGTCATTACATCTGAAAGTTTATGGCTTGGCTTTGAAGTTAATGTTCTCTGAGATGAAGGAGAAAGTTCACACTTCTTCTATTGCTTCCAGCCCTTCTGGCTGCAGACCAGATAAGAGAGTGATGCCTTCAATTTACAAGTGATGACTATTTTTGCAGGCAGAAAAGCCGAAAGACTTCTTAATGTAATAATGGCTTGAATATTGCTCTAGTGCTCAGCAAAATGCTGGAAAAGGAGGGAAGTGAGTTCCAGGAAATGTATGGATGCCTCAGACTGGTTATTTCTCTATTTACTGTCTCATTTTCATCTGAGGTTGCATTTCCCTTCCTCCACTTTTTTTGCTGTTGCAGCCACTCCTACCCAAGTTTGTCCACAAGCTGTCTTTTTGTGCCAGCAACCTTCCTGTGTGGAAGAAGAGCCTTCACAGCCTAAAAGTTTTCTCCTGCTTAACATTAAGAGGTCTCTCCCTCTAATTCTCCTTGAATAGGTAAAGAAAATGCAGCTTTATGGCACACTCCATTAACAGCCCAGACTGAGTGTATAAGTTGGAGGGTGTTAAGGCATCCAGTTCCTTCACACTCATTTGGAAATTGCAACCTTGGTGTGACCTTTCAAGCCTCCTACTTCTCCTCCCTCCTACTGCAGCATCAGCTCCTCCAGCCTTCGCTGGGAGAAAGATTTTAGGAGCTTTTAAGAGCAACCTGCATAGCATGCTTGGAGCCTGACTGTCACTGCCTGCAAGCTCCAGAGAGAGTAAACAAGGCTGAAAGGGCTTTGGAGAGGGATTGGGTTTTCCAGAGCTCCATCAAGCCACTTTGGGAAGTCTCCAAGGATGGCAGAGCCACCAGCTGAGTAAAGGTGCCTGTGCTTGCCCACATCCTGCTCCCCTGCCCACCAGGGCCCTCTAGGCCTCTTCACTCAGAAATGGCTTTTCCATTTGACCCCACCCATCATTGGACTGGACAAAAAAAGAGGTGCCAGGAAGGTCTAAGCCCCTCAGCAGGGGCTATCTGAGCCCATGCTAGTGAGATGTGAAATGCAGCTCTGACAAGAGCTCCTGCAGAGCATGCACAGTATCACCAGCATTTTGATACTGCTAATGAGGAGATGCTTATATAAATAAATAAATGCCTTCTGGTATGTGATTTTCAGTAATTTAGGATTGAATTACACCCTGTTGTAGTACATAAGGGGAAGAGTGAGGGCACTGCAGCTCACATCTGGGCAGCTAAACCCACTTCTGTTCAGTCGTTTGCCTTTGATCTGTTTCTCTTAAATATTCAGCTGAAATCCACTTGAAAGGCTTCAGCCATGTTCAGTTCACTAGATTAATGCTTTGTAAAGTGAAATTGGCACCTGACTGCAGGCAGCACAAGCCCCCCAGCAAATCCCAGATCCCTCCCTGTTGTTGGGCCAGGTGCTGCTGAGGACTGGCAGCCGAGCAGCACAAGGCTCTCAAGCCTCCCTGCCACAACCACAAGGAGCAGTCAGAAAATCCCTCCCAGGAGGTGATGAAAAACCCCAGGGTGCCACAAGCATCCCCCACACCCAAAAGAGTCCCTCCCCCACTACAAACCTGCAGCATCCTCTGCCAAGGGCTGTAGCTCCCTTTCATTGACACCTGTGCTGCTTATTTGCCTCTGTCAGAATGACCGAGCGAGGGATGGGCTCTGCAGGATTTCTGTTGATCCTCCTCCATGTCTTGGCACTGGGATCTGGCTCACTGACCACTCAAAAAACTTCCCTTTCCTTTATCTCACTCCATTTCATCCTTTGATGTAATGCTAAATAAAATCTACTTATTGTTAATCACCTCACAACAGCAGTGGTTATGTTTGCTGCTGGTTTCGTTTCCAAGTAATTTAAATAAACAACTGAGCCACAAGGAGAAGCTACTAAACATCCTTTTCCCCTGGACATCATGACATGCCAGGCCATTAATATTTCTTTAGCACAGCAAGCTTTGAGGCTTGAAATCCATATCTTGGTCAAATGGGATAATTATTAACGTTTTCAACTACCCAGCTAATGAGTTCCTGTGTTGCAGTGAATGTGATGTTGTGTGGTGTTTCTTGTACTAATTTCTTGGGAAATCTGGGCCTGTAATTTGGTGCAGTTCTCACAGCAGGAGTGTGTTTCATCTTCTAAGGTGACGTCAGCCACTCTTGTCCTGGCATTAAAAGTCAGCCAATGTCCCTTCCAGCTTTCCCAGGCAGTCAGCAGCCAGAAAATCAGTGTTATGCTTGAGAGCACCAGCATCAGGAAGTGTGAAGGTGTTTGTCCTGCCTCTGGAGTTGGGGCTACCCTCTGGGAACCAGCCCCAGTGCAGCACCCCTCTGTTCAGTGAATGCCCAGTCTGTCCTTCAGGAGCACCTGTGAGTGCTTGGCAGTGCCTCACTGGGGACACGATGGATAGATCTCCCCCCAGGAGAACCCAGGGGTTGGAAGTGACTTTGGGGGCTTTGATGCTTTCCCCTCCTTCCCCTGGGAAAGGCAGTGGGAGGGGAGCTGGGTACCAGCAGCACTGGGGCATCCCCAGGGCTACAGGGGCACCAGGACATCCTGTGCTGTGGCTCTGCTTTGTTTTTTGGTGCTGCCCACTCACTTCCATGCCCAGAGGGTGGCACAGCTGAAAGTGAAGCTGTGCACTCCTCTGGGGAGACATTCTGGAGAGCACCAGCCTGTTCCCCAACTCCACCACAGAGCAATATTGTTTCACCACAAAAAAATCTCACTGGCCAGCACACAGCAGGTCTGGAGCAGCCCCTGAGAAGTGCCAGGCTCTGCATCCCATTAGGGCTGCCCGGAGGAAGCTGGACGGGATTTTTATTAAATCAAGCTCAGTCAATGCTTGAAGAAGGGCCTTTTTGAATTACGAGCTGAACCTCATGTTTGGTGCCCTGCCAAGCTCAGGGTAGTGCGAGGAAGAAAAGGAGATGTATTTTTGGACTGCATGTCTGCTAACAGGCTGTTAGATAAAATTAAAGAGGCTGTTTATAAAGAATCCACTGGTGCTGAAGCAGATGTGGAGGCCCGAGTTTACGACAAGATATATTTCTGGTGTTGGCACGAACAATCAATTTCATTCAGTACTTTCCTCATGCTGTAATGATTTGTTGGTTTGGGGTTGATTTCTCTTTTATTTATTTAATTATTTTAACTGAAACTGGCACAATGCCCTCATTACTTGTGATAAACTTGTTTGTTTACTCATGTCGTGGTAACCGGAGAGCTGGGCTCAGGCTCTGCTTCCTTGGATGCTGGTTGTTTCCTACCAGAGCACTTGGAGCTGTCTGACACTGGCACTGTGTTTTAAAAATACACTGCTTTCCTCAGCCTTGCAGGCAGCAAGGGCATTGCTGTGCTTTTACAAGAAAAATCAAGAGCACAAGTGAAGGCACATTGTCATTAATTATGTATGGTTTGGGTTTTCCCTGCCTTGCTGCTCCTCCTTGGACCCTACACTGAGTCCTGACTTCCTTATGGCACAGGTAAAAACTTGAAAGAGAGAAGGCCAACACGATTGCTGTGATCTATATCTACAGCAGGGCATTGCATATGGAAGGCATAATATTTGATGGTAAATTTTTTTTTTGACATTACAGTAGAATTTAAGGGAAAAGGTGTCATGCTTGGCCTAGGATTTCATAAGTGCCACAGGCAGATGGGCTCTTTTAAACCTCCTCTTCCAAAAGGAGAAACTCACAATCTGGACTCAGGCAAACCTTAAAGTCATAAAATTCCAGGTTCCAATAAATCTTCATTTTACAGAAACACATCCAGCATATATCAAAACAGAAACTATAAAAGCAATCAAACGTGTGTGGGTCACATACCCTGCTGGATGCTCCTCCACAGCTTTGCAGAATCAGTGGGATGGCGAGGTGCAGTTTTGCTCTGTGCAGTTTGGGCCCCCTGCAGCGCTGTTGGGCTGCCCAGGGCGCCCACCCAGAACATGAGCAAGCACAGGGGGAAGGGATGGCAGCTCCTCTCCCACGTCCTTCCCTCCTTTCCCAGTGCAGACCAGCTGCTGTAGCTGTATCCCCACAGGCCCTGGGCATTTCAGCATCTTCCCTTTGGGACCCCAGCAAAGTGGGGACTTGCTCCTCCTGCCCCAGTCGGTGGCAAGGCCATGGCAAACAAAAGTGCTGCAAGCCAAAGGAGGGAAAAGCAAAATGATATCTGGGAGGAGGATTTGCCTGCCTGCTCCCATAAAGTGGAGGGGCAGAGCAAAACTGAAAGGAACTGGGATCACACTGCAGAGACACAGACTTTAACAAGCTCCTTTTCAGGGCTTTAAAAGATTATGCATGTGACGTAATCTTGACATTTCCTGGCTGACTGGTGATTTCCTGGGATCAAATACCCGGAATGCTGGGGACTTGTCACCACCTCGTGCAGCTCCTACTACTTGCAGCACCCCGGGGGACACAGAAGGAGAGAGGCACAGGGTTCTGGGTCAGAGGGCAGGACCTGCACACCCTGTGCTGCTCCTCATTCTGGCTGGATGAGACATGGAGCACACACCTTCCCTTTCAGAAATTCCCCTTAATTTTGAGGGTCATGCATGGTCAGCCATGGGTCCTACATTCAGAAGCCTTGGCAGAGAAACTAAAGCCTGTGAGAGTCCTGGCAGGGATAGACCCTCAGACCTCATAACAATATATAATCTATTTCTTTCAATCTGTTGTAGAATGACAATTTTATAAAATTCCAGGTCACTTGCTGGAGTAGTCAAAGCCAAGTCCAAAAGCAAGCAAAGCTTTATAAATTTTGGGAATCTTTTATCATGAAGATTCATCAAGTTTCTGCTACTAGTGTGCTGAAACTTGAGAGTTATGGGGAAAGAGGAAAAAAAAAAGCAACAAAACATTTATTAGCATTTTGTCAAGAATTGGGACAGGCTTCCCAGGAAAGTGGTGGAGCTGCCAAACCTGGAGGATGCAACCAGAGTAGGGACCAAGGAGAGCACAGTGGCAAACCCCCATCCTGACTTGAGATCCACCAACCTCTGCTGTAGGGTGTAGAAGAAAATAAACCACAAACTCTTCCCAGAATTTTTCGTCTGGATTTCCAAAGACTGTCTAAATTTGGGTTGCTCAGGAGCTCTCTATTGTTAATTACCCTAAAATAGGTACAACCAAAGGCCAGCAAAGAAGCACCTGTCTGGGAAGCACTCACACCATGACCAAGGACCCCAGGCAGCTCTTCCCCACCTTCTCTTCCCCACAGGGAACCACTGGCAAATCAAGGCAGCTGGAGGCTGCAGGTGCCAGGAGATCAGGGTGGTGGGAGCTGCAGGGGTCACCCTTCTGCTCCTGACCAGGCAGGGTCAGGCTGGCAGTGCCTTTGCTGTGTGTAAACAGGGAAGCTGCAGCTGACACGTTATTGCAATTCTCCTTGTAAAATGTATTTAGAAAGGGCATTTAAAAGAGCATCACCAACCAGTTTAATGTAGCACCAGCATGGCTTTAGTAGCATTTAAAAAATTAATCCTAATATTGAAAAGAATATATATTTTGTTATGATTTCCATGCAGAAGTGTAAATAATTGAGAGGATGTTGCAACCCTTCCAGCACAGCCCTGCAGAGCAGAAAGAGAAAGTGAAACAAAGTGCAAGCAGGAAAGCCCCTGGGAGGGCAGGGAGACAAGGCCAGGAGGAGCCTTTGGCAGGGCTCCTGCCTGCTCAGCGCCTGCCCCAGGCTCCCAGGCCCAGGGAAAGTCTGGGCAGAAGGTTACAGCTAGGATCAGTTCAGTAGCACCACCTCTTTGGTCACCTAGACTAGTATTCACATAATCCTCCAAGCCTTGTGTTAACACACATGGGCTGGGTTTGGATTTTAGCTTAAATATATCCCATGCTCTGGCTTTTTATACTCACTTGGAGACGTATGGTGTTATTTTCAGACTTGGGTCACTTCCATTTTATTATTGCAGGTGGCCCAAATAAACTTTCCTGAGGTTTTTCATGTATGTTTTCTAAAGAGAACTGTAAAATGAAGAGTTAGGAGGTTTGCTGGAGCTTTTGAATGAGGATGGGGAGCAGCTTCCCTTTCACTTTTACAGTTATGTACTCCACTTCACTTCAACCCTGACATTAAATTCATCTTCCCAATGCCAAAAAATCAACAGTACTTATCTGACAGACGCAGATATTCAGATACATAAACCAACTATTTATTACAGGCATTTCAGGCAATTTGAATTGTGTTATGCATCCCTGTTTCCACCTTTCTTTCCTACGTTTTGCTTCACTAAAAACCTTCACAAAGCTGCATGCATGTAATCTGCCTCACACAAACAACCTCCCAAGGTTAATTTATTACCAATTAACTTGAGCTCAACACCTCTGCAAAGGCTGGTGTGAATGCTCAAAATCTATAGCTGGAAATCAAATACACATAACTCCCTGATTAAAAAAATAAATAGGGAACATGATTAGTAATCCTCTGTTGTTTGGATACCAAACCAAAAGCAAGTGAAAAAGGCAGCAAGGCTAATGACCACACCCCCCTTCTAGGAGCAGAGCTACACACTGTGCAGCACAGTAGGCTCTCTCTAAAGCGTTTTTAAAAGTTTTCTGTGGAACAAAGGAGTTGTCCTGAACTTTTATTGTTTTAAAATTCATGCATAAAAATAGGGAAATAGAGAGTTTCCTCTGCAAAAGTCATGGACCAGTGATTAAGCACAGGGGATATCGACTTCAACTCAAGTTGTGTGAGCACTGAATGGAGAAAGTCCACGGAAAATACTCAGTTTGCAAGTCCACCTTTGAAAAACCACCTGTGGAGCCTCCTTTGCCTTTTGGCCTTTTTGATGAAGTGCAGCAGGTCTCAGTGATGAGAGATCCCTGCAGGCTGCGGGCAGGAGCTGCTGCCGGCAGCAGCGCTCTGGGACGCGCAGCCTCCTTGTTTATATTGCAGTGCTACGCGTGATTAATCCTCCATTTCATTCATTGTCCTTTTACTTCTCTGCTACTGGGAACAGTAAATAAGAGGGAAGTTGTAACAAGAGCCTCCCTTTTATTCAGAGACCTTCTGTTTCCTGCAGGCTGGCGGCTTCGAAAAAAACCACAGCTCCATTGTGCTCCAAAGTCATACTGGATGATTCAGATGAAAAGAAAAACCCACGTCAGAAGGAACAGGGGACTCAAAGACGAGTGTCGAGGCCAGCAGAGCAGGGACATCCATCCCAGGCAGCTGCACATGGTGAGAGGGTTGCAAGCTGTGCCAGCAGCAGCCCAGTGCTGTGGGTCTGTGGAACACAAGCATTGGGGTCCTGCTATCAGGGTGTGCCCGACCTGCCCCATGGGACTGGCATCGACTGCCTGGGGTGGTGGGCAGCAGGACAAGCCTCCTGTGCAGCAGGGGCACAGATCCCGATCCAGCTGGGGGAGGTGAACTCCTTCCTCCCAGAGCAGGGCTGGAGGTCAGGCAGGGCAGGAGCAAGGGCAGGAAGGCAGAGCCTGCAGTGACAGAGACAGCGTGGCCATCACCGAACATCTGGTGCAAGTGCTCCCCAAAAATAGATCACTTCCTTCTTCCACCTCAAAGGAAACAGTGCTGGAAGGAGTCTCAGATACAGCAGGGCTGATGCAATGAGGGGTCTCATCCACTGGCAGCCTCCCACCGGGAGCCACTCACACATCCCGGGTGTGACTCTGGGACCGGACATCATCCCAGGCAGGTTCCAAGGGATTACTCCTGAGAAATGCCCTGACAGTCCCCGTGGGTGCTGAGCCGCTGGAGCAGAAACCCACCAGCACCTTCCATCGGTGGCTGGCATTGCAAAACCAACCCCTCTGCTCCCAAAAGCTGCGCCGGTGCCGAGGGGCTCAGGCTGTGATCACTGCATTTTCCAGTTCCATTTTTACATTACAGAGCTGCTTCACAGCACCTTCCTTATTGGCAGGCGTCAGGAGAAATGTGTGTCAACAAATGTGAAGCGAGCGTAAGCGCCACCACAGTCGAGTCTGATAATAAAACATGAGTCACTGTTATTCAATCATTTACCAGCGCACGTCTTGCAAGAAAGTTCTCTCTTCTAGGAATCACCACCACACAAATTTGAGAGTTGTTTTAAAGAGCACCCTGATTTCCTTTTTAACTGCGTGGCTGTTTTCAGAGGGCTGGCTCCTGCTCCCTCTGAATTTCAAAGCCAGGTGTGAGGCCCCCAGCCCTGGCATGACCTGATGATCCTCCCGGCAGTTTTCACTCCGTGTCTCCCCAACACCAGCAGTGAACAGGCAGTAAGGAGGGGGCTGCTGCTACTAGTTAGGGGATGCACATTTTTCTCAGGGCTGGGATGAGGAAAAGTGTGGTCAACCCCAGCATTTTGTGCAAGGGAGACTTTTTCCCATAAAGGTATTATTTTAATTGTTTTCTTACTTTTCAGTTTGGGAAGGAGCAGGAGGGGTCAGGGATGTCTTCCCAGACATTTCTTCAAACTGTTTTTATCCCTGGTAACAAATGCCCCTGCCAAACACAGCAGCACACGTCCCCAGTTTCCCCTCCGTAAGCCTGATTTTTTGAATGGCTTCTTGGAAAAAGCATTTACATGGTGACCTCTTGCTGCTGTAAGATGTGCAGGGAGATGGGTCCTTTCCAGGCATTCAAGCTGTAGTGCTTGGTCTTTCCTGTTTTTACTGAGGAACTTTTGGGAGGTCAGAAATACATGAATTGAGCTTTTGCTGCCTTAATAGGTGAAAGGCTGCTGGAAGCACGTGGATAAACTTCCTCTGTGCCAAACGACCATCTTTTAAGTCAAACACTTTTTAACAATAGAAGCAAAATTTTAAAAGGTGTAGTTAGAAAACCCCCCACATTTGCCTGTCTGTCCTCCTTGCTCTGTGCTGCTCTGCCTCTTGCTGCTTAGCTTGATCTCCAGCATTCCTGCTGCAGGGAAGGTTTAAGGTTCTGATGTGGCAAACAGGTAGACTAAGTTAATTTATTGCTCAAGTCTTTTATTCCATCACTGAGTGGCAAAAGGGAAGGCTCGTCTCTCTTGTGGGTCACCTCTAATAGCAATTGCTTCAGCAAGATGGATTTCAAAATTAGGTGCTCTCGAAGCAGAAGCCACACTGTATTTTTCAATAGTACAAAGCAGCCATAAGAGGAATCTGACCTTCATTCTTCATAATAAATTCACTGGGGAAAAGAAAAATCCATCTTTGTTTTTCAGCTTGAAGTACTGTCAAAAGAAAAGCCAGGGCACACACAACATACACAAAATAAAATACAAGACAACTTCAGCAAAACGATAAAAAAAATCAGAGATTTACTTTTCCTGCTTTTTCTTACTCAAACATTGGAATAGAGTCTGACAGCTTGTCTGCAAGTACATTGTTTTGGAATAAAGGCTGCTGTTAATTTACAGTGGATCCATACTAGGCTAAATTAAGACCACCTCAAAGCAGTTTTCAGATGTAGAGTGCAATCCAATAGCTAAGTCTGGGGAAAAGTTTATCAATACACACCCACATTTCAGCACTCCATTGGACTTAGCGTGTTTGTAAAACATCCCTGAATGTATTTCAGGTGCTAAAATAATGTCTGTTGCAGCCTGCCAAAGGAAAATGTCATACAGTTCTCTTCTGTTGAAAAGCCCCAAAAAACTACGTGATCTGCAGTCAAGTACAGACTATAAGCTAAATATGACAGAGGAATGCTTGAAAATATTTGGCATTTTACTGTTAATAATAAAATGATCAGTACATTTGAGTCCTAAAAGCCTGTACCTGGTCAGCTGCCACTGGCACAACCTGGAAATGGTGAAAATTGTCTCTTGTATTAAACACTATCTTTGTATTTTGCCATGTCTCTGTTACAGACTCTGTATTGAATAACTCATAACCCAACGCAGCACATTGCCTTTATTCCTTTAATCTCCTGTCAGGCATAGCTGGGAAGGCAGAATGGAAATGTTTATTCTAACTAGCAGGTCTAACCCTTAGGCTAGCAAGAATTAGGAGAGGTTTTTTCCAAGCTCGGCTCTTCTCCCATTTAGAGAACCTAACGCTGTGGCTGCAGCCTGCCTGGCTCCTCTTCTGGAGGAATCACTCAAATCCATCTTCCCACTTTCTAGCAAGCCTAGACCCAGCTGTTACTCAGCCTTTTCTCCTTCAGGATGGGCTGGCTACAGTGATAAAAGCAGCTGTAAAGAGGCTCAGTGCCAGCAGTGCCCTAATTAAGCTACAGAAATCAGCCACTTCACACCCTTTAGTTCAGTTTGCCTGGACAGGAACATTTTGTTAAATAAGCTCACCTTTTTGCTAGAGCTGGTGTGATGACCGAAAGCTCAGCAGAAGGGATGAACACTGTCCATACATTTAGTTAAACCAGTTTAAAATTACAGAGCATATCTAGGTTGCTGCAACTGCAGCGTCTTTCAGGACCAACTTGAGAAAAACATCAGTCTGGCTCCAACTGGCATTCAAGGCATCCTAACTCCCACATATTAACATTCAAGTTCTCTCCAGACCAATCAATTTTTTGTTTAGAACAGGGAAAGTCTTTTCTTTACAACAAGCACTTATGTGAAGGTTAAAGCCCTAGGAGATGCTTTTTGATAGTGATGTCAATGCTGTCAGCACCACTGTAGGGAACCACTACCTGAAGAGTCCCAATTTCACCGCTCATTATCCCTCTTCTACAGCAAGCATCCACTTCTAAAGATCAAGGGGAGGCAGATTCAAGCTAAGTGTCAGCAGTAACTGACCTGGATCCTGTAATCTTGGAGTGGCTAAATCTGACCTATCAGTGAGAGACTCACAGTTCTGACCAAGAGGATAATTTAAACACTGGAGCTAGCAGGGGAGCACAGCTGTGGAACAGGGAGGTCCTTTCCAGCAACAACCCTCAGCAGCTCTTCCTTAAAAAGGGGAATTAATCTACCTATGGCACTTCTCTTCACCAAGAACACTCCCACAGTCCTATGGCAGACACAAGTGAAGGCTTTGGTCTTGATATCCATGTGCCAGCTCATCTGAATTACAGGCACGTGCCGAGCGCTCCTGAGAAAACCACGCCGCTCTGCAGAGCTGGGGAAGTTCTGGAGCATCTCCCACCCAACACTGGCCTCCTGCAGTGAGATTCAGGGGCTTCTTTTCCTCAGTAAGCAGCACTGATAATTCCATTACCTACCCTCTCCAGCCTTGAGCACGCTCTGTTTGTTACCAACATGCTAAAGTCAAAGGCAAGGCTAAGGCAGTGCAGGGAAGTACTCGCTACTCAAGTTCAGCTGAATCCTCTAGGTTACTTCTGTCAACATCAAGCACCAAGAACAAAGGCACAAGATTATTTGGATCCTATTAAGTATGCTTGTTCCAAGAACAAGAAATGTGTCTACTTTCCTCTGATGACCTGGGGAAACAAAAAAACCCTTCAGCACAGAAAATTTATTTGTCATCAGTTACGAGCATTAGAATGTGCAATATCCAGTTTAAGGAGACAAAAAAGTCTGTCTGTCCTACCCTTTCTACATCGAGACCTTGCAAACAGCATCATTCTTCTGCTTGGAACAGAAAGCAGGGATGTACGTATCTGAGAACACCAACACACACAAAAACCCCCAAATCCTTAGGGTATTAAGTGAGCCATTTAACTAAGTATTTAAAACCTCTGCAATTATTAGTTTATTAGTATCATCCAGGATTTCAGATGTTCAATATTTCTCCTGAAGTTATACATAAATGCAAATTGAAATAAGAATCTGAAAGTCAAAATTGTATAACAAAACAATACTCCATCACAAAAGCGTGTAAAATTACAAGAATGCTTTTTCTCCGTTTGTTTTTAAACACTGGCACTTAAGAGAACCATAATTTTGTAACCACAAAATCGCCGAATTGTCCCCCAAACTGGTAAGCAGGTATATGTGAAAATAGTTACAGCTGCCAGCACTTGAAGTTTTACTAAATATGCAAAAAACCCCTTAGCTTTGGTTTTGGAAGAGAACTGTATTTGACCAAATTAGACATTGTTGGTAATACCATAAACATTTAACTTTTTAATGCAAAATTTAATAAAATGTACTTTTCCATACAACTATATTTAACTTAAAAATGGGCAAACATCAAGAGTGCGGTATAAAACCTAACAGGAAAAATACATCTTATCTCATTTTCAATTTGAGACAATATACAACTTTGTTTAAAGGGCTAAAACTAGAATTTCAAGAATACAAATATGAATTTACATAGATTTAACAAATAATAATGGTACCATTTATAGAAATCTTAGAAAGAAAAATCATTTCTTGTGGGCCCTTTGCTACCAGGAGTCTCATGGTATAAAGCCCGTGGCCATCACCAGACCTGTCACCAAAAAATAATATGGTCATTTCATGCTTTTAACTTTACACATTTTAGGTACGCTCATCACTCCCAGGTGTTCAGAGATTTACAAATATAACTTCCATTACATGGTAACGGAGTCACACTTGTAAATTTCTCTACACCGGATGGACATACACTCTTCCTATGGGTCCTTCTAGGACAAAATTTAACATTCCCTCCCGCCCCACCCCCCAAAGTATTTAGTTTCTGTAAAATTGAACTCTGTACTTCTCAACTCTCCAAGACTGGTAAACTCATGCAACGCAATAGATTATTACATTTCACAAAAATCTGAACAAGTATTGCTGAGACTGAATTTTTGTTGTTTCCAGTTATGGAAGAATATTTTCATCATATGCCTATATATTTCTTTTCTTACCCTATCATGATAATGGAGGGTATGCAGATCAAAGCTTTGTTTATCAGCTGGTTATATGAAAGATGAAAACTGTAATATTCCCGTGATCCCATACGGGCATTCAATAAAGCAAAAGATGAGTTCCCCTCAAAAGAAAAAAAAAAAAAAAAAAAAAAAAAAGAAAAGAAAAGAAAAGTATGATTCTCAAGGGCACCTATTAAAAGGACAACAATACTAATAAAAAAAAAATTGTATTTACTTAGAAGCATTCAGAATGTCAACAAAACAGCTGCAATTTTTTTTCTTCCTTTTTGCAATTACAGAGTGGTATTCAGTTAACAGAACAACAATTATTTTTTGATGCATCAGAGACAACTGAAGATGAGAAATTAACTACATCCCCAAATAGAACTAAATTTGTGCTGTGCACCAACAAGAACCTGCTTTATAACTCCCATGCCAATTTACAACCCCCACACTGTACCAGGCAAGGTTAGTGGCCATTGAAATACCACTAAGGACAGGGCTATCTAAAGACACATTCGGTAGTGTGTTAACTATACAAAAAAAGAGACACTGTACAGTTTAAAAACAAATCTTACACAGCCTTACATTTCAATTTTTTTTTCTTTAAAAGGAGTGAGTTGTGTACAGGGGGGTTAAATGCTTTATAGACAAGAAAGAAATTGCTCTAAAAGAGACTTATTCATCATCATCATCATCTTCATCCTCCTCTTCTTCCTCCTCTTCATCATCTTCATCCTCTTCATCTTCGTCCTCATCCTCCTCCTCCTCCTTCTTCTTCTTACTCTTCTCGGCCTTGGCAACTACTTTCTTGCCTCCATCAACCTTCCCTTTGGCCCGGTATGCAGCAATATCCTTGGAGAAGAAAAGCAGGAATAATCTCTCAAAGATGTAACCAGCCAAGAGGTCTGAGGCACCTCCAGAGAGCACCTGTGAGAGCAGTCACCCAGGTACCTGCCCTGTCTGCACATCTGCTGGGGTAGGACCAGGAGCTGTGGCTGCAGCTCCAGGGTGAACTGAAGCCAAAGAAACAGGAACCCTCTAACACAGAAATTACACTGCCATGCTACTGCACACTGCTATGGCTGCTAAGGAATCTCCATGCTGGGCTTCTGGGAACAGGCTGCTGCCTCTGATGGTAAAGATACAGCTGAGCCCACTATCCCAGAAGAAAATGAAGAAGGGAGACCTCTTAAGGTCCCTTTCTAGCCCTACCTTTGACAATGCCTAAAGAAATGCACAGGAAAACCCTCGTTTGAGGCACAAAACTGGGATTAGCCACCCAGAACACATTAGAATGGCCCAGCCTAACAGCTGCAACGTTATCCCTCAGCAAAAAGCACTTAGACTGAACTCTGCCTAACAGAAGTTTACAAAATAAAAGGTATAAGAACTTGATTAAAGGGTAGACAGTGCCACCTTCTGCATGCAATAAATTTACTCTAGTCATTTGAAACACACAAAACTGAGTTCCTGTTACAGGGAAGTCAAAACTGTACCTGGAAGGCAAAGTCATAAAAGTAGTTAAGACTTCCCAACTTTGTGCCAAAACAGTAAAACAATTAGGTAGGAGAACTGATCTACAAAGCTTAGACACACCAGCTAGAGAAAAACATTAACACAGATGGTCCAAATCTTCAAATATTCCCCACCTAAATAAACACAACACCACTGATCTTACTGTTCTCTTGGACTCCCTTAAAGCTTAGCAGGAAATTTTGAGAAGGTAAGATACCCACCAAGTCAAAGGCCAAGCAGTGAAGTAGCAAAGATTACTACACCTTAAAATCCCACGTGTAAGTGCAAGAAATAAAGACATTATAACTGAAAATTAAAGTAATATCTGTGAATAAGGATTAATAATTCTATAATTTAAAAAATGTCTGAGTTGTTTTGGCTGTGTGTACAACCAATTACTATGAAGATGTACAGAAAGCACCACATGGGAAAGTTCCTAGACCTGCAACTCCTCTCTGGCACATCAACAGGGCTCCAAGGTTTCACCTTGCATGCTACAGTGCAAGAATTTTGAACCTGGATGTGTTTTGCCAGCAGAAGAAACACCCAGAGGAAGGTGACTGCACACAATAGACATTGGTGCTGTGTGCCAGCTATAGGTGGTCGCTGACCCCTTGTGAAGCATCGTCACGGGAGGCCAACGTGCATCCCTCCTGTTCCCTTGGCTTCCACATACTGGGATGGCAATCTGCCTCTAGAAATAAAACCATGCACAGCACAATCCTGTGTGCACAACAGAATTCTAAAACTCCAATTACGATGGCAGGGTTTAGCCTTAATAATTAAAAAAATTGTATGACAAGCTGCTTCATATGCATAATTAACCAAATTCATTACTAGAAAGGACATGGACACAAAGCGGGTCCAGGAAAAACACTTGCCTAAAATGAACATTTCCTTTGTGTTCTGTCATTTTCCCAGGAATAAATTTTAAAAATCATCTCTATGTATCAATTATCCTAACACTGAAGGATGCTCAGCAGTATGAGCAAAATTAGGGAGAACCAATTATTCCTTACCAGCATTACTTACAGCTACCAACTCAATTCAAATTCTGCTGTGACCTAGGGATTTAGTAATGATACAGAACCCACAGTATTTATTGAAGTACCAGTGACAGCTCAAAATTACAGACAAATGCAAATAGTTCAAGGTAAAGGACTCCAATTTAGTGTTACTCCAATGAACCATTTGCCCCTGCATATGCCTTTTTCAACAAATCCAATGAATTCTGTCATTAGCATTTGCAACATCAGGTATCAGGGTACATAATAAGGAAGTAACTGTCTGAACTGAGGCTTGACCTCCCCAAAGCATCTCCCTAAATATCAGTGTTACCTTTTCATACTTCTCCTTCAGCTTAGCAGCCTTCTTTTCATAAGGCTGTTTCTCATCTGCAGCGGTGTTGTTCCACATCTCTCCCAGTTTCTTTGCCACATCTCCAATGGACAGACCGGGATGTTCTCCTTTGATTTTTGGACGAAACTCAGAGCAAAACAAGAAAAAAGCCGAACTACAGAGGAAAAAGATTATAGAAATTTTAGACTTCGCTACAGCAGCAGCTTTTGGGACCTTTGCTACTGTTCTTTTAAGAGCATTTTGGAAAAAGCACCTAAAAGTGAGACAGATGTAGGTTACAGTGGAAGGTATCAGAACTGAATGAGCCACTTGGCAAACTCAATGCACCCTTTTCTCTTAAGTAATGCTGCACATCTGGTCCCGTTTTTGGCAGGATCCCCAGATAGGCAGATTTTATACACCAGACACTAAGAAAAGCTTTACAAATTAGTTAAGTGAATGACACTAGAGCAGCAAACTGTTATGTCAAAACTGTTAGAGGTGGCAGGCTGCAATATTTGTTAGAAAAGTAGAATTTCTAGACCACAGCACCAGCCCAAGTAAGAACATTAGCTTGTAAAGGAACCTTAATGCCCCTTCCACCATTAGCCCAGTTTAAAATGCATACATACACACACAATAAAGTACTGGTGTCTAGTAGGGGATTAATTTGAAGCCAGTTATCTTTATGTTGTGACTAAAGTTTTAATTTTCCACGCTGGTTTTGAGGAAGATCACCCCTCAAACCCATTCTGTGAAAAAGCCTCCAGTTTTAAACTGACTGCCAATCAAAAGGTCTGCTCAAGCCAAAAGGTGATAAGAGCAGGGCCTGCAGTAATTTACTGCCATATTACACTGGAATTACCCTCTTAACAGAAACCAGAAAAATCAGTCCAAAATCCCACAGTCTATTTTTCCATCTGCTTTTAAAGGCTGCCATTACTACAACTTTGATAGTGGGACAGTCTACCTGAGAATAAAAGCTTAGCATTCATTACTAAAATTTCAACCTATCTTTACACCACTGCTGAGGAAGATCATATAGTCTTGTATTTCTGAAGCTCCTGGACAAAATTACCACTTTATAGATACACATCAGCATGATGGTCCCAAACAAGACAACCTACAGCTAGGAATCTACTTACGGAGGCCTCTTAGGTGCATTTGGATCCTTGAACTTCTTTTTTGTTTCACCCTTAGGTGGTACATAGTTTTTCATTTCTTTTTCATAACGAAGCTTGTCAGCCTTTGCCATATCTTCAAACTTCCCTTTCTCCTTAGAAGACATAGTCTGGAAGGCAATAAAAATCACAAAATACCTCAGAAGGGACGTATAAGGATCAAAACAGTATCTTAAGATTAATAAATATACCAAAGTCCATTCCAAAATTTCAGCTGGGGGAGCTAAAGGGAAGACAAGGACAATGGAGAGTTACTGCTCATCTTACAACTGCACTTCATACTTACCCAAAACCCAAGCTTCTAAAGACATCATTTACAATATTGAATGGTATTTCAGAAAAAGCAGTCATTTAAGGTTTTGTGGTTTTTTTTTTTTCCTAAGCACCTATTCCTACCTTCCATCGTTCTGAGCATTTTTTTGAGAACTCTGAGAAGTTCACTGATGCATCTGGATGTTTCTTCTTGTGCTCCTCCCGACAGGTTTGCACAAAGAAGGCGTATGAAGACATTTTACCTCTCGGCTTCTTAGGATCACCTTTGCCCATTTTTGCTGATTTTCTGTAATGAAGCAAATGAGACACCTTTAAGACTTGTACTTTCAACAAATCAAGGCAGGAAGTAAGTCACAACCAAGGATCATGCCGGAGCAGTATTCAGAAATAAAAAAATTCCCCTCTGGAAAATTTACTGAAGATTTCTGTCATCCTTGTCTGAGGTGACCTGGATGCAAGCAACCTGAAATCTCAAAGGGCCTCCAAAACGTGCAGTTATCATCTCCTGCAAACAAGAACTATCCTTCCAAGCAATCTGAAGGCAAGTACTGCAGTGGAGACTGCACACCACAATTACTACTGGTGTATTACTCATATGCTTGGGAAGAATAAATTCTGTTGAAAGGAGGAAAAAAGTACTCAAGTATCCTGTCTCAGTGGATTTCTGATTTTCTTTTTACAGCCCGTGTTTCTACCTGTTCTCTGTAGGCCCTGGGTGCTTATTCACAAAACGTATTTTTTATTATTTTCCATGCCATATGTTATGACACATCTTTATGTGTACTGCAAAGGCCTTGACTTTGCAGGTACATCTTAAAATACAGCTCACTTGGTCAAATATGTTGTAACCTACAGTGAGAAGCACAACATTTACATACAACCAGCAGAGCTGTGCTCGGCAAGAGCACTATCTGACACTTTCACGGACTGAAGAACACCTTCCTGGAACTTTCACACCCAAGTCAGACATTTGGAGTACTTCTTCATAGTTCCCTGGAAAAAGTCAATCGTTTCCTGACAAGCTCTGCTTTTCAGCATGAATTAAAAGAAGGAAAAAAGTGAGAAAGGACAAAAAAAAAATAAAAAAGGGCAGGCAGTGCCTGCTCGTATTGCCACAGAAGCTGCATTTCCTATCGGTTTGGCGGATAGACAGAAACAGATTTCTGCTCTGTGACTAAACACGTCCGGTTTGAAGTTTCTATCAAGTAAACAAGAGGGCTGAAGAAGCGGGAGCCGCTGCTGCGTGCCGCGGAGGCGCTCCCAGCGCGGCCGGAGGGCGCGGGGCCGGGCCGGGCCGGGCCGGGGCGGGCAGCTCCGCTCCGGCCGGGACACGGGGCGGCCGCGGGCCGGGCTCGGCACCGCGACCCCGGCGCTGCCGTTTGAAAGCCGCCTCCTTCCCGCCATTTTGGACGCTTCCCCTACGAGGGGGCAGAGGGAAACTTCAAAAGTCCCTCAAGAGACCTGCTGGGGGTGGGAGGAGAGAAAGGAAAAGAAAGAAAAAGGAAAAAAAAAAAAAAAAAAGAAGAAACTAGTCCCGTTATTAGGGAGAACACGTGCAAGTTTTATTCCGCGTTCAGGCGAGGGCTCGCAGCGGCGAGCACATGCCCAGGATCCGGACACCCAGCCGGGTGCGGCTGCCCGCAGACGGCGACCCCGGCCCCGGCGGGACAAAGCGTTCTCCGCCGCCGCCCCCGTCCCCCCGCGGCGGGGGCCGCCCCCATGCCCAGCCCTGCCCGCTCCGGCCGCCATGAGGCGAGGCAGCCCCGGCCTGCGCTCGCTCCCTCCCTGCCGGCCGCGCCGCCGCAGCGGCGGTGGCGGCGGAGAGCGGCCGCCATGGCGCAGGCTCCTGGCGGAGGAGGTCACCCGCCGCCGAGCCTCCTTCCATTTTGTGCGCCGAGGAGCAGAGCCGGCCGCTCCCCACCCCCGCCGCCACCACACCCCCGCGGCCGGGCGGGGCGGCGAGCCTGGGCGGCGGGACCCCAACGAGAGGGGCCGCGGCGGGGCCGGGCGGGGACCCCCGCCCGCCGGGGCGGCGGTGGCTGCGCAGCCCGGGCGGCGCGGAATGGCCGCTGTGGCGTCGCCCGCTGCCGCCGCCGCGCACAGAACATGGCTCCTTCCTCCCTTCCCTTCCCTTTGTGTGAGCGCGCCGCTACCCTGGCGCACACGCTCAGCCATTGCAGCCGGGGAGGGCGGGCGGGAGACGGGGGAGGTGGGTGGGAGAGGGGGAAGAAGATGGGGGACCAGCGCGCTTCCAGCGCCCGCCCAAGCCCCGGCAGCGCAGTAGGAGCCCCTGCGGAGACCCCCGCTCGCTCCCTCGCCCCGCCGAGCTGTGCGGCCCCGGGGCTGCCGGCCCCGCGCCCGGGCGAGCGGCGGCTGCTGGAGAAAAAGTTCCCCGAACTGCGCCCCCGCCCGCCCGAGCGCCTCCTCTGCTGCTCCGCGCCGCTCGCCTTGTTTTCTCGCTCGCGGCTGCCGTCAGCCATGTTACAGCCGGGCGGCCGCGGGGCCAGCGGCGCCCCAGCCCGCGCCCCGCTTCCCCGCGCTCCCCACCGCCCCGGCGGCGCGGCGCGGCCGCCGGAGCCCCCGCCGCCCCTCCGCTTGCCCCGCCGCCGCGACGATGGCTCCGGCGAGGTGCCGTGTAAGCGGCTTACGACGGGGCACGGCGCGGCCCTCGCCCCCGCGGCGGGCGACCCCCGGCCGCTCGCCCGGCTCCCTTCGCCCGCCTCTCTCTCCCCACCTCGCTCCTCGCCTCCCGGCGCCCCGCTCTCCCGAAGTCGCCCGCCGCCCCCGCCCCGCCCCGGCCGGGGGCTCGCCGCCCGGGAAAGGGTCTCCCAGGCACAGCCCCATTCGCCTTTGTGTACGGGCGTCCGAGCCGGCGCTGCCCCGCGCTCCGCGGTCATGCAGCGGCGGCGGCACGACGGCCACCGCCGGCTCACCGCCGGGCTGCGAGCGGGCGGGCGGGCGGGCGAGCGCGCCCGGCCGGCCCAGCGGCCCCCGGCGCGTACTCACCCGTGTCAGACAGAGTCGGCACGCAGCCCTCGCTCGGCCCCGAGCCCCAGAGACGCTCCCGCGGCCGCCCGCCCGGCCCCAGCGCTGGCTGGGTCGCTGTGCAGCCCGGTGCACCGCAATGGCTGAGCGCGGGATCGATACGCAGCCTCCTCACACTCGCGGCGCTGGTAACATTACTCTCTGCACAGCCCCGCGCCCATTGGCCGCCGCCAAGCCGAGCGCCGCGCCGATTGGCCCAGGCGCTCCCATTGTCCTGACCAGAGCGCGCCGCGGGTGGGCGCGCCGCGGGACACGTCACCGAGCAGGGAAAGGGCGCGCAAATATAAAAGTGAGCGCAGGGAGCCGGGCGCGGCGGGGCCCGGAGAGCGCCGGTGGCTGCCCGGCGCTGCGCCGCCGCCTGCGAGGGGCGCGGGCCCCGCCGCGCCCGTCGCCGCCCCCGCTGCCCCGGGGGACCGCCGCGGCTGCCCCGCGGTGCGGAGCGGCCCGCTGCCGCCCCCGCCCCTGCGGCCGCGCCGCCCCGCCGCCCAGGCGCTGAAGCCGGAGCTCAGCGGGGAGCCCAGCCGAGCCTGCGTGTCTCGCCTCCTCTCGCCCCTTTCCAGCCGGCGCACGGGGCTCCCCTCCGCTGCCGCGGCGGCGTGCGCGGCTCTGCCCCCTCCTCGAGGTTCAGGGGCGTTTGTTTAGTTTTGTTGTTTCGTGGTATTTTTGGGTTTTTTTCTTTCTGAAATGGCTTCATCACCTGTGTGAACATCAGTTGGAAGCTGCTGGCTTTCTCCATAACCTGCTGGGTGGCAAGGAGCAGTGCGCAGTGCTCAGGCAGCTCCCCCCAAGTTCTCAGCAGTGGCGCAGCGATGTCCCCCCGCCGTCCCGGGCATCCCGGTGCAGGGGCGCGCTGAGCCACACCTCACCTGCCCGTCGCTGCTGCTCCTCTCTCTGCTTTTTTACTGTCACTTGCACCGCAGCAGGCTGCTGTAAAGGACTCGCGAACAGGAGAAATACCCTTTAACATCAGCTTCGCTGTTTACACCACTTTATTGGTGCGAACAAAGCTGGGAGGAGCACTGCTGTGAAAAATCCAAAACCTCTGCTCTGCCCCGAAAGGCAGTGTCAGTGCACTTGCTGTAGTAATACAAACTTGAGTGAAGAGAGGTGTACATCGGTCACAAATATTCGAGAGTAAATAATGGATTTCGATAACTGCTTAATTATCATGCTCTCTCAAAGTATATCCATGGAGTTTTGGAAAGGTCTCTGGTCTGACAGACAAGGGATAGCGATTTTGGCAAGGCACGGTGTTTCATGGAAGGCAAAGATCCTTCTAAATAATGACCCTAATTATAAAACTGCCTCATTTGTGAAGAAGTGCTGGTGGACATATGAAGACCGTGATTCTGCTACCTGAAATCACGACTACTAGTGTTTCTGTCTCAAGGAAAGTTTTTGTTTGTGGTTGGAGTTTGTTTGGTTTTTTTTTTTTTTCTGCTTTGCATTTAAAGTTTAAACCTTTAAATGGAACAGAATGAAACTGTAAAAAGCACTAGTTTTTATGTGGTCTAGTGTGCAGAAACTGATAACTTTGCACCTACTGAACTTTAAGGTTTCTTCTATGAAAACCAGACCTGAAAGGAAAGCAAAGTAATGCTTTTATTTCTTGCTCTTGTCTAGAGCTGAATCTTCAGTAAAAGGCAAGGGAGGAGAATTCAATTACGTGACATACTCCTGAGAGTTTTCCTTCATCTCTGTCAGTTATATGCTTAGGCTTGTACAGGTTTGCATATTCCAGTGGGTTTCTTCTGCAACCCTTGATGACAGAAATAGAAAAGAATTTACTCATCAGTTGCAGACAGTAGCGTTTTTTACGGAAGCAATATATGTTTCTTCTCTTGTTCACGCTGTGCCACATCCCTTCTGATACTTCACAAACTTCTGCAAACCTCATTGAAGTTCAAATCTGTTTTAAATTACACTCCACTAGACAGGTGCAGTCACTGAGATCACTTGGATAACACAAAACACCTTTGAATTCTTGCTATAAGCTTTGCCCATGGAACATTCGGGTCACAACAGCCCAGTATGACTGCTCCAGGAAAAAAGTATGTAGCTGCAGAGGAAGTTTCAAAACCCCTGTTTAGTAATTTTGGTGTTTTGCAAGCCAGGGTATACTTTGGGAAAACACACAGATTGGTTGTCATATTGCAAAGCAAGAGTAAAACTAGGATTTCTATTAGAAATGTGTCTTCAAGTACTTCAGTTTTTAGGATACCTGTTGCAGCTACTTACTTGGAAACCAGTAGAAATGTTTGTAAGGAGCCTTTTGTTCAACTCCTTTTCCACATAAGGCAAGCTGAACTTGAATGGAAACATCACCTATACATTATCAACCTTTTTATATAGCATCCCTTTGTTCTCCAGTTTTCTTTAGGGGCAACAGAGGAAGGCCTCTCCAAAGATAGAACTGTTCTTATTAACAATGTATTGCTAAGTAGGAACAGAAAAGTTCCAACTGAATGATGAAAAAAGTTGTATTAAAGTTTTCCTCTCACTTTCTGTCATCCCCCATGTAGCTCACAACCAAAGACTTTTAGCAAACATGAACAACAATGGAGAATTTCAACAAGTACACACTACACCTGGTTGGCAATGGAGCCTGATTGAGAGAAGATGCAGAGATCTCATTCTCCCCCACTCCCAAAATAACTGTTAAACACATTGGTGACACTATTCCAGCAGAATTTTTGATGAAGTCACAATATGTAAAGAACCTTAGAAAGCTTCTGCTCACTTTAGTGCTGTGGTTGCTGACAGAGGTGGGAAAACACACTTCAATTTCAGAAGTCACAGGGTGTGGGACAGCACACCTCCCGTGAGGCAGGAACATGGTTCTTCCATGCCCCCATCTTCTGCAAAATGTGTGTTCTGTGAAGGACACTGCTTGCTCCCCAGTGGGATTTGGCAGGAAAGAAGATGATTTCATAGCTTGCTTTGACAACAAACAGATTCAGTGTCGTCACCGGACCTCCAGAGTTTGTCACTCTCCTCACTCCCAAGGAATGAGATCATTGTTTCTTTGGGTCAAAATTACTAGACTATTACAGTGAAAATGGTATAGTAACAACTAGCTTGACAGTCAAATCCTGAGCTACTATTAGGCTATTTTTAACAAGATCTGAAAACCTTTTTCAACAAAAAAAGTCACATTTTCAGCTCAAATTGAGAGCAAAACATCTGTGGAGACAGGGCACCTGGGCACATGTACTTCTGATGGAGCTGCTGGTAATGTAGATTGTCACTGTTGCTTTTGAACACTCCATCCCTACAGCGGGCAGGGTTTTTGCAGCGTATTTTTAAAAAGCCCTGGCCATGTTTGCCCTTTTCCTGAGGCTTCAGTGCCAGCCTGTGCACAGCCCAGATGAACACAATTCTCAGTTATTAGATGCAGACTTACAGCCAATCTTTTCCTCTGGTGTCTTACTTGAAATCTTCAGGAGATACACTTTAAATATTTCCTTAAAATCATTTCTGGAAGAGAAAGACTCGGTTCAAAGGAATGAGGATCAGCATGTCTGCAAACAGTATCAATGCATGGAACCTGACTTTACCTTTCTCTCTGGATTTTCTCACATTGCGTCAAATAATCTGTGTAGGCTGCTGCCCCTCTTCAAACAGCGAGCATGGTTTCAAGTGGCTTTTTGTCCACTCCCCACAGATGAGTGGCTGGCTGACCCAGGTGTGTAAGTGGTAACTGTGTAGCAGTGGCAGACAGGCAAGGTACCCTCAGCTGACTAAAGGCAGCAGTCTGGGAGAGGCAGGAAGGGAGCAAGGATGGGAGGGAGCAGGGATGGCACCGGCCTTGCTGCAGTGCTTTCCTAGCCAAGCTTCACGTGTGAACCAGCTGATTTTTGCTGACATGTGAGCCCTGAAGTAAATTCCATCGTTTCTAGAGCTGATACATTCCTAAATCAGGCTCAGTACTTACACAGTGCTTTTATCCACAAAATGGGTTATATGAAAATTCGTACACTTTCTGTGGAATTAGCAGATGGATGGCAAAATATCCAATAAACAAATTATCACAGCAAAAACGTATACCCACACTGTTCAGCTCAAAAAGATAGTGAAGATACATTAGTATGGACTTTTTGTCTGATGATCACATACACCATGAACATTTTTTTAAAGTTAATATGTGTACAGAAAGTAACTATTTTATGGTAAGATTAATAGATTTACTCTTATGAAATATGATTCTTTCAGCATCTTATTCCTTATGCATAAGTACATAACTTCTTTTAAGTGCCTCTGTGAAGCTTTCAATGTGCAGTTTCAGACAGATGGAACTGTGTTCAGCTTCAACAGCAAAAAGGAGTTCAAAAAATGTTCTTTCAGGACTGCACTATTTCTGAAATTGCTGACCTGCTGAGATGCTTGCTTTGCAGAGAACACAACATGCAGTGCAACATCCACTTATCTCTTCAACTTTCTGGCATCAAATATTCAGTCCCCTCCAAAATCTCCGGATCATTTATGTATTGTACACACAAGCCTACTACTGAGATAAGAGTTATCAGCTGCTTCTAATAAACCCAAAATGCTGCTGTCCGTCTTCACAGACACTACTCTGAAAGTGTTAGTACTCTGTGTCCCTCACTCCAGTCTAGAGGCAGGTCAACTTCTGGCTGACACCACTGTTAGACTTCTACACCTGAACAGGCAGAATCCAACCAGGTTTAAGGTGATGAAAAGTACCTGAGATGCCCTTCCTGTTTTATCCAGCCCAGAAGATTCAACAGAATATGCTCTCTCACAGCCAGGACTCCTTTAGACAGACCTCAATGCTCCACGTCAAACTGGAAAGATTCCTAGAGCTAGGTATAGTACTAGGACAGAGCTACTGTTTCTTTCCTTATCTACATGTTTTCTGAAAATACACAATATATAAACATCACCTGACCTGTACTCTGTTTCTTTATATGAGACTTCAACACAGACCAAACCATCTGCTTCTGGATATGAAGATGACACCTTAATGCCAACACGGTCCCTGATATTAGAAATCAGACTTATTTACACAAATCAAGAAAATAATGTGCATTTACGGGATGCTGATATCCAAAGAAACAGGATGCAGCACATGTCATTCTATCTAGTAACTACCCAGATCTACTGTGAACGTAGACTGCATACAAGCAGTTACAGGAACTGGTGGAGGAAACAACCATTTGCTCACAGCTTCAAAAGGGGAACTTGCATAGTTTGACAGGACAGTCTTACCCTTTTGCTGAACACGGCCAAGTGTACATGGGTGTCACTGTGTCGGCCTCATCCCTTACAATGCAATGGAGTATTTCTCATTCATTCGAGGAGTTGTCCATGTACCCAGGAACTTCATAAACCTGCTAACTTCCCATGGAGATGTGGTGTTCAAGGAAGATTTTAAGTACTACAAGCTATCAGTGTACACCACTCACTGGGGAGGGCAAAGAACATATCCTGGAAGAGCAGAAGCAGCCTCAAAAAACTCTTATCCTTTCTCCATCTCTCTCCTTTCTGTCCCTTTTTTCTTCTCTTCTTTTGTCCACACTCCTGTGCAAAGATAAGCTGAAAAATGCATTCTGGCAGCTCTACCAAATAGTCATCAGTAGCATTATTTAATTGGAAATTAGTTTTCTAGTCAGACCCCCCTCCTCCCATTTCCAAAATGGTTTTCCAGTATGTACTGCACTGCACTGTGTGCTGCATTGGTCAAACACCTACCATTACATGCAGCCATAGCAATTTACTGGCTGAGAAAGGAGGATCACCTCTCAATTAGCTGAGAGGAAAGAAGTCATGCTACCATTCTCATGGAGACTGTCTCCAGCTTCTATCATAATCATCCTGTTTCTTCCACCATCTTCTTTCCCAGTGATGTAATTTCCTTTTATTTAAATGGTTCTATTCCAAGATTTCTGAGACTCAGAAGAAGAAACTGAGGCAGCCTAGGATGCAAGAAATCACATTACACTGACTAAGCCTGTGATAGCAAAAAGCATTCAAAGGAATGCCCACTTCTCTTGCCTTTTCCAACAGCAGATGGTTGTTTTGAAAAGGGCTCTGTGAGCTCTTCGTTGCAGGGGGATAACTTCTACACCAAGTCACCCAGTGTTACCAAAATCTTAGTAATAACTTTTTCATTAACACGCACACACACATTTTTAGTCTAAATCTATTTATCTTAGTACCTTCTTAACTAGAGGCCATTTGGCTTTCTATTCAGTTCTTGTTCATCTTTACTTCTTTTACACAAGTTTTAGAGGATTGTAAGTATTTTGCTTTACTATAAATCTCATTTCTTCCTCATTTACCATGTTTCCATGAACTCTCATTTTGCTGAAACAAATGAAGAGCCTTGTGGAATACGCCCTGAATTTCACAGAGGAATGCTGTCACAATGGAAAGATACATTCTTTTCAAAGTCAAAATTCAAGTCAGTTTGGACAGATAGTTACTGTGATGACCTCAAAGTTCTGTCAGACACATTAGACAAACTTGCATTAAACTAATGCGCAGCACTGCGAGTTTAAACAGTCTGAAGTTGAATGTAATGAAAATCTGATGGCTTCCAGGAGGGATAAATGTGGGGCTGGGAGCACAGATTCAATTCAGATGCTTATATGCATGATATGCATGAAAGTCATTGGGTAGGCTGAGATATTTTGACTAGACAGGCATCTGATTAGTCTCCTTCGTGTAAATTTAACTTAACCTTGTCCTAAAGTATGGATGCAAATCAAAATAAATAGCCACCCCTTTGGAAAGAAATACCAAAGCAGTAAAACTTTAAAGAGCCTCTTTGAAGCTCTGGATTTTGATTGTTTGAACTTTTATATTACTTAATAGTGACAACTTTTATAACAAAAGGAATTCTAACTACTATGTTATTTCTTCTATTTCAGCATAACAGATCACATAACTGTTCTTGGGTTTCCAAATATAAGCAAGTGGCTACTTATAGGATTAAATGGATATAAGGGATATGTATATTCACATCCACTTACAGTCTATTTCCAGTGACCCACAACAGTGTGTTAATAACAAACATTCTTCATTCAATCCTACAAAATTTCTGCAAGTATGTATTACTATGATTAACCCAGCACTTAAATTTTGATGTATTATTATTGCTTTAAAATTTTTATTTTTATTTTTACTTCTAGCTCCTTAAAAACCTCAGCATAAATATTTTTGGCATCCCTCCTGCACACCCACTCTTGCTGATTTGTGGATCACTTAAAAATATTTAAATGTTTTTAAAATCATCCATCCTTTTTTGTCCTCTAATAACTACACTCAGATGTGCAGAAGTCATATTAGGTAGGGTTTTTTTTATCTGACCTTGAAATAACATCAATTTCTAAGCATACTAACACAAGAAGAACTAGAGAAGTAATTTTACTTCTGTGTAGGTGACTAGTAACACACAATTTTATGCATAGAAAAGAGCAAAAATCATCCAGGAATGTGAAAAAATAATGAGAACCCTAAAAAACTCAATCTGTTTAACTTTTTCTTAAAACAAACAAACAACAACAAAAAAAATATTGAGAAGTAACTTGATTACAGGGTAAAAGCACCATCCCAGGGAGAAAATAGTGAGTCCTAAAGAGCTCTTTAATCCATCAGAGAAGGCATAACAAGAATCAATGACTAGAAGCTGAAGGCAAACAAATGCAAATGAAATAAGGTAGAAAATTTTTAGCAGCAGGCATGATTAGTACTTGTATTATCCTAGTACCTGGAAGCCAAATTGTGGATCAGTGCTCTGTTAGGTGCTGGTAAAAAACTCAACCCCAAACCAAAAGAAGATACCCAAAACACAGAAAAAAATCTGTGATCTCTGTCAAAAGGTTACAAAAAGCACAAAAGATGAAGTAACATAATAAATCAGTGATAATAATATCAGATATGACAGGCAGCAGTTTCAGGTCAGGGTTTCACGATACAAAGTGTTGAGTTGAGATACATACTTGAGGTGATTCTGTGTATCTAGACTGTTTTGTCCCATTCCCATCATTTCTCTACAGCTATGAAATGTTGAAGACTGATCCTTGCTCAAAAAAAAAAAAAAAAAAAAAAGGAAAAATAGTGCTAAAATCAGGGTTTTCATTTTTATTTTGCAACAAAATGCCAGCGAATACTTTTGCAAGTATTTCGATTTTTATGAATTTCAGTGAATGGGTTGACCAAATTTTCCCTAACAGTATCCCCACTAGTTCTTTTTACAGGAACCTGCTGCATTACTTGTGAGAAAAGACTGCATATCCTGGAGAAAAACATGCAAAAGTGAAGTACTGAGATTGTTTTATTTTCCTCATAGCAAATCACTAGGCTTGGTGACCAAATCTCAAGCACTGTCCACAAATAAAGTAGACACTTAACAAAAACTGAAACTCAGACCATGGTCTGCCAAGATTTCTCTGGAAAAAACTTAACGTGCTACCAAATTCTAACATAAAAGATAACAAGATAAGCTTATGTTCCCAACACAATTGCTCTGGCACTGGAGCCTACACACCATCCTTGGTAGCTCACAAACACAGCAGGCCACTACAGTTTGACCGGGAAGAAGATTAAAGGGGTAAGCCAAGAGCTGCATTTTCTATTAATAACGTTTTTTGTGAGATCAAGGATCAGAAGGATAGCCCCTGAAATTCATTGTGGAGAGAACTAGGAGCATCTCCTCTTATTTTTCAACAAGAAAACGTAGGAGAAAAGCCCACCTTTGATTTCTGTTTCTTCACTTAAATTATTGACAGACTACAGCAACACCCCCAATGTCTATTGCACTGAGAAGCTCTGGAGGAGCTATTTTTTCAGGATGGGAATGCTGGAGAGAAAACAAAAGCTAAAGAGCTGGAGTCAACACTCCACAAATAGTCCCTGAGACCTGGAAGCAAATTGGATATATCCATGGTGTTAAGCACCCATCCTTCTTTCTTCCCTTCCTCCCTGGAGGTGGCCAGCCTCCTGCCATTGGCTGATGTTCTGAGTTTCACTGAGCTGGACATCCATATATTCACATGCTAGACAGGGAATTGGTTAGAACCAGTTTTAAAAGCTTTCATTTTTCTCTTGTTCCTAGTTAAAAATACTTCGAGCTATAGCTATAATAAGTGACTTTAAAAGAACATTGCTTCATTGCACAGTTTAAACACTTAACAGCCTTACTCTTTGGCCTTGTGCAGTGTGCTGAATTTTTCCATGGGACTGCTGCCACTCCGTGTGTGCAGGACACAGCTCAGGAAGTGAATCAGGGCTGTGCATCAAATTAGATTATTTATTGGTTGGTATACATGTTGTCTTTAGGAGCTATGCTGAGAACAAGACAGACAACTACAGGAAGAGAGCGACGGGCATGTGGTTAAGGCAGTTGAATGCCGCACAGAACACTCAGTTCTGCCTCTGCCTTCACAGCAGCCCCAGTGAGCAAGGAGCGAGTCAGACCTCGCACCTTGGCAGATGGCCAAACAACCTCACCTTCCCCACTTTCTGGGAGTCCCAACAGAAACACCTTGGGCCTTTCACATAGAAATGCAAAGCACAGGATGATAATGGAAGGTTTGGGTCTTGAGGGAAAAACGGAGCCGGAGGCACAAGGTTAAAAGGCAGGAGAATCCATTTAGTATCATTGACTTTACTACTGACTAAACAAGTGGCTCAGTTTTCTCCTTGGTCTAACAGAACAATGGTGCTTTTCTGTTCTGGGAATATGCAAAAATTCACCAAATTCTGTAAAGCTCCTTAATATCATTGCAATAAGCCTATAAAAACAAAAAAAGTTTTTCTGATTCTCTATATAGAAAGGAAGTTTTGGATCTTTTAATCTCCTAATTATCGTACACTGCTACGATACTTGCTTTAAAAATATATACAATACAAATACTTACGTGTAGAGATAGAACATATCCTTTTCTCCTCTCACTCTATTTATGATTGCACTCTATATGTGATTTTTTAAAGTCCTTTCTATAGCTTCTATCAGGGCTATAACTTTAGCATTTAGTAAACTGCAGCATGGAATAGGACAGGGAACAGCACTCATTGTCAACAAAAGGTATTCACTGGCTCACAAAAAAATAAAAATATCTTCACGCTGTTGTACGTTGTGTAACCACAGCCACAGGAACAGAAAAGCAACAGGAGAGCTAATAAAAGGTAATGTCTTTTCCTACTTATTTTATTACATCACAGTATCATCATATTGAAAGCTTTCAGTAATACTAGGCTACCAAGTTTGCAAAATAAAATATTATAATTTGTATCCAGCAAGAAATAAACAAATCTACCTATAATAACCTGAACAGTTTCATCAGTTATTCTGACTTAAAAATCTCAGTTAAGAGAAATACCACAACGATTGAAAACACAGGTGATGATCTCCATTTTAGGTAGAAAGCCACTAAATGTAAAAATCTAACACAACAATCAGAGCAATCTTGAGGTTCAGGCACACAACAGAACACAAATATTTTAACAATGTCTGACAACATCCCAAGCACACAGTGTCTGAACACTACTAAAGCGGATGTGCATGAGACTTAAAGACAACACCATTTTAAAGGATAATTTTCATCATTTTAGAAGCAAATAGACAGGAGAACGAAATAGAAATTTAGGTTCAGGCCTACAATCGAATCTTCAGAGTGAGAACTTGCAGTCACCAGAGTCCCATGAACTTCATCAGGCCCCCAGGCTATCGAGGTCCATTTGAACAAATCCAGTTGCAGGACTAGGTCCTAAATATGTAAAGAGGAAAAGAATGGAATCAGGTAACATAGCACACAGCCAGCTCTAAATAAAGAGACACCAAACTAATCACAGAAAAATAATCTGAGTGCCTAGACCAATACAAGACCTCTGTTCTTACCCTAAAATGTTTCAGCTACAGCAAAGGCAGTGGTATCTTACACCAAGAGATTTATAGAGCATTAACTGATCACAGCACATTCCCCTTCAGGCAAACACAAGTACCTGCAGTGTGTTTGCTCACCTCCTGTGTGCTGCTGCTTTTTTGTTGTTATATGTAATTTGTTTTATTATTTTTAATAAAAGAGAGTGGTCTAAAAACCAATTAAGGTGATGTATTCATCTTCATCAGCTCTTCATGTAGATTTTCAGCCTCGTAGTAACACAATGGCCAAAACTAAAATGAGATAATCTCCCCATATTTTAAAACACTGTAAAACTGATAGAAAGTAAATAATATTTCTATAAGAAGTGTCTTTGTTATGCTATCTGAAGGTTGTGAGAAGTTCTAGCTTGGCAGTGCATCACCCTAAGGTTTCACTAGCATGCCCCTAGTATCATACAACTGCTAATGAGAAAAGAGACTGTAGCAAAAAAATGCCTACCATCTAATGAGGTTTGCCCACTGAAATATAGACTTTAACAGGAGTGTGTGACAAAAGCAGTGAAGACTGTACAGGAATATCAGATTTACGGTGGCACAAGCACATGGAATCACCGTGGAGTGCTGTGTCATCCAAACTTCCACACCAGCACTTACCATCCACCCCAGGAAGGGATCCATGCTTCCTCTCTACCTATGGCTATCTCTCACCTTGGGAGGCTGTAATGTAATTCATCATGCCTGTAAATGTCATCACTACACCTTGTACCTTCACCAGTATGCCCTCTTTGAGACAGCCAGACCAAAGACAGAATGAACTGTCCAGAAGTATGATACCATTCTTCCTATTACTAGAGCAGAGTTACACCTTTGGAGATCAGCATGTAACCAGACAAATCAACATAAATACACCTTCTACCCAAAAAAATGTTCAAGGCAATCAACAACCTCTGATTACTTTTGTATCTCCTACAGGATGGCTTAAGATGCAGCAACATCCTTTGCATAAAAAAAATATTAAGTTTAAAAATTAACTCAAGATACATGAGGATATAATTATCTTAAATTCACTGAGACATTGATTTGTGAAAAAATAATATTATATATGAAGTTTTCCATGCACGTGGACATTAAGAAACCTTTTTTACCAAGATGACACACTGACTTAGACCACTTATATATATATATATATATATATATATATATATATAATATATATAAAATTTGTGAAAAAGGAAATGTGTTTGTTGTTTTAGAATTGGTGTTAGCTCAGAACAGATACCAAAATCTTTACTCCCATTTTGTTATTGAATTCCCAATTATATCCCACATGCATGTCTGAAACTGGCACATGGTAAAGAGTCTACAACACTAGACTTTAAATATAGTGTCAAATTTTGGTTGTTTTATCATCAGAGAGTTACAGCCTCAAACCCGGAGTCACTCTGTAGGCACACAGGGACCTGGGGAGAAGATGCAGCCAGGCAGAGGTCCCAGTCCCAGGGCCCAGTGTGCCCATGGGGTATGTTTGCTCAATGAATCATGATTTCACAAATTTTTAACAAGTAGAGTAATTTACTGCCTTATCTGGCTATCACTCCTCTTTCTTAGAACAACCTGAAACCATCGATGGGCCATTAATATAAAATTCCTTGCCAGAGTTACACTTCCAAAGAAAGGCAGGTTTAAATCTCTTTTCCTGAAGCTTTATCTTTTAAATCTGGACACCTAACTACTCAACACTTAACATAACCTTCTTGCTCTTGCAAACATATATTAACAGTTTAGATTTCTACACCTGGCAGAACTTTATTGAAAAACAACAACAAACAAAAAGCTGTTTGGATTTTTTCTTCAGGTTATGCCTCCTGGATACTAAAGCTGCCTTATCTCTGGTTTAAGTCAGAAAAGCCTAGAAACAGTTTTAATTCACAACTATTTGCTACCATGTCCACACAACTACACACCACTGGAAATTTAGGCAAGAGCAAATGTATTTCCTGTCCTTTCTCAACCTGTGAGTTCCGGTACATGCTGAAGGGGGAAGGAAAAAATGACTGTGGCTGGTATGGGACCTGGCTATGAAATTCTCAACCAAACTGAAAGCTTCCTCCTCCTGGGGGGAATTATTATATCATCAGGCAGAATCAGAATAAGGAACAGAATCAATTAATTATTACTGAAATACTATGGAGTATTGCTATTAGAAGACTTGACTTCATAATTTAATTGTAAGGAAATTACTGTATCTGTGTTCACCATTACTATAAACCAAATGAAAATATCAGTGCCTTCCCAGCAAATGCAAAATACATCTTTTCATGCTAGGCACCCCACTGTGACATTACAAATCAAACTCAACAATTAATGCCCAGTCCTTTGTGGCAGGTGGGGAAATATTCTAAGCAATATTATGTGGGAAGCAGTTGTAGGAGTGAGGAGCGTCAAATAATAAATTATACAATTATACTCGAGGACAGATATTCACAGTTTTTCCTATGAATGATTTAACTGTTGGTGACACACACAAAGCTGCACTGCTACACCATTATCCTGCCTATTGCTCAGACATGTAACTCTAGCATCACCTTGCATCCCAAAGATACTCCAGATCCCAAGATTTATATTCATAATTTGCAGATACTTTCAATGCAACATTTCCAAGATGGCATTTTTCTTAATCCTCCCAATCAGCTCAAGTATTCAATCAGGTTAATCATCATCATCATGTTTTGATTCAGCAAGATTTTGCTCTCTGCTTTTTGATTCAGCAACATTTTTTTCTCTCCACTTTTGACAAACACAGCCAAATATCACACACATTCACTGAGAGAACTGCTGCAAAGACCCCTGTCCTAGTCAAGCGCTTTGAGAACACATCACTGTCTCCCTGGCTACTTCTGCAGCATCTACCACTTGTCTTCACTTTCAAGGTACATCCTTGCTTATCACCAGCACACCTATTGCTCCTTAATCTTTGTCAGGAAAACAGATGTGGTTTGTTCATGTTTGAAACCAGGTCAATTTTCATAAAATGTAAAGCTAAAAAGACCATTAGATCTTAGTGACTAATTTGATTATTATGTTGTGTTTGGCTAAAACACTTTAAAAACCCTCCACTTTTTACTGATAAAAAAAAAAAATTCAGGGATGTTTCTTGTATCTCTTCCCTTCCTATCTCCCACTTGCCATTCAGTGTCAGGAGTCCAGTTTCCAACTCCTCTCACACCCACATGGTGTATTTTCAAACAAACCTCTTGTGCCTTTTTCTGTCTTGCACCTTACACTTTATGGAAACTCCCTTAAATATATGAAAACATACTGCATTACTGTTGTTCAAAGCTTTCTCTGAAATCTAGCTTACTAACATGCCCCTACAGCCCCTATGAGCAAAATGTGTGATAAGTAGTTATATACACATCACCTGTTTTCAAATGTCTAAAGTAAGCAAGAGTGGGATGTAGGAGACAGATCCTACCCTACAGTAAACAGAGAGAGGCTCCTTGAGAGAGATTTGGTTGAAGGAACTCCTGAAACACTGCAAAATGTCCTGTGAAGGAGTGTCTGCATATGCTGTGCAAATGGCCTGAAGGAATCAGTCTTTTGATTTAGTTACATGAGGTGGATCTCTAAAGTATGAATGTTCCCCCAACTACTAGTATTTCCCTCCTCCTCTGTGCATATTTTCTACTTTCAACTGTATTATATCTATGGCTAAGATTTAAAATTGCAGATATTCTTTCCAGCACATGTCTGCATGATGCAAAGCACTATAGGAATTAGTTATTTTACAATTATACAAGAACAGTCTTACAATGCTATATTTCATTAAACAGATCCTGATCATGCAATTATCATAGAATTACGCACATACACCTGGTGAATGATGCACAGCTCTATGCACTAACTTCAACTCTGGTATTTACTAAAGTCCTCAATCCTATAATAAAGACCTGGAATGTGTTCATGGCAGGCACCAGCTTTTTTCTCCCCACTGTGAATCCTGGGCAAATCCCCAAGACAAACCAACATAGCTAAAAAGCAGAGAAGGGAGAATAGGAATATTAGGAAGAATTAGGATATCAAGAAAAATTTATTCACATAAAGGGTGATTAGACATTGGAATGGGGTGCATAAACAATAATCAGAAATCATACCAGGCACCATGTAAAAAAGAAAATAGAATAGAACAACCGCTACTGGTGATGATCTAGTTCTTGCTCCAGATAACAGAGAATAAATTCTCTCAAAGCCCAAAGTAAGAGAAAAATGTCTCCTGAAGCCAATCAACAAAAAAATGAGGACACAGTCAGTCACAGAACAAAATCTGATCAAAATCTAACCAGGAAAAATATTGAATTAAATTATTTGATTTCATTATAATAAATGTCATTAATAGCAAAGAGTTAACCGCAAAATGCTGAAAAGGACATATTTGGTCCTGTATTATGGTACAGTCATTAATAATTCAGTAACTGGGGCAAGTATCATGGCATAAAATCTGCAGTTATTTCAGTTGCTCAGAATCAAGGAAAATTATTAATCTAACCAAAATTACTAAGTGGATCCCAGAAACACTAAATCAAGTTTAAATTATGATAGATTGATAGATAACAGACACATATTAAAATAAACCCATGAAAAAAGCAGTCTGTGCTTTAAGAGGTTTCAAATTAAAGACACAACTGTAAGGAACTTAGTGCAATAAAACTCAATGTGTTAGGGAAAGGGAGGGTAACAGTTACCTATAAAGTTTCCAGATAAATTGATGTTAGTCACTAACATTTAGTCTCCCATAGATTTAATTTACTCACAGTCTTAAGTTCACTGACTCACAAGCACTAACACTTATGTGTTTACAAGTTTGGCCAAGATAACTTATATGAAAAACAAAAGACAAGGGCCATCAGCTATAAAGTCCTTGCCCCATTTCAGGAGTTGTTTTAATTATCAGTATCAATTAGACAAGTCATAGTATTATAAAATAATTTGGTTTTGAGAGGACCTTAAAGATCATCTAGTTCCAACCCCCCCTGCCACAGGTAAGAACACCTTTCACTGGACCAGGTGCTCAAAGATCCACCCAACCTGGCCTTGAACACCTCCAGGGATGGGGCATCCACAACTTTTATGGGAAATTTGTTCCAGTACCCACCATACTCACAGTAAAGAATTACTTCCTAACATCCAATTTAACTCTATTTCCTTTCAGGTGGAAGCCATTAACCCTTGTCCTATCCCTACATGCCAGTGTCAGGTGCAAGGGGGTGGTGGGATTGCATGTGTTTAATGGAAGTTGTTGGAGTGTGTAAATCATTAGATCAGTTATCCCCAATGGGAAAACACACCAGTTGCTTTGGCCTCAGGAAGGAACCAGGAAGGAACCAAGGGTCCACTTCAGCAGTTTAGTGAAAAATCTCTGCTCAACACACCACTACAATCAAAATTAAAACAACAGCTTAAACAATGCAAGACAATTAGAAGAAAACCATTGTAATAGGATTATAAAAATCAGTGCTATGACCTTATCAGAAAAAAAAAAAAATCCCATATGAGGTATAGGTCACACTTTCTCCAAAAAGATACTAAAGATACAGGCAAGATTCAAGTCTGAACAGTAATAAACATAGAAAATATCCTACAAAGAGAAACTAGAAAGTTTCAAATACAGAATTCCATGTCCATGCATAATAAGTAATTGCTCTAGAGAGGTCAGATCAGACTTTGTATGCTTGCTATCTTACAACACAAGAAAATATACAAAGAAATACTGAAAGTGTGGAAAATTCAAAACTGAGCAGAAGAAATGTTTTTTCACATTGTATATAAACCTTTCATATTGATTACCATGGAAATTCAGTTATTAATCTAAATACAGTGTCCCCATCAACAACAGTATAAATTAAATCTTACTACATAGAGAAATCAGGAAGCAACTTACTTGTAGTTAACATCAGCTGAAGCATTAGGAGGTGTTTACTAGTCAAACAGGAAACTGTATTATGGCTTAAGCAAATATGATAATCCCTATGTAAAAAAATAAATTAAAAAAAGGAATAGCAACTTGATTTCAATACAGATATTTTACAATCTCCGAGTAACTCTTCCTATAGTTTGCATTAAATACTATTTATAGCTCATTAACAACAACAGTTGTGTTTAGAAGGTTTTGAAACAACTAAAGTTTGGACATATTGAGCTTTTATGTGAGCAGTAAAGAAAAATACATGAAAAATTAAAAACAGCATGATGATGAACTTGTTAACTCCATCACTGCAGGTTCTACCTAAAATATATTTTCCCTCATTTCCAATCATGGCCAGTTTCCTAGAAACTTGTCTATTTTTCAAAGACCTGATATTGAACAGTGTTCCCTTTATCACTTTTTTTAAAGGATTATTTGAACAAGGATTCTCATCACAAATCACAAAACAAGCACCCAAAAACTGACTACTTACCATTCACCCACAGACAAGCAAGCTAGAATTAGCTTAAGCACTGAATCCTGAGCAAGCCACAACTATACTGCTTGGTTATCTTGATAAGATCATCCTAGTTTAATTTGAAATGCTGTCACTGTCACTGCACATACTAAGACCCACATTGCCCTGCTGTATTAGCAATTACAAAAATATGTATAAGATTATAACCTATATAAAACATATAACATTTAAATTTTTTATCAGAGAGCAGAGTCTTAATTGTATTAGGATAAGCATGGTAAAAATGAAAGAGCACAAGGATGTAGTTTCATTTATTTTGGTTGATTTTTTTTTCCATCATATCTGGGAAGGTAAAGAGAATATTATACTGTCTGGAGGTGGGGGAACAGGAGAGGCTGCCAGCACTGTCAATGCAAGGCTGGGCTTAGTCAGAGGCTGGGTCAGGTAAACAGGGCAGAAGTAAAAGGCTGAAGCCTTTTACAGACATTAAAAGTGAAGACTCGTACGTCAATAATACAGAGAGCACAAAGAAACAGAAAGATTGCCTGGGAACACGTTCTTGGATAGAGAGAATACAGCTTGTACTAGGACACAAGAAACTGAGAGATTTAAAGAGTTACATGAACTTTATGTGGTGATACTTGAGTGTAGGCTCTGGTTCTGGTAGAGAAGGGAATTTCAGTCCATGGGTAGCTGGGGTTCTGAGAAAACCATACTGCCAGCAATGACAGGAAAGCTGTCTGGAATAAAAACAATGCAACAGGCTGCAGAAAGGCTGTATAAAATTTCTGAAACCCAAATGGCAATATCATCTGTGTTCTGAAAGCAGCAGACCATTCACCACCAGGACAATAATAACATAAAAATTATTCTCCTTGGGTAACTTATTCTGTCTTGCTGTTTTCATGGGCTGTGTATTTGAGTGCAAGAACTGTCACTCGGCACATTTACCTTTCGGTTGTCCAGTTTCTACCTGTAATCATTTTAATAACACATCTCATTAACAAATCCACCACTTTCTTAAATAAAGGGGACATTTTGCTTTTCTGAAGCTTCTACATGTGCTTGATAGTATGTTCTGAATGTACATAACTTGAAATATACCTCATTGGACGTTTACCTGCAAAGTTGTCCCATGCTTTTTTCCTTTTAATGAGAGAAGGTGGGCAAGAGCAATAAACTAAACTCATGGGAGAAAAGGCGTAAACTTACTTCATTTAGATGTAAAGAATTTCTTGTTAAGGACAACTCTTTGCTCATTCCAACAGTACCAAAGCTATTTATTTGGTAATAATCAGTACCAAAGCTATTTATTTGGTAGTAAGAGTTTCTGGACTGAAACAGACATTTCTGAACTTGTTGTTGATGATTAATGTACAGTTTAAGAGAGCCATTACTTTGTGACAGGCACTACAGAAGCCAAGTGTCAGATAATATATCAACTTCTGCTCCACTCTAATTCTAATTTAATGGTTAGAACTCTTATTCTTACGGTCTCGTTTCAAACATTACACTACATAGAGTTCAGCAGGATACATAGTAGCTGCTGTTAAAGTCTCTTAGCGCGAATATCGTGCAGGCATCAAATTCGACATTAGCCAAAACACGTTTTTGAACGCGAACACGTGCCACAATTCCCTGCACAACCACGGAAGGAAGAGCTAAGTTTCTGCTATAAATGAACAAAAGAAAGCTGACATGAACCGGCGGGCAAAGGTCCCTCCAGCCCCGGGCGGCCGCCGCTCCCCGGGAGGGACGGGGAACAGAGCGAGGCACGACCCGGGTCCTAACGCCGCCAGCCCGGGCAGGAGCCTCTCGCTGGAGGCACCGCGGCCATGCCCGGACCATCCCAACGGAGACACTTCTGCCCCGAGGACACATCTCACGGGCAACACCCTGAGGCCGCTGGGGTGTGCTCCTGTGCGACACGGTCCGTGTGCCGCTAACCGGCAGAGCCGAGCGCTGACACGGATGAAAACACCTCCCTCCCCTCACCCCCAAGAGAACAACACCGAAGGATTCCGCGGGAAGAGGAAGAGGACGGGACCAGCAGCCCCTGACATCGATGCTCCTTCTATACTTGTAAGAAACCCGGATTTGCTCGTCAAAACTCAGCCCCCGAGCTCTACCTGAGAGCTGCTCATCTTCATCATGCGGTACAGGAAGAGAAGAAACGCTCTGGAACAGGTGGGAAAGTGAGAGCAGGACTAAAACTGTACATGCTGCAGAGCACGACTCCAGGACCTCTCCTGGCAAACAAAGGAAGCTCTTGACAAGCCAAAGAGCAGGAAGAGAGGAGACTAAGAGAAGTCCAGCGAAGCAGCTTTTACACTTGTAGATGTGGAATACACCAGCACACGGACTTTCTGGCTTGCTGATGTTATCATTGTCTATTAACAGCAAATGCAGCTGTACCAGATTACCACCCTCTGCACCTTCACACCATTCCTTCAAACACATCAGCCTGGCCACTGAAGTAATTTCTGAAGTATTTTCACTTTGCTACCTCCTTCTTCTTGCCTATACATCAACACTACTTGAAGATTAAACAGTAGAATTGTTATAACTTTATGGTTTAATACCATTTTAGTGAGACATCCTTAAGTGACCTGAGGTAACTTGGTCTGGGCATGCTAGAACTCGAAAGAGGATTGAAACAGCTGCTTTTATTGCCTTCCAGTGTTTCCTGTGGAATTGTGATCGATTTTGCTAGCAGTCACACATACACATTTCATTAATGTGCCTGGTCTTGCTGCCAAAGCTGAGAAGGGACAGGACAGACAAGCTTCCCATCAGTGGAAGTAGAGTTAGGTGAGCAGTGACAACCTTCTCACTAAAACAAGCAGGGACACAGAAAAAGCTGCACCCAATGTACAGCCATGAGTAAAGCTGAGTGAAAAATTTATAATGAAGAGTGGTCTTCCCATAAATGTATCTGTTCGCTTTGGCATAAACTCCTCCAGTACATACTATGCATGACAGAACAGGACCATTATTTAAAAGCCAAAATGCCTGACTTGTGATATGTTTTATCTATCCTGTCACAGCAATCTGTCTTACTCCTATCAAAACCACAAAACAAAACCACAGAACACAAATTCTGGCACCATACACATACTTCCACTATATGAATCAATGCAGGCTTAGAGTTAACACCACTATGTTTTCATGGCACATGAAAAAAGCCCAAACGTCCTAAAGACACAAAACAATATCAAAAAAGTTTTACTTCATATACTTTTCAAAACCTTTCCTCTCACTGCTGTGAGTTCTCATCTCTTTCCCTACTGCAGATACTTAAAAACGCTGCTAGCAACATTCTGATGTGAAGCTTCTGTAATGTAAGTGGTAATTTGTGTGACTTAATCAATAGGTAAATCTGTTTCATCTTTCACATTCTTATTAAACAATGAAAAGTCAAATGGGTATGAAAGCCAAAATTCAAGAAAAGCTAAAAGTAATCGAGTCCAACTGGTTCAATCTAACAATAATTAGATAGTTTTCACAATGTGGAGAGCATTGGATCTCTGCTATCAACTTCCAAAATACAAACAATTTCTGAATCTGTCAAAATAGTTTAAAAAATGCACAGGTGGCAATGCAAATCAGATACTTATGTAGCCTCTCATCAAATAGTCCAGAAATTAATACAATGCAACTGTACCACCTTGTAAAAAAAAAAAAAAAAAAAAAAAACAACTAAAAATTACTGTTTCTCAGTTCCAGCTTGGGCTCGAAAGACAGATGTAGCTTACAAACTCAGCAAATCAACAGTGTGAAAAAGAGCAATCAGCTTTTTGAAAGAATACATGTTGAGTAATTGCTCGCACACACATCTGAAGTGCACAAATCTTCCCAAGATTCAAACGGATATGAGCATCTTCCACATTTTTATGCACAATGGCATCAAGTTTCACTGTGGGCTCCAATAGCGAGGGCATGCCTTGAGGCTGGCATGTTCATTTAACATATGAGTCATTCAGTGTGGAAACAACATAACAGAAATATCCACAAACCAATGAATTGTGAAAGAACTATAACATTTTCCCCCTCAGGCCTGCACCTACTAAAGTGTCACAAATAAAAGCTAATATCACAGAAATGATTCAGCAAAAGAGGAATTAAGCAGTAAATGACAGTCAACTCTTTTACGAGTCAATAACTTAACTGTTTTTATTTGAAGCCATACCAGTCAGTACAGTCATCTTAGAAATTATCAACAAAAAGAGACACTCCAGACTTGACTTTTATAACTATTGCAACTACAGATAAGATACCTCTACGACATAAAAATTGCAAACTAGGTTTTCTTCACCAATATCTTCCTTCAGAATTGGAGGGAATTTAAAACTAAGAACTTACCACCACTCCCTTAGCCACCTCTCCCCCTACCCCTCCCCCAAAAAAAGCTAGTTTAAAATATAAATGAGATAAAATAATTAACCAAACACTTGAATGCAATGAACCTGAGTGAAAGATTAGCCTGGCAAGAAAAAAGAAAAAAGTTGTAAGCAGCCTAGTTACTCTGCCTTAGCTTTTTACTACATTAGCCCACAGAATTACAGCAGTCAAAAAAACAGATACCTTTGATGTAATTATTTATAAGTTTACATTCATATATCTAACATGCATATTTGTCCAAGTGCAGCTAAGGAAACCTAGTATACCCCTAAATTTAAGATGCTCATTTGTGTTTTGTACTTTGGCACTGGAATGCGTACACAGTACTTTGAGGGCCAGATTTTATCTCCCTCCCATCTCAAAAGGAAAAATAAAAAAACTGAATGCTACAGAAAGGGATATTAAATAGTTACTCTTAGTCACCTTCCTTGCCAATCTAATTTCAAATAAGGAGACTGCTTACATTAATCTTTTTAAGTCTAGCTTAAGCACTTATATCAGACCTTTGGAGTGTAGCCACAGACCTCTCAGGAGCTCACCTACCAGGCACTCTCTGTCCTTCCTCCCCCAGTATCTTAGTGAGGATGCTCTGTTTCAATTAATGCTGCTCTAGGTACTTATTATGATCTACATCTACATACCGTGCAATGGAGTCCAGAGCAGCTGAGTTCTGTCAGCTTGGCTGGTGCTCACCCCCACAGGAATACACCCCTGTTTTCCTGCTCTTACTGTGTGTCCATGAAAAGTATCTGTGTTAGCACAAGGATGTGTCTGAGCTCCTTATCCTTGCCTCTCAGCAGGGCTAAGGCCTCTGACAGGCCTGCTGTTACCACTCAGACATTAACCACCAGCCCTCTGACCAGCACACTCTATCCGATTAACACCTAATCTGCTTGTGAATTGGCTCCTGAGCCACCGCTACTTTCTGCAGGGCATGACAAAATTAAGAGTTCCTGAGGTGGGTCTAAACCCTCATTTCACTGGAAGTAACACGCTCTGGAACAGCTATCTCAGCTATGAAACTCGTTCATCCAGAAGAATGTGCAGGGTCTGTGCTGCTCCTTACTATAGAGCATATGCACATCCAGCACCACAAAACACCCTTAACCAAAAAGCTTTAAGAACTGCCAGCTGCCACCAGAACAGTTCCACTTCAATATAAACAGCACTGGGATTCAAAGAGTATGAAGAAAAAGAGGCATCAATTCTTTGTTAATTTCAAGAAGTCAACATATACACAGGTAAGAATATACCTGGCTTTGGTGAAAAAAATAATTTTTGCTTAGGGAATTGCTGGCTTAAGAAATTTCAAATACTAAATTTAATGGAATCACTTCTACTACACTGCAGTTACAGTAAATCTTTCATTGCCGTTTTTACTTGAAGTTTCTAATTGCATACATTATTTAAATGGTGTGAAACTTCCAAAAAAGTAGTACCAGTGTAGTAACTTAGCATGCTGCCATATCTTTTTAACCAATATGAGGATTAAAAGTTTCCAGCTATGATTAGCTTGTCAATAATTACATGTTTTGTATCTCCTGCAAAGCTGGATGCAATGCCTATTAGAATACACTATTCTCATGTGTAGTGGTGAAATATGCCACAAGAGATTATACTGAGTGAAAAAAAAGCCTTTTTTTTTTTTTAAATTACAGTTCAAAAATATTCAGTTCTAAATATTCAGAGAAACAGGCTCACAAACAGTGAGCCATAAATGGCCACTAACTCCCTCTCTAAAATAACTTACTTTTCTAAAAAGATGCTTTCACTATTTTTATATGCAAGAAGTCAACACTAAGTGAAGTTGCAAAATGCTTCAGAATTTAAAATACTTCATGGTATAGAGCAATCCTCCTACTTTTCACATTTTAAAAGAAAATTTCATCAGACAAATCCTCAGAGAGAGACACAAACACATTTTACTGAGAATTATCACGTAGTGTTTAATAAATTACATGCAAATTCTTACCAGAATGCAACGCTTTTGAAGATGCCATATCGATTGTTATCCTCAAGATATCCATTCTTATTCATCATTAGTACCCTGCTTCCTTTGCACTCAAGCTTTGGAATGGATTTCTGACAAGCAACCCACACCTATCAAAATGGTTTCTAGAAAGCAAATTATATAGCTGTAAGACATGGAAAACATACCAGCAATTTGCAAACCACTGCAAGTGCAATGCAAACACAGCAAATAGAAAATTCATTCTAAAACTTTCATCCTATTATGCTGGACACTAATATAACCACAGCTGTAACATTATACTTTTAAATCACTGGTTTACCTATAGAAAAACCACAAGAGCAAAATTCCTTTTTATCCCATGGAATTTCATATATTTAATCTCATTAAGGGTGGTCATTTGCTTATGAATGGTTTTTATGAAAGAACAGGATAAAAGAACATAATTCTAAACTATACTTTAGGTCCTCCAAGGACTTCCAAAAATTGAAGTTCCATTTACGCAGGACAGAGCAAATACACAGAACAGTAAAAGGTCCCCGACTGCAAAACAAAAAACAAGTCTAAACAGGTAAGACAGGTCAGGGGAAAAGTCCACACACAGCACAAACAGCAGGACTGCAGTAAATGTAACAGCAGCTCTACTTTGCAGGTGGCTTTTGCTTGCAAACAACATAGGAGGTACAGGGTAAGAAGGGCACATTGAGTGGCAGGAAGCACATGTAGTATGCAGGAACGAAGTAGAAGTGAAGAGGTAGAATGGACAGCAAGAGCTGAAAGAAACAGTCAGTAAGCACAGAACAGAGAACAGCTCATTAAAGTTAGTGAATGTTCTCTGAATGGTCAAAGGTCCCTGGGCTTTTGGCTCTTTCTGTTCCTGTGAGTTAGTCTCTGGCAAGGTCCTTTCTTCACTCCTCCCAGGCTGAAAGCAGTATACTTAGACTTATTTTATATTTATTTTTAGTTCTTTTCCCCATCACAATCCCCATCCCACATTTTAAGATGAAATCAAAGATCTCTCTCTCACTTGCAGCTTTAAAACAGAGATGAGCTGAATCTACTCAACAATATCTGTATAGAACAAGCACATGCAGATCAGCCTTATTTGCAAGTGATCTAAGTTCTGATATTCTGACTTCAGCCTTCCTAATTCTTTCTCAGGTAACATACTGGATAGCAGAAAAGTGAGACACTGATCTATAAAACAGTAGCTGAAAGTTGCTAAGAGTACATAAAACATCGTACTCCATGCTGAATAACAGAGCTGGGATTTGGGATGGGGACAGCTGCTCTATAGGTTCTGGTGCACACAGCCAGATGGAAATATTCTAACCTTCACAGTAAACGGTACTTGTTTTAGTGTTAACTGAAGAGATTAGGCTTTTATCAGAACAGAAGATGCATTTTCATTGTCACAACACTCATTGTTTATATCCTTCAGCATAAATGGAGCTAAGTCAGTGTAAAGAGCAAGGCTGCCTACAAAGGCAAATCAAACCTGTGAAACTGAAGTGGTGTAATTTTTTATGGGGCTGTATGGATAAGGGCAAATAAACTGGATTGAAGTCACTTTCATCTGGCGCAAGATCTCCAATAGGAATAATTTATACAGGCATAGGAACCGCAATACAATAAAAACAATTTCTGGAATTGGGCCAGTGCTCCTAGGTTGTTTCCTTCTATGCGGAAATAAGCTACCAATAGATACAATTTTATACTGATACAGCTCTATTCACACCAGGGAAATGTGGCTGATACTTTAATTATGCCAGTACAGATAAAGTAGAGAAATGTCTGATAGAAAACTGAGTGTCTCAGACACAGTCCATTTACCTATTGCAAAGTACAACAATATTCCTAGTGCAGGCAACACTTTAGACTTAACTTAGACTTAACACTTATTCTTAACTTTAATAATAATTTCTCCTATGTCATTCCCAGAACATCACCGACTTTTGAAATGCTAATGGAATTACTAGAGACAAACCAGACTTCGAATTTCTGCCAGATTCTGTCAGGAGTTCATCTGTCAGAAGTTTTCTCTGTGCCACTCAGGTGTCATTATTCTCTTCATACCTCCTTTTCTTTTAAAATGAACTGTTTTTTTTTTTTTTAGCAAAAATGTTGTGGTAATCTTGAATCTTTGTAAAAACACTGGTAAAAGTAAAGCATGTCTCTTGGCTTGAAAAATACACATAAAAGCAATTCTTACTCCTCTGCCAGACTACAACTTTGGAAATTACCTGTAACTTGCCAGTGACAATAACAGGCAAGCAGTTATCCAGCAAAATTCCTTTAGTTCAGTTGCACAATAGTACTTCCACACTACCTTTACTTGGTTGTTTGAAACAGCATCTGACAATTCCAGCTATGCCCTTAAAAAAAAAAGAAAAAAAAACAGCAAAACTTTTTTGCTTCTAAAGGAACAAAGTTTAGTTATTTATCCAAATGTTCTTTAAAGGAGAAAACAAGTGAAAAAAAAAAAAAAAGAAAAAAGTTTTAACCACTATGTTGCCCCTGGGACACTATGAATGGTAACTCCCAGAAAACTGAGTTGAGACACCAGAATCACCTGATAAAACAAGAATGCATTTTCCTCTTTACTTGTGACTTCTTTACAACAACTTCCAAAACAGACTCAAGAGAAACGTATTGTTTTTGTCTCCCTATCTCTGCCTCCCCCTCAGGAATCTTTGGATAAAGTGAAATATCTACAATTGTAACTTATTTATCAAAGGTGAACTGTATGTGCCTCACTAAGAATAAGAACTGCAGCAACCATAGCATGTGTACTGAAAAGTATATCAGTTATTTTAAAAAACAGTAAAATTTTTACTTTTAATAGCATAAATTCTCTCATCTCAGGCATCAATCTGTGTTGAAAAGTGAGGTAATTAAAAATAGGGGCTTTTTGTCTGCTAGTTGATGAACCTCAATAAGAAGAAAAAAATTAAAACTCAAGACTACAATTCTTGTATAGCATGCTATCATAAGTTAATGTGAAGGGCATAGTTATATACAAAATCTTGTTAAACAAACATGATCTCTCTATTTAGAAAAACTATCCCACTGCAAATAGTTAACAGAGCATTTTAAAGACCTGCCAGCAAGAAATTATATTATACAAAAATTATATTTTTTTAGTACACTGAAATCTGTAAAAAATAATCTAAAATACTTTTAACTTTCAGAAAGCACCTTGAAGGATGCAATACTTAAATCTACCCTTTAAAAATTAACTTCACTGCTTCTTTTGATGGTATTCCATAACATACACAATTACCATTCCACAGCATGATAATGAAGTTAACCTTCACAGCACTATGTAGCCTTCATCACCTCTTCATAGTGAGCATGTCAGGAAAGAGATATCCTCTCTTGGAAGACCCTGAAACTCCCACAACTATACTGCAGATAAGGCAACAGTCTGTCCTCCTTCAAAAATCCAACAACAATAGTTCAATATGGCAATAATAAAAGACTGAGATCCAAGAGGAGACCATTTAAGCTGGATGCTCATGACCAGGATAACAAATTCCTGGGCCTGCTCTCAAAAAAATGTCATGAATTTGGAACCCAAAATCAGTGTAGCATATTGGGTGGTATCCAGTCCTGCCATTGTTGTTAAGCCCTAAGGTAAGCTACACATCAGCTCCCACACGAGCCCTCTCTCAGACATTCTTGGAACACAAGTCCCAAGAACAAGGTAAGATAAGTCTTTCTGAACGGGCAGGAAGCTGTGTTCCAAAGAACACTGGAACAAAGATATTCCATAAAACTAATAGATCAATGGGTTATACTCACAGACAGAGGTACATGCACAACTTATGTACTGCTCAGATACTTCTATTTTAAACTGCTAATGGCACAAATTTACCTACAGTGGTATGAACTGTCTCTTAAAATACATCACTTCTCTAAAACTGAATGTGCTATGTGCTGCACGCTTTTTTTTTTTTAAACTATAAAGAATCTTCAGTAGCTGTTGCTCAGATTTTCTATAACTTCACAAATTCAAGAGGTACAGGAATTTACCCCCAATCGTTTAGTATATCCTATGGCAAGAATTACAGGGTTTACTCACTTCTATAGGGGAAAAAAACCCAAACCTTGTATTCTTCACCACTTAGGAACAAACAACTTATTACAAGCATGTGATGCTCCTTCTGCTTACTTAAACAAATTAGGAAGCTACTATAAAACCACTTGTATTTTAATAGGTTGGGGTTTTTTTAACCAATTGCTTGGCAAGAGTAGTTGGTTACTTTAATAAAGCAGATATTCTATTTCAGATGCAGCTGTTTCTCTCATATTCTGTATTGCCTATAGAACTGAACATAGAAAAGCCTAAATATAGCTCATTGATGTTAACAGTCCATTGAAGTTAAATACCTTAAAAAGTAATACATGTATTTCTTTGATTTGCTGTAATCTTTTATCTTAAAATACTCTCAATTTTTATTCTTGATCTTGATCTCAAAATAATGATCCTTTTATATTATCTCTCTGGTTTTGAAAGTGGCAAGGAAGTAAGTCTATAGTAACTGGATAAGTGTTAAAAACAAATACCCAAATCTATAATGCTTTCTCTTTGAAAACATTACTGTGACAGAAAACATAACTATGACGGAAGAAAAACTTTTTTTTTTTTAACAAGGAAAACTTACTGCTAACAACTACAGAACTGTTCTCCACTTTTCTCCTCATCCCCCACAAAAAGCAGAACAAAAGTGGACCCTGGATGATGAATCAGGACAAGCTACTGGAGATGGCCATAAAAGCTCCTGCTGCCAATGCACACTGCTCCTCTCCAAGTTTCCTGCCTCCAGTACAGCAGCATCTGCTACACCACTGTGCTTTCCAAGAGCAGAAATAAAGTATTGCAGCAGCAGTTCTGGGTGACTTTTAAGGCTCTTTGTTACAAACTATACTGAGCCATCACAACACCAAATTTCACCTTATTGTGAAAGTTACCCTCTTCTTGGAGAAAGTGGGGACTAGCTGAAGCAGGAGACAAAGTTAATCCCATGATCTGAACACAGCCTCTATCACTTACTCTAATACGGAAGCTGTTCGTTCTAAATTATACATTCAATACCAAAAGACATCTCCATCTTTGCAAAGTGGAAATCACAGTAGTTGGACCAACTACACACAGGTTCATGTTGGAAAATGGGATTAGAACTAGACATTCACGTTCTGTGTCAGTATAGAAGTCCTCTTCAGAAACAGTCCTGCTGAAATATTAGATAATCATATAAGGCTCAAACTGCAACTAACAAATCCTCTCACAAATATAGACATGTCTATTTTAAATTAAATGTTTAGTGGGAAATATTTATACTTCAAGTTGCACACTTTGCTACTTAATCATCATAATTTTAAAAAGAAGACACCTTTAATTTCCTCTTCAAAGAAGTTATTTACCTGATCTGTAGCTTGGGAGTCCCCTGTAGTCAGTTCTGAGATTCTCATCCCACTGAATGTCAAGGACACAGCATTTGAAGGATGATATTTCAACAACAGTTATTGACAACTTAACTCTGTCTCACCAAAGATAAACCAACCTTCATTCCCACTCAGGTCAGCTCATTGATTTCACAGAAAACACATTTAGAAAGCAGAGCTGGATGCTTTCAGAAATTCCACCCATGAGATAAAAAGGGGAAAAAAAGCCCAACCAGCAAAAAGGAACTGATATAAAATGTTTGAGGAGACTTGATGCATGATGAATCAAGTATTTTTGTACATTTGTGTGCAAAGTAACAGGTAAATGAAATTACTGTTAACTGCTTGCTGAAATTACATCATCTCAAATACCTTACCTTCTTACTCTTCAGATACAGGACTCTTGTTCTTTTATCCAATTTTATCCTTGTACCAGAGGTTGTATTAGGAAAACAACAGTTTTGCTGAAAGAGTCTGAAAAAAAAAAATACATTTGCTACTCTCAATATCCATATTATAGACACCATAAGCATTATTATGAATAATACTGAACTTGGCTTCTGTTTTACTCTTATCCTACTTTGGGTTCGATGTAACCGTGTTCCATTAAAGTTTTACTTCATGTGCAGCAAGAATAGATTCTCATCAATAAGACCTAATAAGCTTAAGAATAAATATTGTTCTTCAACTACATAAAAAATAAATTTGGATAAACCAAAGCCCTCAGTTTTTAAAATTCTGTATCATTAAAAAAAAAAAAAAATTGTATCTGGCAAACACTATTCATAGCATTCATTTTGCAAAATAGAACCAGAAAATATAAGCACTATCTCCATAACTAATTATGGTTTGTGATGATTTTATTGACATGCATTTCAATTTTTAGAAGTACACTGAAGCAACAGCCTCCTTTTCACTACTGCCGGCTCCTGTTTGGAGTACACTAACAGTTCAAAAGCTTTTTTTTTTCTAGTTTCTGACTTCTAATTATACATTACAGTAATAAAGCATTTATTTAAAACAGTATCTTCATGTTTCCTACAAGTATGAGGGGACTAGACTAAAGGCTTACACTTAAAAAAAGTGATGCTCTTTCTACGTCAAAGTTCTCAGCATCAGTCCTCTACCAGGAAGGCACTGATAGGAAGCCAAACATGTGAATGAAAACACATAGAACAGGTACACCTGCTTCCAGACCCATAAGATACCACAGTAATATATTTTAAAAATTTGAAATCCATTCAATTCTGCAGGATTTTTAGCAAGACAAATTATATTGTCAGGGCTTCTCAGAACATATCTGCATCTAGAAAGATGCAGTTATTTAACTAATAATTTGTCTAAGAAAGTAGGCAGATATCATTAAAAGAGTCTTGATCTGTGTACCACTGAAAAGGCTGGCAAACTGTACTCCACCTGATAAGAAGCATTTGGCTGTTGGATTTTTTTTCCCCAAATTATCATTTATTTGGCTGCTGGTTGGAACACCAAACTCATTGCCAGTTAGAGAATTGCAATTTGCAATGAGAACACAATAAATTCAAGTGCCTGTTGAAATATTCACAATTAGCTTATTAATTTACTGCTAATAGCTCTTATTGAATGTACATTGCATACAGCTCCCATATAGAATATGACTAGAAACTAACTTCTGCGAGGAAATCTTTATTAAGTTATAAAAATAACTGGATGCCTTGAAAAAGAATAAATACATTAAATACATTAGAAGCCATTAGTCTAAAATTCAATCCTAGTCAGGTGTTACAATGCCAAGATGTAAGGACACATTTTAGAAAAAATAAAATTTAAAATTTTTAAAAAATTTTTAAAGCAGAAAATTTGTGAAAACCTGTGACTCCCTTTTTACTGCCTCTAAATGACCTGAGACTTAATAATTAACAGTTTGATCCAAAACAACTCATTATTGCAAAATACTGAATTTATAGAATAAACACATAAGAAAAGTCTGAAAAAGCATGCAGCAAAAGGGAATTGTGTCATTAAGATCATAACCTCCATTGACAGCTACTCCAGAGATAATATATGGTGCTAGAATTATTTTCCAGATTATTTTGCTCCACTCATCTTGTAAGCATGTGTGCTCCTACATGTGCCTTTTAATTGCAACACACTTCATGTGTCAAATGACCAACACAAAGGCTCTGATAGGACACAGCATATATACTAATGTAAATTAAATGCCAGAATACCAAACCCAAGTAAATAGAATTTAAGAAAATTTACCTGAACTTGGAAAAGCACCCTTGAGCTGCAGCAGTGCTACTTCCCAAATGAAGACTCTTCCTTGCAAATAAGTGAGCTTTCTTCAGATCATTATTCTGTGGCACAGGCTCCTCCAAATGGCAGAATGAATGTATTGCCATTATTGAAAATTTACAGATCATTTGAAGTAATTGAACTGAAAGCAAGAAATACAGCAACTTTTTTGGTGTAAAGTCACTTAAAACACTTTACTTAGTTTTCAAGAACTTGTTACTTAACAATAGCATTTAAATCACATAAAGGGTATATATATACAGTGATTGATAAAGTATAAATGAATTCATTAAACTAGATGAAGAGTTCATCTAAGCAGAGATGCCCAGATAAGGAACTTCCATTTAATGCTACTGCAGAGCACCATTTCAGCGGATGTCTCTTACACATTATATATTTCTTCTCTTCAAAGAAGCTTTCACATAGGTATTTATAATGATACGTGTATTTTTGCAGAATTAATACATAATACATAATTATCTTCATAATACATAATACAGAATTATCTTCAAGTGCTTCAAGTTACTCCTTCCAGCATGAATTATTTTGTAGCTAAAAACACCAAATACCATCTACCACCATCATGCTAATACAGATGGCATTAGAAGACTGCCTTCAAGTTTCTCATAACTTCCTTTAATTTTACAGAATGTATGCAGTATTTTACTTGGGATGCTTACTTGAGGGCAAGATGAGTCACAGATTCTAGAGGCATGATCTAATGATCAATTCTGGTAAAATGCCAGTTCAAAGAGAGAGGACCCTCCTGTTGCTTGTTCTGATCTTTGGGTCATGATCCCTTCTCCTGGCAGAGCCACCCACTAGATCAGAGTGAGGAACTAGCTTGGGTTAGAAACTGCTGCTTGCCAAAGACCCCTCTCAAAGCCAGGATCAATTTTCTGATTCAAGTCACTGCATGACGGCACAAATCACTGTGCTAATACAATTGGAGGGAAAGTGAGGGAACAAGATCACACACCTAATTGAAGCTACAAATGTCAGCACTCTTAAACTGCTGTTATCACCTGAATGTAAATTACAAGGTAAATCACAGCTCTGCCACTGAAAGCAGCATAGGGTACTACTGGACTGCTTTAACTTCAGTTCCACCTCTGCATCTGCATCATCCCCAAAATGGCAAAAAAATGATGACTTGTAGAGCCTCACCAAAACTGCCTGGGGTACAATTTCCTGCCAAAGGCCATACACTGCAAGTTTAAGGTGGGATGAACAGGGTGTGCCAGTCTATCAATATGTGGGTCCATCCCTCTCTTGTCTACTAACAACAGAAGCAACTTAGTCATTGTTTAGACTGCTAAACACAGAAGAGATTAATGTAGTTTAACATGTCTGCTTAGGTTAGGCCTGGCCTTTTCTAACTTTCAAATCCACCACCTGATTTTGAATTTTATCAAAAACAAAAGTTGAAAAGCTATTTACAGTTTAATAAGAATTCAGATATTTCAGAAATCCAAGTACTGGGCAAGTAGATAAGGAAGACCAACCCACAAACAGACCAAACTGAAGTACAGACTGCAGCCTATGCCTTTGTTACTGGGGAACAAGCACACAAGCAAGAGACACATTACGAGTACCCCAGCTGCAGCTGGTATTTTTCATTACCTCTAAGATACAACTGCATAGAAAGCTGTTGTTATCTTGTGCGCACAGAACTACTTGACTATCCATGCAGAATTCAAATCTACTTAAGTGGCATTAAAATAAGAGTCCTTGGTCTGCAAATTCCAGCTCTGCTCCTTGTGTTCAGTTTAAAAGTACAGTATGTACAGCACTTGAAGCTTCCGGTCTTTTGGCACAGCATCTCATCCTAACGAGATGCATTCCTCTTAGCAGATCAGCCACTTCATCCTTTAGAACCACTAAATGAATGAATAGCATCGAGTCCTTGTGACTTAGAAGTCTTTGACACTTTATTCTAGCATTCAGTCTTTTGCTTCTCTAATCCCATAATCAGATAACATCCAATCAACATTATTTGGAAAGGATAAAATGCCCACAACATGCTTGTGGTGAAGAGCAGCATAAAGAAATAACTCCACTCCTTCCTAGCACCTCTTATTCCTTTTAATTGCTTTCTATACTCCCTAAAAGCCCAAGAAACCTGCCAGGTCCTTAACACGATACTTGTGATGTTATCATCCTCATATTCTTAAATAAAAGCATATACAAGTGTTTTCCTGAAATACACTACTATCAATAAGACATTACAACAATTATAGCCTGTTACTGAGATTAATTCAAATATTGGGAGGCTTAAAATGTTACATAAAAACATTTCTAACTGCATGCAAGTGGAAGTGGTTGGCCTTTTATAGGCAGCAGTTTAGAGATTTCCTCTCTTATTACCAACCTCTTGCTTAAAAGTAAGTAATTAACAATATTAAAAGAGAACAGTTATAGAAGTATCAATGGGTACAAATTTTATCCAGACACAGGAAGAAAATCCATATGATTCCCTGTACATGAGAAGGATTATTGTTTATTAAACTGAACCAGCTGTCTCTCAACATCCGCATACATTCAGATTCTGCACAGTATATTCTAATGGGGGGGGGGGGTGTGTGTGCTGGTTTGTTTGGGTGGTAGTGGGTTGGGGATTTTTTTAAAATCTCACATTCTGAGTCCTTGCTTTGGAAAGTTTTTAGGGCCTCAAGCCTTTCTTAGACTGCTAACCTGCACTGATGCATTTGTTACCATAGTGTCAGTACTAGTGGTACCTGAATTAGGCAGAGTAAGTTTTAATCCATTCACACACCTCAATTGCACATAAAGCATCAAATTTTTAGGCACTCTACTCTGGACTAATTCTAGAACAAGCCAACTGTATGCTAGGAAAGAATTCTTACACAAGGAATTCAATCTGACATAAAACTGTATACAAAGAACATGAAGCAACACACAAAAAAGGCATGGGCTTATTCCTCTTAGTGTTTTAAATCTTAAACATGGGTCAAATTTGCAACTCCATGCTACAACATGATGCAATTAGGTAAAATAACAGCAGTGACTTACTAGAGTTTAGCTTATCCAAGTAACAGATTTTTTTATAAAGGAAGTATCTATTTGCATAATACAAGGGTGATAATCAAAAAATCATTCTAGTTAGAATAGGCCTCAGAGGTCATCTAGTTCAATCTCTGCTCAAAGCAGCATTAATATGTGAATACTCATTAATGACACAAGTTGTACTCTTAACCTTGCAGACCACTAATCGCATGTAATCCTTAATCAAATGCACTCAACTGCCTTTGATAGGATTACTCATCTGCAGAAGGGTTTGTGGGACCAGTCACTTGCCACACATTATTCCTAAGCATGGAACATTATAGCAAGCACTTCCAGCTGTACTCAGAACCAGTACCACACTTGCATTTCACTTCAAATGTCTTCTAATCAGGTACTATTATGAGAGCAGTTTTCCAAGGGGACCTGTTGTACAGGGGTAGATTTTGATAGATGACAAAAGGATGGAGGGAAGTAGGGGGTGATGAACCCCTAAGCAAGGTAGAAGCACAGAGCTGGGTCCTGGTTTCATGTGGTTCACTGGCTGATGAATGTAGGAGAGAGGTCCTGCTCTGAGAGATACCCATAATACTTATAAAATTAAAAAATACTTATAAAGAGAAATTAACACCACTGGCACCAATAGTCCATTAGATATTAACAGCAGTGCCCAAACTTCAGCAGAGTAAATTTGGGAACCTCTGCTTTAGTAATGCTATTTTGTTTTGTTCCTCCAGTTTTGCTCTGATAAGGACCTCCATTTTGGATTTGTGTTTAAGTTTACACCTTTATTTCATGCATGAAATACAGTACAGCACTGCTAATTAAAAAATAAAATAAAGAAACTCTCACTGAAAAAATCCACAAATAATAATAAAAAAAGTTAAAATGTTTTCTAAAACCATGGTTACCCAATGACACAAGCAGAATTACAAAGAAATTTGCCTGATATTAGTTCAATAATATCTTCTGTTCTGGAGCATGAAATAGTGACAGTCTATCACTGTGTGACAATATGGGAACTCTGCCAAACAAATCAGATATCAAGAAGCTCATCTTCTAAATAATGGTTTCACCTGAACATTTAATACCTGCTACTGTAACTTCAAATATTAATACTGTGGACACTACTGTAAACAATATAGGCACTATTTAAGTGGTAACAACCAGCAATAAGAAATAAATAGCAGAATATCTAGAAAAAAAGAACTTCAGCAGCTTTGTTAACCTTGGTCTTAGGACCATTCAAAAGGCATTTTAAAACACTGGGTTCTGGGGTATTTTTAAATACACTGAAAACCTTTTAAATTCTACAGTTCTAGACATTATTTACATGCCTTCCCCAAGCATTCATTAGTAGCCACTGCTGCTTGTTAGACTGAATAGAGGGCCTGTCCCTATTTCACCTTATTCACTTTAACAACAGGATACTCCAACAATTTTCTCTTACATACCCACAAAAAGAGCTAAATTTCCCACCAGTGTATAAGTGGCAGAAGTTAGGTCATGTGATGTGCACTCATATCAACCACAAAGTCATGAAAGACAGGGACATGGTTCCTAGATACAGGTAGGAAGCAGCAAAAGACAACAATCAAGCCAGCAATTCTAAAGCCAGAAATGAAAGGTCAGTCAAATTCTCAAATTGACAGAGCACCTTCACCAGCAAATTTCAACTTTAGCTATCTTTATTTTACATTTGCATTAAGAAAATTCAGTATTTTTTTCTGATTAATAAAGGTGAGTAATTGATTCTACTAAATATTTAAATCCCCTTTTAACAATAAACTTTATGGCTTTGGTGCTTTAGAAAGAAAAAAATTTACTTTAGAATAGTTGTTTGCAATAAAACTAACTGCATTTCCATGTTTGCAACCTTTTATAGGAGTGTAGTGTTTGGCATTCTAGTTGAGAATGGAAGGTCAATACTTGACTACCAAGAAACAAGTCCCTGTCCTGGCACCCTGTCTGAGGGAAGAGAGAACAAATTGCAAGGAGATGCCTCGTGGTATGTTTAAACACAGGTATGCCCACATCTTGCTAGGTGCTGCTGCCATATAAAAAGCAGATGATTGGTTCTGAGTTTTGGCCAGGTACACAATTACTTATCTAGGAATAAAGCAACAAGGGGGAAAAAAAAAAAAAAAAAAAAAAAGAGTTGTGTCAATTTTGTGTCAATTATACTGTACTGTGTATAGAGAACTACACCAGCACACCTCAGAACTTCTGCATTAGCACACCATAGGTTATATAAAAATTACCAGTGTGGCTAGTTAATAACATTTCTAATATAAGGAAAAAGCACTATCAGGCTGAAAAGGACAATTACAGCCATTCCCTTCCGTTCTAAAGGCAAAGGTAAAAATGATGCTTTATACAGAACAAGTACTGAACCCTACCATAGCTTTGGAACACATCTGTAATTTTTAAGAACAAAGAAAATTTGAGAAATTGACAGGAAAGAGGACATACAATTAGATGCACTTACAGGCCAATGGGTTGCAACACTTGAGAGGGATGCTAAATTTACATCAGCAAACCAGAACTCAGCAATATCTTGTTTCAGCTTTGAACTACTGATATTTTAGGCTAGAGGGGAAAAAAGGTTATCATTTTTTGTCACCACCATGATCATACTCATCCACTCCCTATACCCCTTGCTAACACAGGGTCCAAGAATTACAGAAAAAATGCTCTAAAAACATTTTAAACATTTAAAAATAATTTATTTAGAAAAGGGTAGTGGTCTCCAGGCCCAAAATATCTCCTTTTTGAGGGTGAAGAACCACATGCATTCTCACAGCAACCAGTGTAACAAAATCATGATGTGGTGATTCAGCATCACAAGCAAATAAAAACTGTCATATAAAAGTATCTGTGTCCTACACCTTAATAAAGACAAATTATTTTCTTTCATTAGCCCTACACAAGGAATGACTTCATATACAAATACATTTTTCAGGCATTAAAAAAACAAACAAACAAAACCACCACAGAGTAATTCAGAAACAGGAAAGATTTTGCAAGGGCTTTAAGCTGACACAGCATTAGTCCTACCAACTTTAACAAACCCTTTAGACTCATGAAACTCTGTGAAAAATCAGGGAAGTATGCAATATGCTGGCAGTTCCAGAAAGAAGAGTGTGACAGGCATTTTAAACTCTTCAGAATAATCATCAGTCTTTCTTTTTATTTACACAGCACTTAGTCAAAAGAGATGCCAGAAGCTGGAGCCTCTGTTCACACAGTGTAAAGTGGCTGTAACAACACCAGCATCCTTACACACAACATTTAACCAAATGGGATTGCAGAAACCAAAAAACCTCCAAGACTAAATAAGAAAACACAAGATAATGGTGCTAAAATGTAGCTCAAGTGCTTCAAGAACCAGAGGGGGAAGTCTCTAATGGACAGGGAATGCTATGTCAGTGTAAGTTTAAATAGGTAAGTAAGAGTGGATAATCTATCACTTTTAAACTCCACAAAATGCATCACTGCTCTTTTTTCCTTTGTCAGTGCCAATTGACACATCTTACAAACTTAGAATCAGTCTACTTGACAAGACTCCTTCCTTCTGAAAGTACCGGAATACATCAAAAATATATTGAAGCACATTATAGAGTGCGAAAAGAGCTGGCCAATTTATTGGATAGCAAGTGTGTTACTTCATATTCTTTGCTTTGCTAACATAGGAACCCGGTTCTGCAGCCAAGATACTTAGATTTTTTTCCCCAAGATTCACAAGGGTTCAACTTTAACTAATATGTTTGATTACCAGTTCCTCTTTCAGGAAAACAAAACAGCCTTTAAAGTTACTTTGAAAACAGAATGAAACAACTAAGATTCTTTTGGAAGTGTCATTAAATCAATCATTGTTTACCTGCATAGATATAATTTGGTATGCATTTCCCTTTTATAAACATACACAAAAGAGTGATAGCACCTTGTACACCATCCCAGTTTTCCTAAATTCCTCTACAACAATGTCTTTAGCAGCTATTGCTGAAAATCACTATTCTCAAAATGAATGAAACCTTATTGATAATACATCTTGGAATTCTGCTATAAGTCAATCAATTAAACCTAAAATCACCCCAGAAATTCCAGACTTTCATACAGAGGAAGAGAAAACCAGTGCAAAGCCCAAACAAAAAGGAGAGTCAAATATAACATGCCTTAAAAGAGCAATTAATGTATGAAACTAGAAACCAGCATATCACATCTGGGGAAGCATTAACTATTGCTCATTTAATTTCAAAACACTTGGCTTGATGTAATCCTTCTTACTTTGCAAGTCTTTTAACCAATGGAACTCCAAACTTTCACATCAGTTTTTCAAGTCCGTAACATCAAGCTAGCCAATATCTTTGTCTGCCACTAGAGACATGAATTTTGTTTGACTGCTGTTGTATTGCCTCATGATGAGTCCCATCCAATTCTTCCATCAGCATTAAGCTGTATTTTCTGCTAAGCTCTGCTAACTTTCACAAGAGTAGCAATGCAACACCACAATGCCACAGAAACAAAACTTAACTACTGTAAGATTCCTAAAGACACAAATGCACAACAAAACCATCATGATCATTATCAGGTACCACCCAGCTTTCCACAGGTTTCAGAAACAACATTTCATCATTGGTGTATTCCCACTAGAAATATTCCTGAAAATAATTCATTTCTGAAAACACAAGAGATACTAAGTTAACTCATGTCTATTTTTTCCTATGGGGTTGGCTGTGAGAAATGAAGGTAAAATAGCTTTAAGACCAGCATGAAAATTAAGAATGCATTTTGAAGGCCAGCTGCAATACCCAAATGGAAATCTTTGCAGTGATTTCTGAGAGTATTGCATCAGGTGTCAAGTGTTCAGCTTCTTTCTTTCTACACAGCAGAAAATGCACTCCTGTTAAGGATGACAAAATAAGAGGCACTCTTATAAAATCCAAGAAGAAAAAATAAGGCTACCTTTACCTCAGAACAATATATAGATTTCTCCTGTTCTGTCAAGGCCCCAGGCACCATAGTAGGGAAAAATACAGCACTTCTTTTTTTTTCCCTGTACTTTTGAAAATGAGTCATAAAAACATAAGGGGTTTTTACTCCAGAAAAATAAAGGGTTTAAACAGGCAGGAGTTGACAAAAAACCTTGACCTCTTATTTTAGCTACTGATATTAGAATCTCTGTTTTAGAAAAAGATCTCTATCCCTTTGTTTAAAATAGTGAAACGCAATAGCCAAAGGATATTATTCATACATAGCAAAATCAGTAATGTTACTAATCTGTGGGCTTAAAAACAGTTGAGGAATGCAAGAAAGTTTACAAACTTGTCACCTTGACTTCATATGAAAAAAAAAATAGCTAAGTGAGACAATGGCTTTCTTGTGGTCTGTCCTTGAAAAACAGAACATAATTAATATATTTAAGCATTAAACACAGAAAAAGAGGTACATATATAATTAGTTACTTTATTATTCTTACATTAAATTTTAAACTTGCAAAGTGCCATTTTGGAAATGTTCTTATGTTAGGTTTTGGAAAAAGAAGGAAAGTTCAAGCAAAAGTAAAATCCAAGAAACAAAACCTCCAGAGCAGAAGTTTTCAGCTGGTACCTCCCACTTCATTCTCAGTTTCTTAGGGACCATCATGCAGCAACAACATGGTTAGAACTGAGCAGCCAGTGGGTGTGTAATTTGCATATGAAAATATTTTTAGAAGACACACATGAATAGCATATGCTCTCAGCCTGAGTATAATCGTTTCTCATACAGATTTGTTACTCTTTGAAAGCACTATATATATACACACATACATATATAATATATATACATGTAGCCTTAAGCAACACCCATTTCAAGAGTTCATCTTGGGGTTTGGGAGGAGACTCTGAATCTTCACTGTGTCCTGCAATCACAAAGTTGGCAAATTATGCTTGAGCAGAGTGCAACAAGAGGATGATCCCTTGATTCAGGAAGTCAAGTCAGACATGGATGCTCATTCACTTACAATTTTTGAAGTTCCTTTGGTTCAAGTATCTTAAAATTCTCCTAATTCTTTCTATGTTATGAAAAAAGTTTCAAAAGGTAGACAGAAATTTATAAAACAAGAAATAAGCCATGTGCTCATGCACTGTTAGTTAAATCAAAACCAAATCCAGTCAAACCCACACAACATGCAAGACAAAACCCCGTATGAGCAAACAGTAGACCCCTAAGTCACTACCAGTCCAGTTCTGAAACACTCAAATCAATTCCTAGCGACTGTGGAGTTGGCATCATGTAGTAACTATTACTATAGGACTGTTTTGTTCAGGACAAATGAAGTTCTATGGTAAAATGAGATGAAAAACATCATCCTTTGCCAACACACAAATTCTATTCCTCAAGCACATGGAAAAGCTTGGGTTCTGGATTCTGTCTTTGGCACAAGCTTTCCTTTAATCAACTTGAATGTAAGAGAGGAAAAAAAAAAGAGCACCAGTAAATCCTACTGTGGTACTCTGGAGTACATAAAAATACCTGAAATCACAGAATACTTTGGGTCAGAAGGGACCATTAAAGCTCATCTAGTCCAACCTCATGCAATGAGGTTTTACAAGAACATATTGCTCAGAGCTCTGACCAAAATGAACTTGAATGTTTCCATGGACAAGACATCTAGCACCTCTCTGGCAACCTCACAGTTTTTCACCAGCCTCATTGTGAAGTATTTTTTTCCTGCTAAAATGTCTGTCCCCAAATATAAATTAATTTACAAAAAAAGTTGGGGGTAGGAGGGAGGGAGGAGACAAAGCAGAGAATGGAGGCATTAGGTAACTTTAAAAATCTTAATAATATTGAGTCATGAATTCTAACTTACCAGAGAACTGGGATCTAGTACTAGAGCTTTTTCAAAATACACCCATGCTAAGAAGCAGGAAAAGCATCTATTTCATCCTTCCAGAGCACAAACACACACAAGTAAACACATTTTACCACAATCTCTCTTAGGCTGTACACACTTGAAACAAAAATTTGTGGAAGGCCAAAACTAAACGGAAGACTCTAGTCACCCTTGGGGAAAGTAAAAACTTACACTACGGTGAGAAGCTAAAATTTTGTTCTTGAAATAAACAAATATAACTTATACTAACTTTCATACTAATGAACAGAATTTACATTAATTTTTGTACATCCACTGTATTTTAATCATAAGTATTACTAGGGCTAAAAACACAATATTCTGAGAGCCCCAAAATGCCAGGAGAAAAATCACTGCATATATACAACTACCTAAGGAAACTACTACATTATATTATTCAGTAGATTGCATTATTTGACCAGTTTTAGTAGCTAAACAGAGCCACTAGAAAAGAGACTAAATACATATCAAATGCATTGTATGTAGGAACACCCATGTCAAAGACTGTAGAGCAACTGAGTTCTACTCAACATAGTCAAAGGTGCTTTACACTCCCGATGAACATACACAGAAAAAACATTCTCCACAATCAAAGTACGAATGAAACAAACTCCAACATCAATCTAAAAATGAGTACTCCTGACATAATACTTCACACACTTCATTGCAGTATTTCTCCAGTCACGCATAAAACTTCCTCCAATAGGACAAAATACTCTCAAACGTTAATTCAACCTTCACAACACTGCTGCACGAATTAAAGGAATAACTACAGCAAAAAATTAGACTACGGATGTTTACGGCGGACCCGTTATAGCAAGCCATCATTTCACAATGCAAATCACACAGTGCTAAGCGCCTTTTAAAAACGCAAGCAGGAGCAGCGTGTCAGGAAGCAGAGGCAGGCAGTAGGAGAGAAGGTATTTTCTGTGCTATCGCTGGAACCATCTCCTGACTCACTCACTCCCTCCCGCAGCCCCGGGCAGCAGGAGGCTGGGGCCGCACTGACAGCTCTCCTGACGCAAGAGAAGCGGAGCACTGACCTAAATGCCGCAGCTGCTGAGCTCCTTGCGGCTCAGCCCGAGGAAAAGAGGCCAGCATGGACTCAAGTGCCAGCCACAGACACTCGACCTACTGCAGCCCGCGGCTGCTGGCGCACAGACGCTCGCCGAGACCCCCACATCACCTCGACCTCCTGAGCCTCCAAAAACGACTGCGAGGCGAGCTCTAGGCTGAGATTTAGAGCAGAGGTTTTCAACAGGGAGCTGCGCATCCCCGCAGCGCTTCGCCGGCAGCAGCACAACTGGCCGCCCCAGGGTCACTCGGGAGGCACCGAGCCCGGGACAAGGTTAAACCCCACCCTGGGCGCGACTTTAGGCAGGTACTCGATGGCCCGCAGGTTAATCATCAACTCCCTGCCCCGGGCACCGCGCCGAGCGGCAGCGCGGCCCCTCCCGCCACCTCCCCGAGCGCTGCGGAGCCGTCGCCTCCCGGCCCTGCTCAGCGGCGGGGGGAGCAGGTGCGGCCCCTCCCCGCCCGGGGAGCCGGTGCAGGACCCTCCCACCGCGCCGCGTGAGTGACGGGGCGGGCGGAAGGGCGCGGAGGAGCGCGGGAGGGAGCGAGAGGGAAGTACCTCGGGCGCAGCCGGCCGCGCTCGGCGCAGCGCAGGGCCCGCCCGGCGGAGGCTCCGCCCCGCTGGCTGCCGGGAGCGGGGCGGGGCGGCCGCGCATGGCGGCTCCGCATGGCGGCGGGCGCGCGCCGGAAGCTGCGCAGCGGAGGCCGCCGGGCGGGCGGCGGGGGCCAAGCGCGGCGGGGCCCGGGGCAGCGGGAGCCGGGAGGCGCGGCGGCGGCCGCAGGTGAGAGCGGGGCCGCTCAGCGCAGCGGGCCGGGTCTCGGCTGGCGCCGGGAGCGGCGGACCCGGCCTGTCCCGGTCCCTTGGGTGGGGGCGTCTCGCGGGTCCCGAAATGCCGACTGAATATTTCATGTCAGTAGCAGGGCGGGAAAGGGTGCGGGCCTTCCGCGGCTCGCTCGTCAGAGATGCGCCCGCGGAGGAACCGCGTGTGTGTCCGCACGCATCCGCCCGGGACGGTTTTCTGGTGTTCAGCGCCTAACTCTGTGAACGCTTTTTTCTTCTGCAGTCCTTCCGTAGCGTGTGGATCTCTCTGGATGTGGAGTAGGAGCCCAGGAGGCAGTTTGCCCATGGGTTTTTCTGAAAAAGCCGGGCACGTTTGGGTGTGGGAGGGACGGAGGGAGGCAGCAGCCCCGCGCTGGGCCGGCCCTGCCCTGCCCTGCCCTGACGGCTGCTTAGGTGGCTTCCATCCCCCGTGCCTCTCACTGCCACTGCCTTGGGACACACACCGCCTGCCTTCCTGGAGCCTTGCCTCTTAGCGCAGCTGTAATAAACTGCACTGCTTTAGGCTGTGCTTTTGTTTCAGAGGGACTGAATGGTTTGCCAGCAAAACGTAGTCCCCATCCCTTATCATACACCCATAAAAGTATTTAACGTGTGGAGGTCTCAGAGAAGTCTGCCCGTAGAAGAAACTGTTAGAGCAGTGGAGTAATGATGTTGCACACTGGTTTGTTCTGCAATGTCATCATTAGTCTGTGTTAGGCTATTTTCAGGGAAGGAATTCATGTTTGCTCCCACACCATGAAGCCTTACAGTTCTGCCCAGTACTTACAGGCTGTGCTGGAAGGAGAGTTGCTTTGTCACAGGAATGATGTTACTGTTAGATGTAGCGAAATACATTTCATGGCCAAAATTGTCGATTTTTGAAGGCGGGACTGTGATTTGAATATTTGTAGTTACAATCTCAAATAAAGAAAATCTTAATACTCTGATTTCTTACTGTGTAGAGAATGGAAGGGTAACTAACAACATTTTTTTTTTCTTCACATTTGTTTTAATCTTTTCAATATCCCCTTGAGGAAGGAAACAAGACTTGTAAGGTGATACACAAAAAGGTTATTTTTAAATGTCCTTTTAGCCTTTAAACAAGGAGATGTTCTCTTCACTGTTGTGTAATCACTGTTGTTGCCTGTTTTTTTGCAGTTTGTAACTGATTGTAATTAATAAGGTACCATTTCACAAGGTTTCAGTTATTATCAAAAAGGCCCAGGTCCCTTTTTCCGTAGAATTGTTTGATGCAATGGTTTGGGCTGGAAGGGACCTTTAAGGATCATTTAGTTCCAATCCCCCTGCTGAATGGACACCTTCCACTAGACCAGGTTCTTCTAAGCTCTGTCTCACCATCCTGATTGTAGAGAATTTCTTCATTAATCCAATCTAAATCTGCCCTCTTTAAATTTAAAACCACTGCATTTTGTACTATCACTACAGATCCCAGTAAAAGGTCTCTATCTCTTCCTTATAAGCCTTTTTTAAGTACTGAAAGGCTGCAGTAAGGTTTCCCTAGAGCCTGCTTTTCTCCAGGCTGAGCAATCCCAACTCTCACAGCTTTTCTTTGTAGGAGAGGTGCTCTGCACTTGCTCCAGCAGGTCACATCATTACTCAGTTCCCAGCACTTCATGTGGAGTCTCACCAGAGCAGGCTGGAGGGGCAGAATCCAGATCCCACAGTCTGTGTCTCTTTGCTGGAAGATAGTAAACAGTATTGGCTGAGCTGCAGCTGGATGTGGCCATACAGCCAGTTCCTTAGGCATGTAACAGTTCTAGTTTAAGCCCATATGTCTAATCCTTCATATTTTCCTTATTTGTCTTATTTTCCTATCTGTCTTCTGCCCTCCGTAGTCATTGGAGTAGGCCAATTTAATTCCCTGGAATAGCAGAAAAACTTGTGCTTTACTAAGTTTTCTGCTGTTTCGTGACTTCATTTAGTTCATAGAAAGTCTGATGAGGACATGAGCTGTCAGGGAAAGTGGGGAGGAGGGAAATAAAAAAGTGATGCCCCTGTTGTGTAGCAGCAAGCTGGTAGATAACTCATCTACTGAAGGAAGCGTAGCCACAGCATAGTGATAATTAAGCCACATCCATAGCATATTTTGCATTACATTTCTCAATATTCCAACTTAAAGAAGGAAAGTAGCATTAATTGCTTAGAACATGACCTAGTAAGGTTGAATGTGTGTTCCTGTGTACTTTCCCATCTGTAATGCAGTCATTGCACATGGCTACAATGAGTTGTTGCAGTACTTGATGCAGCAGTCTTTTACTTGGCTGTTTTTGTTGGCAGTATTGATCTGATGTCCAGTGTTTGTACACTGTGCAAAGATCACCAATACCTTCCTGTAATATTAGAAGCTTTGAAGAGTACAGGCAGGCCTCTTGGTACCACTCTGCATATCTAGTACTGGCAGACCAATGTTATTTGCTCATTGTAGTTTGTCTTTGAACTAAAAGGATAATTAATTTTTAAAAAATGTTACTATATTTGTAAGAGAAATAAAAGTCTTTATTTCAATATGTGGTGCTATTGACTAGGTGATGATAGCTGGGGAAAGTATTGTACATCTCAGAACATCTTATACATCTCAGTATTTAACGTTTAAAAAGAAAAGCAGAAGTAACAGAAACTGAGCACAACCAAAAAAAAAAAACTTGCTTTCCTTTTGAGAGAGCTGATAGGGTAAACAGGGCCTTGCAAAGAAATAAATGTGTTTATAAAACCAAGGGGCATGCTTAAAACAGAATAACCTGCAGGTTCTTAGTGTTACTGACCATTTGAATGTGTGTTGAATTTTTGTGGTGCGAAATTTCTTAGGAGTTTCTGTCATGTGATCCGTTTTTTATTTACTCTGGAGCACTGAGGCTGCTTCATGCCAAGGAATTGACTAAAAGTCCCTTGAAGAATAAAACTATGTATTTTAATATGATACATTCTATGATAAAGGTTGTTATCTGTACAACTTGTATAAAACAAGTCAGCTTCCTGCTAGGCTAAATACATGATTAAAGAGTTGAGTTGCAGTGTGATAGTGCTGTTGCCGCTGTGTGAAAAGTCAGGGTGCTTGTCTTTCCTTTATACTCCAACAAGCTTGTATACCTTGAGCTCATTCATTAATTTTCAGTTTGCATGAGCCCTGGTCTGTGCTGTTTCTTGTGCACCCTACAGCATTGCTTTGAAAGCTAAACGTGCTCTAAGGCACATGGATTGATATTTTTATATTCTTGCCTTCTGTGAAACAACCATTAGTTTCATCAGTGAGGGAATAGTGTCTCTACATGCTGCAGCCAGATAATTCTGAAAATTGCTGTGGACCCACTGAAAGTATCAACAGGTTATCATCTCATTTTGACGCACTCTTAAATTGCCATAGGGGTCTGATTTGAAATCTGAGTGGTTGTATTTTTCTGTTGTGCATTTTTAATTCCCGCTCTGTTGGTTTTTAGCTTTCCATGCAGTTCTGTAGGGTCTCTTCTTGCCAAATATTATAAGTGGGTTTAGGTTGAACTAGTATTTACACTGGTCTCAAGAATGCCTGGAGAAATTATTGTTTTGTAAGGAGTTGTTGCTGTACCGTATAATAGGGTTGAAAGGACATCGTGGTGTGGGAGAGAATGTTTTTCAATGAAATAATAAAAAGGGAACAGTTGTGGCTGAAGGAAAGGTACTGCATTGACGACTTTGCAACTCAACAACTTCCTCATGCATCTTGAAGAGATACATATTTATTCTAGTTAGTTTCAAGTCAACAGGAGCAGGATTGGGTCCCTGTAGTTCTTAATTTAAACTTTTGAGTTCATAGTCTGCACTAGAACAAAAATAAAGTATTTTCAGTTTAGGAAATACTCTTCTGAACTAATTTCCACAAATTATGCAAGTTGTATTGTTATTGTTTTTTTTTTTTCCCAAACTTCAGTCTAATTATTCTTTAATTGTTTTATTCACTTCTTATTTTTCAGGAGTCTTTGAAAAATCCTTAGTGATCATGACATTGTTACAAGTGACATAAATTAGCCAGTGGCTCAGAATGATGGATACCCAGAAGACTACAAATGGTTTGCAAGTGATTGGAGAAGGGACTGGTATAGGGAAATCGACACTCCAAATGGTGGGGTATTTGGGAAAAGTCAGTTGAAACTTGTTTTACATATGTGCAAAGTTCATATTTTTCTCTGTTTTGAGAGATTTTTAATTGGTCTTAATTTTACCAAAAAAAAAAATCAAAATTATTTTCCACGGAAATCTATAACAATGGCGAAAGATTATTCTAAGTAAATATGTGCCTATGTTTTTTTTACTGGCACTATTTTACAATTGTTTGCATTCCTATGAAAATTGATTCATCTTTCAAATATCTGAGATTGTGTTCCCTGGCAATAAGGGTCCTGCCTGTGGTTTAGTTCAAGTATAATAAAATGTGCATAATTGTGTTGTTAAAGACACCTTACTTGAATATTTGGAAGTATAAATTTATTTAAGACATGCTACCATACAAATATATTAAAAATAATAAAAAAGAAACCAATGTAGTTTGCTTTTTTATATTGTATTGTATTATATCTAGAAGTTGAACAATAATTTTGTACCATGATAAGTATGTCTTACCTTGGGATGATGTATGAAATACATAAATTTATGCTGCTTTATCTTTCTTGGCTTGTTTTCATTTTAGAACTGTAATCCTGTGGAAATAACTGCACACAAATATTGTCCAGTCTGCAAAGAGAAGGGTCAGATCCAAGGTTTACGGACTTACCGCCTTAATTTTCAAGAGTCCATTTTCCTTTGTGAAAATCCTCAGGTATTACACTAATAAAGAGTTTTATTTGGCCCTGCAGAGGCCTTTACCTTCAGCAGTTACACCTCTCTAAGTCTGTGATTTTGCTGGTGGTAAGCAGACTCTTGAAATAGGACCCCTCTGCGTCTGTATGCTGCAGGATATTTGCTTGCAAATAGGGAAAAACAGAACTAATCTGTGTATATGCATGGTGTAGGCATAGGTAGCTACCCTAAAGGATTGAAAAGAGTAAGTTAAAATGAAATAAAGGAGACTAATGTAACAAGGGATTGTGATTTAGTGGTACTAAATAAATTTTTGTACAAGTCAGAGTAGAAGGTGAATATTTGGTGATCCATGTAACTAGTGCATAACTCTAGCAGATCTGAGTCTCCCATTTTCCCTCCTTTAAGTCAGGTAATGCATATAGGTTTATAATTGTAAATACAATGGTTTTCTTTCTTTTTAATTTTAACCTTAGCTGGATTTCTGTGCTGCTTAATATTTGAGTTGTGATTTTGCTACTTCTTTCCATCTATGGAATTGCTACCTATTTCCATATCTGCTCCATATATGTGGGGAGGGTACAGTAATTCTAAACAGACTGGTGCTCTTAAATTAGTAGAAACTGGTCTAGATATGGGTCTCAGAGTTTGTGGGTTTTTTTCCCATTCTTTCCTGCTTTTAACTAATTATAGTATAGTTCTGGACATTGGTAATAGGAATTTGTCTGTGTTCTGGTTGCCACCTGGTCATTGAGCTAGCCTGAAAGATACTCTGCCAGCTTTGGCACCAGTAGTCTCTCAGGCATACGATGATAATGTCAAATCTGTACCCTAAAGGAATGGATTTAGCAGAATAAGACAAGAGGACTCTCCTTAGCAAAATCAGGTTGTTTGCAGAGGTTGGAAGAATTTACTGGAGAAGTAGTGTTGAAGCATCACTGCTGATATATTTATTTCACAGTTGCTTGCAAGACAGTGGTGGGATAACACACCCTTCTTGTCATACCTGTGTTGATGTATGTACTGATTTAATTAAAAGATCGCTTTACAGAAGTCCCTATGGCTGGGCTGAATGGGGTCTAAGCTCTTGGTCCACTAGAAGGTGTCCCTTCCTCTGGCAAAGGGTTTGGAACTGGATGGTCTGTAAGGTCCTTTCCAAACCAAGCCTTTTTATGGTTCTGTCATTCAACTCCATTTTAAAAGTGTGTTTTGTACTTTCTTTAGCTCTTGTTTAGCTGAAATTGCTTTGTAGATTTCACTGTAACCTTCTTTCTTTCCTTTAGTGTATCTACCCACTTGGTTATAAACCATTAAGCAGCATAATTACTTCTGCTGGTTCAGCAAATCATGAAGTTCCATCTACTCACAAGAAAAGGAAATTAGGTGATACCAGCGACTTTTCTGCTGTTGAATCAGATCCAAAAAAAGGAAGAACTAACAAAGTGCTCAATGTTGAGCACACCATTAATGCAGACTCCGTTGGGAAAGGCTACCAGAATAGTTTGTGTATTCCCAAGGCAAGCCTACATGATGTATTACAAAATGACTGGCAAAACCCTGGCAGCCAGGTGGGGTCCTGCATGCAGAAGGTGGATTTTGAAACAACCACCAAGACCAACAACTACCAAGAAAGTCCACCAAAGACTTCTAGTCTCAAAACACAACCATTGCCAAATTCAGAGGTTTTATCAACAGCATCGGAAATTTCACTCAAAGAGGATAAAGGTCCCACTAATAACAGAGATTTGTGTCTTCAGTGGAGAAACATGCATAATCTTTGTTGGTTAGACTGTATTTTGTCAGCACTGGTACACTTAGAAACATTAAAATCTGCTCTAGCAGCAGAATATAAGGATGGAAAATGCTTACTCCAGAAACTCTTAACAAAGTATAATCAAGCATCTATTCTTCTGAATACCTGTAAAAGGAGTAAAGTAAAAGGTGAGTAAATTTAGCTGCTGTTTTCTTGTAGTCAGACTGATTTGCTACAAATATGTGGAATTTACTACAGCACGCTTACATATGCCTCCATTGTATTTCAAGATCACAAAAAATACAAGTATTGCCATGAATTTGCAGAATATTGAACTTTATCTAGCAAAATCCTGGTAACATCTGAAATTGTTTTTCTTGGGGCAAACATGCACTTTTTGAAGGCATCAAACAGCAAGCATGTCTTAATTTTTTTTTGTCATATCCAACATAAAGATATTATGAATTATTTATGTAATTCACCCTTACTTTGTTTCCTTCCCCTCTGTTGGTTAACATGTTAGGATACTGTTCTAATCTTGATCTGCAAAACAATTTCTGTTGTGGTTTATATCCTTGTGTAAATGGGCAGTTGCCTTGTCACACCGAAAATAGTAAAGCTGGGAGTGTAAGTTCTTTTCTGGCTCCAGCCATGCTCATTGAAGGAATGCTTCCTCTGAGGTCTGCAAGCTGCTGTAGATGACAGTGTTTCCTAACCTGCTTCAGTCAGAAGCAGTCAAACACATTAACCTGGATCATAGGGTCTGGAAAGGGTTAGTGAGTACTGGGTAACCCTTAACAGGTCAGCTCAGCTTAACATGTTGGAGGACTGTAACTGAGGAGGATGTGTCACTGTATTCTACTGGCATGGCCTTTAGTCATTTTCTGTTCTGTGGATTCTGTTCAAGACTCAACTCACATCATGAGTTTTTTGTTTCTCTTGAACTGGACCATTGGTGTCGTAAGTCTAAACTTCTAAGATATGATCTGTTACAGAAGGAATAAAGCTCTCTGGTTAGCCAGTAGTTCTCCTGAATTTCAGTGCACATTCTGTTGGACTATGTGTGTTTGAGTATATAAACCACAGTCACAGAACAGCCCTAGGTAACATGAATGGTAACATGGTCCTGTCTTTCCTGGAAAAAATAATGTGTATCCAAAGTTAATCCATGTTACAAAGCAGGGAGAAAGCCCCCAAATACTCTGAACTAGTTAATGTACTGTGCTTTCCAGGAAGTCAGGCTGCTCAAGTTTGGGTGCTCAGTTGTTACTGGGAAGCCCTCTGCCATCCTACAACCTGTCTGAGATGTTTTTCTTTGTTAGGCTGTGTTTGCAAAGGAGCTCTGGTGTGCAATAACCCTTAAATGGAAATGTTAAGTGTTGGAATGCAGTGTTGTTTTGAAAGAACTCGAACCTTTTCATTTCAATTGCTGCAAAACAAGTTAGTTTATTTGGGTAACAGTGGAGAGGGGATTGGATGAGGAGTATTTTTGTGGAGAATAGGTGTAGAATTCATTCTGCTCTTCTGTGTAATTTTACAGTATCTTTTGCATACAGCTGCTTTTAGAAGCAATCAAAAGCAATATAGCCACAAGATATACACAGTTTATATGCAATAAGCAGTTTCAACAGTTATTCTTTATATTTCCCTTAATTTCTGCAGGTTATGATCATGATTGTGTAGCAGAAGTTATGTTCTTGCTTGTGTTTAAAGAATGTATTTGTGTTTAAACAACATGCAAAATTAAAATACAAACATATATAAAGTAAAAAGTTATTTTTAAATTTAAAATTATTTTTACTGCTTTATAGGCTCACTTAGGAAATGAGTATTTAATCTGAGACAATACATTTAAGTGCTTTGAATTGTGCATTTATTGTTTGAATTGTATTACCTTACAAAGTATGTAAGCAATCTTTTGTGCTTTTGGTCTTAATGCTTAAGTTTTAAAATTTTCTTTTAATCCCTGAATCTTTAGGTTTTGTAATGTGTGGTCACACTGTCCTTTAAAATTTTTACTACAAAGCTGTTGGTGCAGGCTCTTAGTCATAATTTATGTCAGAGCAAGTAGCTTTTAGCCAGCAGACTGCAGCAAACTGTGAATAAGTTGTGTAAATTCTTCTCTAATTTTCAAATCGATTAATACCAAGAATTGGCTGTTCTACCAACAAGTCTTATTCCAGTACAGGTCACTGTGAAAGGCATTGGTGTGCAGAGAGGTAGTGCATGCTAGGGGTGCATGTGTGTGTGAAAAGATGGGGGGCCTGTTGCACATGACTACATGATGACATATGTATTTTTTTCTTTAGATGTTCTTCCGAAAGCAGAATCTCAGCTCAATGAAATTAGAAAGGAAATGTTTACAGAACTTCAGCCTCAGCTGGGCTGTGAATTGGGTAAGTAGTAAGTACAATGTTTGAGTAATTACTTTCAGGAAACCCTAGATGTAAAGCCTTTTATGTCATACATAGAAGTATAAGTGTATGTATGCATACAAGAAAGTTTGGAAATACATTTGTTTCTGTTGGTGATTTGTGCATACTTTACAGTATGATCCTTTGTTTGTCCTTTGCCCATTTTGACTTTTTAGAGAGCAGATAATCTCTGTAATTATTCTGTATCGTGACATTGCTGATAACAACCTAATAACATGGATCACTCTCTTTGCTCTTAGAATTACAAATATAGCCTTGAAATAATAAGTGAAATTTAAATCATAGTAATAAGCTTATCTTCCTTTTTGAGATACTGAAAGATGATTTCACATAGTGACCATTTTTTTCTGCCCCATCTTTGAAGGTAATGTGAAGAATCCAGTGTTTGCACTTCAGCAACTTTTACAAGCGGATCTGCAAGCTGAGAAACTATTCTTGCATTCCTTTTCATGGAAGTTTGAATGTATACATTGTGGCCACAAATACCAGGACCGGTGAGATTTTTATATAAGTAGCTTCTCTATAGCTACTAGTTTTACCTTTTTAAAACTGTATATAATAGCTGGTTTTCTTGAGATTTCTAGGTTTAAGCTTGTTGTTGAAGTTTTACATTATCTGCTTTTTCGTTTGCAAATAGTTTAGTGCATATCTTAAGAAACCGTTTATCAATTAATTAAGAAAGAGACAATAGGTAACCGTGTGATTCTCTGGACATGCTCACTCTGATATTTTGCTGAGAGTATACAAATTGTTGTGTTGTGGTTCTAAAGAATGTATGCCTAGTACACTTCTGCTATTGAGAAATACCTGGAATATTCACTTGGGTTACAAAGAATCAGAGATATTCTAACATAGTTTATCTATTTTAAAATAGTACTACAGGGAGTAATTTCTTGAAGAATTGATTTAGTTCTAGGTAGCCACAGGTACAAGCTCATCATTCAGGCTCCTTTTAGAGTCAGCAAGAAAAGAGAGACACCTTCAGAAGACAGCTCATTTTATTTGAAAAACATCTGTTTCTCTTCATCATCTTAGGTTTATATAATAAAATTATAGACCCCTAAGTGACATGAGATTAATTCTATCTGTTATTCTGGAAAGTTAATATGTGGTCCTGGTTAATAGGATGTCTTCAAGAGCCTTTGTTACATTTTGTGCTTTTTCAAAAGTTGAAAACTGTAGTTTTGGTTGAATGTAGAGGAAGTCCTTTCTGTGGCTAATGAATGAATGAACTATTTTACTTCACTTTAATATCCCGTACATTGTATTTTTCATACAATGTAACCTCTGTATAATCCTTGCTATGAACGCACTGGTTTTTAAAAACAAGACCTTGTATAACATGGATTCTCAGGTAGTTCATTGCTGCTTTCTTCTCGAGATTCTGTATTAGCTAGTAAATTATGCAAATCCTGGTACAAGCTCTGTCTTATGTTGGAAAGGAAACAGAGATAACATTAAAAGGGAGAAAAAGCAAATAATGTGAAACTGAAGGCACAGGGCTGCTGAAAACACATTGTGATTGATGCTATTTGGCAGAACTGAATTCAGGACTGACTTGGATGTGGTGCTGTCACAGTGAATTCCACACAAATGGCATGAACTTGAGTAGAATTTGGGTTTGCTATAACGTTTTTGTGACTTTTTTTCCTGGTAAAGTATGTATATTTATTGTTTTCTGATCACCAACTTGGTTTACTCTTTTAATGTGTGTCCAGATTGAAGAAAACACTAACAACATTTACAAATGTAATCCCTGATTGGCATCCACTTAATGCTGTTCATATTGGACCATGTAATAACTGTGGTAATACATCTCAAAGACAACAGATGATCCTGGAAAAGTAAGTTTGAATATGTGAACTTGAAAGTAACATACATAAAGTTCTGAGACTTCATTTATTGAACCTATGACTTTTGAAACCAAATTATTACTGTGGGTTTGCAGAGATTCTAAATCTTCAACTCTGATGAGTACTCACTTTTAAAGATTTTAGATCATTCTTAAAAGCTGGAATAGCAAATAGTGTTTACTAAACATGAAACAGAGCAACGTTTAACATGCTGACCAGCACATGTGTTTGAGCTAGGTCATAAATACTTAACTATCAAGTAGTAAATACAGACAACTGATATCCAGTGTTAGCCTTTTCACAGCCCCTGCTCTGGATGAAAGTTGTTTGATCATTTACTTATTTGACTTGGGAACAATGTCCCTTGCTACTGTGTTTATGGCACAGCAGTGATTTTTTTCAACTTTTCCTCACTCTTTGAATCCTTTATTTGGTGTTGTTTTTTAATCTATAATTAAATGACATATCCAGTTGGGATAGTCTTTTCACTTTGCGCTTACTGTGCAGTCTGAAGAATCTGTGAGGAAGTAGAATAGTAGGGGCAGAACTACATACTATTAGAGATGTCTTACGTTTTCATTAGGAACTTTTGCCACTGTTTTATTGTAATAAACTGGTTCTTTACTGTTTCTTTGTCAGAGTACCCTCAATATTAACATTACATTTTGTGGAAGGCTTGCCACATAACAACCTGGAGAAATATTCATTTCAATTTGAGGAAGACACCTACCAAATAACATCTGTTGTTCAGTACCAAACAGATAAGAAGCACTTCATAAGCTGGTCTTTGAATCCTGATGGTAAGAATCAGAGAATGGGTCAGGTTTGAAGGGACTGCAGGGGGTCATCCAACTTCCCTGCTCAAGCAGGGTCATCCCAGATCACATGGCATCCAGATGGCTCTTGAATATTTCCTGTGAGGAAATTCTGAAACCTCTCTGAGCAGCCTGTTCCAGTGTGAGGTCACTGCACAGTAAAGAAGTTCTTCCTCACGTTCAGGTGGAACTTCCTGTGCATCAGTTTCTGCCTGTTGCCTCTTGTCCTGTAGCTCAGCACTGCTGAGCAGAGCCTGCCTCTGTCCTCTGACACCTCCCTCCGGATACTTACAGATGCTGATGAGGTCCGCTCTCTGTTGTCTTTTCTCAAGGCTGAACAGGCTGGGTGCCTCAGTCTTTCCTCAAAAAAGAGAGAGATAAGATAGAGTTTATGGTTCTTATCTACCATAATATTTCATAAGTCTACATAAGTCTCAACCGTTGATATACAATAACAAAGATTTCTTTTGTCTGCATCCTAAGCTTCATATTAAAATGTTGCGAATAACTGGGGGGATTTGTTTCTCAGAGTGAAGGCTTAGTTTGATTTCACTGCACTGTGCTGTCTTACACTGCATTTACTGGAAAAAGTAATTTGGCTATAGAGTTTTTTTCCCTTCATAACTTTGTCAAAGTTAAAAAATGCAGTCTGACCATGACTGTGGAACAAATAGTGTTGTTTATTTTTAAACCAGTGATTCACCCATTCTTGGCTGGAAGCAAGGTAACCTATGGTACTATGAGCAATTAATGAAGTTATTTTTTATATCTGAACTTTATGGCACCTCAGGGGTGGGAGGCACAAATCTATGTTAGAAACCTTACTAATGGTAAGATGGCTGTACCACTGATGGAAGATCCATAAACAGAGAAGGTGAAAAGGTGATACTTTGATAATCATGCCTCTGTAGGGAGCATGGGGTGCAGTCTTATGAAGTGTTGTGACAACATGAAAATTGTCGGAGTCATACTGCCAGAAATAACACAATGGGAAGAGGAAGCAGCTGGGAAATGCCTAGTTAAAAACCTCCTGTATGTCATATATATCTATTTTAAAAATTTTGAATCTGTAAAATATTGTTTCATGATCTATGAACAGCTTGCAGGTGATGAGACAAGCATAAATGAGAAGTTTCTTTTTAACCCCTGTCCTTCCTACTCAGGCAGTGAAAAGGTCTACAGAGAACCTTAATTTGAGAGGTGGTTCTTACCTCAGACTTGGGAGGGTATTTTCAGACAAGATGTTTCAGCCAAAAAAACCCTTAGCTAGCTTTGTTTTATGGTTGACCTACTCTGACCTGTAATAATATTGCTGCCAGTTCTTCTTATATTTGGTCTTTTTACAGTGGAAGTCTCCCAGTTTTCTCTGGAGAAAAAAAAAAAACCCAGCTCTATTTTCTGCTTGTCAGGGGAATGGGTTAATAAAAATACTTGACAAGTGTGAGGATAGTGACAAATTTTAAAAGTCTCTGAGTCTCTGCACTGGTTTCTATTTTTCAGGAACTTGGCTTGAATGTGATGATATAAAGGGTCCATATTGCAAGAGACGTAAAAGGTTTGAAGTTCCTCCTTCAGAGATTCATATTGTTATCTGGGAAAAGAAAGCATCCCATGTGCCAGAAGAACTGAATTCACAGTTCCAAAGTAAAAATAGTGAAGATCTTCCTCTTAATAATATACATTCAAATTCCACAGAGTTGCATTGTGGTTTTGATAACACTGTCTGCAGAGCACCTGCAGAACACCACAAAGAGGATTCTGTGAGGACTCCAGAGGAGAAACAGCAGCAAGTAGCTGAGGACAAAAGTATTGTTCATAATGGTTTAGAAAATTTAGCAGATGGTGATCTTGTAACACTGATGCTTGAAGAAGTTCCAGTTGACTCAGAAGATAAATTGCTGCCTAATGGACGGGTGGTGGGAAATAACCTTCTTGATGGATGGGGCACACCACAACAGCAGGAACCAGCCTTTTCACTTAGCACTCCATATACAGGAGAGTTTGCTGGAACTAGTCTAGCTCTGAACAATAAATCCATGTTAAATGAAAATTCCAGTATTTGCTTACCTCTAGAAGAGTTGAACCCAGTAAATATTACCCCTCCCAAAAAACATGATCCTGATTCATCTGATTCATCGCCTTCTCAATTAAATAACAGAACTAATTTAGCTAACAGAGAACACGGATTAAATTCAGAACTACTGCTAAACAAGAAGTTGTTTGCAGTAGAAAATACTACACAAAAATCACCTGACTTGAAAGATGCAAGCAAAACTGTAGTTAATTCTCAAGTTTGCACTTCTTCTGGTGCCAGTAATTCAATTCAGCCCTCACACAAATACCAAAAAGGAGGATTTGTAGGAAGCTGGGTAAAGAAATTATTAATCAAGAATACTTCTTTTATGCCTCCAAGTGCCTCAGCTCTCGAGAACGAGAGAAATTGCAAAACTCCCTCAGTGCAAAAAGTAAGTGAAGTTCAGCTGCCAGCTAAGGGTGCAAGTAACTTTGGTGGATTCCAAAGCAGAGGTACAAAGAAAAAAACTAAGACCCCAAAGTTACTGGCTCCTCAGAATAATAATACTCATCCTTCATCAAATTTCAAAGGATTTTCTCAAAGCACTTGTCTTCCAAGAGCAAATCATACCACTGTTGCAGGTCCAACTTGGAATAAGTCAGAAAGTACATTGGGTACCTCAGGTAAAGTGATTCAGTTCCCTTCACTTGGCTGTAACTCTGGTAAGGCAGAAGAGTCAGACAGTGACAAAACAAAAAAACTTCGCCTAAAATTGTTGAAAAAACTTAATGCTAAAAAGAAGAAGTTGGCTTCACTGGATAGATTAGCAGTGGAACAGACGAAACAGGAAAGACTTGTGAGTGGAGATGTAAGCACGCCATCGCAGACTGAATCTAAAAACGACAGTGAATTATTGCAGAGCTTTTTACGGGAGCTGCAGTATCAGATTGATGTCACAGGTAATGAGTGTGGATTTAATGCAGGCGCTGTGCCAGGCCATGATAACACTGATGAAATACTGGCGGAATTACTGTCCCCTACTTCGACTGTCGCTTCCTTGGAGGCTCCGAAGAGCGAGGATGAGTGTATGTACATGGAGATGGTGCACAGCAGCGTGGCAACAGCCGTGCCCAATGAGAGCATCAGTGTGCCACGGGCAGCAGTGACAGGCAAGGACCACAATTCCTACAGTCCTGTGAAGGACACTAATTCAGAGCTTGATGCAATAAACAAAGACAGTGTGAAAAAACTTTCTTTTGAAAGTCCTACAGGAGATGATATCCTCGAAGACCTGTTCTCCATTTCAGCACCAAGCTCAATGGCAGGTGACATAGATTTACCTCATTTCGATGAAACTCTGTTTGAAACTTGGTAAATACTCAGTTTCTTGGGTTTAAGTATTTTTTCAGTATTCTGAAACAAAGCACTACTAAATTATATTTTATAACTAGTTTAATTGCACACTGGCTGTACTTGAACAATGTACATTTGAGGAATTTTTTTTTCTTAATATTTTATTGTGACAAGCAAATCAGGGTTTAATGTTATTTTTTCTGAGAAGCAGTTATCTGTCAGATATGATGATTTTTAATTAAAAGCTCCTATGAGTCTTGATTTTTGCTGCTTTTAATATGAAAAACTTCCATACTCTAGTGAGTTTGAGTTCTGTAGTCTTGATGATGTAATGGTGTAAGAAATACTATTTTTGTAGTAGCCATTTTCCACTCAACTCCTGAAGTTATTTTGTCCAACATTTAAAAAAAAAAATAATACCTTCTGTAATTTGGGAATTTTGCATCCTCTTATATGAAGATCATTTGTAACATTATAAACTTTAGGCTGGCATTCAATTCCTTACAGAATTACTGTTCTACAAGCTCATGCTGATGTATTTACACCCCTTGGATCCAAGAAAAGATGGATGTATGGTAGAAATTTTTCTGTTTAAAGTTACAGCACCTACTGAGTTTTCATCCTGGGCAACTGCAAATATAACTTGTAGAATATCTTCTGAGCCAAATTTTTTTTTAAAGTAGAATTAGTAAGATTCAGTCCAGAGTTTGCATCACTAAGAAGGAATATCAGATGTACCCGTTAGTTTTTCGTAGCTGCAAAAACATTTAATAAAAGAAAGGTTTCTTAGAATTAATTTAACTGTAAGTTAATGCCTATTACTATTGTCACTTGGAGTTTTTCATTACTCAGGCAGTGCACCCCCAACCATATGTGAGATGCCAAGGAGAGGCAAAGGTCAGTAGGAAGAAAGTAATGGAAAAATGTGGCGAGACAGCAGTGAGTAAGCAGGGGGATTCACACCTTGGTGTTTCTGGGTTTGTATAGATCTCATTTTGCTAGATTGGAGTCTTTTTTAAATGCATAGACACAAAGCTGAGGGTATTATATGCCAATTTAGATTAGCTGTACATTTTCTTGTTCTTGGAAATAAGGATTTTATCAGCAAGTCTTTATATCAGCTGTTTTTTGTTCTCCATTTTTTCATTGTTTTAGATCCCAAGTTCAAAACATTAAATGCTCAGTCTTTCTTTTCCAGTAAATGCAGTTGAACATAATGTTATTGTAAGGCATGGATACAGATTCTAATAGTTTTGGATTGTTTTAACTAGGTTTAAAAAGTGTTTGAAAAACTGTCAGTGGCCCTGAACTCACTGTGTCAACTTATTTTTGCTGCAATTGGGTACTTTGTTATCAAACTGGTACTTCAGGGAGTGAATGTTTTCATTTTTGAAATTTAGGTTATTGTGAAGAACTTGAGCTTCTTCCTTATTTTAAATACTGTAATTGGTAATGTTACAATACAAAATACAATTCAGAATGGATTCTGAATGTTAAGGGCTGGTGTACTCCTTATGAAATGTTTGCCCGTTTGTGAATTGCCTAATTAAAAGAAACCAAAAAAAAACTGACCAAAGTGAATTTGATTTATCCTTGAATGGGTTGCAATGACCTGCAGCTGTGACATGGGAGCTCCTTCACCAGTGGCTTGGGACACAACACAGACCCAGGGTTAGTAAAGGAGCGAGCCCAGGGTCGGTGGTGCAGAATGCACAGGGCAACAGGAGGAAGAGACCCTGCTAGAGGATGAGGAGGTCCTGGTGGAGAGGTTTATAATGAGATTCATGGCAGAGGAGGGAGGGTGTGGGGGCACACCTGCTGTGCAGATACACCTAGACAGAAGCAAGGACCTCTGGTCACCACTGGCACCCCCTGACAAACTGAAGCTGGGGGTGTTTGGTCTGCAGCTGCATGGGCTTTAGTGTGGATACAGGTATATATAGAAGCTCCAAGAGCAAACAAATAGCAGTTGAGATTAAAGTAGGTATGAAAATAAATCTGTTGGTGCTGTGTGTTCCTGGCTGCCTTCTTTCTGAAACAGAAAACTAAAGATGATGCAGTAGCAGATTTGTTTGTTTCCATAAATGTTTTACTGCCTCCGATCCTGTGCAGGTGAGAATTCAGCTAAGGTTCAATGAAAACCCCATGACCAAAGAAACTGGTTGGAATTTGAAATGTTACTGGGTGTTTTAAATTAAGAGTGGTTTTTAAATGCAGCTCTTAATTTGCCATGAATATGTAGTAGTTTTCTGTCAACTGGAAATACACCAGGCGGGCACGTAGCAAGTACAGGTTGTGATCAGAATCTGACCACAGTGTTCTAGGGTAAATTTCCCGAAGTCTAATGGCTTTGATCACTGCCATCTTCACCACTACACCATGTCCCCAAATGCCACATCTACATTTTTTGAACAGTTCCAGGGATGGTGACTCCACCGCTTGCCTGGGCAGTGTCTTCCAATTCCTAACCATCTTTTCAGAGAGATTTTTCCTAACATCCAATCTAACCCTCCATTGAAAACTTGAAACCATTTCCTTTCATCCCTCTCTCTTATTACCTAGGAGAAAAGGCCTGCCCCCACGGCTACACTCTCTTTTCAGGCAGTTGTGGAGAGCAGTAAGGTCCCCCCTGAGCCTCCTTTTCTGCAGGATAAACACCCTCAGCTGCTCCTCTCAGGACTTGCACTCCAGACCCTTCCTCAGCTCTGTTGACCTTCTCTGGACTCACTCCAGCACCTCAGTGTCTTTCTTGCAGTGAGGGGCCCAGAACTGGACACAGGACTTGAGCTGTGGCCTCAGCAGTGCCCAGTGCTGGGGGACAATCACTGCCCCTGGTCCTGCTGGCCAAACTAGTCCTGATACAGGCCAGGATGCCATTGGCCTTCTTGGCCCCCTGAGCACAGCTGGCTCATGTCCAGCTGCTGTTTGCCAGCACCCCCAGGTCCTTTTCCACTGGGCAGCTTTCCAGCCACTGCCCCTCAGTCTGTAGCACTGTCTGGGGTTGTTGTGACCCAAGGGCAGGACCAAGTGCTTGGTCTTGTTGAACCTCACAAAACTGCCTCAGCCCTTCAATCCAGACTGTCCAGATCCCTCTGCAGAGTCTTGTTAGTCTGTGTCTTCTGGTTTGGCAAAGGCATAATCGTGGCATTCAGAGTTTGGAATCAGCTCTGCAGAGATGGTGCTGTGATTCAAATCTTACTACTTGAATGATGATACATTCAAACACTTGTTTTAACATAGGAAAGGGTGAAAAACAGGGCTGCCTTCTCGCATCCTGCCTACAATAAACCAACACATCTGCAAAGGAGCTGCCTGGATGGTTTGTAGCTGTGTACCAGCTAGAGCACTGTTCAAGAAACCTATTGTAGTGCTGATTACAAATCTGATTTTGATCTTCATGTTTTTCATGGCTGGCTATTGCCATTTATTCTTCCATTGCTGCTTTTTGCTTTAAGTAATTATTCCCTTCCTGACAATATATCAGCAAGAGCCGTTGTGTTTTGTCTGTGTTCCTTTTGCAAAGCTAAACAGCTGCTCTTTATGTGAGCCCCTCTGTGCTCAGAGCAAAGCACGTTACCTTTCGAGCAGCTAATGCTCTAAAGTGTGTGCTGTGCTTTGAAGTCCACCAGGATTCGGACTCTGAGTGGAAGAACTTCCAGTCTAAGTATGGATCTAAGACAGCATGCAGGCAGAGCAATAGGGACGAGACGCTTAGTGGGATAACAAGGCTGACAGAGTTCGAGGCATTTTTGTTTGCCAGGGAGATGTTGGAGCTGCACAGCCCAGGAGAACACGGTGGAGCCACAGGGCTCACCAGGGAGAGGAAATGCTGGGAAAGTAGGGGCTGGGTGTCTCCAGCGTGTTTTCGAGAGGCCGAAGAAACCCTCAGGAGATGCTTCTTCCCCGACCTACATTACTCTTTTCATAAAAGTTAATAACTAAAGGGGCTTCTGTAATGCCCACGGGAAGTGGTTGTAGTTTTTGCCCCACGTTTCTGATGACGTTCAGACTGTTTCAGCTGACGCTCATTTCCCCTCCCCTCGGAGATCTTCCCATGGAAAAATGCGTTTTCCGAGCGGTCCGTGCGTGGGACTGAAGCAGAGGCTTAGTCCATGCCCCTGCCCCGCCCCTGGCTCCGGCCCCGCCGCAGCCCAGGAGGCCGCTCGCCCTCTCCCGCTCCCGGACGGGGAATGTGCCCACGCGGCCGCTGAAGAAGGAACCAGGAAGCGCGGCTGCGGTGACACGGGAAGGGGAAAAAAAAGTGGTGTTTCCGCCCGGTTTCGAACCGGGGACCTTTCGCGTGTTAGGCGAACGTGATAACCACTACACTACGGAAACTCCCGTTATGCTGCTTCTTCCTTGCAGCCTCCCTTGGCCAATCGGAAGAGCACTCGGAGCTCCGCTGTGAGCAAAATTCCTCTCGGCGGGGCAGGAGCAGCGGGCTCTCGGAGCCAAAAGCGTGTCTTCAGCAGATCCGCGGTATAAAGGCGGCGCGGGCCGCTTACGGCCTCCCCTCTTGCAGGAGGGCAGAAAAAACACACGGCGCAGCACAAAAGAATCGCGCTTCGTCCCTGGGTGGGCTCGAACCACCAACCTTTCGGTTAACAGCCGAACGCGCTAACCGATTGCGCCACAGAGACGCGCTGCGTGCTGGTGGTAGCGAGGCGCGGCTGAGTCCCGCGGCAGCTGGGGCAGCTTTTGTCATTCCTTTGACATTCCTTTATAATTCCTTTGTAATTCCTTTGTAATTCCTTTGTGTGCTTGCTGCTCCTCGCTCCTTCCGGGCGCTGCGCGGGTTGGGGTTTTTGATCACCGGCTTTGGCGCCTGATTGCTTTTTTAATCTGAAAAAACGGTCCTTCCTTTGCTTTCCTCTTTGTTTTCTCTGTTGTTTTGTTCTCCCTGAGGCCTTTTCTGTTTGTTTTCCTGAGGGATGGGGAAAGAGTGGACGAGCAGAAAAATGTAGTGGTTGAAGTTCTGCCTGTTGTGGGACGGCTGCAAACGGGAGCTGCTGTCCGAGACAGCTCAGCTGGCAAGAGGAAGCTCTGACAGTATGTGTCAAGGATGAGGAAGGCAAAAATTAGCATTGCCCTGTTATTAAGGTGGTCAAAGGATCCAACATCTTTCCTTCTGATCATTACAGTACCAAAAGGAGTAGTTATTATGAGAAACTTGAAGAACAGAAGACACAATTCACCCCACAGTGACTTTTGATAATTATTTGCAAGAACTAATGAAAGCAGGAACACTGACAGAAACGAGACAGGGCAAAAGAGACTTCTCAAAGCAGAGTGGAGAGAAACCTGTGAATCTTCTGCCCAGGTAGCCTCACCTCAAGTCTAAACAGTCTATAAAATCAATTATTAATCAAATTGCAGCCATCTAAAAGGTAATAAGGGGATAATGGTAGCAAACTTGAGTTACAAAAACCAAATCAGCAAGGAAGGCATGCCCTAGATGGATGAGGGCCATGTCTGGAAATATTTATGCAACTTGCATGTATGTAAGTCCATTGGCCCTGGTGGGATATACCCACAGGTGCTGAGAGAGATGGCAGATCCATTGCAATCTCCATCAGCTTTGATGAGGGGAAGTGCCCAAGGATGGGAATAAAGCAGCATGACCCCCATGTTCCAGAAGGGCAAGAAGGATGACTGGGGGAGTTACAGGCTGGTCAGCTTCACCTCAGTCACTGGGAAGGTGATGGATGAGCTAATCCTGGAAACCATCTTCAGGCACATCAAAGACAGTGAAATCACCAGCAGCTGGTCAGTGTGGCTCACACAAGGGGAAGTCATGTTTGACAATTTGGTAGGCTCCCCTGGTGAAGTGATTGGCCTGGCAGAAGAGAGGAGGGCAGTGGGTGTTGTGTGCCTGGACTTCAGTGAGGCTGACACTGTCTCCCATGAGATCCTTGCAGAAAAGCTGTTGATGTGTGGGTTGGATAAGCAGGCAGTGAGGTGGATTGAGAAGTGGCCAAACCACGGTGATCAGCGGCATGATGTACTTGGATGCCAGTAACTAACAGTGTCCCCTAGGGATCAATATTGCACAACATTCCATTAATGATCTGGATGATGGGCCAGGTTTACCCTCAGCAGGTTTGCAGACAGCACCAGACCCACAGGAGTGGCAGACAGTAGAGGGTGATGCTGCTATGCAGAGGGACCTAACAGGTTGGAGAAATGGGTTCATGAAGTTCAGCAAGGAGAAGCACAAAGCCCTGCAGCTGTAGACAAAAAACACATCATGCACCAGGACATGCTGGGGGCACCCATCCAGAATTCAACCTGGAAGAAAGGAATTTGGGCATCCTGGTGGACAGCAGGTTGAACACAGCAATGGGCCTTGGTGGCCAAGAAGGTGAATGGTACCCTGGGTCACATCAGACAGAGCATTGCCAGCAGGTCAAGAGAAGTGATTCTGCTCCTCTGCTCTGCTCTGGTGAGGCCACATCTGAAATACTGTGGGTAGAGTTAATTTTCTTTGTAGTAGCTGGCATGTGGCTCTGTTTTGGATTGGTCCTGGAAACACTGCTGATCACAAAGGGATGTTTTGGTCACTGCTGAGCAGGATTTAAGCAAAGTCTAGGCCTTTTCTGCCCCTCACATCACCCCACCAGGGATGGACTGGGGGTGCACAAGAGTTGAGAGGGGACAGAGCGGGGACAGCTGACCCCAGCAGATCCAAGGATTACCCCATACCATATAGCATCATGCTCAGCATATAAAGCTGGGGGAAAAGGAGAAAGGAGAGAACATTTGGAGTGATGGCATTGTCTTCCACAGTAACCATTATGTGTGATGGAGCCTAGCTTTTCTGGAAATGGCTGAGCACCTGCCTGCCTGTAGGAAGTGGTGAATGTATTTATTGCTTTTATTTGCTTGCAGGCATGGATTTTCCTAACCCTTTTCTCACTTTTATCCTTCTGATTGTCTCCCCATCTCACTGGTGGGGGTTGAGCAAGTGGCTTTGTGGGGCTGAGCTGCCAGCTGGGGTTGAACTGTGACAATGGGACACAGAGGGTGAGGAGTAGGAGGAGGATGTGCCAGGGGACTCAGGGGGACTACAGCTTCTGTCTTCCAGCTCTGTTTTGAGCTAAATTTGTGCCAATGGAATATGAAGACAGTAAGTGAAAGGAAGAAGGCTGTGCAATGTGGAGAAGGAGGGGTTTTTGAGGCGGTGCTCTCTCAGCTCGTTCTCTTGGCTGTGCAGAATGAAGGCAGCATTTTAAAAACTGCAGCACTGCCCTTTTCTGCATGCTGCACTTTGCATTTCCAGCTCTGTTCCTTTGCTCTGCTGGGGTTTGTCAGGGTTCAGCAGGGATGGATGCTGAGGCAGGCTGACGTGCGGCAGGTATCACCCACTCCTGTGCCTGTGCACCACGTTTGATGGGCTGTGGTGCTTTAAGTTTGCAAAGCACAGTGCTAATATTAACCAGCCAGTCTAACAGGCTTGTGTCCCCTTGCATTTGTGACAAAGCATGACAGCTGGGTGTCACCTGGCATTCATATGTGCGAGCTTCACACGAGCAGCCTTTATTTTATCAAGAGACACATTTTCATTGCAGTCCTTTCTGCTGGGCTCTGATCAGGGTGCATAAGAGGAGAGATGAACATCCAAAAAAATATTTATAGATCTGTGTTCCCAGTCCTTTCCTCTTCACCATGAAAGCAATTCTACAAAGGGATTATTTTGACTGGCTGCTCAAGATTCCAGAGGAGGAGATTAATGTGCAGGAAGCCTCGCTGCACAACTGGAAAAGCTTGCTGGCTATGCATATTTTTGTGAGCTTCATGGCTCACTGTGTCAAGGTTATCTTCCTCAGACAGGATGATGTGGATGTCAAACAGCCATGCATGAAGCAAAAGGGCTGGGGTCTGACAGCAGCTGAGGAAGCACTGAATTGCTTGTTCCTGAAGAGGTCTGACCACAGCTGGGGGTTACAGAAGGTGCAGGTGCTGTTCCCCAAGGTGTGTATCCCTCCCCTCACACCCCCTCCCTTTTTTTTGTCTACTCAGGAAAATCCCTTATTTCAAACGACCAAGTGAGCTATGATGGAGGTGTTTTGCTCTGGTCTTACTCCCAGGTGGATGGGGTTTTCTAGTGGTGCCAACTTTGTCTTATGTAGACAGTGAACCTGTGTGTGTTTAGGTCTCAGGGAGAGGGAACAATTTAGTATGTAGATATGGAAAAAACCTGTTAGCAGAATCATTTTAGCCCTCCCTTGCCAAGGCAATTCCTCAAATTGCAAAAATATTGCCAGAATCTCCTTCTACCCTGCAGCTATTCCAGTGCCAAGGGGTATGAAAAGGTAATATTCCTCCCCACAAGGGGTTGCTGCTCTGTCTGGGTATACAACAGTGTTGTCTTGCCATGGCAAAGGGACTTCTTCTTCCGTGTCTCACATACCATCTTGATTTCTTTGTTTTTCCTCAAGCAGAGCCCTCAGAGTGATGCTGCACTTAAAACAAAGAAACAAACACACAATAAAAAACCAACAAAACAAAACTCTGCTGTTCCTTTCTTACAGCAGCCATACCAAAGAGGTTCTTGCTGGCAAAGCTTTTTTCTCCCTGCACACCAAGAAATCATTTTAACAAACCCTGGAGTTGATGTCATGTTTTTTTTTTTTTTTACTGCAGGGAGGAGTGTGAAACCCTGCTTTCCTCCACACATACATGTGGGATGGCTTTGGAGCAAACCTGGGTAAGAGGAGGGAACAGGCTGGGTTTCCAGAAAAGCACTGGGGATGTCAAGTGCCAAAATGCCAAAGGGGTGCCAGGGGATGGGGGAAATCAGGAGGAGCAAAGCAGAAGAGCAAAGTGGGGAATGAGTGTGTGGTGAGAGGCACTGAGCAGCAGCAAAGCAAAGAGCTGGAAAACAAAGAGCAGGACAAGGAGAAAGCAAAGGCAGCAACAGTTCATCTCACAATGTGGCCACACAGGGCAAGGGATGGGAGCTTGGGTCAGCCAGCTGGAAAACCTGCTGGCATAAACTCCTTGTGTGTTGTGGGGTTTTCTGAATTATGGCAACTTCACACCTCAGCAGCCTGATTCCTACCCTCTTTATACAAGAGTTCTGCTGAACAGAAGTCACCTCTGGGAAGTCTTTGATAGCAGGGAAGTGTGTGTGTTTTCTCGGCAAGTTGGAGCAGGCTCATGTGCTTGTACTGCCACTTGTAAATCAAAAGCAAGCTGCAGGCTGCCTGGTAGGCTTGCACCAGCACAAAACAGGGAGCAGAAGGAGAAGGCTGAGTGCCTGCTGCAGGAGGATGACTGGGAATCCTCCCACCACAGATGCCCCGTGGACCTGTGCTGTCCCCTTCACCCCCTTCTGTCAGCAGCTCCCTGCTGCTTGCCCATGCCCATGCACAGCTCCTCTCTTTACAGTCCTAACACTGATCTCTGCTTAGACAATATTCTTCTTTTGATTTCGTTTCATAACCATTGTGGCTTTTAGGTGATGAGTTTTTCTTCTCAGAAGATTAGTAAATGCTTAGCATTAAATACCATCCCTAAATACCAGCTACAACCCTGGGCTCAAAAGACCACTAAATATAAACATTGATGTTCAACTAGGAAAATATCATCTTCTGGGGAAAAAGAGAACTTTAGCTTGAATAAAAGCATTCTCAAAGAGCTGTTGTGCTTCTGTTTTTGGTTTTGGGTTTGGATTATTTCCTAGAGCAAATCTGGCCAAAGTTAAAAATCTGAAGAAAAAATCATAGGCCAAATCTAAACCTTGATATTGTTTATGGCCTTGCTTCTCACACAGTCATATCTGTATGGACTGTGGGGAAGGCATCCCAGAAAGACAGCCTTTTCCTGTTCTGGCAACTATGTCACAGCTCACAGTGTTAATCACCTACCTCTCAGCCAGTTCATTTCTGTGTATTTGTTTATACCCAAAGTATATGAGAGTTTTCCATATGTAAGACTATGGATTATAAAAATTTGCATGATAGAGAGACTGGGGAAAAACACCATTGTAAGTAAATGAGTCCCCATTTACAAAAGATGGGGGTTTTTTATGTCCCCATGAAAAATATGGGTTTTGCAGGCTGGCTTCTGCTGGGAACTCCTACCTGGCTATGTCCCACCCAGAGTGAGGTCTGATTTGCCTATGATAGTAACTGGTGAGTGATCTCTCCCTGCCCTTATCTCAACCCCTTTTGTATTTTCTCTTCCCTGTCCAGCTGAAGAGGGGAGAGATAGAGAGGAGAGAGACTGGTGTGGGCACCTGGTATTCAGCCAAGGTCAACTCTGTCCAACACTGCAGCCTGTGCTCCTGTGCCAGCTTCATCAAGGGGTTGGATCCGAGCTGTGAACATGCTGCAGCAGTTGTGCTCAGCTGTATTGGGCTTCAAGCACTAAAACTGGGGCACAACTGTGAATTCTGAACCTGTAAAACACTGAATGCTTGTAAGCTGTCACTGTCTTCCAAGGAGTTATTCGTAGGGGGAAGGATGCAGGATCCATGCCTGGTAACAAAAGGCATATTTCTGTGCTCATCAGCCATGCTCACAGCACTGTGTACTGCCCATTTCCATATGCCAGGGGGGTCAGGAGCTCTGCTCTGACGTGCAGGCCTGGAGTCTCCTCACTGGTGAGACTGATGGAGATGTGACCAGGGAGAGCATCTGAATGAGAGCAACACCATTGCTGAGACTTGTCAGCATTATTTCTCCTCCCAGCTACTTGTGGAGTGGTTGGACACTTGCTGACAATGCCATGGTAGCCTGACTGGTTTCTTCCAACCCTCTGCTGTTCCACACAGCTGCCCAAATGCTCAGACATGCTTTAGATATCCAGGTTTACTTGTGTGTAGGAAGGGCAATGGGTATCTCCCATCATGTATCCTCTTAAATCACAGACATGTAATCTCTTTTTTTCCGTGGCCTTCATCTGTACATGAGGAGTGAGTGAGCCTGAGGTTTTTGGTCTGACAGGCACCAGAGCACAGGGTGCTGCCCCTCTCCTGTGAAGCCATAGGAAGTGTTTCACGATTTGAGATAAGACCTTCACTTCCTCTTCTGTGCTCGTAGGACTGAGCTGCCACCGAGGCTGCACCCTCCACCCTGACAGTGAGCCCACTCTCAGAATGGACCAGGAGACCCTGGGCAGCATTGTCCTGCTTGCCATCGTCACCCTGATCAGCGTTATCCAGAACGGTAAGACAAAAATAAACATCTGTTTAAGGGATAGAAGGGAGCTGAGGAAAGTTCAAGATGGCATATGCTGATCTTTGGATAGATAATCTTTGGTTATAAGTGCATGCATGCTTAGGCATAGCTTTGGCTTTAGAAATGGCCTTCTAAGCATGGAATTTTGTGTGACATTGTGGCAGTATCCTGACAGTCACATGGTCTTACTTACTCTTTGACATTCTAGAGTGAGTTTGTTACACACTTCAGCTAATGTAAGGACTAATATACTGGGATACCCTGTGGCAATATGCATTTTGATTTGATGATAAGACCTCCTGTTCTGGCCTAGGTCCCTGCTATGGTCAGCCAGGGCTGCTCTCAAGCTGGAGCCCCGCTGTCATGGGAAGGGATGGAGTCTCTGGGGGGCTGCAATGGGTCAGACCTTTGCATGGAGCTCCATGAAGGGGACAGAATTGGAGGAGTCTGTGTGGGCTATTTGTGGGCAGGCAGCTCTCCTGCTTTCCTGCATCTCCAAGTCCTGCAGTATAACTAATCTCAATTAACTGTGGTCCAAGAACACTGTACGTTTCCTGAGATGGTAAAGTTTCCTCCTCTAGCTCTTATTCAGACCTTGTATAGTCCCTTGTGTAGTCTTCAAGATTTTTAAAGTAAAACAAGTATCTCTCCTGTGCAAATTTGATTTTAACTTCTTCATCCTCTCTTACAAGTACTTATTTTAGCAGGAAATTCTGCCCAGGATACAAAGAAATGATTGAGTTTTGCCTCAGCTGCGCTAAGTTTGCCCAGGTTCAAAGAGATTCAGCAGTGGGATGGAGGGCTGGAGAAAATTCCAGAAATCTGTAGTGAAGACTTCTTATTACAAATGGGAGACTCCCACTGAACACAACGTCCTAGGAAATGGGCTATTCTTGTGCTGCTGCAGAGAGGGGGAAGTGGTGGGAGCCTAGCTGCCAAGAAGCAAAAAAAAAAAAAAAGTAGATGCAGACTGGTTTAGTTTCAACATAGGCACTAAATGCCACATCATTTCACCCAGTGCTGTTCTCTGGTAAATGTGTGACATCACCAGAATATGGCACATTAAGACCAGAGCAGGTACCATAATTAAGAAAATGTGTCAAATATATATTTCTAGCTATGTAATCATATGACTATATACAGGTTTTTCTCCTCTCACTTGGGCATGTCAGACTTCCATCCATGTGCTTTTATCAGTCTGTGAAATTATTGACCCAACTGCTACAAAGGGGAAGTGGGATGCTTGGCAGAGTCTGCCAAACATGTGAAGCAGACAGCTCTAAACCATGATTTCAAGCTTTCTATAATCTGATTTCCTCTTCCCAAGCTTTCTGTCTAGAAAGACCAGACCTGATATGCATTATTGTAGTGAATGCAATTATGAAGGCAGTAGAAGTGTTTGTTGAGGGGTATGAGATGTACTGAACTCTTGCTGTGGCTCTTGTTCAGCAAAGCACCTGGGCCTCTCCTTGACTGTCTTTGAGTGCATGAAGTCAGTATACCATGTAAATTTGTGATTAAATGCTTCTCTGCATAGGGTGCAGGACTAAAAACAGCTTGAATGTTGTTTTTCCTAATGATGGAGGTGGGCTATGGTGCTTCCCCAGTCTGGTGTCATTTACTGTCACCTTGTTCATGACGGAATCTCCACATCCTACGGAATGACTCATGTGGCCACATATCACTGAGTGATGCATGCAGCCTGAAGTTCTGTTCTTTTATCAGAGAGATGTTGCAATCCAGCAGCTTTCAGGGCAAATCAGTGGTCATTGCTGAGCAGATCAGGACAGAGGAAGCAAAGGGGAGAGAAATAAGGGGCATGTGTGCAAGCACTGGCTATGTGGGATCATCAGCTTCCAGTTTCTGTTGGCATGGACTTGTGAAACAGCCAGGCTTACACTGAACTCTTATACATTACCTTGATCAGAGTGGGACTGCCACTGTTCAGGCTCTAGGCAGTCTGTGCTGCCTTGGAGCCTCAGGACACTATTTCCTGGAACAAGGGAGGTGAATAAACCTCTCCACTCCAGCCTTGCTCTGCCCAGTCCTCTTATGATGGCTTGTAAAAGCACCCTCTTGCCCCCTGGCATTGTGGAGTCTTTCTGCAGCAGCAAACTGATATTTGGGAAGTGGCAGCACCTGCAGCAGTGGAGAGGAAGATAAACAGCTTACCTGGCTTTCTGAAAGCTGTAGTATTTTCTAGAGATTTTCCACACATGATAAAAGAAAGGGAGGAGGTATGCTACCAGTGAGTCCATATGGTCCCAGACCTGCAGGAAATTATTTCTCATCACTGCAGTTCAGCACTGGGCAAAAAAGTGCTGACCAGCTCTGTCCTCTTCAATTAGGTCCCCTTAGTCGCTGTAGGCAGGGTGACCCCTTGCAAAGGCAGGGCTGGTGTGCAGATGGAGTGCTGAGATCTCTGTGGCACAGGATGGTGCCTGCTCTGGGTCCCCCAGGAGCCAGCCAGTGCACTGTGCTGGTGGCAGTGGGAGGGTCTGCAGCCTGCTCAGAGTAGGGGTGCTGGCTTAAAGCCCCATGGGTTGTTCTGCAGAAGGGCTGTATGTACCCAGGGGACCCCACAATACTACCAAAACACTCAGTAGTTTTTATTAAAGACAAAAGAAGTACAAAAGACCTATTTACAGCATCAGTGAAGGGAGAAAAAAGAGGCAACTCCTCAGATTGCAGGGATGAAATCCTGCATCTTATCTCATCTTAGGTAATTTTTTATTGTTATGATAATGTATTTCCTGATGGGCTATCTTTTATGTGTATACATTAAGTTAAGATTCCAAGCCATAGAGTGATTTGGACACACTTGAGATGGGGTGCACGACAACAGAAAACCTGCAGCTTGTAGCCTGAGCTCTCTCTGATGTATTTAGACATATGATTGATGGTCTCTGGTTCAGTGTCATCAGATAAACGTGTTTGTCAAGAGCATGATACATTATCTTGAGGTGCTGCATTTTCACAGCAGCTAACACTCTGACACAACTCTGTTTCTTAAAAAGAGGATACACACAGATCAGCCATTAAGACCTGGCTTCCTTTAGGCCTTTCTGGTAAAAGAACGAGCCCTGCAGGATGTCCTTGGTCTGGCAAATGGGTTTCACTGAAAAAGAATAAATTCTCTTGTGTCCCTGCTCTGTTGGAGAGCAAGATTTGGGGTTGGCAGTTCTGTCTGGAAAGATCTTCTCCCGCTGGGAGCTCAAAGGACCGGGTCAGGGCAGTGCTTCTGCAGCAGAGATGCAGAGACTGCCCAAAGTGCAGTGTTGGGATGAAGCAGAGATCAGAGGTGAGAGCCTGCTACCAGTCACATGCAGACTTGTGGGGATGCACGGAGGGTTTGGTTAAACCTGAGTGACAGAGTGAGCACACTGGCCACATCTGCACTCTCTCACAGCTGTCTTCTCCTGCCACCTGTCCAGCATGGATGCTCATGGGAACCAGGCTGAGCCCACAAAGCCCAGCTTCTGCAATATCTTCAGATGGCATCTCAGACTGAATACTCTGTGGTTTTTTAACAGCTTTTTTTGCCAACAAAGTGGAGCATGAAAGCAGGCACTGCAATGGGAAGGGGTTGCAGCGGCAGGGATCCTCCTACTTCGACCGTGTCTACACTGCCAAGTGAGTAGACAAGAACTGAGGAATCGGTGAGGGCAGAGTGGGGTTCATCATGCTCTGCATTAAAATTAAATCCAAACCCTTTGGGGGGCCGGGGTGGATTCCAAATTCCCTCAGATGAAGGCTTTGTATATAATCCCTGCTGTATTCAGTGTCCAGACATGAGGTTTTCAGATATGTTTGCTGGCTGAATCCAGGGTGGCAACACTTCTTACCACCATGTGCTGCATCTGTATAGGTCTTGCAGCCATCACAAGTACTGTGTCACTACATTTGGGAACCAGTTCACTCTTCCCTGCTGGAAGAGTGGCACAGGCACAGCCAGATTCCCAAGGGCTCAAAAGGAAAGAGCCAGCAGAGATGTCAGCCTGCTGAGGAGCAGGTAGGTGCAGAGCTTGTACAAATCCCTTGGTCTCTGGCACCTCCCTTGGCACATAGCTCTCCATTTCTCCACTCCTTTGCCACATAGAATCACTCTCGACTTCTTCACTTCTCCCCCTCAGAAAGCATTCACAGCTGAAGGAGGCAGCTGGAAACCATTCCTATTCCCCTGCAAAGACACATATTAACTCTGTGAGACACTCTTGTGATGCAATTCTATGTTGGTTTCATCCAGTAGCTTTGTTAAAATGACTCAATTAAAAGGACTTTAAGCCTATAAAGCTCACAGCATCTATCATGATCAAACAGGTTAGGTAGAAAATGGCATTCACAGGTGCCAGATGGGCACAGGATGGTTTGTTTGCCTCATCAGGCAGCACAAAGGACATCCATTATCTGAGTGAGAAAACAGGGAAGCAGACGTGGGTGACGAGCCCAGCCCTTGGCAGGTCAGGGGCCTCCCACCTCTCTGCAGTAAAAGTCTGCTCAAGGGCACTAGTGCAGCCCACATTCACCCACCATTCTCTGCTGGTGAAGCACACCAATTTTTTTTCTATTTTCCTGTACTCTGATTTCTCTCCTGTAAATTCCATTCCAGCCAGAACTGCGGACACGCGTACCCGACGTTTCTCGCTGTGCTTTGGTGTGCTGGCCTTCTCTGCAGCCAAGGTAACACTCTTTTATTTGGGCTTTTTTCTCCCCCCTCCAACCTGGCACCACATTCAGCAAAGGATGGTGAGTGCTTTGGAAGTTAGGGAGCTGCAGCAGGGGAACCTCTCTTACCCTCTGTCCTGCAGCTAAGCCTGCTGCTTGAGTAGCAGCACACTCATGGCATGGCTTGGCTTGTGAAAACAGATGTGTCCCCAGACTTGATTCAAGCTAGTCCAGGCCAGGGACATTTCCCATACTGGCATTATGGATGAGTTCCCTTTGTTTTGGGTGAAGGCTTTAGTACTTGCTCGCTGGATTATTGCCACATTATTCAGTCTTGGGACAGGAAATGGGCTCAATTTATTAAATTGCTAGAACTGCCAGCTCCCCCTTGTGCTGAGGGCCACCCAGGACTATTGACCTGCATTTCTAATTGTGCTCTTCTTCAATGCAATGTGAATTTATTGACATTAAGATGAGTGCTTACCTGGGGTACATGTCTGTTCTTCCTGGGGAAAAAAAGGAATTTCCTGACCAGGAGAAGAAGGGGATTTGTGCAGTTGTGGGAAATGCTAGAATTATGGGGGAAAGCCCCTTTTTTTTATGCTTGGAAGTTAGTATTGGACCATAGTGTATCCTTCACCTGCTGCTAGTGAAGTACATCTACCAGCTGCCTTCTGTGTCTGGTGAGGACAGTGCCTGAGTTGGCACTCTCTTTCCTGAGCCTGGTATGGCCCACACTGGGTTTCACAAAATCACAGAATGTTTTGGGTTGGAAAAGATCTCAAAGATATCTCGTTACAGCTCCCTTGCCAGGGCCAGGGACACCTTCCAGCAGACCAGGTTTCTTGAAGACCCATCCAGCCTGGCCTTGAACACTTCCAGGGATGGGGCATCCACAACTTCTCTGTGAAAGCTGTGACAGTGCATCACTCTCACAGTGAAGAACTTCTTCCTTATATATAACCTAAACCTGCTCTCTTTCAGATTAAAGCCACTTCCCCTTTTCCTATGAGTTTATGTCCTTGTAAAAAGTCCCTCTCCAGCTTTCTTGTAGGCTCCCTTTAGGTACTGAAACAATGATAGTGAGTGTGTGCTCTGCAGTGGGCACAGTTGTGTGCAGGATTACACCCACAAAGTCTTTAGAAAATCTGGAGTGAGGGCAAGGCAAGTGTTGTTTCCCATGCAGAGGTCTCCATCTCAGTTCCAGTGCTTGTCCCATAACCCAAGACTGCAGATTCCTGTTTTCCATTCCAGCCCAGGCAGCAGATGGGGACAGTGCATACAGTGAGACCTGGGCTGAGTTTTTTAATGCCTTGTTTTGTCCTTTACCCAGCTCCTGCTGCCTTTGCTGGCCTGATGTACTTGTTTGTGAGGCAGAAGTACTTTGTGGGCTACCTTGGGGAGAGGACTCAGAGGTAAGGACTTGCAGAGCCTTTTAACAAAATCCAGAATGTGGTAGCAGCACAGCTGGATGCTGCACCTCCACTGGCTTGTGGTGCTGCCTGCAAGAGCTGCTGGAACTGGGTAGTGGAGGAAAGCCCCTGTGGGAGTCTTCATCCTTCCCAACAAGCCCCTCTCTTCTAAATGGATGGGGGTAGCTGTGGGAGATGTCGGATGTCAGCAGCACTGGGGCCAGGGGACCTGCAGCTCCAGCTCACAGGATTCTCTGCAAACACAGGTTTGCATGTTTGTGCCACTATTTGTGCACAAGATTGCCCTTTTATATTAATATTTATGTTTTATTTATATTAGCAAAGCAAATTACACGCATGTGAAACAGAGCTGCCCCACAGCCTGTAATGGATGGGAACACATTCAAGTCCCTCTGAATGGACACTTTTGTAGCAGCAGCCTACACTGAGAACAGAAGGCCAAATCCAGACCCAAATGGATCCTGAAATTTGCATTTAAGTCCTCTAAACTGCCTGGCAATGCAAGACAGAAAATAAATTTGCCCCCTCTCTCTCAGCCCCTGAGCTCTGTCAGTGGGTCTCAGCAGCAGAGTCCCAAGTCAAAGGGTTCTGGTGTGAGATGACGCACATTAACAAATTGCTTTCCCCCATTTCTGTCTCCTCAGCACTCCTGGTTACTTGTTTGGGAAGCGCATCATTCTGTTCCTGTTCCTCATGTCTGTGGCCGGAATACTCAACTACTATCTCGTCTTCTTCTTCGGAAGTGACTTTGAAATACACATTAAGACGATAACGAGCGCGATCTCTCCATTGCTGCTCATACCCTAACTCCCTGCAGCACTGAGGGGTCAGCACGCTTCGTGTAGCCATGCCCAGAAGCTGCTATAATTCAACTGTTTAAGAAATGAACCCATAGCCCAGTGAGATTTCTGTAAATCTCATGCTTGACAGGCTCTGTAGTATGATTTAGCCTTGCTTTTTTCTTCATGAAAAAGATTTATCATGAGCACTCGGCACGCCCAAGGAATGGTAACAACTTTCGGTTAATTCTTTAGAATTTTCCCCTTGCAAGCTGATTGCATGACTGGAAGGGACATTGTATGCTTGCTTCATAATTGTGTTGTACTTAGCTTTTGTCCCAAAACCCAGGATCCTCCCAGTGTTGTTCCTGACTGATGGCTCCCCCAGTCACCCTCAGATGCAAGAAAAGCCTTTCACCAGCATCCCACATGCCTGCACAAAGGCATGGACCAGCCTCTTCACCTACCCTTTCCTCCGACTTGTTGATGACCAAGCTCTTGCTGATGCAGGAGGGTGGCAAATTGGCCCCTCTCTGGTCTTCCTTGATAAATATTCATGTGTGTAACACTCACCACACTGATCTCATTCACACTTTCAGCCTCTTTGTTCCCAGAGCTGGGAAAAGGAGTGGTGTGTAAATGAGGAGCTGGGGTTGGGTTTGTTTCGATTGGCTTTGTTTAATTAAACAGTCTAAAGCGATGCCATGTGTCTGCTGCCATCTTCTTGGCCCGGTGCGTGGTGGCAGTGGCTCAGCAGCTGGCTGGAGAGCAGAGCAAGGGCAGCAGCACTGGGCTCTTTGTCCAAAAAGATCACCCTGTGCCCGGCCCAAAGGACTGAGCCTGGTTAGCAACTCCCCTCCATGGGCACGTTCAGTGCTCTGCTGCCAGCCCCAGCAATGTGCCCTGCAAGCCCACACTGAGGAGAGCTTTGATTAGTGGTGCAGAGGCAGGCAAACAGGCTGGAGCAATCTTTTCAAACATTGCTACCCTACGAGCGCCTAAGCTCTTAAGCCTGTCTGATTGCTGCATGCAGGAATGGATAAAGCTGGATTTTATGGCTCCTTCGGGAGGGAATGAGACTCCTCGCTGTGTGAGAAGAGGGTTTGCAGAGCTGTTTACAAAAGCAGGTGCAGAAAGCATCTGCCTTTGTGCTACACCAAGGCTGGAGGGTTCTGGTGCTCTCTCACTGGGGAAAGGTGCTTGTGCATGGCTGCTCTCCTCCACAGCTGGCAATCCACATGAATCATTTTCTTTTGTGTGTGTGTGTTCTGCAGGAATCTTAGATGTGAAAGGTTAGCAATAGACACACTTATTGCATGACGATTATAAATGTTCTCACTGGTTAGAATAGGTAATTAAAAAAATTTAATCTAGCCTTCCAACCTATAGCTGCTGAGACATCTTATTCCCAGGCAGGGCACCCATGTTCCTTCCCTCCCATCCTTCTCAAAACACACTCCAAATACTCCTCACACCATGCTTTTCTGCCATAGTTCTCTTCACAGCTCATGCCAGCTGCCTGTCCTTGGTGGAGACCCACTACCCTCCTGCCCCATGATGTCAACCCATCAAGGGATGGCAGCACCCCAGGAGGAGAGAGGAAACCCAGTGGTCTGAAGCTACAGAGCTCTTCTGCACTGCTGGGATCAGCAAAGGCTCATGCTGCCACCACCTTTAGCCAGCTCAGAGCAGGAGAAGCTTCACCAGCACCAGTCCCTGCTCTCCAGCCTGTTTGGCCTCCCTGAGGTCTGGAACTTGTTAATGGAAACCATCACTAGTGGGAGGTGACTCTCCCAGCTCTGTCTACCTTGCAGGTCTCATCAGATGGTTGAGTCTCCCCTGAGGCTTTTTTGTCCTCTCTATCAAGGGACAGCTCTCTCAGGCTCCTACTTTCCCCTGTTAGCATGAGAAGCAGCTCTCCACCAGCCAGCTATAAAGGGAAGAAGGTTCAAGTGTCTATTTTGGGTCAGATAACCTATCATAGCACTCTCCCTTAGACTTGATGGTCCTTGTGGGTCCCTTCCAAATCAAGATATTCTATGATTCCCTGTCAACTGGATGGTTGATTTTTACATAGTTATACTTAGGTATGATCAGGTCATCTTTCAGAGGAACCAAAGTCCATCTTTTGCTATAATGTTTTATTTTGCAAGAATATCTCCTACTTGCTTCTTCAAAACCTTCTTGATAACAAAAGAGATTAAAATGTAGGCAAAATCCATTTTCCATCTATCTAAAAATGGAAATGGTATCAGACAAACAAGTGCAACATAAATTGATTGCTATGTAAATTCTTGGTGAATGTCATGATGTGTTTTCCATATTACAGGCAGGCCTCGTGGTTGCATTTGCCTTCCCACTCTTTCTGTGAAAGGAAGGCAATGCCAGTGATATTTGGGCTTTTCCCCCAGTCTTACGCAGCTCAAGTTTTTGTTTTCAGCAGCAAAACCCCCCTGATCTTGTTGGTACAGTTGTCAGCACTTAGCATACCATCTACTCAGAAAGCTGCATACACAGGCTCTCTGCAAGGGGGTTGGACAAGATGAACTCTAAAGGTCCTTTCCACCCCAAACCAGTCCATGATTTTATGATTCTACAGATAAACATGCAAAAATACAAACACCACTGTAAAAATGCATGCTGGGGTCACATACACAAGAACCTGTGAGGACTTACTGAGCTGTGATGGACTTGGGGATGTGGTTGGTGGCAGAAGTGGCAGTCCCTCTGATGGTTACTGCTCAAGGCTGGCTGGAAAAGTCCAGGGGCCAGCACACGTGTGGTGCAATGCACAGCATGGCAGCTCCTGACCAGGAGCCACAGCTGTGTATGAAGAGCTAATGCTTCCCAGTTCTGCTGATCAGCAACAGTGTGGCCAGCAGGACCAGGGAAGTAATCATCCCCTTGTACTCAGCACTGATGGGGCACTGGAGATCTTATTGCTGTCTACAACTACCTGAAAGGTCTCTTCTCCCAAACAGCCAAACAACAGGATGAGAGGAAATAGCCTCAAGTTGCACCAGAGGAAGTTTAGATTGGATATTAGGTAAAATTTCTTCACTGAGAGGGTGGTCAGGCATTGGAACAGACTGCCCAGGGAAGTGGTGTGGTCATGACCCTTGCAGGTATTTAAGAACTGTGTAGATGTGGCACTGAGGGACATGGTTTTGTGGTGGGCTTGACAGTCCTGGGATAGCAGTTGGGCTCAATGTCCTTGTAAGTCTTCTCCAACCTGAATGACACCGTGATTCTATCATTGTGCTGATGCTGCTAATTGTCCCACTCACTGTGTTGCCAGTCTGTGGGCTTTGCTTCACCAGTGGTGCCCTGGCTCATTGCCAGTGTGCCACTGCCACGCCTCATGGCTGTTCATGCATCAAAATCCCAGTTTGCACAAACAAACATTCTGTCCATCACTGCACAGGCACTGATGCATAGGCACAGTGTGTTTACTTATCATATCTATCTATCTATCTATCTATCTATCTATCTATCTATCTATCTCTCTATCTATATCTATCTATCTATCTGTCTGTCTGTCTATCTATCCATCCATCCATCCATCCACCTATCTGTCTCTAGCCATGCTGTAGGTGCTCAGTCCTGTGAATGCTGGAGGCTGCTCAGGGAGGGCAGGGAAGCAGGCTGCTCAGGCACCAGCCCTCTCACAGCTTGCAGACTGTGCACATCAGAGACTGCAGAGCCTGCTGGAAGCTGGGATATCGCAGGTTGCTTTTGATCTGCTGACAAAGGCCTGGAATACATGCAATATTTCTGCCACAGTAACCGTGTCTGCTTCCTTACAGCACTACAACCCTCTAGTGGAAACTCAGCCCCATTGGCACACTGCTGCTGCTGCTGCTGCCCGTTCCCTCAAGGTTTGAAGCCTGACAGCAATGCAAAAGCATCCCCATTTCTGAACAGGTGTATATTGTTACTACTGAAGGCTGGTTTTTATTATACTTTTAAATAGGGGGCCCAGTCCTGAAGCAGGACTACATGTGCCAAAGCAAGCAGTGCTGCTTAGCACAGGATCTGAGCAAGCAGGTAAAATCTGAGTGAAATAAGAAATTTGTGTGCACCAGCCATAAGGGTTTCTTGCAGTATTTCCTAGATTCCCAGTTCCCTAGAGCTTGAAAAATCATCCTGTGCAGTATCAGCTTTGTCTAAGTCACACCTCTGCCAGGTCAGGTTTCCAAATGTATCTGTGAGGACTGGGAAAGTGATTCTGCTGGCATGGAGAAAAGACTGGCCCTGGACACCTTCTTCAGCTTTCACCTGCTCTGAGGTTACTTTCTTCTAAGAGAGCAGCAGGTTTAATATTCACAGAAACCTTTCCAACACCCTGTTGGGATGGGATACTGCAGGGCACTGAGCACTGGTCCAAGGCAGTGGTGTGTCACTTGCAGATGGCACTGGGAGCAAGAGTAGCTTGTGCTTGGAAATAGTCCACCCATGAGAAGTGAAAGGGCAGTAAAAGCTGAGAACAGTGGTGAAACCATTCATTGTGTGATTTTAAGTTGGTCTCACTGAAGTGAGCAGGATGAGCATTCCCATGAAAAAGCCCCTTTTTGAGGGGCTCAGCAGAGCCCAGCAGAGCCTACCAGCACCTTTACAGAGCACATGCTGACTCCTGGGAGAGGGAAGGACGTTGTATGCCATGATATACCTTTGGAGCATGTGGGGGACAGATACAAGCTTCACAATTCCTTGGGGTAAAGGAGACTGCTGTCCCTGGAGCTGCCAGGGAGCATGCAGGACACCTCAGCTGTGGTTCCTATCAAGACAGTTCAGTGCCCCAAAGGGTGAGGGTGGAGAATCAGCCATTGCATTGCTGACTGGCTGCAGTGGAGCAAAAGCTGCTCTTAGCAGCACTATTGTGATCGATGTGCCATGCAGAGAGGAGTGGTGAGCTCTGCCCCTCATTGTACCTGCCCTGGCAGAGGGAGGTTCTGGGCAGGAGAGCATCAGCTCTGCTCCTCCTGCCTGCCAGAACATCTCACTGCTCTCAGCCAGCACATAGAAACACAGAAACTGGCAAAAGTGAGATTCCTGCCCCAAAGGACAAACAGCCTCCATGGAGAGATGTTTTTCTCCTTCAGAGGAGAAACAACTTTTCAATTTCTGCTGTGAGGATCTTCACACTGAGAGATGACTTCATCAGACAGAGGAGGTCCTGGGGCTTGGTGCTGGCTGCCTACTGAGCTGCTCAGATGCTGTCCTCTGGGAGCTTCCTGCTCATCCTCAGGGAGGGAACAGACACTGAAGGGGCAGCTGTGACGTGGGGTGCAGAGAGGAAATGGGCTGTGTTTGCCACCTAAAGAAATAAAGGTGTGATGATGTTGCAGTGGAGTTAAACTCACAGTTACAGCAGTGCTGTTTGTGCCCTTTGGGAACTGGTCCTCTCACAAGGCCAGGGGATGCTTTGGGAGGCTTTGGAGCAGCAGGCTGCTGCCTGCTGTGCTGCTATTTGCCACCACTCATACAAGCATACCAATGATTTATTGTTCCTGTGTTTTCCCAAGAGAGTGCCACTGCTGCCTTCATCCCCAAACAATGTTTTCTGTGCTTTTGGCACAGCACTTCAGAGGGTGTCAGTCTGATCCAGCAAGAGCTCCCTTGGTCCTCTGGGATTAAACAGAACAGCATGGTATCTCCTGGCCAGCTGCTTCCTGCTATTCGTTTTGCTGCAGCAAAGGAATTTCTTTTCAATAGGCAGTGCCAGCCTTCCCATTGCCCTCAGCAGATGGGAGGGGATGGTGGAAGTCCCTGCCAGCAGCTGTGAAGCTGCAGTCATCTGTCCCTGTGCTCTACCACCACTGTGGGGACCACACACCTTTGCTGATGGACAGATTTGCCTCCTTCTCTTGGCCCAGGCAGCTTCAGACATAAGCCAAAGCAGGCAGTCATTTATCACAGTTGAAGCTGCAGCTCAGTCCCGAGCTATGTTTAACAATACTGAGGTTTCTTGGAGTGTATCTCACTCCACTTGCCTTCAGCAGAGGCATTGCTGAAGAGCAGAAAATAATAGTTTTCATGTCATGGCCCCACTGCTTGGTTCAGCTCCGACCTCATTCCCCAAATCTCATGTGCCCACTCTCCCTGCTCCCTTCAGGCTGCTTCCCAAACATTCCTTTCAGTGCCTGAGTCACTTATTCATCCCTCTTTGTGTTTGTTTTCCCCTCCATATCCCTCCTAATCCATGCACCTACTGGCAGAGCCACCTGATAAGCCATACAGGGACCTTCTGGCTGAAAACAACCTTCTTTCCCCCTTTACTGGTTGCTGATCCCATTGCTGCATGTGGGGACTATAACAGAGGTCCTTATGAGGCTCACAGTGTGTCCCTTCTGTGTGGGGTAAATGCTGTGCTGATGTATCAGTCTTGAGATGCTCATGTGGGGCTTAGGTCTCCTTCCCCTAGTTCATACCAGGCCACCACAGAGTCACCCAGAGGCCAGCCCCCCTTCTCTCCCCTCATACTGTCTGTGGGATTGGCACAGCATCCCACACAGCACAGAAAACACGACTGACCTGGGCTCTGGCCAGGTCTGCAACCTCTGCTGCAGATCTCTGACAGCACAGACCCTGCCCATGACACACCAGTGACACTGCTCACAGATGTGAAATAGCAGCAGGAAACTCTGCCCAAGCTTGTTATGGGTACCAAAACCCCTGCTGGTCATTGCTCATCCCACCCTCGGCTGGCTTTGTTCCTGGGCTGCTGTATTTCAGAAGTGTACTTTCATTTCCTGAGCAGGGTTTTTGGTTTGTAAGTTTGTGGGGGGGTTTCTGACTGAAGTAGAAGGATGTAGCCCTTCTGACAGGGCTGCAGCAGCACAAAACTTGACTCAAATTTAGAGGTTGCTAATAACACATTAGCTTCAACTCCTTGGCAAAAGTCAGCTGAAGTTTTCCTGTTCACACACAGTTCACACGGGCTTGGAAACAGTCTTGTATAGCAGAAATGAAAATCAAGAGGGGAGACAAACAGTGATGCACTCCTACCTGTTCACAGCCCAGCCATCCCAGTGAGATGCCTGAGCCAGCAGGCTGTTTGTTCCCATGAGGTGACAAGTCCCCATCCCACTGGAGCCACCACTTCTCTGTGGGATTCATGCTCTTCCCCAAGCCTGGCAGTTCTCAGATGCTGCAAGCTCACGACTCATCACATTTGCACCTCAGCAATACCTCCAGTTTTTCTCTGTAAAATGTGTTTGGAAGAGGCTGACCTGGTTTCCAAGGTGTTGAGTGTCCTGCATCACCACTCACTCTGTGGTGGGCTGGTTTGGCATGCTGAATCACTCCTTGCCTCTTTTCCCTCTTCTCTCCCAGATGCCCTGTGACACGTTCTGGTTTTGCCCTGCCCTGTGTGGTCTGAGGAGCTTTCAGATGACAGCAAACTCAATGTGCTAACTTGAAACAGCAGGATCCCACCGGGGCTGCCTTCCCAGCACTCATCAGGCACTGGGCACAACGTGCTGGGTGTTGGCTTCCTGTGGGATGCAGAGATGCTCATCTGTGGCCATGGGCATTCCAGACCCACAGACAGCTGTGTGATGCACAGAGCTGCCCCAGGAAAACTTTTGCACTGCTGAGTGGGTGTGAGGGGGTCTGCATGGGTCTCCCATGTGTTGACACCATGAACATTAGGAGGGTAAATAAGGCTGAGTTGTGAGGTTGCACATCACATGAAAACACTGTGGCTTCACACACCACTGAACACATTTGGTATCTTGCAGGCACTGGAAGGAAATGGTTCATAACTTTGTGTGTTTATCCCAACCTTTGCTTTCCTAGTCCTGGTCTCAGTGTCTCATCCCCACCTCTGCTCCAGTACCAGCACTCAGCAAATCTGTCCCTGAACCACTCCATCCCTTTAAATTGCAGAAGACCTCTCGTTTCTGTGGGTTACACCTGACTGCAGAAAGAGCCTGAGAGGCTTCATCTTCTGCAAGGTGGGAAGTTGTGTTGTGCATCTCTGTCTGTGCAGTGTGCTCTGTTCAGTGTAGCTGAGGTTGCACTTGAAGATGCCTGAGTAGTTGTGGTGTTGAACTTGGGATCAGCACAGGCTTATCCTGTGCAGGCTCAAATGCTGCTTTTAAGTACAGCCAGAATTAACAGGAGGCCTGGGGAGTATCATTCTGTTTGCCTTGTGCTTACACTTAGTCACAGGGATCTTGCTGTCAGCCTCCATCAAGGGTAGGATCACGTTGACAGCATTTTTTGGGTTGACTCTGTGCAGCTGATCTTATGATAAATTTCTGCTCCCAGCCAATTTTGCAAAGAACACCATGGCTGTCCAGCAAGGCATGGGGAAGAGTGGTGATGCATGCTGCAAATCAGTTAAGAGACACCCTGCCAAATTTGTTTCTTTGTCATACGATTCAGCAAATGACTACAGGATGGTGCAAATGGCTTTTATTAGTGTAGCATGAAAAATTGAGCACTGTAGATGAGAGAAAGGTTAGTCCACAGGCCCTCAGGACCATAGCTGGGCTGGGCTTGTTCTCTCTCTCCATCTGATAACTGTGTGTCACACACAAACCTCAAGCCTGGATGGTACCAATCTGCTCCAGGGCCTGCAGTGGAGAAGTAGCCATCTCCTAACATTTCCCAGGGGATGACACTTCTCTGCTGGCCTGGGGCACAGCACAGTGCTTGTGCAGGAGCTCCACACAGCCACAGCCACAACCCTCTCCTCGAGGGTTGGGTGAGGGGACATGTCCTGGGACTTGTGGTGATGGGAGCAGCAATCCACAGAGTAAAGCACCCCATTGTCATCCCCAGTCCACTCGGGGAAGCTCACACAGACCTGCAGAGTCACACCCCCTGCATCCTGTGCTCAGCCTCCTTCAGCAAAAATGCCACCAAGTGCAGGCAGGCTCGGGGCAGACACAGGTCAGATGTGTGCCTCCAGAAGAGCCTGAACAAATCCAGGGCCAGCAGCTGTGGAAGTGTAGCTTGGGACAACATTTGGCAAGATCCTTAATGCCTCCTCCCCTCCCTTCTGGGCTGAGAGAACACAGAGGGTGATGCAGCAATCGTTTCTTCAGCACAGCCTGTGCTGCAGCTCTTTGTTATAGTGGAGCTGTACCAAACCTGAGAAGGCAGCACATCCCAGGAAGTCTTTGTGTATGGACAGCTTCCTAACCCTAGTCCAATCCAGTCTGCACTGGGTTTTGGCAAGTGTCAGTTGGGAAACATTTCCTCAAAGTTTCATTCCAAACATGTCAGTGTTTTTTACTGTTGCTTTGTGGTGTTTTCCAACCCAGATGGCAAATTCCAATTGGCTTTTTCCCATGTTAGGCTAGTGTAATATATGTAATGGTGTGATAGGTTTTACACTAACAAGAGATCTAACATTGATTATTGGTCCAGTTTCTTTGTCTCTCCTTGTAAAACACAGCAGAAATCCATAAGAGATTTGCTTAAGGTATCCATCCCTACCATAAGTGCACAGTAGTGGTGTAGCTCTGTCAGAACTATACAAGGGTACATAACCCATTCTCTATACTCATCATATATGTGGGTAAAGATGAAATTATGACATATACCCAAAGTTCTGGGGGAGAAGTACTGTGCTTAGTGTGCCAGGAGACCCTACTGATTACATGATGGAGTTTGTTGTTTTACCACTGGCAAAAGTCTCGTGACATTGAGATTTTAGGTACAGGGTTGGGTGTGCCTTGGATGGGAGATGCAAAGAGCACTGAAACAGAGCCAGTATCACCTTCTAACAAAGGACCTCTCTGTGCAGTAGCTGTGAGGGAGGCAGAGCTGTGTCCCCTGCTCCTGAGGACCTGCCACGGTCTGGTGCCTCAAATGCTGCAGTTTTTGGGTTGGGGTAAGACAAACTGAGCTGGGCTAACTCACACCCTCCTATTCTGCCTCAGCACATATTATATCACTCAGGTCAGTGCTTTTCCAACAGGTCTCAGGATTTAGTGTCATTCATATTTGATCAGGCAGAGATCCCCAAGGAACCATTTGAATAGCAGAGGATATGAGTACAAAATAGGAAGGGGCCACCTGGGCCATTAAACCCAGTCCCCTGTTGTCCCTTGCAACCACATAACAGACATTTAATCCAGAAAGGTCTGGATTAAATGGAACTGCCTCCATTCCTCCTCCCCTGTGTGGCTGAAGGCTGCAACATGATATTAAAGCCATCACTGAAAGCACATTTTTTGCTGCAAAGAGGCAGAGCTCCCAGAAAATAGAAAGTCTCTGGTGTCTTTGGCCATAATATATTGCTAGGAATAACACAGTTCCTAGCAATAGCATTTCACACTGAGCCAGACTTGGCATTTCCCCAAATACTTTCTCAGCCATTCTAGAGATTTATAACTAATAATTGCATAGCTGGATAAATAATTAGACTCTGAGGTTTTGTCTTAGCATTTTCCTTATAAATAAATCCCTTATTCACAAGCTATATTAAAATACCTGTCGGTGGTGAAATGTGCATTTCATATCACACTTGCTTATTTCCTGCCCGGGTACATTGATTTCATTTCCATTATCTGTACTTTATTTATGCAATTATCAGACTTGTCTTTAATCAGAAATACACCTATTCCATCTGTATAGATTATATCACTATGTTGGAGATGGTTTACATACACAAACTGTTGTGGTTTAACCCCAGCCAGAAACCAAGCACCATTCAGCTGCTTGCTTGCTCACTCCTCTCTACCCCCATGGGATGGGGAGGAGAGTTAGGGAAAGGAAAAAAAAGCCCTGTGAGTTGAGATAAGGACAGTTGATAATTGAAACAAAGTAAAATATAAAAATAATGTTAACAATAACAATGAACAAAAATAATAAAACTCAATTGAAAAAAATAGCAAGTGATGCACAATGCAATTGCTCACCACCTGCTGACCAATGCCCAGCCCATCCTTGAACAGTTATCAGTCTGTCCCCTGGTCAACAGCCTCCAGTTTATATACTGGCCATGATGCTCCTATTCCAAGGGGAATATTCCTTTGGCCAGTTCAGGTCAGCTGTCCTGGCCATGCTCCCTCCCAGCTTCTTGTGCAGCTCCTCACTGACAGAGCATGGGACACTGAAAAGTCCTTGACTTAGGGTGAGAACTACTTAACAACCAAAACATCACTGTGTTATCAATGTTATTCCCATACTGAATCCAAAACTGTAACAATACTGTACTGGCTACTAAGAAAAAAATTATCTCTATCCCAGAAAAAAAAAAAACCAGGACAAAAAAAGAGTAATAGAGATGTGGGTCAGCACAAGGCAGAGACCCATCATGAAAAGATGGAGTCATTCTAAATTGCATCTGGTTGCCCTGAGTGAATGCTGAGATATGGCAGAGCTATGGCAGACCGTGTTGTCCCACTGAAGGAACATTTCAGAGGAAGAGCAGTGATTCCCAAGAACAAACTCAAACCCTGCAGAGGAGCTGTTGATTAATGGTTGGAAGGTACTTATAGAAAGACACAGAGAGCAGCACTGCACTCTCACAGGATCTGGTGTCAGAAGACATGTGTTAAGCATCTAAGAAAGTGAGGGGTAAAGAAGCACAAAGAGCAGCATGAGCAATATATTTACATCTCAGAATTTTACACCACTGCCATTTTCATTCTTGGCATGCCCAGAAGTTGCACAGCTACTTACAGTCAGGACAGGACAAGAGATATCAGGTTAGATTTATAAAAGGATGGGCAACCTCAGCACTGGAAGTAGATGAGCACATCACCTTCCATGAGCTTGAGGCAGATTTACGGGAAGAAGGATGTGGGAAGCCACCAGGGCTGTTGCTGTCCTCCACCCTGTTCTGCTGCCTTGTATGGCACATGAACAGCCCTCATCAGTGCCACAGCCATATCTGGCCCCATTTAATTTCCACCACTGTCAAACCCTGGTGCAGCTTTATCCTCTCTCTGTGTCTTCACTCTTCTCCCAGGTTGGCCAAAGTCTCTTTTGGGTGGTTTGCAGCCTACAGTAATTAGCCTCTTCTTGGGAGATGTGTGGACAGGATCAAGAAAGGTAAATGTTGTCTGGGAGCAGACTGACTCCTACTCAAACAGGAATGTAAACTCAGAAGATCCAAAAGACCCCATGTGTTTTCTCCATGCTCGATTCTCCTTCCATTGCATGCCAGCTGGGTGCTGTTGTGAGTTAAAAGCAATGGAGCTGGACCAAGAGGGACAGGGAAGACATGACCATTACTGAATCCTACAACAAAGACTGGGTGGATCCGGCATGAACCTGAGTCCACCTGACCTCTCTCATGAAAACTGAACTCACTTCTGTGTCAATAAATTTGATTTCATGTTTTGTGTTGGGGCAAAAGAGCAAATAAAGACACTGGCTTCTGGCCTAGCATCTCATGCCTCAGCTCTGACCCTGGGCAAGATGATGTGCAAGATATAGTTCCTAATGACACTAATTTCTTTTTGTCCATTTTTGACCTTTAGCAGAACACCAGCAAGTTCCCATAGCCAAGCACTGCTTTTCCTGTTTAACATAATGATGGGCATATTTTGCATCACGCAATTGTAAAAAGGACTCTAATGGGCTGAGTCAGACAAAAGCAATCTGTAAGAACTCATTACTATTTCCTCCTAACCACATTTTTCTTTTCTCCGTTGGGCCCAAGCCTTGCAGCAAGGGTAATAGAGACATTTCTAAAAGTGCACGGATGGATGCATACAAATGGATATGATTCTGCTGGAATTCCACAGAAAGTGGAAGGGCTGTGGAGCCAGCAAGCCAGGCTTGACCACACAGCTTCCTCTTGCCACCACCCCAACCACACACCGGGCTTCTGAGCTCTCTGCAAAATTGAACACTTTCATATTGCTGGCTGGAAGGAGGTTCACTTGCCCTGGCTCTTGTTGAGGTGCACTGGGGAGCAGCTGCCCCCCCAGAGCCAAGACAGGGTTGTCAAGTGGTCATGGTGGTTGGCTGGCTGCTGGAAGGGGGCCAGGAGTTTCAGGAAATACATTAGTCATTCGACTTGCTAGAAAAATCTTCAGTAACTGCCAAGTGCTTTCCTGGTCCTATGAGGGTTTAGTTGTTTATTTATTTTATTTTTCCATTTCTTTGGCCTGTTGAGTTTTGTTTTTGATATTACCTTGTGAAAACAACTGATTCTGTGAAACACCCCAGAGTACCTCTGCCTTTAGCAGCCAAACCTGCTCTGCCTCACTAAGCAGGCAGCTGTCCCCATGGCCCTGTGGCTGCAGCACAGCCCTGCTGCTGCACAGCCTCAGAGGAGCATCCCTCAGAGAGCATCCAGACAGACATTGCTGCCACTGCCCTGCACTCATGGAAGGGCAGAGGCATTGTAGGAAAGTCAATTATTCTTCACACCACTGGGTGCTTTTGTGGGTCACTTCACACTGTATGTAGAAGTGAATAAGAGGGATGAACTCACCTATGTTTATCCTAAACTTTCACACAGTTTAAAGGACTTTCTCTCTAGGGTCCATGCTGGCCCTTGCAGTAAGATGTGATCAGGATAACATGGTGGGAACAGCCAAACTCTTCCTTGATGGTGGCCTGTGGGTCTTTGTGTCCTCCAGAAAGGCTGGAGGACACTTCATAGGGGACTGCTGTGTCTGAAGTTGCACTTCATAACATAAACAGAAGGCATTCCTATTGATGTGGAGCTGTGTCCTCTCCAATGAAGTTAGAGAAAGGGCAGAGAGGACAAGTAAAATGATCAAGGTAGTAAAGCAACTTCTAAGGAAGGCTCTGGAGAGAAGGAGGCTGGGGGTTATGACTGGCATTTGCAAAATCATGACGGCAGCGGATGAGGTGGTTGCAGAATGATTATTCTTCCCTAGAACTAGGGGAAGCATGATCAAACTGTGGTAGATTAGTCTAAGATAGATGAAAGTACTTCCTTGCATTTAAGGTAGCAAGCCCTCCTCAGAGCCCTGTCTGAGCTTTCTCATGGAAAGAGATAGATGTACCACCTGCAAAACTGAACAGAGGAATGAGCCAGAAACTGAGCAGTGCCGTTGGTCAAAGAAGGTCAGGGTCCATTATCTCCTCTTCTATTAATCATAACCATGTGTACATCCCTAGCGTTTATTCATCAATAATTTTTATATAAGCTTTGTAGGTACTCATATTTGCCTTATTACAAGAACACATCCTCAGCCTGTAATTCTTGTTAAAAAAGCAAAATGAGAATTAAGAGCTGTGATTTACAAGAGTGAGTAAGGCAGTGTTTAACCTAGCCAGCTAATTCTTCTTTAAATCTGTGCTGAAAGGCACAGGCAGGCTTCCAGAAACTGAGCCTTTCTTCAGTATTTCCTATAATTTGAACAAGAGTTCAACTAGAGTTCTAAATTACTGAGGGTAATTGGTTCTTCTCTGTCTGGTTTCCACCAGATCACACAAAAATTGAAACAAACTTCCTAAAATTTCAAAAACATGCTGTAGCCATTGGAAGTTAGTGGGAAACACTAGTGCAATAATCTACCAGCACAGCTAACTGCAAAGGAAACTAGACCTCTATCTGCAGTGTCACCTAAGCAGTGTCAGAATAAACAATTGCTAGATCATGTGTGAGGAAGAATTCCTCATCCACCCAAGTTAATGGCAGCCACCAGAGTGATTTGGGAACTCCACTTTCCATTCAACCTACATGGAAAGAAATCTGCAAACTGCCAAACCCACATTCCAAGTCAAACAAAAACTTTGTCAAGCCTAAAGGAAACATGTTTGCTAGAAATGTTGGTGCTTCTACCCATGCACATTTCCAGTGAAAGGCCAAGAAACATCCCGGGGTAAGTATCCTGCCTTTTCAGTGTGCTCAGTAGCTACTCCTGAGCACTGTAAGAAATTTGTGGTGGGTGAGGTCCAGGCAGGTTGCATGGAGCTGCAAGTGGAGCCTGGCGGAATGCAGAGAGGAGAAATTGCTGTACAGCTCAAGATGTCTAATGTGAGCATTAACCTCTAATACCCACATCACTGGGGACACAGGAGACTGCAGGTCCAAATTGACACACTGCAGAAACCCTTCACTCTGGAAATGTTTGTTGCATGTAGATTTGTTCAACAAACCTGTGGAGAAAGCTGCAAAGTGAACATTTATCATGTCTCAGGGCTGCTCAATCTATAAGATTTCCTTTTAACAGTTATTTTGTAGCTGTGACTTTCTGGCAGAGAGTGGAGCAGAGCTTCGTGAAGTGAATGTTAATACTGAGCTGCTATGGGCTTGGGAGAAAGAGAGGCAGAAATCTGGATAGTTGCAGCCTTTGGAGAGACAGCCATTTCATGGGCTGGTCCCAAACTTTTACAAATCTGGGCAGCATCTACATCCTTCTGTTCTGCTGAGAGCCTGATGACACAGGCAGGAATTTCTCACAGCAGCAGGGCATCTTTCAGCAGCCTCAATGGGTGGTCTCCTCCCTCAGCTGTGCTGTTGGTGGGATGACATAGAGATCAGTCCTGGAAATGTACCCAGCTTACTAATAATCTTAAGAAAAGAGAGGTGGTTGGTTATTCCTGGACCATATCAGTTTGCTGACTCAGAGATGGTAGTCAATAAATATTCAGGTGTGGAACTTCCATGAGCAATTTGCAGCACAAGCTGCTGAAGGTGGATGTACTGCTGTGAGAAATGTTTGTACACTCACAACTTGAAAAGTTAAAACTTTGGCCAGAACTTCAGCAAAGGACTTAAACTGATATGCAGGTCAGCAAGAAGTTGAAGTGATGCAGACCAGGAATCTCGTCCCCCTTACAACTTCCAAAACATGAGCTTATCACACTTATGATTAAAACTAAAATATCCTTTCTCAGTATATCGACGTCTTAGATGTAGCATCATCAATTCAAGGATTATTACAGCTCCCCATGAGATTTCAACCAACAGATGGCAGCAGCCCTATTCATAATGGCACTTCTACTGCAGTTTTTGTTCTCATCCAGGCACATGGTGGCCAGGTTCCCTGGAATGCTCCGGACCTCACCTCCATATGAGCCTGGTGGTCAGAAGGGCATAAGAAATGTCCCTGTAACAGAGCAAGTGGCTGTGAAACACAAAGAGTCCTGACTGGCTGCAGCCTCCACTGCTTTTTTAGGGGCAGGATGGCTTAAATGGGGCTACAGGTGCCTGAGAAAGCATAGCTGAGCTCTGTCAGAGACATTAAACACCTCAGCCCCACAAGCTGCATAGCAGCTGACATTCAGCATCACTGTTTTTTCATACATGAGCTGTGCATGGTTCATGTAACATTTATTTAGGCACTGCCCCCACCGTGTTTGCAAAGCAGCTCTTGGCACAAAGCGTGTGTGGGTGGTCCTTTCGGTCAGACACCGCAGGCACTTCTCACTTCCACTGGCTCCTTGCCACTTGTCATGTAAAAGCATTTGGCCATTCACACACTGCCACAGGCTTTTCCCTCTGAAACTCAATCTCCTCACGTGAAAGTTTTCTTTCTCTGAGAGCACTTACCTTTTACACCCGCTCTTTATTTTACATGTGTAGTTAGATTGTCCATGCACATCAGTGACATAAAATAATTTTTTTTGTGGTTATCCAACAGAATCCCCATCCATCTCATACACATTTTGCTGTATGTGCAACATACAGCCCCAGGGCTAGAGACAGTTCACCAAAATATTTCCTGCACTATATTGGAGAAGGGATCCAGTGGATCTGAGAAGTTGGATACTGCAGGGCTGACTGTGCCTGGATGAATTCTTTCTCTTCTTCCTGATGGCATTGGGATGGTCACGGGCCCCTCCTGGGCACTGGTCACTGCACACCTCGTGGTGAAAGGGTAAGCATGGGGAGGGACAGGAAAAATGCCACTGGGGGGTGGCAGCAAAGGGGAAACTGTGGGCCTGCTGCTGCAGGGGGAAGGGGATCTAGGGACAACAGGAATGGAAGATGCTGATGTACCCAATGCCACCCTTGTCTTGGTAGTTCCAATATATCTTTCCTTCAGCAATCCCAGGCTCCTGAGACTCATGGGAATGTCTGGAGCAAAGAAGAGTTACTCTCACTGGAGGAGGCCCAGTTTAGGGAACATTTAAATCAACTAGACATATTTAATCATATAGGTCGTGGGACATGATGGGAGGCACCCATGAGTGCTGAGGGAGCTGGCTAATGTAGCTACAAGGCACTCTCAAATATGCTTGAAAGGTTGTGGTGACCAGAGGAAATAGCTAAGGACTGGGAGAAAGCAAATATGACTCCTTCCTTCAAGAAGAGCAAGAAAAATCTGGGGACTGGTCCAGGGCTGGTCACCCTCACCTTAACACCTGGGAAGATAAAGTAGTAAATAAGCCTGGAAACCAATTCTAAATATATGAAGAAGAAAGCCATGACTGAAAGAAGTCAGCATGATTTGTGAGGGTTACAAGAGTGAAATCATGTTTGGCCAGCCCAAGAGCATTTCAAGATGAGATGACAGGTGGATGAGAAGAGAGCAGTGGCCTTTCTTTAGCTTGATTTTAGTCAAGTCTTTCTCCACAGACAAACTGATAAAGTTCAAGCTAGGTATGTGAGTGCTAAGCTGGACTGAAAACCAGCTGAGCTGCTGAGTTAGAGGACTGTGATTGGTGACATGAAGTCCTGCCAGAGGCCAGGCCCTGGTGCAGTACTCCAGGGTCCCTAATGGGTCTAATACTGTTTAACAATTTCATTAATGAACTTGGTGATGGGACAGGGTGCACCCTCAGCATGTTTGCAGAGGATATGAAGTGGGGATGAGTGTTTGATGCACCAGCTGGTTGTGCTGCCATTCAGGGAGACTTCAAGAGGTGAAGAAACGGGATAGCAGGGATCTCACCAAGTTCAGCGAAGAGGAGTGCCAAGCTTTGCCCCTTGGGAGGAATACTGGTATGGACCAGCCCACCCTGGGGAGCAGCCAGCTGGAAGGACCCTTGCAGAGAAGGACTTGAGGGTCCTGGGGGCAGTGGCTGACCATAAGCCAGCAGTGTACCCTTGTGGCAAATGCAGCCAGCCACCTCCTGGGCTGCATTAGGAAGAGTCGCTAGTCAGTCTATGGAGGTGAACATTCCCATCTGTTTAGCCCTGCTGAGACACATCTGGGGTGCTGTGCCCAGTCTGGGATCCTCAGTACAAGAGACATGTGGACATGCTGGACAGAGTCCCTTGAAGGACCACGAAGGCACTTAAGGGATTGGAGCACCTGGCATATGAGGAAATGCTGAAGGAGCTGGGAGTGTCCAGCCCAGAGAAGGGAAGTCTCAGGGGGACCTTATGTATACCCAAGGCTGGGAGACAGTAAAGAAGACAGAGCCAGAATTTTCTTTTTTGGTGCTAAATGAATGGTTGCAAGGTAATGGAAACAACTGGAAATACAAAAAATACATTTTTTTACTCTACAGGTGATCCAACTCTGAAACAGGTTGCCCTGAGAGGTTAAGTAGTCACTGTCCATGGAGGTATTCAAAACCCATCTGGATGTGGTCCTGGGCAGCCATCTCTAGGTGATCTTGCCTGAGCAAGGAAAGGGCTCAAGCTGGATAATCTCCAGATGCCTTCCATCCTCAGACATTGTGGTATTCATGAAATAACCTTGTTTTAAAATTAAGTCAAATCCATATTTTTCCTGAAGTGAGTGCCAAAGCCAAGGAATGACAGAGAAAGATGAATCAGTGGAATCTTATGATTTCAGAAAATGTTTTCTGTGATTTCTCTGTTCCTTAAAGTAATTATGTAACTGAGCCTTGTTCTTAACTTTATTCCTTGGAAACTGAAAGCCTGCTGAATTCCAGTCCACATAAAAGTCAACCCTGCCAATACCCCGGACACCAGACCAATAACTTTCCTCCTCCATCACCATTTGTGCTAAACAAAACACACTAGGCAACTTAATTAGGTATGTGCAGTCATCTTGGAAGGCACATAGAAAATGACCTAATCCATAATTAGCTCACTGAGTCTGGATTCTGTGGGAATTTTCTTACACTCTTGATTTTGCTGCATACATTAGCCTACCTCTGCAAAAAACCTCTGAGGCTGACAAGAATACACAAGCACACCCACGGCTGCACTGTCCTTGTCCTTCCACTCTTACCACTGGCTGAGTTTTGTCCCTGTGGTGCCCCACTGAGGGACCCTTCTGGAGCTCTGCTCATGAGTATCCCAGGCACAATGGGGCCCTCTTGACTCTGCTGCACATCAATACATCAGGCTGCTGCTCTCCATCTCATTTATACAGTCTCTAGAGGAGCACTAGTGGTGCTTGCCTCAGAAGAAGAAGGATAAGAGAAAGCTTACCTTGCCAGCCCTGCCTCAAGGGCCAGGTGCAACTCCCACCCCTACCCTGAGAGGAGGACAGTGCTCAGTGCCCATCCCAGAGCCTGCCTGTCTATACCTGGAAGGAAGGAGCCAGGGATGTGCACAGCTGTGATGCTCACAGGGAAGGTGACAGCAGGGCTTGCAGCCACAGTCACGGTACTCAAAGAGAAATGTGCAGCCCTAGAAGATGCTTCACTCTTTTGAGCAAAAACGAGTAAAAAATAAATCAAAATAAACTTTCCAGCTTCTACAGGGTCACTGAAATGCAGCCCAGCTGTAAGAACAACAAATCATGCACAGTGCATGGCTCATTTTCCCTGCTGTAGGTTAACCAGAGAAGGTCACAGCAATCATGTTTAATAAAAGAAGGTTTCCCTTATTTCCTGGCACTAGCTCTGAGCAATTGGCCATAAGGACTGCTTTCAAATCACTCCCCAGTTATTCTGTCTCTTTTCTGCTCAGTATTCCTTGAGGCACTTGCAGCCAAGTAGATTATCCCTCTCGGGTTTTTTTTAATGAAAAGATTATATTAATTTAGCTCAGATTTCAAGCAACACACATTATAAGTCTCCACAGATTGTATATTAGCACAGAAACTTCAAATACAAAATAATTGAAATATATTACATTCAAATAAAGTCTCAAGAGGGCAGCTTCAAGTGCCAGTTTAATTCCACTGACTTTTTAAAAGTCTGATCATGGTATGAAAATAAGTCACTGGGAGAGACTCCCAACACTGATGAACTGTTTCACTGCTTTCTCCTAGTGGTACCTTGTGTTTTTAATTTGACAGCTATGCTGAGCTTTTCGTTTGATTATCAGCAGGTCTTTTAGGCTCCAGCCCTGGCTGAAAATGGTCTGTGTGGTGCAAACTGTCCTTATTTCATGCCTTGCCCATCACTCAGATCATGGCCACTTCTCAGTACCTGTTGAGCCACATTACCTGTGGCTCTATCTATCTTTCCCAAGAGATGTACTCAGCCTAGCTATGGACTCTCCTGAAGCTCTGCCTGCAGGATGATCATGCCAGGCCCTTCCCAGGATGGCAACAGGATCTACAGGCACCTTCCTATCTGAAGCCTTTACTTTTGGGGTTGTGTTGGGTTGATGTGGCCAGAAATGTGTATTCTGTCACCATCTGTTAAAACTGGGTGGGGTAGTGATTCCTTATCTCTGTGGCACATACTATCTGCTAATGGGCCAAGATGTGGCAATCATCCTTATCTTCTCCACAACTCATCCTCCCTCCAGGAAGGGCTGCTGCTGGGCCATTAAGTCCCACTCTATGACTGATAAAATTACATCATCCCATTGGGAGATGCTCCAGCCAGGGGGAGGAACCAAGCCTTTCCTACCTAGATAAAAACTGAGATTTTGAACACCAAGGTACCTGCCTTCCACTGGATTCCAGAGGAAAGCCAGACCTTTCCACATCATCTCTGGACCTTCAGAGGAAAACTGCACCTTTCTACAGGAGCACTGCTTCAGCTGAACCACACCTGCCACTGCAGGGGACTGTAGCCAACATTTAATGGGACTGCTACCAACACCCTGTCTGACAGGGTGTCAGGTTGTATTCTGACTCTGTCAGTGTTTTGGGATTGTTCTTTGTAATACTGTATTTCTATTTTAATTTTCCCAGTAAAGAACTGTTATTCCTAATTCCCATATCTTTGCCTGAGATCCCCTTAATTTCAAAATTATGATAATTTGGAGGGAGGGGGTTTATATTCTCCATTTCAAAGAGAAGCTTCTGCCTTTATTGGCAGATAAATGTCCTTCAAACCAGAACAGGGGTCTTCAGCAGGGCTGCTGCTCTGTGGGGGCCAGGCAGCACCACCAAGCCTGCAGAGCTGAGTTAATGCCACAGGGAATGACTCAGGCAGCACAGCTGTCACTGCCGCCTACCCAAGGAGCTGAGAGCCCTGGCAATGGAGACTGAGCTGCAGCTTGGCCTAAAAACTCACAGAGAGTGCATGGTCATGCACATGCCACCAGGAGCAGGGCTCCTAAGGAGACTGGCCATGCATGAGCCTCAGCCATAAGTGACAATAATCCTGGGACAGCCTGGCCATGGCTGGGTTGAGTTCCTGGACACAGAGACAGCATCTGCAAAGGGAGGGAACCAGACAGACACTTCCCAAGCCAGTACCCTTCTGCTGACAAATGCCTGCTGGGACACACCCAGCTCAGTGTCCCCAGGAGCTGAAGGGCTCTACACAGGGAGGTCCATGCCACTCCAGACCCACCCACCTGCACACAGCCAGTGCCTCCTAACTCTCAATGCCCTGGCTTCACTGGCACAGCTCCAGCCTAAAGCAACCCATGGACTGGAGGGCTTTCTGCTTCCCCTTCCTCAGCCCCTTTTGCATATTGTTAATAAAGAAGTCAGCCTTTCAAGTCAGCTTTGAGATCTGGATGCTCCCTGGGAATGTCTGAGAGCATGGTGTCTGAGGAGGAAGACAACCCCTTATGTTGCTGTGCCTTCACTTCCCCATCACAAGGCTGTCTAGATCCCATGGACATCCTTCTTGCCTGGAAGGTTTCAGTGGGAACCACGATTCAGCAGCCTCAGCCCACAGAAATCAGTCTTCCTGTACTGCTGGTCTGTATCTCTCATCCCTGCTGCCTATGCCTCAGCAGCCAGGTTTCCACCCCAGCCCACCCATGTGTGGGATCTCACTGCTGCTAACCCCAAGCCAGTTCCCATCCTGCCTGCACTCAGAGCACTGTCTCCTGCTCATACACCTATCTCGTGGGGCTCATGGGTTGTATCTTGCAATTGAACACCATGTGGGCCAGGAATTTTAATAGATGTTAGCCAGCAGAAGAGATTGGAAAATGTCTCACACACTTCACACCCTAAAGAACTCTAAAACCAAAATATTTCAGGAATTAATTAAACACTTGTCAGTTGTTTTATCTTCAACATCAGGTTCAGCAGCTAAGATTGATCACCAAGATTGTGGCTTTTTATTGGTAAGCTGCACTCAAAGGTAGAAAACTGGGAAATGGCATGGCTACAGCACAAGAAAGTGCTGAGGATCTTAGTGCCCTAGAAACAAGAAATATGGGTAGGGAACAGCCAGTGGGTGAAACACTCCCCTTACTGAAGTCAGCTAGAAACAGCTCCCATTAGGATCTTTCCAAGAAGGGTCATTCCTGACTCACCTGAAACCAGGATCCATGCAAACAATGAATGTCATTGCAAAGCCTTCAATCTCAGCTGGAAAAGTGGTGGCACAACAACAAAGCCTTTAATGTACATATCCCTCTGAAATCCCAGCACTCACTGCAGGATGACAAGAAAAGTGATAGAGCCCAAACTGCTCTAGGTTTCTGAGAAGAAATTTAAATATTCACGCAGGCAATAGGACCAGAGTTTATGCAGAAATAGGATATTACAGTTTAATAATTCTTGATGCTTCTAAGCACTCATACTCTACTTTTGTGTTCAGGCCACAACAGAACGGCTGAAATCACACAACTCCCACAACTTTCAGTTTTGAGAGATAGTCCAGTGAGAAAATGCTAACAATACTCAGGTGTGTTATATTCCAAGATGTGCTAGTAAACATTTTTTTTTTTTCTAGAACACAAAGATTTTGAAAATAGGAGGGACCTTTCAGAATACCTGGGCAGAGCAAATAACTTTGAACCGATGCATCTGAAATTTTGGGATGTATGAACACAAGTAGGTTTATGGAAAAACAGTGCCATTAATTCCAGAAGGATAATTTCGATACAATGAGTAGTTAATTAATGCTTTTAGGAACTAAAGGTCTTGACTGTGGAAAAGGATGGCAGTATCTTTAAAGAAATAAAAACCGTGTGCATTAACTATGATGAGTTTTTATTCTAAGAAAAAGGAAGATCACAATGATCAACTGAATGAAAAGTTGTAATTTTAAAAACCACCACCAGGAAAAGAGAAAGAACCTATTGAGAGTAAAAGGAAAACATGGACAACAAAACATGCCATTTCTTTTGGTTAAGAAGTACTGGGAAGAAGTAAGCACTGACAAATATCAAAGTGAGTTAGAAACAACAAAACAATAAAAATATGGCAAAAAGCTCTTAGAGCAAAGGGAGCTACTTACAATCAGTACAGGATAAAGACCCATGTATAGCACCCAAAACTAACACCCATTTATAGCCTGTGTTGGGAAGCTACAGGCCTATAAACTGTCTGGAATACAGTCTACAATTCCCACAGATCAGCTTCAGGGAACATCTGAAGTGAAACAAGTACAGGGTATAAATACAAAGAGGGAAAAGGTCTCTTCTAAATTGGAAACTGGCTGCCAAAGAATCCTGGCTGGATATCAGAGGGCAGAAGAAGGATCCTGTAATAATTTTTCAGAAAAGGTGGTTAGAAAGAGCAGGTCAAGTAGTTTTTAACCTAGCTCATGCAACCCTTTTCCAAGTACTCCTGAAGGTGACATTGCTGCAGACAATGCGTTTCTGGTGCCTGCAAGGGCAGAGCACTGGCTGCAAAAGACCAGGAGGTATCATCAGTGCAAATAAACTTATGCAAACTGATTGTAAGGAGGCTCATCCCCAGGAAAAGAAACACTATATTCTCTCTTAAACACTTCCAATACGTGTCAGATAGAATTGTGTTGATACTTCTTTTTTATTAAAGAATTTCAACTCAATGAGCAGAACACAAAAAAATCTTGGACTCATGAAAGAGCTGTTAAGTGATTTCACTCACCATGTCCAGCACAACCTGGTTACTGACTTTCATGAGGATAACCGCTTGAAAATAGAGAAAGCACTGGTTGGTCTGACAATTTTAAGGAAAAATCTCTTAAATCCAGTCATATTTTTTTGGTTCACGTTTTTCCAAGATTTATGTATGCTAAGTACTAATGTTGCTAAGTTCTCAGCTCAGGTTTCCTGCGTTGTCCTCAGTAGATTGTTGGCAACGCTGTGAATTTGAAGGCACTCAGTTTCTCTAAACAGTTATTTTGTTTACAGATAATGGAAACACCTTGAACCTTTCCTTTGCATTATTATCAAAATATCAGAGGAAGAAGAAGGGAAAAACCCAAGCAGAACCCCATCTCATCACCAGGGCTGTGTCCTGGATATTTCTGGGGTAAAGCCATTGCAGAAAAGTCTGTCCCACTTGAGTGGTGCCCTACACTTTTCTGTTCTCTGTGAGGCTGCCTATCTCCATGGCCCATGGATTTGCCTAGGCTTCCCCTAGGACTGGGGACAGTAGATCTTGCTATTATTCTTGCAGCTCCACACTGATTAATGCCACACAGTCCAGCAGGACAAATCTGATCCTGATTAAGGCTAAATACTTAGTTTCCCTTCTATTAGATTATCCTGAGCACATCAGGATATTTGACCTGACTTTATGCTTCAACCAATCTTCTGATGTGCTGTGGAAGGACAAGCCATGCCTTTCCTGGCATGAAATTTCAGTGGCTGACAGCAAACCCTGTCAGGTGTGAAGTGTGCACTCTCAGCAGGATGGGTGGAACACTGCCTCTATTCTTTGTCTTGTATGGCTGCAGGAGTTTTGATTCCTTATTGAGCCATTTAAACCCAGATTTACATCTCTTAGAACTGCAGAACTGCTCTGATTAACATTGTGTGACTGTGTTTTCTCCCCCTCTCCACCAACACATCACGATGTTTGACAGGAAAGATGTTCCTCTCTCCAGGAATCTGATTAAGAACAGCAGCTCTGACCTGGAAGGCACAGTGGGCTCTTTTCTGCCCTGAATTGAGCAGCACTTTCCCTGTGCTCCCCTCATACCCTGTGGCACTATTGGCAGTACCAGAGCTAAGCCCCAGCTTGGCATCACAGCAGTATTGGTGTAGGAAATAATGAAGGGGAGGGCTCAGCTCTACCTCAGCCACAGACCAGAAAGTCAGGTGGGCAGCACAGCAGAAAGGCAGGCTAGGGAGAAAGTCTGTCATGCATTTCCAGGCTAATTTAGTTTGTCCTTGGTTGTCGTTGCAATGCCTTCCACACTCATTTAAAAATACATTTCTGCAGGCTGAGCAGAGACTAAAGTGGAACAGCACAGTCTGACATGCCGCAGGAGGCAGGACAACAGGAACATATCCAGTTTTCCTTCTTTCCCAGAGATGCTCCTGGAGCTGCAGATTTGCTCTTGGCCATCAGGACATGACTCTGGAGCTGCCAGTGCTTTGGAGCTGAGCCCACTCCAGTTTCCCCCCACCCCCAGCTGCTGCAGGGGCATCCAGGGGCTTCCTGACAAACCACCTTGTCCTGCTCTTGGCCCCATCTCGTTCACAATTTGGTTGCCTTCAGTTAAAAACTCTGCTTACATAAGTAATACTGAAACCAAGCTTCTCAAGGAGTTTTAGCTTCATTATATCTTTAAGGTACTTTGGCTCTTTGAATGAACACTTCTTTGTGTAAAGCCACAACATAATAGTGAAGTACTCCAGCCTTCTCACGTATCACAAGATCCTTAAAATCCAACTATGTTTAGAAATAAAATTTTCAGTTTTTTAACATTAGAAAGAAAAATTTGGTCTGTGGATGGTGGTTGATGTTCAAAATCCTCTTTCTGAAATGTTTAACGTGAATTCTTGGTGATTTTATTTTGCTTCTGTCACACATGCTCCATCTGTAATATTTGAATCACTCTTGAAGAAAACAGGAGGATCTCCATGGTGACGAACTCCTGTGATCTGAAAAAAAAAAAAAAAGGATGACAATATTTTCTCTATATTCTTACATTTTTGTTTTGTGATTCTTTCACCCCCAAGATGAGTTAACAATGATAAACATATAAGAGCATAGTTTGCAATATCCAATATAAAAAATATCTTCCTGAATATTCAAAGAATCTGTCCTTTCTTATGTACACCTGCAAAAAAAGTTATCAGCATGCTGCTGACAGCGAGAGCTCTGCAGGAGAGAACTGTGAACAAAAACTGCGGCAGTCTCACCCACACGAGAGTTCCAGAGCTGGAGAATGTTGTTTCCTTAACCTTCCCTTATGAAAAATTAACACAGAAACATCTCTCTTGTAGATCCTACCAAGATGAAAACACACAACATTCTGTGTGTTTATACACCCCAGTGAGTGATGCCTGTGAGGCTGCTCTGAGCAGAGGGAATCCCCTTGAAAGGGGCCAGGCTTTGCCCCCCAATATGATGACAACAACACTCAGAAGTCCCTCTTGTTCCCATGACCCCCTGTGCAGGGGAGGAAATGGAACATTCGTCTCAAAGGCCTCACATTCCTAGTTACAGACTTTGAGCTGTTTTTCTCAAATCAGAGAAAATTGTGAAAGATGGAATATCCATCAAAGTTAGGGTGAAAAAACACCCAGCCTCCTGTACTTTGCACCATCTTGGAATGGTTGATCTCAAAAGCACCATGGGATTGAACTGTGATTTTAACACAGATTCAACTTGTATTATATAAGCTAAGTAATTCTAGCAGTTACCTTGTTGTTGGTACATCGTACAATCTGTGTGAATAAAACTATATGGGTTTTTTACTGGAAGATTATACAGTGCAAAATGGCTGGCAAATAAAGCCCAATTGTGTTTTGCTTTTCCAGCACTCTGTTTTAACATTGATCCTGTTAAAAACATTACAGGATTCCCTGTAGGATAGCAGCCAGCTGAGCTTATGCATTTTCTTGTTGCTCCTAACACATTAAATAGCAAATTTATTTATGTTAGGGCTTCTTGTAAAATATTCCAGATCATGATTTTTCAGTGAATTGCTTTTCATGTGAAATTTTTTTGGTTTCTGTAATTATGATAGGGTATACACACAGCCAGCTCCCTAAGAAAATTGCCTTGGTTTCCCTTAATCTTATACAGGTTTCATAACAGAATATCCATACTTATTCAGTAGGGTAGCTTCTGATCTATATGGGTTTGTCATTGAGAGAAAAAAAGTAAGAGAAAGGACCACAGAATTAAAAGGGCCATGGTTTAACCACAGCCAGCACCTAAGCCCCAGCAGCTGCTTGCTCACTACCGCAGTGGGATGGAGGGAGGGAATCTTGATCACAAAAGTGATAAAATTTTGTGGGTCAAGATGAAGACAGTTTGTTAGGTAAAGCAAAAGCTGTGCATGCAAGCAAAGCAAAGCAAAGCAAGGAGTTTAATTCACTGCTTTCCATGATCAGTCAGGTGTTCAGTTATCTCAGGAAAGCTAGGCTCCATCACAGTGACTTAGGAAGACAAGAACCATGACTCTTAACATGCTCCCCTTCCTTCATCTTCCCCGTGCTAAGCATGATGCCACATGTCCTGGGATATCCCTTTGGTCAGCTGCAATCAGCTGTCCTGGCTGTGTCCTTTCCCAGCCCATTGTGCACTCTCAGCCCACTCACTGGCAGGGTGGGATGAGGAGCAGAAAAGACCTGGATGCTGTGTAAGCCCTGCTCAGCCAAAACTAAAAAATCCTAAAAAACTAACAAAAAAATGTTATCAACTCTGTTACCAGCACAAAACCAAAACACAGCTCTGTACAAGATACTGTGAAGAAAATTAACTCCAATCTCAGCTAAAGTCAGCACAACAGGATAGGGTTTTTAAAACTTTGAATTCTGGGGGAAAAAACTATTCTAGAACAAATTAGCAATTTGTAAACATGAAAATGAGTAAGAGATAAAATTAATTTGTCAAGGACAATCTGTCAAATTAATCCACATCTCTTCTGCGTGATAAGACTTGTGAGTAAAGGAGAAATGTAAGAAATATAAGTTATGTGTCTAGAATTCAGCATGATCTCTGCTGTCTTACGTGAAGTTTTCATAGGCAGGAGAGGAAAACATGGACTAAATGAAATTGTGACTAAAAGGTGTAAAAATAATTGTATGCGGATATATTGACTGTAGGACATCTGCTGCCTGTCCTGAACCAAAGTTCATTGTGTTCTTTCATTAGTAATTGATGGCAGTATCCAACAAACCTGCCTGGTAAAAAAGGCAGGTTGCAATTGTGGCCATCTGAATCACTGTCTAGACTATGTTGATGGTACCAAGTACTCTCCATCAACTGTGATAAGAGCTGAGATTCCTGTTTCACACATAGACCCCCACATTTTTTTCTTTGTTAACAATGAAGTTAGTGAATCATATTTCAGCCAGTTTTTAAAGAGGTTATTTTTTTGACATTCAGTAGTTTAGCAAGCCATTAAAGAGAGTAAGATTTCACCCTACCCTTCATGATGGAAGAGGCCTTCAAGTTCTTTGGCACAAAATTCCTTCCTTTGGTTCATGTTATGGTTCTACTCTTACTGACAAATGGAGAATATTAGCTCCTACTACCTGTTTTCTCTCCATTAGCACCAAGCACCTCACAGACAGGGTTAGATGATCCTGCCTTTCTCCAGACACAGAAATAGAGACAACAGATACATGGAAAATCAGTGCAAAATTGAGAGCAAGAACACATGACTTGTCATATCCACCCACCAAGTCTTGCTGTCCCGTGACAAATTTTAACTGCAAATTGTCTTTTTCCTGTTCTAATAGAAATGTGCATAATTTAATGGAGGCACTGGGAACCAAAACACAGAAGTAATAAAGAGAAAGGGATGGAGAAAAAGAAAAACTTGTAAACTACTGCACATGTATTCAAAGCACCATAGTCTCACACTTCTTATCACAGATTCCTGCTCTGGATACTTTCTTAGGCATGTTTGGGATCAGATCATGCTCAATGGAAAACTCAATGTCTCCTTTCCCCCTTTCATTATTTAGGGCTTGATATCGCTGTGCAAATGTCTGACCCCCAAAAGGAGCAGAATCAGACAAGAAGATAACATTCCTTCTGCCATTATTAAAGCATTCATGTTCATTAACATCACAGTGGGGAAAAAGCAAAAAAATGGAGGCTTCCAGCCAAGCAAAATATATTATAGAATACTGAGAATTTGTGAGTAATGAGATGTATGATCCAGCATCACTCAGCTTTCTCATTTCCAAATTGCAATGAGATCTGAAATTGCCCATTTTCTCGTCATTTTTCTGTGGGTTAACAAAAAGAACCATTCTTTATCACACTATGCTCCCTAGAGAATTTCTAAATCATGTGATTTTGCCATTGTGGCCCTTTCTGCTCTCAGAAGTGTCTCTGGAAAAATGTCTATTGTCCCCAAATGCCTGTTAATTGTGCTCAGTTTACTATGAAATCATTGTTTTTTCTTCTAATGGCTTCTCCTGCAAATCAAACAGTGATCAGCTCATCCGTCTGAGCTCATGCTTCCCTGCACATTAACAACAGTGCAGAAGGAAGCTAAATTATGCCACAGTTATTGCAGGCAGTCATGATCTTCCAGCTAATCTCAGAGTAATGTCACTGGAATCCCATTATCTTCAGCAGTAGAGATTAAGCAGCTATTTTCCATCAATTCCTTCTCTAACACATACTGAAGTTGCAGGGCTAATGGACAGTGTTAACAGCTAAAATAACTTGGATTCAGTGCTTCAGTGCTTTGTTTTCTTAGCTACACTGACACTGCACATGTGTGTGCTCAGGAGTGGGGTGTTGACAGTAGTGCAAGCAGAAAAAATTAATTTGCATTGAACTTCAGCAGTGCAGAAGTACCTGGTTAAAATGATCAATACAAGCCATTGCTGAACAGGTCAAAACTGACCATGATCAAGACCAAAAACTGGAGCTCTTACAGTTAGATCAATGAGATCTTACACAGTTTTTTTTTTTTGTTTGTTTGTTTGTTTTTAAGAAAAATTAGGTGTTGAAGTGGGAATAGCCCAGATGTAACCCTGATCCTTCATGAGGGCTGCAAGAATGCTGTGCTCCAGCAACAGACAACCTCCAAAAGTGACTCCAGATAGGAAAAATGTCTGTGCATGCACAGAGACTGCAGGCTTCCCACCCCAGCACCACCTGCCTGCATCTCCCAGCCCTCAGCTGCAGGGCTCCTGGGACAATGCTGGAGCAGGGAAGTGTACACTGCTCACCACTGAATACTTCCCTTTTTTTGATTAAACTGCTGTCTCATCTGAGCTGGTAATTTGCACTCCTAAATTATATATTCCAATTAAATAAGAAATAAAAATTAAAGCAGCTACAAATTGATGTGAAAAATAGAAGAGTCAGTGGAACCTAAAACCTATGATACATTTTTAACATTTTAGTGTGCACACAAAAGCTATAAATGTATCTCTAAAAAAACTCCTACTGCTGCTGTTACAGAAACATGTTCATAAATGATGAGGAAAATTGTAATTGGGTATTTAGGCATTTGCAGACTAATTTTGCCCCAGAGCACTAAATTTCCTCTCCTTCTCCTGTAATTTTCTTCAACTGTAATTTAAATCCCTACTTCCTGCAAGACCCACGAGGTGGTATGGTGTTAGCTATGGTTTTACTCAAGGCACCTGCCAGTTTGCCAAACCAAAGCTGGTTAAAACATACTGCCAAGACAGGTCCAATAGCTCAAGCAGTCTATCAGTCACATTAAATTTTAGTACTTGAGCATGAATGGTTGGATGTTTCAAGAATGACGTTGTCACTTGTGTTTCTGAGTAAATTTAGCCATAAATTATTTTTTCTGGAGTTAAAATTCTCCATTTGTTTTTGTTGCAAACTGAAGTTTGCATAGGAAGTGTATTTTCAATTTAAAACACCACCCTTGCTACTGCTACCACGGACCAAAACTACACTTGCTTAGATAGTACATGGGAAACCTCTGGCATCAGGGAGATTGTGTGGAAGGGAAGGAAAAGTCCTGGAAGTCTTCAAGGCAGCAGAAGTTTGTAAGAGGAGAAACTCACATCTCTTTAAGATGCTTTCTGTGAAAGCTCAAAAAAACTCCTTCTCAAATTAATTTTGCACACTTCCAGAGGCCACTAATAGATGTGAACACTGATGTTTTCTCTGGCAGCTGGAAATAGGGGATCATGCATGAAGCCTTACTGGCACTAGCTACAGGCCATGTGGTTTAGCTGAGCAATTGAAATACCTGGATAATTGCACTCAGTGTACAATTACTGCATCTTCTTACCACCTCATAATCTTGAGCCTTTCCAACAACAGAACCTCTGTTCTGGCTTCTGAACACAACCAAAGGGCAGCAAGTCATTAAAAGACTTATTAACTTGACTTGAATATTTTCAGTGTTGTGGAATGGCTTTTGAGCTAAGAAATCAATGAAGCCTTTCCAAATATTTATAAATCACCTTGAAATATTTCTCAATAATTTAAACTCCTGCCCAACACTGTTGAAGCCAACAACATTAAACAGGCATGGTTGTACAACAGCTCAGCAAAGGACACCAGCCAAGGGGGAATTTTAGGAAGAGCAACAGAACTCTGAGTAGGGCTCACAAGAAAAACAGTCCATGGTGGCCCTGGGACACTTCCAGCAGAAAACCTCCTGCAGAAATAATTTTTAAAAAGTCACTTGAAATTTTACCAGTAGAGGGAAACAGAGCACCTCTGCTGCAACCTGCTCAGAGAGACAGCTCTGTCACTGTTTCTCTCATGATGAGCTGTTCTCCTGTCCTTTCTCCTGGCTGCCCACTCACATCCTGCAGCTGCACACTTGCATGCAGGCAGCCCCATGCATGGGAGCAGCCAAGAGCCCTGTACTGGCCATGCCATCTGCTCAGGTCAGGGGATGAGCAACACCTTTAACATTTTGCTGCCCAGGCTTTTCTCTTCCTGAGACTGGGATTGTTTGCCTTTGGTCTGCAAATGAAATCTTCAAAGTCTGTTTCATGGAGTTAGGTTGCTAAATATCCACTATAGCACTTAAATGCAAGTAGCTTAATCTTCAAAGCTGTTACATACCTCTGTCTTAATGGAATGTGTGGCTTCTTAGCACTTCTGAAAATCTGGCCCCTAAATGTGTGCTTCATCACTCCTGTTTGGCATTAGGATCCTGCCAAGAGAGACAGTCATTTGGAGCAGGGCAGGTTGATTTGTTTTCCTCCATCCATCATGAAATATTCAAATGCTTTTATAATAACCTATAATTGTTATTTTCACTTGCTCTTCAGACTCTGCTTTTTCCATAGATGTGATTTGTGGTGTACAAGTTTACATAAAAAGGCATCATATCTGTGTCTTGTATGGTATGAGCACAGCAGCAGCTCCTTGCAATCAATGATATCATGACATCTCAAAGTGAAAAATAATTCCTTGCCTTCTCTTGTTTGGATCCTGTCTTTGGCAGCTGGATAGAAATAGCATGGTCAGAGGGATTTTCTACTTGTGCAAATGCAATTTATGCTTCATCACCCATCCCAGCTTCCTCTTCTATGTTCCATGTTCTGCAGTGGCACCTTCATGTCCTGAAAAATTGCTTCTGTTAGCAGTGGTAAAGAACAGAAGCTGGCAGGCTGTGTTTTAAATGTGCCACCATTAGTGCAGCAGTTACACAGAGCTACATCAGGCCAGCTGTTTTAACCCACAGCAAGTTGTAAATAATTATTTAAATGGATTTCATTTCCTGAAGTCACACAGTGGGGAGGAAGAGCAGGAGGTCAGGGGTGTGGGTCTCCCATCACCAGAGTCAGGTGAGGTTCTGCCTTTGGCCAGAACATGTCAGACAGCACAACTCACTCCAGGCTGGAGCCAGGATGTGGCTGTGATGGGCACCCAGCCCTTAAAGGCACATCTGGATCCTGAAACGGAGAGTTCTCCTTGAAGAGACCCAAACAGGCAACACTTATCTGCACACACAGAGGCAACAGCCCATAGTGATACTTTAACTCCTGAAAGCCACAGTCTCACAGCAAAATGGTCAAGAGGTGTGAGTCATCATTAGTGGATTTTTTGCAGGTTCAGTTTCACTGTTGAGTAGCCCCATGCCCATTAATATGGTCTTCTTCTTAAAGGAGTAAATATTCTACAACCACTCAACAGCATTAAAAAAAAAAAAAAAGTGTCTCATTAAAAGGATTATCCTTCCCTAGATGATTTTTCCAAGAATGTAGATTATTTTGGGGTTTAGTCTTGCCACTAAAATTTCCTTGCATTGAAAAATTGGTCCTACAGAAAACCATTGAGGAATTACTGGAAATGAGAGAATCTGAAAGTGTTGCACAGGAAATGTCTGTTTTTTCAGTTGTGCTTTTACAGGTTTGTCGGTGAAAGGGATAGATGTAGCAAAAGATCAGTATTTTATGGGCAAGAATCTTTATTTTTGCTCTTTCTTATAAACCATACCATTATAATAATCACTGCTTATCATGATAAGTTGTACATTGCTGGGAAAATGTTGAATAAATGATACAGCACATAAAATTTGCTGCAAAGTGAGAATAGCAGACTGTTTTAGTATTGGCATTTTAGAGGCTTTTTTCTGCATTTTTTTCTGTTTGACTTTAATAAATCTGTGCAGGACTGATAGAAAGAAACAGTTACAAACTTTTTTTCAGAGTGAACTATAAGCTACAAGTAAAATACAACAGATAGGATTATATTAAATTGCCTCAGTCATCAGGCCTTATCTTCTGTCAGTTATCTTTCCATTTAAAGCATTGCTTTTTGATTCATTTTTGCATCTTGTTTGTTAAGAGGAGAAAAAGGAGAATGTTTTCTTACACTTCACTCATTTCAGCTGATCTTTTTTATAAATAATTTTTGGACTATCTAAAAATAAATTTGGTATTGGCAGTGGCAACTGTTCTACAACATGAGTTAGGTAACAGAAATCATAATATTGGATCAAAAATAATTTCTTCCAAATCACTTAGTCTGAAAATCTATTTTCTTTCTAAGTAACCAAGATCATGCTTTAAGGTTTTTCCTTCTAGGTACAAAGACAAGGAATTTGTTTTCTAATGGAAGAAGTGGAGGTATTTTCCACTTTCCTTTGATACTAAAGGATAAATATTGAATAGTAACAAGAGCATCCTGAGAGCTGGAAACAAAAATTAACAACATTGTCAACATTTTCAGGGGCTGGTGGGTAAAGTTGGAAAACAGCTTCATCAAAAGCCTTTCATTCATCTATTTAGGTCTTATATTGACAATTGGAAAGAATAATTTTGTAACTTCAAATGATTTTTTAAGCCTCTCAATTTCTGTTGGAGTTTGGCTGAGGGATGCTTTAGGTAACAGATATTTAATTTTTTTTTTCTTTTTCATAAAATATATACCCCTTAAACAAACAAACAAACAAACAAACAAAAGCAAAAACACACACTCAAACCCAGAAAATTTGGTTCTCTTCCAAAGGAATGGCTGATTGTAGTACTGATGATGTTTTTCTTAACAGAGCTCTATTGCTCAGCTCCCATGGTATGAAGTCTACAGAGAAAATTACTCTTAGCAAGCCATTAGTATTCCTTAAAAATGTCAAAATAAATTTTTTAAAAGTATCCTAAACCCATATGTCTTGCCTATTCTGTCTTTTTTTCTCCTTGCATTTAACATTGTTACTATAAAACAAAAACAAAAAGAAAAAGAAAGCCAAAAAAAACCAAACACACAAACAAAAAAAACCAACCAACCAAACAAACAAAAAAAACCCCAAAAACCCCCAAAAAACTACAAACAAGCAGGCAACAAACCGACCAAAAAAAGAGTCCATCTAGTGTTACCTGTTCCAGTAACAGTGTTTTGTTGATCATTTGGGAAGCAGCAGTTTCTCCTCCTTAGTTCCCCTAATTCTATTGCCATTTGCTGGAAGTTATCATGAATACTGACTGCTTGATCTGAAGTTATTTCACATTTTGCCACCTATTTCTCCCATGTCCTGAAGATTTAAGAAAATAGCAAGGCAGGTATGGAGATCCAAACAAAGCATAAAATACATTTCATATTTCACTAAACTATCTAAATTCAAAATAGTTATTTGTTGGAAGATGTACCTTCCCATGCAATAAGTTCCAAAAAAAAAGTACTTTCCAATGGCCAGGTGAAAATCATCTTTGCATCTGTATCTCTGCAAATGTTTTCATACCCTTCTTAAGTGCTTTTAGCTTGTAAATTATTCAGATGGCAGCATTATACTGCGTATGATCACACTGAAGAGCTGTGAAATGGAGAGTGGTGCACGGGGGCACAAGGAAAGTATGGAAAGACTTTGCAAGTAGCTTTTTCTCTTCCTCAAAATCCCAAATCTGCAAGGATTTTTGATGTGTACAGGACGAGAAATTGCTCTCCAGTGCTTGATAGGAAGTATTCTCCTCACCCTGCCATGCCATTATTTTTGCTGAAGCACTGTAGCAGCAGACAAATACAATTCATAGCTGGTGCTTCTGGAGTTTTGTGCTATTTGGATAACTTCATAACACTAACAAGTTTAATATCAGACCAGCTTTCTTCTCCCTTACTCGATCCCTACTGTCTTGCCTTGTTTTTATTTTGTAAGCTCTTTGTAACACCTCAGGCAGTGGAGCAGTTCAGACTGTCAAAGACAAAATAAAGCTCCTGGTACCACTCAGTTGTGCTTACAGCAGTCTCTGGTACCTGGCTTCTGTATGGACATGACACAAATTCCAGCCTATGTGACAACAGCTTAGGGCTCAAGGATTTTTGGCCTGCTTGTAGCCTTTTGCATGAATTTTGTGCTAACAACTCAGTGTGGCAGTCACGTACAGCCTTCCTCTGCCTCCTCCCCCACTGCTGGTGTGTTAGAAGAAATAATTCTCACTCTGTGGCTGCAAAAGATCACAAAAAAAATCCCTGTAATACATGAACCCCTCACTGAGTCAAGCTCAGCTGTGCTGACCAGCTGTGACATTGTGCTACAGGATGGCCTCCCATGTGACCTGGAATATTGACCACAATTCCATCAAACAATTTTGTAAGGATGCTCACAGGCATGATTTACAGGAGGCAGGGATGGTAAGTGTGCTGCTAGTTGTAATCTCTGCTCAAGTGTGTATCAGTGATGTTTGGGTTTTCTTCTGCATGTTGGAGCCTGGATGAGACAAGCTGTTTTTTGATTATAGGGATTGGAGCTGCATTCATATTGTTCTCAGCTGCACAGCGTGCTTGATTACTAACATTTTAGAAATCACCGAGTCGTCTTCTGGCAAAACCAATTCTTTTCTGCAGTCTCACAGCATGAGCTCTGTTGTCACATGAAAATTAATTTTCAGGATTGTTTTTTATATCACAGTCCTCTTCCTCTCCTAATTTAGTTTCCACCTGTGTTTTTCACAGATGCAGATAGAGTACATACTGGAAAAACACCAAGCAGGGCATCATTCTTTTGCTTTCACTATGAACATGTTCCTGTTGATAGTAGCTGCTGTGACAGGTGGGAGCCCTGAATCTGGAGCAGGTTCCCACTGAACTAGTGACTCCCTAAACCCAGGAAATGGTGAGCTACACCATGGGAGCTTACACCAGAAGTGTGTGCAATAGGTACATGTCCAATACATGAGTACAAGAAAATCTATGTGATATGGTAAAGGATGGGATACAAATAAAACAAGCTTAGTGAACACAGAATGGCTTGGTTGGGGAGGGGCCTTAAAAATCATCTGTTTCCAACCCCCCACCATGGGCAGGGACACTTTATACTAGATCAGGTTGCTCAGAGCACCATCCAGCCTGGCCTTAAACACTTCCAGGGATGGGACATCCACAGCTTCTCTGGGAAACCTGTTCTGGTGCCTCACTACCCTCACAGTAAATAATTTCTTCCTGATATCTAATCTGAACCTGCTCTCTTTCAGTTTGAAACCACCCTCTTGTCTTGTCACTACATGCTCCTGTGAATTGTCTCTCATGGTAAATGCATCAGAGAGTACAAGTGCTCAGCATCACTTCAAGCCTGCAAAGTGCTTCTGGAAAGGAAATGTGTGATGAATGCTGCACTATGCATCCCTCAACTCCTAAATGCCTCTTCTGTGAATAGGACTTGGCAAAGAGGAGCCAGACAGCCAGACACAGAGCTGTCACAGGCAGTTTGGGAGAACCTAATTACCAGTAATGTGTGAAAAAACATGGGTTTGGCATGCTGAATTACATGGCTGGCTATTCAGATGGAAGATGGAGTACAAGCCAAAAACATATCCAAATGGCTCTGCAATTCTAACTCCACAAAGTCCTAGATATTGGCTCTGCAATGAGCAGTTCTGACCTGACAGAGGAATCAAATCTCTCATTCTCACAGTATGAACATTCCAAAATGGGGGTTGCTGCTCAGGCAAGCTGTTCCCAAACACTTGCCTGTGTTGGTCAGGCCACAAGCCAAGAGTGAACCCACCAACTGTGGAGCTGAGGTGAAGCTCTGTTTTTCCTGACTGAGCTCAGCCTCCAAGTGATGGAGGAGAAAATAAAAGAATGTGTGGATGGGCAGGAGGTAACTCTTTCTCTTGAGAAAGAGAAGCTGGGATGGTGGAGTTACAGGATTGTCTGAAGAAAAGAAAGGCTACTGAGGATGTGAAGCCTCTGGCAGCAGACACAGCTAGACAGGCATAGGAGAAACAACTGACTGGAGGAAATTTCTGATAATGAATGTTGGCTGAGTCAGGCTGGATTTCTGAGAGGACACAGTGACATGAGCTGCTTCTTGGGGAATGACAGTGCTGAGGCTGTGTGCAGGATCTGAGCATGCATGACATGCAAAACAGATTTGCACAAGCCAAATAACTCTGAATAAAGAAATGTCATCTCTGTCTTCAACCAATTATTTATTCACTTTCAAGGAAGTTGATTGGGGTGAGAGAAAGAATAGCAGCAGACATCGGTATTTGAGGGTAGAATTAGAATTTTAATCTGCCTGTGCTCATGAGGCAAAATTCTTAATATAAACATTAGGTATTGCATGCTCCGATTACGATGGCTGCATGAACAGACATTGCTGCTGCTGGTGTGGGGCCCTGCCTTGTCAATAACTGGTTTTGATGCAGTCAGGGTGTGCAAGAAAGACAGCTAAAGGGGCCAGGCAGCAATTCTACCTCAGGGCATCAGCAAGAGAAGGAGCCAAGGCTGGGATGGATATAACCTGGGTTTAAAAGGAAGTTGAAGTCTGGCTGGGACCTTCTGAGGTACCACTAACAGGAGCAGCAGCTGGAGCTCTCAGAGCTGGGCTTGCAGTCACTTGGAGATGCCTGTACAATCCTGCTGGGACTGCCTTTGGAAGAGGAAGAGAGCTGAGCAAATCTCCATCACTTTCAGTATTGCCCCTCTTACTTCCTGCTCTCCTCAAATCCCTTCCCAAAGGTTTAATGTGCAGAATACAGAAATGTGTGCAGTGACCAGCCTTTTCATCCTGCTGCTTCTCCTGCAGGATCTACCCAGTTCCTGGTTCAGCAGCTGGATCCTGGCCCCAGGCTGTTGGTACAAAGTTGGTGATGTGACAGCATGGCTCTGGATCGATCCCTGCTGATGGCACCTGCAGTGTGTGTACTGATAATGAAGCAAACTCCTGCTCTGCCCCATCACTTACCATCTCAGGATCTTGTTAACTACTACTGCTCAAGGAGCTTATTTGTGCAGCAAATTATTGATGAGAGCAGCTCTGCGAAAATCTGAAATTTTTGTTTGCCATTCTCCTGAATGGAGACAGTGCATGGAACACTTGCAGCAAACACTGTGTCTCCCTGATCCAAAGAAAGGGAGGGAAAAATAGACAAAAGCATTCTCCTTGGGTGACTGCAAGGGTACAGAAAATATTTTGCTTCTCTGTAATCATATTTGATTTTACTAGGAGTTATACACATATTAAAGAGTGACTGAGCACTGGAACAGATTGCCCAGAGGGATTGCAGATTCTCCTTCACTGGAGTAATTCAAGAACCATCTGGATGCAAACCTGTGCCATGTGCTCTGGGATGGCCCTGCTTGAGAAGGGAGGCTGGACCAGAAGACTCACTGAGGTCCCTTCCAGCCATTCTGTGTTTCTATGTGTGCAGTGAGCTCCCAGCAGCTATCAGAGACACTCAGCTTAAAATGAGGAAACAGCAGTGGATTAAATATAGGATGCTTCCTTCAAAGTGTTGTATCCTCGTTGTCTTATTTTGGGAGTATGTATAAATGGGATCTTGCTCGCATAAATATAGTAAATTTGTTTTAAGAAAATAATCTGAGAGGAAAAGAAATGTCTGCTGATTAATCCAGAGCTGCCTCTTCTAGAAGCACTAACTCCTGGAGCTGAGGCAATGTACTGCACAGTGTCACTGTGAGTGTGACTAACAGCATCATGGGTGACTTTTGTCTTTAACACTTGCTTTCTTCTCTTATTTTGCAACCTTGGACAGAAAAAGGACTCTTGAAGAATTTCAGAGGCTGAGTTCTGTATTTCAGGTATGGGTTTGCCAGCAAAATTATTATCTCTATTAGAGCATAAGAACAAGTGTTCAGAGTGGGCAAAGAAGGAAGGAGACAACACTAGCAAAAGGGAAAGTTCCTTTTTATTGAAGGAGGAAGCCTGGCACTTGCCTAAAAAGGCAGGTGCAGGTTGGGCAGCCTACACAAAGCAAAAGAGGCAGTGCTATTCCTCTGCTCACCCTCCAAACTGTTTATAACTAGGTAGCTAAATACATCCCTTTTCTGCTGCTGTTCAGGAGAGGAAAGGCTGGAGCAGTGCTGGGAGAGTCCCACATGGCTGTGGGTGGGGGGAGCAGGGGTGATTGAAATCTCCGCCCAGCTATGCCCCAGCTTGGGATTCTGATCCAGCATGGGAATTTTGGCAAAAATTAGAAGAGTTTTAGTTTGGCAAATTACTTGCTGTGGAGTCTTGGGGGTAGTGCTGTGACTCTTTAAACAATAGACAGGCAGCCCTGGTTTCTGTATGACCTGACATGATCACACCCCAAAAGTGGCACATGGAGTGGTGGCTCAGTCTGCCCTGATGGCCACGAGGGACAGCAAGGACAGGAGGAGACAAGGGCTGCAGGAGGAGCTGACCTGGCCTGGGCAGAGGGCAGGGCTGGGGGAAGAGGATGCAGCTCTCACCCAGTTTCTCCACTTTCTCCATGGAAATTGCTCTGTGGACTGGACTCTGCAATAGGCTGAGCCTCAGGTTGGAGAAAAGAGTGGCAACGAGGACCTGAACGGGGAAAAAGTGGAACAGATTGGTGAGGGGAAGGAGCAAGCCCAAGGAGCCAGGGACAAGCCAGAAGCCAGAAAAGATAGGTAAAAAGGAAGAAAATCAGCCCAAATCAGAAAGCAAGCTTCAGAGGTGGCAGAAGAGTGGAAGAGTTGGCCGCTTTCAGGTTACAGTATCCTGGCAAGGACATTTACACATTTCAAAGAGGAGTGCTCGGCACTCCCAGGTGCCTGGGGTCATGTCTAATCTGCCAACTACTTCCCAAAAGCTGCTCTTCACCTCACAAGTCCCAGGAGGAGCTTTTCTGAGTATCCAGAAAAAATTGTCCCACTACTGTGTACACAAGATCCATAACTTAACCTGATCCATGACACCTTTAAAGCACTTTTCCATACTTACATAGACTTTTCCCCAGCTGCAAACTATGCTTTTCTTGGCAATGTATTGCTAAGGAGCCTGAAACTGCCATAATTTTTTTTTAATACTGCAGAAAAAGCCCTGGCTTCTTCCCTGGCTTTGTTTTCCTTCATTTTTTAAACAATAATTATACCACTGTATCCAGATGTCTGAAAAGTAGCCAAACAGGTTTTCATTTTATTTAATAGTATAGCCAGGCTAAAAGAAGAAGAGAATTAAGCCCAGTTGCCATGATCTGCTGGAGACAGGTGAGAGAATCCTTCCCAAGATCCCAGATAATACAAAGCTGGAATTTATCAACTACTGGAATAATGAACCCATGATGGATTTAATAAAACCATTGTATTTCTAGAGAGAATTGTTCAGAAGTGCAAGCTCACACTAAGTTATGAGTGATCCTTAAGCAAACCCAAAATAACCTTTCCCAGAAATGTGTCTTCTACTCCAAGAAGTTGGGGGAAAAAAGGCTACTTTTGTGGAAAAGTTCAAGTTGATAATAAAGAAGTTAATGAGTCCACATAGCACTGTCCATGAACTACAGTTTTTCAAAGCCTGAAAAGCAGGACTGCTTTTTGCTTAAGTGCAACTCTGTTCTGTTCAGCTCTAATTCTGAGGACAGGAGATCCTTCAACAGCTGTATCATGTTGTAGACACTGAATTGCCCAGAATACTCTGAAACCCAAAATATTAGCAATTTAAGGATATGGAAAAGCTGTATTTTGAACTTATATTTTATCTCCATGCCCAAAGTGGTTACTTGTTTATGGTTATGGAATGTGGGAGGGTGAGGTGTTTGCCTCAAGTAAAAACTATAGGATAACTCTGCAAACAGTATTAAACAAAATTGGGCTACATTCATATTTGCTTTGTCATAACAGATATGATACTTTAATGTAAAATGAACCCTCATCTGGTCCATATTTGGGAAAAAAAAAAACTCCTAAAATTCTGATACTTGTCCAGAAATCAACATGAAGACAAAGACTGTGAAACCATACTTTTTCCATACTAAGTAAAAATCTGCAATCTGAAAATAAAGCATTCTAATTCAATTCTAAAACAATTTCAAAGTTGTATCATATACACTTTTCAGAGTCATAGGCAAGTTGAATAACTTTTAACCAAAAAGCCTGCATTGTAACAGAAAGAATTCAGTGTGAGTGTGTGTGTGTGTTTGTGTGCACATGGGGGACAGCTTTGAGGTCTTGTAATCTGTTTTTTCTCACTTGGAGGACAAGTCTTTTAAGTGAAAACAGAAAAAGAACTGCAGCCTCAGAAGTTCATAAATAGGATTTTAGTAAAGGTTTGCAGTATATTGAAGAGAGGAACTATTACATGAGATTCAAATTCCACATTAGAATTCTCCTGTAATATTCAATTTTTCACTCTATTTTAGATGAGAGTTTGCTTGGGTTTTGTACAAATCAAGCAATATATTTGGAATAATATCCTAATTTCATGTTCCAGCTCAAACTGGCCCAAAGGCAGGATCCACATCAGCATCCTGCTTCTTTCCCTGTGCAGCAATAATCACTTGCTGGACACTCTTCTAAAAACCACAGGAGCCTTACCTGACACTCTCAAATGCAGCCATATGTTGTGAGGACCTGAGGCAAGGGTCAGCCCCACTGCCAGAAAAGGGGGTTGTGGAGTAGCTGATTTGTCTGTGCCATAAGTGACGAGCAGGATGCTGATCCCAGGTGGATTTGACGTCACTTCACTCTCCATGGTGTTTAACAGGATGCTGCTATGCTGCACTCAGCCAGGTGAGGGTCACATACTGTTTGCCATCCCTCTCTGCAAGGTGTCTGAGGTGTCCCCTGGGCTGCAGGAGAGGACAGCCACACACAGAGACCTGACAGCACCTTGTCTGCTCATGGAGCATAGGGGTGGCAACTCCTCATGTGCTTTTTTAGAAGACTGTCAAGGAGAAGCCAAAGTGGATATTGCACCTCACTGCTTCACAGTACAAAAAGCTCCTTCTGAGAAGAGAGCAAGTGGTTCATGTTCACACTGTTGGATCCCCCTGGCCTTGATATCAATTCAAGTCTTATGTGATGTTCCTTCACAATATGCTGTTGGATGTACAGAGCTGTTAAACAGGTCGCTTTGTCTCTCTTCATTACAACCTTAATTTTATCACTCTACCCACATTATGTGCTTGGGTGTTTATAGACCTTGAAGTCAGACATAAATGGTAGTGTATGGGTGCATCCTGCCCTTGATGTGAGTGAATGTGAAACGCAGCTAATGCCTTCTGAGGGCTTGCCTCCAAAATATTTGGCACTAAGGCATGATCAGTACAAATGGGAGGTGACACTGATTGACAATACCAGTTTCCTCATGCCTACCCATTCCCTGAGCTAGGGATGGAGGAAAATGTGTTACCTCTCCCAAAGAAAGGGCATTTTGCCTTTCAAATAGTTGGAGGCTATTTGCCTGAGGAGAACACTGAGTAAGTGGGTTTTCTTTTAAATGACAAAAGGCAGGCTTGGACCCAATGCAAGAAAACATCGGTGTTAACTACTGCGTGGTACACCAAAGAGCCTGTTGTTGCAATGAAATATTTATAACTAATCATTTTGTTAAATGAAACATGTATTTATGACACCTTTTATAATTAACAAGCCATGTTCCAGCTAATTTTGCACATGGTGCTTGACAGTTTATTACCAGGTACTACAAGGAGACATAATGAGTACCTACAAGTAACTGCCCATATTAAGATGTAGTATTGCAAAGAGAAGCAATTAAGCTCTTGGGAAGCTTAGTGTTATTTGTTTGTAGACAAGTGTAAGGGTAGGACCTTTGCCAAACAAAAGATTGGGTTAGTGGGATGATGAAGCAATAAACCTCAAAATGCTTGGACACTTTATGGTGGAGCTACAGTCAGGGAGTAATGAGGATGCTTTAGCAGAGACTTTAATGAAGCTGGATTTTGCTGACAAATAGAGCTTAAAGATACTGATATGGTTAAGCTGTCTTTAATGATGCATTAGATGTCCTGAGTGCTGGTATTAAAACTGAAATAATGATCTCAGTAATGCATTCTCAGTAGACTTTCATCACATGAACATATTCAACATTCACCATTGAATTCTCTAATTTGCAGATTAAAGACTAAGGTAAGAGGCTTGAGGATGTGCTGAAAAGAAACCTCAAACACCTCAAAACATTCATATTGTCCTCAACAAGTCAGAGGTTTAGACACAAGGAACTCTGAGAGATTCATATTAATCAAACCAGAGAGCAGCCATGTTGCAGAGGTCACTGACTTGACCCCAGCAATGCAGCGAGCTAAGTCATCTCCTAAATTTTCCTGCAGTGCAAGCACAGGACAGCCACTCCCACCATTTTCCATGGCTGTCTCTCAGGACAAACCTAGTCCAGATGGGATTACTCACTGTGCTTCATCTTGTAGTCAAAAGCTAGAGTAGGGTTAAAGCAACTAAAACTCAACATTTTCATATTGCAGATGTGGTCTGAGGAGACAGCTCCCAATACTAATTGAAGCATCTTCTGATGAAGAATTATCCCTTGATTACAGCCAACAAAATAGATGTTGTGCTCCTGTTATCCCTGCCTGGCAGAACAAACTGAGTGTGCAGAGCTCAGGCTGAGCAAGGTGGGAGAAAGCCTGGTCTGGTGCACCTGAGCACGCCTTACTCCATCAGTGCTGGAGGCTGGGGCTGAGCTGTCTTGGTTATTTGGAAACTGGCAGTCCTCATATATTTTTACTTTTATTGGTGTGCTCTGGGTTCAATTTTTGCAAATTGCTGAGAAGTTTTGCTAAACCAGTGACAAAACTTCAGTTCTCACTGGCATAATTGCTGGTCCTTTGGTAACAACATCTACAGTGCGAGTTAACCATCTGCAAGATGCTGCCCCACTCTATTTGTGCCAAATCCCCCATCTTTATTTGAGATCAGGGTCTGAGAGGGTAAAACAAGTCTGCATACATTATTTTCTTGCAAAACATTTCCTGGCTGTTTCTTTTTTTTAAGACTGTGTCAATATTTGGCTCACATTCTTTGCAGGGGTAAGCATTTGTGTTTAAAATATAATGCAAAGCCAGATGAAAAGTTAAGGCCTTTAATGATGCTCAGTTTGAATGTTGACAAAGCTGTTGTGAATTTTCACTTAATTTAACTTCTTTCTCTTTATCCTATCTTAGCTTGATCTGCCTGCAGCATTGCTGATGTTCCCTGGGCAGTCTTGCTCTGGTTAGGTATGCCCATCCTGATTGGGTTTTTTGATATTGTTGGACCAGTTTCTTCCAGTTTGCCCTGAAACTGGAGGCAGAAGAGCTGAAAAGACATACAACCTGGGTGAAAAATTCCTGGTTTTCTCTTCCATGCTGAAGCCAGCAGATGGTGCTTACTGTCTTTGCACATCTCTTGGAGAAGCCCTACATTACCTCAGTGAGTTTATGGTATTTACCAGGGAACAGCAATAAGGCTCACAGCAACTCGTCACTTTTCAGAGAGATGAAGGATTGGGTTCTGAAAGCAAAACACATCCCACAGTGTTGAGAGCTTTAGCATTTCTACTCCCTATGATTTTGGATGTTTTCACAAACTGTTTTCTCAAAATTCTCAAAATGATGCTTTGCTGTTATCACAATAATTGGTGCAGTTTGTGCTGCTGTTGTGAGTTTTTTTCTCTTTAACATTGGAAAGACTGAAGAAGAGAGCAACTCAAGTTATCTCCTTGGATGGGTTTAAAGTGGAGCTTACAGAAGCAGGCTATAAGGGACAGGTTATGCCTCTGGTATGGGGTAGCTGAGGCCCAGGGGAGCCAGTTCCAGTTGGGATGATTTGCAGGGAATACTGAGCAGTGTGTGCCTCCAGAAGGGGTGCTCTGAGACCTCTTCAGCCCAGAGAAAAAGGGTAATAAGCTCTCAGAAGCATCTTCCCAACCCATCCCCAGCACTAGTAAAGAACCACTATCTATCCTCACTGATGAGTGTTCCCATGTGTGCTTTGGGAGATTTTACACCCTGCATATTTTCCCAGAACAGCTGTAACTGTTGTCTCTCCCAGTGTGACTTATATCTGCAGAAAGGTGCATAGAGATTGAATAACACAATTTAAAAAAAAAACCCAAAACCAGAGGTGCTCTGTCATGTGGTGATGGAGAGTGTGAGCAGTAGTGCTGAGGGTAAAAAGCTCAGTTACACATTTATACTCATTCCTTCTGTGCAAAGAGCTTAACCTGTACATTTTATTTAGTTATGTATTTCACCTATGTATTTCCTTTCTATGGACACAAATCAAAACAGGACCTTACTTGGCAGACTGCACTTTTCTGTGAGCATCTTTTATTCAATATTATTCTATTCCTTGTAGCTGAATCATTATGTCTACATTAAAGCAGTAATTTCTATTTCCAGCCACAAGTCAACAGCTTCAGTAATAGGTAACAAATGTGCTTATCTTTAAAACCAGTAGGAATTTCTTTCAAACTAATGTGTGTCCAAGCATTTCTCCCTGCTTCCAGCCCCAGCACAATGTCTGCCAGTGCTATCTGCATTTCTAGGAGCAGCCTCAGGTTTAAACTTCCCATTTGATGATGGAAGCTGAAGAAGTATTCTCTTTTTTATTTTCTTTTTCATTATGGATTACCTGATGTGCAAACACACCTAGGTTTTCTACATGGGAGGGCAATTTCCAAACCCATCAAAGCTTATTAGAGAAGTCAGCAACCTGGCAGCTGGGCTGGATGAATTTCTTGACCACTTCTACCAGATTTGGCAGCTAACCCTGGAGAGTGAGAGCTTCAGGGAAGCTGTGCTGCTCAGTACTCTACTCTTTCAGTCCTCAGGTTTTCTCCAAATGACTTCTTTCCTCCCTATCTGCATGTTTACACTGGAAACTTGGTGAAATTACAGAAATACTGGTGTTTTCCTGAAGCTGACAGCTATTTCTTTTTACCTCACTGCCAATAATAAAGATAAAATATAAAAATCTCTGTTGATTAATATGTTTATGTTTTGTTCAAATGTGGGTAGTGTGAATCAAGGATGTTCTAAATAGTACACAAGAAGAGTGTGGCTAGGCTTGGGCAGAGGAACCAGGCAGGGTCTGGCCCACTGTGAATCCTTTCTGAGGAACTGGTGTATTTCAAATACCTGGAACTGAGATCCATGGCATTAACAAAAACAAACTTTGGGGATAATTTTAATTTTTATCTGTATTCTGGAGTGCTGAGCACCTGCCTTTCAACAGTCTATCACTGTCTGAAAAAATGGATATTGGAAGCAAATGACAAGTGGTTACTGAGGGGTTATAATTCTACTACTCAAATGTGGTTTATGTCATGTGCAGGATGACCCACCTTGGTCCTTGAATAACCAACCTACAATAAAAAGGCTTTGCATAATCAGGTTTTTTTCTGTCCTACTTCTGGGACAATATGTGTTAACAAAGGCATAAAGTGCTCAGCAACTCCATGGACCTACTTCAGCAAAGCACAGGCAGCTCCTGAGCACTGAGCTCCATAGGAAATGTGAAAATTGCCTTGCTTTGATGCACTGGAGACATAGAAAAATCTCTCAAGTCTGCTTTTCCCCCAAAGAAATCAATTGCAGAGTTCTTATTGGTTTCAATGAAAAAAAAAAAGCCCCACTGTTTACAGGTAAGTAAATGAATTTATTTCACAGATATAAAGGTCAATGAGCTTTGCAATATGAAGCACTGAGCACCTCTAACACCACAGTGAACTCAGTGCTGCCTTTCTGTGGTGTTCTTTATCACTCAGCCCAGACCTTCCCCCATCCAGGCTGCCCACAGGAACAAAAATGAGAGGAATCACGTTTCCTCCAGGTCACCTTGGGTTTCCATAGTGACTATTTGAATGTGATTGTCTTATCAATCAGAACCTTCTTTACACTCATAAGCAACTATAAAATCTCCTCTAGTTTCTATAGCAACCATCTTTAAACCCAGATATTTATTTTCTCTAGGCTTAGCAGAATTGTTGGAAATAGTGCAAATTAACTGCTGGTGCAATATTTCTTATATTTTCACTCTTAAGGTACCCTTTACTGTCATCCAGAACAACAATTGCAATGGGGCTACTGTCCTTATCTTTCAGTTACTTAGAGACCCTCTTTGCTGGCTAACCACATCTAACCACATGTGCTGTGACTCTTAAAAATCATGGGTTTCCTGAGGAGCATGGTAAACCCAAAATCTCTGGAGTTCAGTCTTTCCCTTCCCAATTCAGGGTCCTGTGCCATTCTACCCCCACGCACTCAGCACAAAAAAAAAAAAAAAAAAAAAAAAAGATGTTTTGATACCCCAAATCTCTTCTTGTAATAATCTGAAAGAATAGCACCTTCCCTTCAGTAAGCTCAAAAAAAATTACAGTTGTTACTTACGAGCAACTCTGTGAGTTACTGAAGTATTGTTGGTGCAGCACAATGTGCACAAGGTGCATCTACACTCCAAAACAAATAAATGTCAAGAAGTTTATGGGGTTTTTTCAACCTAAATGTGGTAGCTGAACACAAGGCTGACACCACATTGTCTGTGATTCCCTTTCACCAGGCAGCAGGTAAAACAAAGTTTTCTATAGAGCTGAGACTGGCACAATCACAACTACACTTCACGATCTGACCATGAACACCCTTTACTTTCAGTCTCAAAGTTCATCCTCCTGATTGCCATGGTTTAACTTGGCAAGGAGCTAAATGCTGTACAGCCACTCACACATTCTCCCCCACTGCCCCTCCAGTGGGATAGGGGTGAGAAAAAAAGTAAAATTGATGGGTTGAGGTAAAGACAGTTTAATAGAACAGAAAGAAAGGGATGATAGTAACAGCAATAGTTGATAGTAAGGGATGATAGTAATGGCAATAGTAATAATAATACTATAATATATAATATAATATAATATAATATAATATAATATAATATAATATAATATAATATAATATAATATACAAAACAAGTGATGCACAATACATTTGCTCACCACCCACAAGAATGTGCTGAATTCAAGGTTATAAAGTTATTAATAGACAATTATTCTGCTCTGTGACAGTGTTTTCTGGAATCCTGTTGGTAGCAGCAAGTTGCAGACATACCATATCTGCCCCTGTGCAACTTCCAGGTTGCAGGGGAAGAAGAGCCCTCAGCTCCAACTATGGTGCTGCTTTCTAGCTGTCCTGGGCTTTTCTTTCTCCTCTTTCTCTGTAATAGGAAAACAATTTTGGTTTTGGCATGAGATGAGAGACTTGTTTGTTTTTATCTTAATTTCTAACTTTTCTCTTGAAATGTTTGGCCCCTACAGTGTCTCCATCTGCTCCCCCTTGCCCAGAGCTGCTGGGTTGCTGGCAGAAGGCAAGTTTGTGCCTGTTCTGCATGTGCAGAAACACCAGCAGAGCTGCAGTCAGTTCACCTTGCTTAATAGGAAAACAGTCACCAACAAAATTTAAGTTCAAGGAAAGGTGAAAAAAGAGCCAGGAAGCTGGGGTCACATACTAGGGAAGAGCAAAAGAGTTTTGTACCAGTGGATGGGAAATTCAGGAACTGAAATCCTATGGGTATGAGAGGAGGAATATATCGAGACAATAAAAAGGAGAGGAGTTAACTACTTCTAAAATTAAAAAAGAGGAATGTGTGGTGACTCAGGATCACACTGCTGAATTCACAAAAAGTCGTTGGCACTGCAGGGGCTTGGTCCCTGCAGCTGCCTGGCTGTGCTCAGGGAGGCTTCCAGGCTTTCCTAGGGTGCACCATTGGTGGTCCTCACCTGAGCTGCAGGTGAAGGAGAGGAAGGGGAAATGGGATGCCTTGGTGATGGATGTGAGATGGGATGGCTGTGAGAGCTCCTCCAAGCAGAGCTGTAGGGGACCAGGCCATATTTAGACTCCCCAAGGAAGCAAAAGCATTTGTGTTCAGCAAGGATTATGATCTGCTTGTGATAGGAGGAGGGCACTGGGCAGTGCCTGACTTGCCAGGCAGGGGCTGTGCTGTGCCAGCACAGAGCTGGGGGCAGAGCTGGGGTGTCCTGGCTGCCAGGGCAGGGAGGCAGTCACTGGTGTCTGTGCTGACTGAGAGTCAGTCTAAGGCACTGCTTCAGGCATGGCCAGACAGCCCAGAGCACAGCACAGCAGCTCCCTGCTCTCTCTCAGTACAGCAACTCCTCTGCTTGCACAAGCCCCAGAGTAAAACCACTCCTGTAAAAAAATGTCTTGCAGAAACACAAATTCTTTTCAGTGGGAGCTTGCCTCTTCATCCTTAAACTTTCAATCCCACAGCATTTTAGTTTTTTTTCTGCACAGGTGCTCCTCAGGGTTTTCAGCTCTGTGCAGGGTCCTGCAGCACTGCTGCATGCTACCAAGGCACTTGCAAAACTGGTTACAAATCTGCTGGGTCTCCATCAGAGTGGGGCTGCCAGGTGACTTTGGGTTTGCAGGCAGAGATGGGGCACAAAGAAGCCATGGAATAATGATCACCAGCAGGATGAGCTGCTTTCTTCAGGCAGACACTTGCAGTACCTCTGCCTTCCTTCACTGAAGGGCTGCTTCCACTGGCTAAACTTGCCTGAAGAAAGTCTCACAATTTCCCCTAAAACACTGCTGTTGAGAGACTTGGGACCATACATTTGATTTAGCATGGTAAGAAACTCCCAGGTTCATATAAGAACTTTCTAACATGAAGCTGCTCTTATCTAAACTTCAGCCAATGTGCAGGCATGTTCAGAAGCCATACAGTGCCTATCTTTTAACTTCACACATCTGAAGACACTAAAATAATATAATAATATAATAATAATAATAAAGTCATAGAATAATCATATAAAACATTGTGAACATCCACTGCTGAGGTCCGTAAAAGCTACAATAATCTGTTTCTTTCTATGCAGATTTCCTGAAATTGTCTAATATCTGAATGTGTAACTTGTACATAATCTGTAAAAACTAAGCACACGTCCATTGCTAGCAGTAGATGAGCATTTACAGATCTGAACTGAAAAATACTTAGGAACTGGGAGATGCTGGATTTGAAGCTGTCATTGCAGTTTTATCTTGTAAATGCTCTAAAGAACAGAGTGTTTCTTGCTCCACTTCCCACCTCCCTCCCCAGGCAGGCTGAGCTTTTCTTCCTTCTCTTTTCTCTTTTCTCTGTGGACTTCCAGAGCTGCTGGTTTTCAGTTTGCACAAGGGCAAGCAGGGACGAGCTCTGTGCTTGCTTTCATGCACCTGGCATGCAACCCCTTTGTGTTACTGTGGATACATTTGCTCTTCACTTCCTAAAAGTGAAGAGAAGAGGCAGCAGGGGAGAAGGGGTGAGAGAGGGTGTTTTTGCATTGTGGTTTTCCCCCAAAGCCTGTGGTCAGGCAGCTGCAAGTCCTATGAGAGCACAACTTAAAAATGACAGCAGGAGTGCCTTACTAAGAGCAGAAAAGAGCCACATTGCTTGCAAGGACTAAAAGCCTCATTGCCCTTATCTCAGTTTTCAGAGCCACTGAAGCCCTGTGTCTTTCTTCCTCCTGTTTGCTTAATGTATTGGGAAACTGATGCTGAGCAGCTACAAATGTTCCTGTCTTCTTGGGGCATGTACAGCATGGCCTGCAGTCCCCTCCCTCCCTCCCTCCCTCCCTCTGGAGTGTGGGGGCACAGCCTGTGCTTATTTAACACCCTGCTCTCAGGCTGCACATCCCAGGAATGCTCCCAGCAGCTGCCCCCAGGAACATGACTCTGTTATTGATGCTGCTCCCACTCCCACTGTGCTGTGTGGGTCCAGAGCCTGCTGTGGGTTTTCCCTTGGGTGAGTGACTCAAGTGGCAATAAGAGTCAGCAGCTGTGCTGGATGCTGACTGCCACAGCAGTTTCCACTAGATTAACCCTGGAGGACTGCCAGTGAGACAGAGGGTCTGGCATGCTGCTCTCTGGGCTCTCACATCCCTGCAAGGTGGCCTGAGTCCCTTGCCTTGAGATGACTTCCAGCCTTCCTCTGAAGCATCAAGCAGCTCCCACAAAAATAGGAGCATTTCTGTAGGAGGGACTGTGGAAAATCACTGGACTTGAAGTTAAAACTAGCTAGCAGCACCACTGTTTCCATCCCTCACTGGAAGAGGGTGGGATGTGCTCTGAGCACAGTCACAGAGCAGGTCTTGCAAATTAAATGATGGTTGTCCTCTCCTGTGATACCCAGCAGAGTCCAGGGAGATGCAGCCTGGGTCTGGGCAGCTGTGTACCCAGCAGTGCCTGCTTAAAGGTAGCCCCTAGACAAACAGATCTAAGTTCCTACCTCACCCTCTGGCCAGCATTGCAGTATTGGTCAGGGCCCAGAGATCTGAGCAAAGGTGACATAAGGACACACCTTTTCCATGATGTTCAACAGAAAAGAAAAAGCCAAGGCCTGAAAGTGGGGACAAGGGGTGAGAATTTCAGCAGAGCCTTTGAACTACCTTTCAAAGTCCAAACTTTCTGTAATTTTTATTTTATTTTATTTTATTTAAAGACATCTGAAGTGTGGGATTTTCAAATAAGAAAGCAGTTATTTGAGCTCCCTGATGCTCACACAGAGAGGCAGGAATTACCTGTTTGACTTGATAGCAGTGGGTGAAGCTACATTTCTTTTTTATATTGGTTACACCTCTGTAGGCACTGCTGCTGGTGCCTGCAGCAGAGAAGGCTGTGTTTGAGTTCTGTGCTAGGCTGGCTGCAGCAGGCACAGAGGGAGACCTGCAGAGGGAGGGTTACAACAACAGGGCACTGTCTGAGTGCTCTGAAGAAGGGCAAGCAGTCTGCAAACTTCTGGGCAACTTAAAATCGTTTAAAGGACAGAAATGAGAGTGGATCGGGCTTTTCTTTTTTCTTGCAGAAGGGAAGTGTGATGAGCTCTGAGGTGAACAGAAGTAAGTAAACTTTTCCCTGATATTGTGTAAGTCTTGTCCCAGGGTCAGATGCATCTGGTGGGAATTTATACTGCAAGTAACTGTGCCTTTCTGTGGGAGGTTCCTCCCCTGAGACATTCCTGAGGGATTAGTCAGATTTGAATGCCTCAGAAAGAAATGTGTACTATGGCTTCTGGAGAGAAAAGAACAGAAATGAACCCGAGCAGAGGGAGCTGCCCATCCTGGCTGAGCAGGCTGTCCATGGCTGGCTCTGCCCACCCACAGAGTGTGTGCAAGTCAGACTCAGCTCTGAAAAGATAAATCCTCTGTGCTGCTCAACAGAAAACAAAACTGGGGCTTCGAGATGGGGATGAGGGTGGGAAGTAAGTTGCACCAAGCTGGGCAGGAGTGTTGATCTGCTGGAGGGCAGGAAGGCTCTGCAGAGGGATCTGGACAGGCTGGATCAAAGGGCTGAGGCCAATGGTGTGATATTCAGTGAGACCAAGAGCTTGGTCCTGCACTTGGATCACAATAACCCCATGCAGTGCTACAGGCTGGAGCAGAGTGGATCAATAAAAGGTTCTGTAGTTTCCAGGAGGAACAGTAATTCCAGAGAGGAAAATTATTACTATTCCATCCCTTTACAGACCAGTGGGTAAATTTACTCATGTTTGAGTACTTGAATTAACAATGTGGAAGTACCGCATCTCTTTCTAATTTTGGAAAAGTATGTTGGTAAATCAGAGACATCCAGCGCTGTGGCCTGAATGTTTTTCTGGGTGTATTGTGGCTGTTGGGTGGGAATAAATGTGTGATTTCTAAGTACAAAGAAAGATATGATCTATTAGCATAAAATAATGGGAAATTGTTTTAAATGAAAACTCAAACTTGGTGTTTAGAGCTTGGTAAAAAATAAAACAGACCAAAAATCACTACCACCACTATAACTGGCTTTTTGGGCTGGAAACCAAAACTGCATTTAAGACACGTGAAGCCTCAGGGATCTTTCCCCAGGGTAGGTGGTGTTACACTGTCCATCTGCCCTCTCTGCCCCACTGAGAAGCCACCCACTGCTTGGCTGTGGGCTGACTTTGGAACATGGAAGCAATTTTGTTTGAGGTCAGCTTGACTAATCAGCCCAGAGAGCTGGGTGTGTCTGTACATCCTTGGAGAAACACCATGAGATTTTATTGTCCTCTGAATGCAGAATCATGGACCATTCATTAAGAAATTAACCCTATGCAAATTTGCACTTGCCAGTGGTGAGAGAAGCATCCAGCTGCCTTTTGTTGGGCAGCTAAACTGATGGCAACAGATTTAGGATGCAGAGAGGAAATGTTTGTTACCTGTGCTGATGTGAAGGGTCTGCTCTTTCCTAATGAGATCCAGGAATCCTTAAGGAGCTCCCAGGGAGGCATCAGCAGCCACTGATCACAAAAGAAGTTTTGACTGTTTAGTCACTTGTTGAAACCAAGTATGTTGGCTTCAACAAATTGGGCAATATTGGAAATGGGACTGAATAGTGGGGATGGAGTCTTGTAATAAGCTGCTGCCTATTCAGGACACTCTTCTTGCTCACTCTCTCTTAAAAGCAAAAGTAGACTGTTTTATCCAAAATGGGGGGGGGATGGTGTTGGGGGGTGAAGTCAGAAAATCAACATCTCTGAAGTAGATTTCCTATTTTCTGGCCATCTGCTTTTGCTGTTAGGGCCACATCACTGGCATACAGGGGACCTTCCTGCTCCCCAAGCAGGGAGTGTGTATCAGAGACCAAGGAGGGTAAAACTCTTCTGGTGGAGGCCAAACCACCCTCTTCCTTGTTGGTGTCTTTGGGCCAGGATTTGGCAGATGAGGTCCATTCAGGCTCAGAAATCTCAGCTCTTTGGCAAAAAAACATGGCGAGGATCCACCTTGGGTCAGTATTTCAAGTGTATTGTTTAATTAGAGAAGTAAGTTATTGCATAGGGTAAGGCAGCATGGCACAACAGATAAAAAACTTGGTTTTGCTTTAATTCAGGCAAATGAGATTTTCATGTTAACATGTTAATTTAATCTTAGCATTGCACGATCCTCAGTCACTGCCTTTCATAAAGTCTAGGAGGAAAAGTCAGAGACAGAAATAAAAAAACTTGGGAAGGGCAGGCAGTTAAAACTGGTGGCTGTGAACTGAGATGGGAGGTGGAAATCAGGTGCCACTAAGCTTGGGGCAGGGTCAGGTTAATGTGTATGGTCTGACCAAGCCCAAGAACCCACCAAAGAATGAAACAGGAGGACAAACATCAATTCTTTTGTGTTCTTCTACTCCCATCCAACCCCAGGGCAGCAAAGGTGATACCCTGTGTGAGGGCACTGTCCACTCACTTTCCCTTATTCACTTAGTTACAGAGGTGACACTATGGTTTGGATCTTGACTTCCAGCTGCAACTGCCATGGAATTCACACTCTTCTTCCCACTGATTGCACTGGTGGAAAAAAAGTGCTGCTTGAGAAAACAATAAATATCACCCAGCTTCCAACTATCTCTGCAAAACAAACACTGAGAAAAGTACTTAAGATAGATTGAAATGGTTGGGTTTGACTTTTATGGGGCTGCTTCTGCCACATATTTATCTTACAAAACTATTTTGAAGTGGATTGCTAAAGGAAAACAAACTGGCTTTGTTCTGAAAATGCTTAAATAGCCTCTCTTAGAAGCTTGCTGGACTTTACAAAGGTTTTGCCCTGAAGGGAAATCTTAGTAAAATCCATCATTCAGAAGGCTGTTTTGCATTTCAGTGGACTCAGGTTTTCTGGTGTAAAATCTTTCCAGCTTTCTTTGGCCAGCCCTACTGAAAGCTGTCAGTGGTGATTCCTGATGCCAGCAGTGGCCTTGTGGGGCTGTGAAGGGAGCTCTAAGAAGTGCTTATCAATGCATTACCACTGCTTCAGAAAAAGATTTACTACTTTACCTTCAAAGCAGTAATGGGGACATCTTGCTGTGTCAACATGATGTGTTTTGTTCATTTAACATCATTTGTTAAAGGAAAGCAATTCTGAATTCTGCAAGTCGAGTAATTCTTAAGTCTTTTCACCCTTATGCAGGCTTGCAGTGGACATACATGGTTTTTCCTTCCTATTGCTTCCCAAGCTGCAGTCACAAGTGGTACCCAAGCAATATTTCCATAGGCTGGGTTGGGGTCTGGAACAGTGAATCTCATTTCCAGTAGGCCTCAAGGCAGGTGTTAACACTGGGATGTTGCCCATGTCCTAGCACATTTCAGCTCTGTGCTCTATGGAGTGGGTTTTTTTGTTTTTTTTTTTTTTTAAAGACTCTGCTTATGTGTTTCTTAAAAACACTGAATTGTTTCTCAGTTTGCAGTGATAACTATCCTTCCCTCTCCTTCTGCTTTTAATCCATGAACATGTAGATGCAAATTATTAATTTTGCAGCATCTTAAAACAAAACTCTTCATTTCATGACAGTGCAACACACCTCTCCTATGCAGCAAAATCTGCAGAACCTCTGGCCCTGCCATTCCACAGTAATCCCAGAGAGCTCTGATTTTTCCTTGATAACAGGACTTGTTCTAACATTTTCTAGCTATTTTAAGTTTGGGGTTTCTGTCATTAAATATGGATATTTTATCAATCTCTTCTGTTTTATATATATATATATATAATAAAAGTTTTGAATTAAAATAATAACTTCTTAGAAGACGCCCAGAGAATACTTGAGGTGAATGGCAAATCTGATAAAGGCAGTGTGCTAGGGAGGTCTAGTAAATAAGCACCTTATAAGCATGATGATCAGTGGAGAAAGGTTTGGAATCACTGCCTCTAATTTAGCCCCTGAATGTTCCCTGTCCAACAGACTCATGTTCTGCCATTACTGAGAAATGGTTATGACATAATCTTTTTTTTTTCTGCAGATATCTTCTATTGCTGGAGCCTGCTTGGCTTCACACCTGTCAGTGTGTGCACACCACATAGAGCCAAGCTTGGCACTGTGAGTGCAACTCCAGACAAACCACACAGGAAAGGAAGGAGGAAAAGCGTTTTCTCTCTGAAAAATTGCTTTCTCATGCACCTAGCCATTCTGAGTTTTGATACAGGCTTCCACCTGATGCAGTGTATGTGCATTAAACAGCCTGTGTGCTATCACAGACTGTCAATTGCTGATTAATCACACCACCAGCCTGGACATCCACCCAGTCTGAGCTCAGCTTCTCCATGTGATTGATGGTGATGGATGTGTGCATGCTGACAGCACCAAGTATCACATCCTTGGGAATTCAGAGCAGGAGCTACCACACTGTATGTGGTGCAACTTGCTCCAACCTAGATAAACTGTTTGAGGGGTTGTACGTATGTGTAAACGTTTGAGCAAACATGATAAGAGAAAATAAGGATTTAAATGAGCAATGTCCTGCCCTGTATAACAATAAAACAAACAAATCAAAATCCCTTCTTCTCCCCCACATTAATCTCTTTTCTCCTCTTGTTCATTTTAACAAGTCTGTCCTTGGTACTGCAGTGGCTTGTTTACAGCTTAGCAAAGTTTGCCCCTGTGTAGCATTTCAAGTAAAGCAATTTAATGGCCCATTGGCTAAATGCTGACTAACCTACTTTGAATGCAGTGGGAGGTAAGGATTGAGCATAAACTCAGCAAGGACTTCTGCACAGCATCCCGTGACACTCACATCCTTGCAGTTTAGTGGGAGCTATTTACCCATGTGGGGCTGTTTCATGCTCTGCGTGACAACTATTTTAATATTTTGTTGCATTGAAACAGCATTACTGAGGCCATTCCTCAGTTTTCACTTGTCAGGCTTTGTGCTTGGCCCTGCACAAAGCGTGGCCTCTTTGAGATGCCATTCATCGACACGCTCTTCTCTGCTGACCTCTGTCTGTGTATGACTGGGAATTGTGCGGGATGTTACAAATTCATTCCCTATTTGGCTGTAGATAGGAATCACAGGCAAGCACACATGAACAGTTACTGTGTAGGTATGGTCTTCCACAGCTCAGCTTGGGCTGGAAATATCCAAAAGCATGCAGGCCTGTAGCCAGCTGCTTTTCAGTGACAACATGATTAGGTTATTTAACTTCCATCCCCTTGGCAGCACAGGAACCTCAACTCTGACCTAACAGCAGGCAGCAGAAAGCAGTGATGCTGTCACAGGGCTCCTGGCAGGCACCTGTGCATCTCTGTGCCATTCTGCCTCTGCTTTGATAGATCAGAGTTGATGTGCAAAGACAGAGTCCTGCTGTCCCTGCCTTTGGATGGCAGAGCTCATTTCTGGAGTCTGCCTGGAGAACACAGGGCTAAGTAATGCTAAGGGCTAAGCAAGTGGCACATAGCAGGTGCACAGGGAAGGAAAACCTGCAGGAAGCCAGTATGGCCTTTCCTAATCACCCTCCTGCTGAAGCTATGGGTGAGAGCCCATAGAGCTTAGATTCATGGACTGCACTTACAGTTTATACCTATACTTTTCTCATGTCTCTTCTGCTTTAGTCTTCATCTGTATTTTAATTCACCAGGGCCTACAGGTGACAGGATGAGGTTTCTTCACGCGCCAGGGGGTGCCTTTGGGCCTTTTCTATTTTTTCCTATGCAGCTTTCACTCTGAGGAGGAAATACATGGTGAAAAATTTTTACTTTTTTTAGCCAGGGTGACTATAGGCTAGTTTATAATACAATCCCAAATCTAAACTGTTAAGAGGTTTTACTATGCCTGCTATGCCTTTTTAATGATAAGAAAACATGGGAATTTTATGCTAAAGTTTCGTTTTGTTCTATTCAGTTTTGTCTCCTTCACTACTTTTGAAAGTCGGTTGAAAGCTCCCTGAATTAACATTCATTGAAATCAATACCAGTCTGGGGGAACTGGTCAAGGTTCATAGAATAAACAAACACATCTCTCTTCTTGGAATATTTTTCAAGGAGCTGTGCTTTGGCTTAATCACAGAGAGACACAAAGCATAAATATATGCATGGAACACAAACGTTATCTGTACCAGAGCCGTAGACACCCTGATAATCAGATGCCCAGCTGTAACAAAGTTAAAAACTCCACTCAAATTTAGCAACTCACCTGCCAGTTCAGTGACTTCACCTGCAGAGTTTACCAGTACTCCTAATTCACATGAGTAAAGAGCCAACCTGATAAATGGGAACTTCATTATAAATAATACAAGTATATTTGGTATTCCAGAGAAATTATCTTATTTGGGCTCCATCATTTGCAACACACACACCTTTTCAGCAAAGTCAAACCTATTACAAAATGAGAGCAGTAAATAATAAAACAATATTTCACTGAGGGACAAGGTACCTGACCAAGAATTAAAATGTATCATTTAGACTTCAGTAGTAGTCAGTCTATGTAGTAGTAGCCTGCCAAAACATGCTACAAACCTGTGTGAAAGAGGTTATACAATAGATAAATCATAGTATTTTGCCCTTTTTTATTACTTATTTTGTCCATATCTTTTTTGTGATTCTAAGCTTTTCTTCGTTTAAAATACTTTAAAATTTCATTGAAAAATAGTTTCTCTGACTGCATAATCTCACAATTCTTCCTTCCACTAAAGCTCTCAAAAAAGAAAAAAAGTGGCAAAGGAAAATACAACAGTTATGACAAGTCCTATGTATTTTACATAAAATTTAGTCATCTAAGACTCAGAATTGGATAAAGAGTGAATTTTAGGCAATCTGATGTGTGTTGTGAGTTTAAAAACTTTACTTTAAAGACTGAGTTAACTCACAAGTCTGTTATGTTGGGAAGATAAAAGTGGTTAAGGAATACTTTTACATGCAATTAAGGTTAATCACATCCAAAAAGGCAATCTGGTTAGGTCCATTTTGAGAGTTCTCCCCAAATATGACCTCAAACATTTTTAGTGGTGCATTTGAGTTTTTTGTATACTTCACACATTTCCTGAATCAAAAATAAATGTTTGTATTTATAAGACAATTTTCTGTGCTGTGCCAAAGGACTTTCAAGAATCTCAGAACACAGGCTGAGAAAAGCTGTGTGTCAAAAATAAAAGCATACTGAACACTGATGTAAATTCTCTCATTAGTAATGCTACTATAGCAAAACACTTGTAAAGACTTGGGTAAAATTTGGAACTGTGAGAAACACATTATATGTGAATGCAACAACATATAGCATCAAAAGTCCTTTATGAAAACAATTGCAAAAGCTTGCTTTAGGGAATCAAGTTATTTTTTTCTCTCCTTCAAAAGGAGAGTCAAACCTTTGTGCAGTATTTAGTCAGTAAAACATTAAGGCCATTACACCCTTGTACCAGTGAGATTAAACTGGCCAGTAATCTCTGTCTTGTGGTTCTGTGTATTTTTGTGCTATGTTGCAGCATGAGGGGAACTGCAACATCCCAAACCTTCTCACCTCTCTGTCACTGGTACTGAGATCAAAGTGAAACTGGCACACAAGATTTCCACACGTGTCTGGCAAAAGGCAAATTAGAAAGCAAAGCCATTAAACTAGAGCAAAAGGAGAGGAAATAAAGTTGTATCACTGATCTGTTCTTGTTTTCCTTTTCCCCCCACCTCAGGGTAAAGCATAAGCACCGTAAAGATTTAAATAAGCCATTTCATCATAAGGGATTCAATACTTGCCACACCATTAGCTGGTATGAAATAGTTAACACTGCAGAAATCTGTAAAAAAAAAAACCAGCCCAGATTAATCTGTTCCCAGTGCAGAACTTTCTATGAAGGTTCATTAGAGGAAAATTAGAGAGAAAACTCAGTACATTCTATAGAGGTAACTGAATACATGGCAATCCATCAGGACCCAAAAAGCTGCTTTTTGTAGATTCAGTACTAATTCTTCTGATAGAATTCTACTTCAAATATCTCTATAAAATTTTCCATTGATTAAGCTAAGCTTTCTCCTAAGGCATCTTACTGATTTTGCAAAAAGAGTTCATTTCCATTTCAGCAATAATATAAGTAAGCAGTAGTCTGTTACAAAAAGTTAACCCCTGATGAAACCACTCAACTGGTACCAACACAGAAATATTCTCCACACCTCAGACATGGTTTTGAAGTTTGGTCTGACTTTCTATCCCTTAGCACTAGGAAAAGGAAAAATCAAAATATTCCTGTTAACTGTAACCATTGTCTAATGGATCAGCAGAAGTGAAGAACAGGAAGTTCAAAGCAGCCAGTAACAGTGATCTGCATTTTGATAACCCAGTTACCAAATAGGTTATATATAGTCAATACAGTCAATGCAGAAAACTGGGCACTACTGTGGGAAGCTAAACACTGCATTAGAGCTCAGGGTGTTGCTGCTAAAGAGATGATGCTAAAAACACCAACTAGAAGAAAAATACTTGCCTTGGATAGGATTAGCTGGCCCTAGAAGGCACCAGTCCTCTCATCTGTACTCCCTCTTTAGTAGCTCCAGTGGCACCAATTTTCTCTTTTCTCAATTAGGTTTTGTTGTTCCAGACAAAACACTGCTGTAGCCACAATAAACCCTTATTAAAAGAACAAGCCAAAACACTTTTACATTTAGTGACACTGATCTTTAAGCATCTGGTGTCACATGTTTATATATGGAATCTGTGCTTCCATGCATCAGCAGAGTTAACACCCTTCAGAATATGCTTCCAAGAAAAATTCTTCCCACAGCATTTCAGGTACCTAATACTCCTTAGTGTAATTTGATGTTTAACACAGAGCATCCTCTCCTGCACCAAGTATGCAAAAAAACAAAAAAAACCCCCTAACAAACAAAAACCAAACAAAAACCAAACAAAAACCAAACAAAAACCAAACAAAAACCAAACAAAAACCAAACAAAAACCAAACAAAAACCAAAAACACCCCCCCCCCCCAAAAAAAAAAAAAAAAACCCACCCAAAAAAACAAACTCCAATAGACTACAGAGATCTACTTGAGTGGAATTCTTACTTTCCAAAACCTTTACCAAGGTCTAACTAGAGCAACTTGAATGGTGTGAAAACACCATTATTTGAGTTTAGTCTATGACAAAAAGAGCCTGGCCTAAGCATTCAACCAGGTTTTAACATCTTATTCTGAACCATGGATTACAATTTCTAAGTTATGGAGTTCTGTGTTGTGATGCCCAAAAGATAGGCTGGAAATAAACCCCCATAGACCAATGTCTATACAGCAGATATTTGTTTCTTGCAGCACTGGTGGTGAGGGGGATTTCTCCACCTTTGCCAAGTGCTGTGGTGTATTTATGCAGTAGGTATTGCTTAGTATCACTGTGTCACTACAACACCATCACATACACACTGGAACTAATTTACATAGCATGATCTCATGGTTATTAGATAGTTCTTTTGCACTGCACTTGTGCCTCCCCAATTTGGGGGTCATCAGGGGTCTTTGAAGGCTTCCAAGGTCCTCTTTGCACCTGAACTTTTCAACTGTGTCTTGTTACAGTGCTCCTTAGTTTGTCTGGTCTTAACCAGCCTGAAGCCTCTATTCTGCAGCTAATTGGCTTTACATTTGCCAATTTCTCATTAGTACTATACTTATTTATCTCTAAAGCCATTTACCTGGGGCATTTTTTCTTTTTTCCTCTACTCAGCATTAAGCAACTACTTAACCATATACTTGCCATTACATTGTATAGAAAGCTATGATTCAGTTTATATAGGTACAAAAAGGATGATTCAGTTTATCTTGATTTCAGGTTATATAGATAAATAAGCAAATAATTATTTAGGTTATATTGATATCAGCTTATACAGACACATCCAGTTACATTGATATCTTGTGACTCAAGCTATATAAGCACTTTGTAATCTAAGTTATATAGGCATCAGTTACAAACACTGTCCTATGCTCTAACATCTGTGAAGTTCCCAGGTTCTTTCAGGTGTATACAACCCTTGGGCCAGAGAAAAGAAAGAGGCATAACTCATTAAGGGGCTGAATTACATTAGTCTCACTGTACAACTGGTGCTGTGCAAAGTGTGAGAGTTTTAAGCATGTTTATGACTCTCCTGCACAGAAACACAAAGCAATGGCCTGACAAACCGTGAGAAGGGCAATGCTTAGAGCAAAGTACTGAAAACAGGTAAACTCAAGAGGTCAGGAGATACCAGTAAAATGAACTTTATTTCAAAGCTCATTAAAAAGCTTCACAATAACACTAACAGATTTAGCATTTCCTTCATTTTATGTACCCCACATGAAAAATGTATTGTTTAGCAAGAGATGAAACGTAAGCGTTTCTGCATGCTACTAACACATTTCACCATCTCATTACCTGATAAGTACTTTGGACTGCAACAATCAAAAACCTCAGGACAGAAGGGTTTTTTCTGCAAAGTCCTTATGAAGGGGACAGACACTGGCTTTTTCTGACATACCCGATTAGATGTCCAGACAAAAGAAAACTACCTTGGCATCTACAAATGCCTACGAGTGTTTTGATTACAACCTTTTAAAGGAGCAGTACATTTCAAAGCAAGAGCTTCTTTTCATCTTTAGTGATGCAAATGGTTAAATACTGCACAGAAGCTTAGTATGAACTCACAATTCCACAGGAATCTGAAAGTTACCAAGGCAATTTTCCTTTTAGGATAGTCATGACCAACACTTACTCTTCTTCCTCCCACAACATAACATATCCCAGACAAGTCTTAAGAAAAAAAATATAAATAGTTTCCAAAACAATGCATTCCCACCCCCATCACATATGACAGCCAAAACATCTTCTGTCATGGGATGAAATAATTTGCTGCAAGTGCAGTGGCTTAGTCCAGGTCCATGTTAATGGTGTTTTGATCACTTGGATGACATTCGCCATTTTGCTGAGGCATTTCAGAATTTTTGTCATCTTCTCCCATGTCTTCAGTTTTGTAATCACTCTGTTCACTTAATGGGTTTTCCTCCTTGGGAGAGTCAACTTTTGGTTTTGGTTGTGTCACAACGGGCTCACAGACATTGTTTAACTCCTAAAAAAATGGAAAAGATATGGGCAGAATATATATTAAGGAGCAACCAGCTTCACTAGTGCCAAAAGCCTTGTGTCCATAAGACTGCTTGAAACTGGCCTCTGCATTTGGTCCCCTGAGTCCAAACTGACAAGTACTTACTGTACCCTGAAATACATTAATTGGTATACTTTCTGATGTTCTGTGGGCCAAATTCAACTAAGTATTTTGGACTTCACATTTTTTTTTTTCAATACTATTTTGTCTCTCAGTAAAACAGTGAAAAACAACCTGAGTTTAAGGTGACAAAGACAAAACATCAATGAGCTCCACAGAATTGTATCCAGAGCTCCTCTGCTTTTTACTGGATCTCCTTCTTTTCATACTTTCTACCTTCCAAGAATACTAGAGCAGCAAGATGAAACTGGGGAAGACAAAAGGCACAGACACCAGTCTACTTTTAGCACCAACCTCTAAAGATAGTTTCTTATGCTACTTACCTGTAACTTTGCCTTAATTTCATTTGAATGCACAGCTGGATCCTGATCTAAGCTCTTCTTAGCCTGTGCACTCACAGCATTATTCATCCACTCTACCACTTCACTAACACACTTCTCTACTTTCATCATTTCCATCTCATCAATATGGATATACTTCTCATCCTGTCCAAGTACAAACATTTTATATTAGTTAACAGTGTCAAATGTTAAAAATGTAATCAAGTTATGCCAACAAGTCTATAACAATTATTTATAACTTACAAATCTCTTCTAATGGTCAAAATAAATACAAGTTAGCCACAAGGGAGACCCATTGCAGCAAGAGACAACAGGAAATAGATGACAATATAAAGCTTCCTTTACTCAAATGAACAAGAAATCTGGTTCACACAGAGCATAGAAGTTTCACAAAAGGGTCATTAAAAACTTAAAATGTCAATAAAATTACAGTGAAAATTTAACAAGTCAATAAAACAACATTCTTAACAAAGATGATTTAAAAAAAAATTCCCTCCCATTCTAGAGGGGCTACCTGCACCCAAGGTAGTTTAAGACATTAGGATTCTGATGGAGAGGGAAAGGATCAGAGTTTTCAACTTTAGCATTCCCTAAAATGCCACAATTACATAATTAACTACTATCAAGAGAAGGACCTGCCAGCAACACAACCAATGAATCCATCTTTGGAATTCTTAAATAAAACCAAGTTTAAAATAGACTATGATGCTAGTTATTTCACATATAGCACTACTAGCAATTTCACTTGATTTTGTAATCTATAGCTGTAAGGACATAATTGTTTCTGATGCTAAGTCTCAGATCGAATTAGTTTGAATGTAGTGAGCTGTCCTATTAAGATTCCTTAAGTTGAAATCCAAGGAGCAAATTTTCAGGCAGGATTGCTCATCAAGAATGTAATCTACAAATACGAATGGAAATCACAACCTGCCCCCCGCCCCCGAAAATAAAACAAACAAGAAAACACAAAATACCAAACCCCAAATACGCACATATAATAAAATTGTGTTTTCTGCTTTATCTGCAACTATGTTTTACACTAATGCTTCTCACCATACAATAATTCTCATCCCTGAAAAAACTGGAAGAGGAGCACATTTCTAAAAAACAGATCAGTTTTTTAAAGGCCAAGAATCAGACCACAAGTCTAAACTCTTCATAAGAGCATCCTCTTCAGCCTGAAAACATCCAGAAGTATCAAGCAACTGAAGAAATGACACTGTGAGAGATTTTTTTTGAGTACTGGGAAATATTTTTGGTGCTAAATTTGTGACCTATATAGCAGTAGATTGCAGCTCATCTGAAAGTGCATTTGAAGCCCCTCCAGCCAATGAGCCTCACAGAAGCACTGTGGCTAAAAAAAGGTCACTTACTTTATTCCTGAATTCCCCAGCTATTGTAGCATAGTACTGGAGCCTGTGTCCCAGTTCTTGTAATAGCCTTGGTCGTTCCTCTGCTTCTTGATAGCGCATTTCAATTGGAGTACCTAATTTCTAGAAAAAGCAATTTGTACGTGGTTTATGTGATTCATTAACTTTCATTAATGTTGTTTGGCACGGTGTTTTGGAAATTTTGCTTTTTGGGCATATTAACAGGCCTACCTTTAAATTCTCTAATTTTTCTACATAGACCTGCTTTGCTTCATCCTCACCCTCTTCATACAGCCAGCCTTCTGTCTCTGCTAGGAGGGCAGAGAATCCCTGCAGATCCTGTGTGTCAATATAATTCAACACATCAAACATCCAAATACACACCAATCCAGCATGTTTGTCTTGAAGTAACACAGAGGTAAATATACACATTAATCCTTAGCCTCCTGTATAAAAATCTAATTTCTACTGCAGCTTTTGCCTAATTAAGTTACTTAAAACATGCCAGCTTCTGGACTGAGAAACACACCTACAACAAAGGTAGCATTTATAGACTTCTGTCCTTGAAGACCCCTAGGCCAATGCTTGGGGTACAACTCTAATTCATGGTTTTGGTTACACATAAAGCAACACAGCTTCCCCTTCCAGTCACCAGCTTGAATTGGAAACAAAACTTTACTCCATTTGTGACAATACCTATATTCAGGGTATTTGATATACCTAAACCTAATTCTGGGTTAGTCACTGCCATCATTCAAATGAAGTTCTGGTTTTGCAGCTATGTCCAGAGCGGCTTTGAGAAAGTTTAACCAAGGTACACAAAACAGATATTTGATATCAGTATTTTCAGAGAAGTTCCTGAAACCATAACCTACCTTTTCACAAACAAACTTTTCATATGGTCCAGACAACTTGTCCCTGAACTCGTATACATATTCCTCCACTGCATTCTTTGCATCATTTCTTTCTTTCTCCAGCTTATCTTGCATAATCATCTTTCCCTGTATACCACAGAAAATATTTTAATTAAAAAATAACAATGTTCAAACAGCATTCTACAAAGCACAGCTCCTGTAAAGTCTCCCAGAGGCCTTGGCTCACCTAACTGTTGAAATTCTCATTATTACGCAGTAGACTCATCTGAAGAAATGGGTTGTACTTCTTACAACAGTTTAAATGAATCTGTGATGTCATTCCACAGATCAGTGCTCTGATACTAATTGCTATAAAGGACACTTCAATCTTTCTGATAAACATTTGTCAGTTCTGTGTTAGAAGGCAAACAGTATGTTAGCTCATTGTTAATTGAGCCCACACTCCAGGGTGACAGTACAAGAACAGAGGCTGCCTTGAGAAGCAGGTGACTGGTTAATAACTGCACACAAGAAAGCAGTCAAAACCACACTAACTCACCTCTGTTTCAATATACATATTGAGAAGATCTTTTCCTAACTGCCAAACCAAGTTAGCTTCAATGGGTAGTTCCACATTCTTCACTTTTATCTTGGGTTTTTTAGCTTCTGGGGGCTGATCACCTTTCTTCTCATTTGTCTGAGTTAGAAAGAAGAAAAATAAGGTAATTTTCCTGACTTTTTTTCTGACAAAGTACCACTATGATGAAAAAGACATTCAGAGGAAGAACAGACAAAGGCTTTTCCATGTTCTTTTAAAATCTTCAAAATATACTCATGAGGCACTTTCTTTTTGAGGATTCCACCTCCTATCCTAGTCTCCTTACAGTCTGTTTTGAGACAGTAAGCACTGAGCTATAGCAAGGACATTCCTCAGACACATGGTGTGTTAACAGATTTTCCAGAAGTGTCCATCTGTAACGTAACAGTTCACTAAGGATGCTGACAGTGGCTAAGATTTTAACCCAAAGCATTTTTCATCTCATACAGATGAAAAAACAAAATCACTAGCAATAATATGCAGGCCAATGTTTCACATTGATTATCTCCTTTCAGGTTTATGAATTCCTGATCCCAGCTTCCCTCAGCAGGCCTAAGAAGTTCGGCCTCTAACTGCTGTTTAAATTGAACTGCCTTCAACCCAAATAAACTAGTTGTACAACACTGCAAGAAGATAGGGAAGTGGCAGAGAAAGGCTTCTTGCAGGAATCCTTTTGCAAACTTTGCCCAAAAACCATCACAAGATAGACATTTTTCACTATAGTAAAGATGTGAAAATGAAAAGGTTCCAACACCAAGTTCCTTTTCCTGAAATATGTCACCATTTTAAAAGTCATTATATAGGATAACATTTTCAACAGAGTTAAAGGGTCACTCACTTTCTTGACATCTGGGATTTTGTTTTCTTCAGAGGGAGGTTCTGATGAAGGGGGAGACTGTGACGTTTGCTGACCATCAGTTTGTACCTGGGACTGTGTTCCAGCCTCACTGTTCTCTTGCTGGATATTTTTCTGAAATGAAAGCCCAGGCACAAAGGATGTAGAAGGCATGTGCACTTGCATTTAAGTATAGGGCACTTCACTCCTGACGCACATACGGTACAAAGTGCCCTACAAAGCATTCTGTGCACACGCAGAAAGACACACGCTTCAGCTATGGAGATTCAGACTAGCTGCAAGTTCAGAAGGACTTCATGAAAGTGTTACCAGTGCCAGGCTTGCTGCACAATACTTGTGTGCGTGTGTGCACATGCTACCACTTTCTCTCATAAAAAGGGGCTTTTAATTTATTGAGTCATAATGTTTAAGTTTTTCCCCCTCAGAAAACTATTAAAATATCAATTAGACTGTAACAGTGTGTGTTATTCCCCAGTGCTCCACTCTCCTTCAATGCTGCAGAAAACAACTCAGCTTTTCCCTTCACAAAAAGTTTCAAACAACATTACTGATACAAAGGATTACATACAAATCCTTTCATCACAAAGGGCATGGATGATTAACAATCCAAATCTAGTTTTCCTGTTTGGAACAGCTGGATAACTATGGCAGCTATAAGCAACCCCACCCTCAACTGACCTGCTGCTATTTGGCACTTCACACAGTAACTGATTTTGAAATCCACACACTTGCAAGATAGCACAAATTGTCTCCTGTTCTTGTAAAGACATTTTTGACAGTTACACATCTTAAAATTAATCTCTTTTTGCTTCCTTAGAGGAAGGTATTTTTCTTCCAGAGTACGTAACAGCAGAACACACTTTCATCAATCAGTAAGGACATTCACACACAAGAAAGGTCAACTTACATCACTGAAGTTTTCAATAGGCCTCTGGTCCTGAGCTTCCACTTCAGTCTCAACACTGACATCTTCACACTCTTCACTTTTAACTGGTTCTACCATAGATGCAGTGGACACACTGAAAATGCCATGAGTGTTGACACGGACTTTCACTTTGACTTTAGACTTCTCTCCATCTTTCTGGGCTGCCACATTCTGGATAACATACCTACCTAAAACCAAAAGAATCAAAACTCACACAGTGGAATTAAGTAGGTAATATTACAGAGCCAGGAAACAGCTCCCTTTTTCATAGACAAACTGTTTTCTAAATATTTGAGAAAGCCTCTGTGCTAATCTCATAGTCCCTCAAATTAAATCAGTACTACCAGAAAAAACCAAAACAATAAAACCAAAGTACACTGCTTTTCAGCCAACTTAATCTTATAAATCAAACAGTAAGTTCTCCTGACACCACTAATGCAGAGCAAATACAAAACTGGTGCTGTGTTACTAGTGGACTGAAAGAAAACTACCAAAGGGCTTAATGTAATGTAACACCAACATTAAGTGGTGCCCTTCTAATACAAGTTGCTGCCTAACACAGAAACAATATTTCTAGAGGCTTTCCTTACAGCTTCTACGTAGGTCTGCCATTACCTTTTATTCTAGGGCAGAACCTAATTGTTCTGTAACTACTGTAATACTTGAACCAAGCATTGTGTAATAGACAAATTAAGAGTAAATGAAGAATCAGATGTCCTTGACATTAACAGCAGACATTTTTCCTTATGCATGGATTACCAGAAGAGTGACCTGGAGACCAGAATGCTCACTTAGCTGCAAAGTGCAAGTTCCCCAATTTGGCAGGCCAAGTATACACAACTGCACACTCAATTCCTTCAGCAGCAGATCTAGACACAAGTGCACAAGCTTTTACCTGCCTGTCTCACAGGCTAGGGAACGTAATCCTCTGTCTTGTAAATTCAGCAATAATATTTGATTCGTGTGACCTGTTCTCCCTTTTGCCAGTTTCATTAAAACTACTACTTCACCCATTAGTCATATCAGTAATTCTGCTCTGAGCAAAAGATTAATTGGCAACTGAGTTGAAACAAATCTGATCTTCAGTTCTGTTCTTACCAGTTTCCAGAACAGCAGTTTAGCAGTTTCCTGCTTGTTAAAGCCATATAAATTGAACACCGACAAACCCTACTGTCAGCCTTTATGGTAAGAGTTAACCACAACAGGAAGTCTGAAGTTTCTCTAACTACAGAATACTGTCAGAATCACAGAATAGTCTGGGTTGGAAGCCACCTTAAAGGTGGGAGTTCCAAATCCCCTGCCTTTCATCAGATAAGGAGCTCAGAGCCTCATCCAACCTGGCCTTGAATACCTCCAAGGATGGAGCACCCACAGCTTCTCTGGGAAACCTATTCCAATGCCTCATCACTCTCATAGCAAAGAATTTGTTCCTAATATCTAATCTAATATCTAATCTAAACTCTAATCTAAACATCCTCTCTTGCAGTTTTTAAAGCTATTCCCCCTTGTATTGTCACTACTTGTGCTTGTAGTAAGTCCCTCTTGAATGTGCTGGTTTTTCAAAATACATGGTATTCAAACACACAACATTTAATTATATATTTAGAACTCAAGAACAATTATTTAATTGGCCTGTCTTTACCATCACAGTCTTTTTCTAACTAACCATGTTGTAAGCTCTTTGTAAGTATCAACACTGTCAAGGGCTGCAATTCAGCAAAAAGTATAAAAGAGCTGCTTAGAAATGTTACATAGACAAATCAATACTGTAGTCTTGTAGCTGCCACTATTTCAGACTGCTTTGATTAAAAGTTATTCAGCATTATGTCAACCCCAGAAGGTATAGATAAAAACAACTAGTTATTCAAGATGTTTTTTTATTAATACAGGAAGATTTTAAAATTATTCCTGGCTTGCTTCAGTGATAAGCAGAAAAGATTTAAAAAGTTACAAAACTACATTCTGTAGTGATAACCACATTTTAGTTGTAGGCATTCGTTTCCTCTCATTTCTTCATTTAGCCAAAGCAACATTATAAGCAAGAAAAATAAGTAATACTTATTCAGTTGCCTCAGGAATGAGAAAATTCTGAGTCCTTAAGAGACAAAAACCTTTATATATATATATATATATCATAACCATACTGCACCACAACACAGTTACTGTTTGATCTCAAATCATTCTACTGGACACAACATCATTTCCAGGACAACTACTTACCAATTTTTGACTCAGGATATGGGACTCCATTAGGATCAGAATAAAAAGCTTCTAGCTCAAATGGACCTTTCCTATAGAATGTAAGTACCTTAGAGAAAGGTGCTGCATGATTTCTGCTGAAGACCTCATGAACTCTGTAATTAAAGGAAAAATATCACTTTTAGTAGTGTATTTGAGCAGAAAGGTTTTGATGGGGTCAAAACTCCTCAGAGGAACATCATGTTTTGACACATTTACTCTTTTTAACAATTGCAATGAAGTTACTTCACTACTGTACTGCAAGGGAAAAGGATTTACTGTTCTTTACTGTAATAAGAAATTGTCCTATTCCACTATTTGAGCTTGGAACACCATATTTTGAATCATAATTTGCACCCTTCCTTAGTCTAAAAGAGATAATTATAGCCCTGTTAATTCCTTACTCATCTGCATTCCATGGCTCAGTTGAGAACCCTGACACCAGATTATTATTCATTCCTCAACACGACAGAAAAACAACCAGCTTTACTTGGTGTTCTATGCCATGGCCGCTATTATGTCACCCTGATTCTAATTTCCTACTAAGTTTTGCCTCCTAACTGTGGAGGATCTCATCTAATAACCTAGATGTGAGATAGTGAGAGCTTTACCTAGAACATGAACCCACAGGCTGCTCTCACAAGTGACAGAACAATTAGGTCCTGCACCTCCACAGAAAACAGACAAAGAAAAAAAAGTCTCAACTAAGAAGAATATGAAAAAGGTATGAACAAATCCCTCTAGAATTATTATTCTTCCAGAAGTTGAACTTGGAGCTCTTTACATCTTAGAAAGCAACTGCACTTCCCACAGGCACAGCAGAGTTAGTAACAGATGTCAGTTGTAAGAGACCGCAGCAGGAAATTACTCTTATAAATGTTAAATTTTCACTAGGAGTTAAGTTCTTGCTTCAGTCAGGTAAGTAGCATCCATATAAGCTCATAATATATCCATAGTACATAATATTACTAATAAATCAAGATAGGTGTCGGGAACACCCTGAGTAAAAAATGAAAAGCCAGAAGCAAAGCGCAATCAGGACCCAGGCATTAATCTAGTTAATTTTATATTCCTAATCCTAACAACCAGATAAAGGCAGTGTAAGACAAGATACTAGTTGGTAGCTCTTTCACTTACATTTTAAAAATCTTTACATTTTCACAAATGAGGAATTAGAGTTAAAATTTCAACCTCTGTCTTTCCAATCTTCCCTGTCAACCATCTCTGGTACATGGCCTAGGAGTTTTCTACATGAGAATATCAAGGTCTTAATTTAAATGCATGCAAGAACATTACCCTTGAATTCTGAAGGTCAAAAGCATTACAGAATGGTAGTCTGAGCAACCTACCCTTCAGTGTCCTCTGCTTCTGTGTTCCACAGCAGAGATATTGGAAAAGGTGTAGCATCTGTCACAGAAAATTCTCTCACTTTAAAAGCTGGAGAAAGAATGGCACACTAAAAAATAATAATAAAAAAACTGCATTAAAGCTGGTTAACTCTTCTACTTCATTAGCCAAAACAGCAAAAAAAAAAAAAACAAAACTTTGAACAAGTGAGAACTGTATTGATTTTATTAGGCAGAACTATTTCAGTACTCGATTTCAATGCAGTATGAGAAATCTCACACACAAGTGTTTATGTCCTGTGTTAGCAGGCCTTCTGCAGCTTGTGAATAAAGGCAACACTAATAGCAGGACTAAAAAAGGGAAATGCTGCACTGCTCAGTCCTAAAAGAAGTGTTTATCTAACTGATCCTGCTTCTTTCCCTGAATACAACTGATTGCTGACAATGGGAAGCAGTTAGTGAGATGGAGTAAAGAAACAAGTCAAAGAGAAGAGGGTGAAATAAGACAAGAAGTTAAAGGAGAACAGGAAGAATACAGAATGAGTGGTTTGCTTGTAAAATATAGTTGGAAACAGTAAAAATGTTTCCAAAAATGGAGGGAGACAATAAAGACTGTTTCACATTGATGGCAAGTTGGATACCAGAAAAGTCAAACTTGCAGTAGTTTGGGCTCTCCATAGATACTCCTCATATCTCATTGAGCAAAAATATCTTTCATCTTGACAACAACTTACATTTTTGGCATTAAAGACCCTTAGATCATGTTCTTCTGAAGAGTAGTGGGCTGCTTACAGAATACACCCTGCAATAAAGTACTGCACCAGAGAGGAGTACTCTGGACTTCCTAAGCAGCACAGTCCCATAAAAATACCTTGTTAACATGTAAGTTTAAAATGGACCACTTCTACAATTTTTCATAACTGCTTGACTAATTCTTCATGGAAGCACTACCAAGAAATACATCTTTCAATTTCATCAAGTGTTGCCAGTACTATACCTGCAGAGCACAGCCCCTAGCTATGGCTTCATCTGCATTCAGTGTCGTACTGACATCCTTGCCAAAGAATTTAGCAATCCTCTCTTTGACAGCAGGAATACGTGTTGCTCCTCCCACAATCTCTACAGCATTTACATCTTCCACTTTCAGTTGTGTTTGTTCCATTAATGAAAGCAGAGGCATCTCTATCCTTTGCAGCAGGTCAGCACACAATTCTTCAAACTGTGACCTAAGGAAAAAAAAAAGGAATTAACTAAAGAATGCCTGTCCCACAATACCTTGCCTAGTATTTGTTTCCAAATTGATGCTGACTAGGTTAGTTAACTACACTGCAAAGAGACTTAAACTCCTGTGAGTAGGCCAAAGTGGCAGCCATAAAGCAGTACACAAACAACTGCTTACTAATTTTCCTAAGTCACTATCAATGTAGTTAAATAAGATAAAGGCTTTGTTTGGGCAGCTGCTATATATTTGCCTCGGAGCAGAGGTTACAGATAAGAAATCAGAAAACAATGACACTTCCTTTATAATGAAAAACAGTTACCTAAATACTGGAAGAAAAAGAAGCCACCACTCTTAGCAGTAGCTACAGAACTAACAAATGAAGCCATGCCTGTGAAAATGTGCAAGAAAGAGAGAGACTTCATTTACACTTGGACCATAATCAAGTCATCACCCACAAGCACTGCTCCTGCCCTCCATTTCTCTAGCAATATCCACAGTACACCAAGAGCAGAGAAAACGTTTAAATTGTTGCTATCTTAAGAGCAGTATGGGATTCAGGTTACCTAAAATATGCAGGTCTAAATGTGCAGCCAACCCTCTGGTTTGCATGCATCAATCCATGGTTTTAAGAACATACTGTACAAACTTCTTATGCATGCTTTATTGCACTGCAACATTACTCTAGTAGCTGAACACATTTCCCAGCCTTAGCTAGTCTAGCATTACAAAAATGCCACAGCTATTCAGGACTTACACTTAACTTTAGCATGTAAAGTTTCTTTCATGTACAGAAAGAAACACTTGTTTAAAAGCAAAGCAAATGCCTGTCTTGTACAGAACTCACCTGTTCATTTTTCCAGACACATCAATATCATTCATGAAACACTCAATATTTAGGGGAATGTCTGTGCTATTTGAACTCATTAGTTTCTTCAGTTTCTCACATTCCTGATACAGACGAAGAAGAGCCCGAACTTTGGTTTTTGGATCTAGTTTGTACTTTGATTTTATTTCTGCACAAAAGTAATCTACCAGCTTTCCATCAAAGTTTCTCCCACCAAGGAATGGGTCAAATGCTGTGCCAAGTACCTGGTTTGAAAGAACACAATTATTTAGTCTTACACTAATAAGATAAAAGGGAATAGCAACTTTCCAGTATCAGCAAATCCTTGCTTCAAAGAAATGTTGGGACAGGTCAGCCTGTCTTCCAGTGCACAACCACATCAGCCAAAAACTGACCTTCACTTTTACAGAGGAAATAAGACTAAGTAACTAAGTGACAATCCTAAGCATTCAAAATTTTAATCCATACACACTCTCATTTAGATAAAACAAAATAAATTATAGCATTTGTTTTATATATCTTACATTTGTATATTGCAATATATTTCCAGCCTGTTTGAAGAGATTCTAATGAAATGAAGGACACTGATGAAAACCTTCACCTTTTGACTTGTTGCCACTTTCCATGCATTAAAGTATTTCAGAATTTAAAAAAGAAGGCAGATTAGCAGGCTATTTGATTTTATTGCTTATAAACCCTTTTATTTCCATTTAATTTTACTACCTTCAGTTTACTCTTGTTGAAGGCACAGGCTGATACTTGAAATGCAGAATGTCCCATATCAACAAACACAACTATCCGTGGCTTCTCCTCAAGAGCTGGAAGGTCTTGTTTATAAATTCCATAATTCAAAGCCACTGCAAAAGAAGTGTCAGATATTATCCATGCAAGCTCTAGTTTCCAGTGGCATACCATCACATCCCTGTGAACATGAATCTGTAAGATCAAAAGCACCAAGACAAATCCAGACATACACCTGTGCAAGATATACTATTCATTGAAAGTTTATTCCATTAATCTAAGCTGTAGGACCTGAAAAGCAGAACATAAACCCCTTAGTCATGTAATATGCTCCCTAAGCATTTGTTTGGGTTTTCTGAGTTTGGCTTTTTTTGCCTTTTTTTTGCCTTGCAAAGTAATCAAAAACACAGAATGCCTTAACAACCCAAATCCAGTTTTGTATTTACAGTTAGTATCTTCCAAGCTGGGAAGTTTTGTCTGAGAGCTGTATAAATGGTCAGCAGAGCCATGGGTCTGCTTAAAACCCCAACTATACTGAAAAAGCCTTGGAAGTTATGAGGTTGATGCTTAATGAAGGAACTTCCTTTAAGAGTCTCTAAATCCTGCAACTGTGCAGTACACTAAATGAACAAGTAGTCCAGGCACACGTAGTGACTCCTAAGTGCTCAGGGAGATAATTATTACTGGAGCTTGATCTTATCTACCTCTTCACACAGAAGACATTTAACCAAGAAAAGAATAGCAAAGTTTTTCAAATATTTATGTCTCATATTTGCCTTTTCAAGTTAGTCCTATTTCTCAGAGCAATTAAATGCATCCTCTACCCCACCTGTCACTTGCAGGAACTGCTATTTTATCCTACTTACCTGCTGTCATGTCATTCATTAATCTAAGACAATTTAGGCCAACAATCTGAGCTGCATCTAAAAGAGACCTCCTTTCAGCATCTGTGAAAAATGATGGAACCTGAAGAAAGTAGACAAGAATGCAGTTATCTTCAGAAAGTGAGACATTACACTATTTTTAAAAAGTATTAATTTAAAAATTGTATCTAATCCTCCTCTTGGAGGAAGACACTGTGAGCCTGTAAAATGCTACTACCATACTAAATTGACACTTTAAATATTCTATTCAGAGATGGAATTAAGCCAGCATCAGTTAGTTTACATGAGCACACACTAGCAAGAAATAAATGAGTTATTTGTATACAAATGCTAATAACATTAAGTGCTGGCCCAAAATGTGAAACTGGGAATTATTAAAACAGTGACATGGAATACCTTAAATAGAACTAGCAGGTATACTCCTGTCCAAAAAAAAAGGAAAGAGGGAACTAAAAATGTACAGCAATACTACAGATGTGAGACATGCAAAGAAATAAGGGATAATAAATGAAGAGAATCTATTTTGGAAGAAATTGCTTTGGGCAAGAAGTGCTCAAAAATTCTGAAGGAATATACTGTTGAAAATTTTCTACAGATCTCTAGCATTGGCATTGGACAGTGCCTTCTGATGCCCCCTCCCAGGGACACATGAAGAGCTTTCCAGGTATCAACTGGAGAATCAACATTTCTAATAATAACAGAGCTAAATATTCCTAGATGCAACATGAGACAGACTTGTTCAGAGTCATTGAGAACAGAGAGGCAGGTGTTATTTTATACTCGGGGCTTTGCAATGGAATGACTGTTCTTGATCTGAGGTCATTTTCTGTGCAGTCATAATATTGGAAAAAAAAAAAAATACAACAAAACAAAAACTGGTGAAAAGAAGATAAACAGGATGGAAACTAAAATTTTCAGCTGCCAGGGGGGAAATTTTGATAAACAAAGGGAATTGTTTAATAAAGTTGTTAACAAATTGTTTTAAATTCAAGAAAAACCACAAATACATGTATTTACTTTACGGAGTAATTAGTATGCTTAGTCATGAAAACAAGCTGTTCCAAAAGAGTATATACCTGGATCCAGAGACATTTTGGGTCCAAAGGTTCAGACATATCCAAGAGAATTGGTTCATGAAGTTAGTCAGGGTCTGGAATACGGCAGCAGCCCTGGGATTTCTTTAAGTCAAAAGCTCTAAAGCTAGTTAAGATTAATCCCTTTGTAAGTGCTTAGCAGAGTTCTTTTTCACTCTGCATGAATAGAAACAAAATGCCCTCAATAGCTGAAGTTAAAAGACATAATGTTCCCATGCACTACAATTACTTACAGAAATAACACAGTCTGTTACTGGCTTTTTCAGGTTACTCTCTGCAGTCTCCTTTAATTTAGTCAATAGCATAGCTGAAATCTGTTCCACACTGAAGATGTGCTCCTCATCCATGTACATGACCTGGATAGAATAGGTAAAATAATTCCATTCGTTCAACTGGAGGAAAATTACATATATTTAATGTTCTTTGATACACTGCTGGCTAATACTCTATGAAAGCTTCATTATTTCATTACAGAACTTCAGTTTACAATTTAATTTCCCAGTTGAGTGTTTATAGAAGCAATAACTCCATCCTCACTATCTTAAAACATCAAGAACTATATCAACTCCATAGATCAAGGAAATGGCAAGGAAATGGCCAAAAGTGACGCAAGTTTAAAAATGTGCCACACCATTAAGTAAAAAAAGCCATCATTTCTCAAATTGATGCCAAATGCAACAAATGTATAGAACTACTCGCTGTCTATTTTCCCTTGGCATTTATATACTTCTGCTCAAATATATTAGGAGTCTCTGAAAGGAAGAACTGTGCAACAACAGTTTACCTAGGCACACAAAACAACTAAAAGCTTAAGATAAAGCTTAGCATAAAGTTTTTTTCTTGCTCTCCTCGCAAAAAATACTCTTGAATCACCATTTTTATCATGCAATAGAATACATGACAATGATGAAGTGAAGTAACATGTTACAACTGATGCTTGAAAGTAGCACTTGTATTCACTCAGTACAATTTGGGGAAAAATTAGGCATTTTGGTTTTAATAGAAAAATTGTTCCCTGAACCTCCCTGTCTTACTGAATGTTACTGAATCAATTATTAAAACTTTTTAAACCACAGTTAAATAGAAATAAATATTAATTTGTTCTCCAAGTAGCCTAAGAAAAATAGGAAATAAACCAACTAGTAGTGTTCTCCCAACACTAGATTCTCATATAATACAAGACTCCTACACACAGTGATTAAAGGAAACCAATAATTCCTGTCTGAATTTAATCTGTTAACCTCACAAGTCACAAAGAGCAAAAGAAAATGCATCTCTGCTTTTGTAAAGCTTGGCTACTTTTCCAGTCAGGATTCTTTCTAATGCATATAATTCTGTGATCTATTTACTACTTAGGACTGATCTATACTGAAGTTTTGAGGGACCAGCTCAAGCTAAGGTCTTCACTAGTGAAACAATGACTTAACAAGCAAAAACTTCTTGTTCTGACAGCAAGGCTTCGCTATCAGTAATGGCACATATTTCTGTAAATGGACACAATGTAATTAACTGAACCTGTTCTAGGAAAAGATGACATTGCATCAGTGAAGTCCTTGGAGAGTAAGAAAGAGCCAAACCAGCAGTGTGGTAGGAGCTGGTTTTGAACATCCTTTTGCAAGTAACTGACTCCAGGCAGTCCACTAAAGACACACTTGCCACTTATTTACGGTAATTATTCTGAAGAAGAGTTCAGACTACTTTCTAAAGCATTTGTAAACCACCTAATAATATCTGCTGCAATGCACTCCACACAAAGGTGACAGTCATACTTTGAAGTAAAACCATACAACCTTGTAATTAACTTAGCAGTTTTTCTGCCAGTGTGTTTGAGCTAGATGTGCAATTCACCAACAGGGAAACCTGCATTTCAGCAATTATTTGTAAATGAACCTTAATTTAAAGGTTAACATCCACAATTTAAAGATGAAGCTGTCTATTCATAGAAGAGCTTTTCCTTAACAGAAAGATTAAAACAACCTATCCTTCAGGGTAGTTAAAAGAAATCCGTATTTTATATAACTAGGTGCTAAAATGTAAGACTGCAGATTTATCTATACAACCCAGAAAGAAACAGTGCAGATTTACCTTCACTCCAACACCACCATTTTTCATGGGAACCAAATCATAGCTCAACTTTTCTTTTTCCTTCTGAACAAAAGGATCATTAAATGCACGGCCATGGAATCTCTTGAAGTTAGATACAGTGTTGTGGGCATGAGTAATTTGCTGTAAAGAAATACAGGAGAGTTAGAAATCCACTCTTAATCAACCTGCAGTGTTCAGTGCTGTTCTGTATGCCCCCAAGCACAGGTCAAGTTTTCAGACAACTACTCACTCCCTTGTCACACTGTTTTATTTAACACTAGTACTTACTGTCTAGTACTTTTTATCAGCTCGTTAATAAGTTAAACTTCCAGACCATTACCTATTAAGGATTATAAAACTATCTCTGAAACGCTGATACAACTGGGTGAACAGTAACATGATCTACAGAGCCTTACTACTTTAGTTAATTAATTTAGAATCACAGAATCATTTAAGTTGGAAAATATCTTTCAGATCAAGTCCAGCTATTTACCTAACACAGCTAAGACCACCAATGTCCCCAAAAGCCACATCCACACATCTTTTAAATACCTCCCATGACAGGGACTCCACCACTGCCACCACAGGGCAGCCTGTTCAAACATTTACAAACCTTTTGGTGAAAAAAAATTTTCTAATAGCCAATCTAAACTTCCCTTGGTGCAACTCACGCTCCTTTTAGGTCATTGCAGATAGTGATAAGGGTGCACCTGAGCTTCCTCCTTTCCAGGCTGAACACCCCCAGCTCCCACAGCTGCTCCTCTCAGGACTTGCACTCCAGACCCTTCCCCAGCTCCACTGCCCTTCTCTGGACTCACTCCAGCACCTCAGTGTCTTTCTCCCCAAGGGCTTATTTTACATCTGGGGGAAAACTGCTGCTGCTGCTCCTGGCCCCACCCAGGTCCCATCAGCCGGCGCCACTCTTGTCTCCCTGTGACATTCCCCCAGCTCAGGAAACCCACCCGTGCACTGCACTGGAGCATTCTGCTGCTGACTGTGTGGGCAACCAGAGCCACTCACCTTGGGTGACACAACTTAGACCAAATCCAAATGTTTAAAGATTGCAACTACATTTGAATCTAGTTTCTCAGTTTGTAAGTTGGCCCTCCAACCCAAGCCCCACCACCTCCACTTTAAACATCATTACATTAAGCACAAACAAGGGCTTTCCTAGTTACTAGGTGTCAAGCTTGTGTCCCCAAACATTGTAATACTTTTTCCTCCCTGAGCTACTTTGAAATCACATCATTTCCTTGTTCACATTCGCTTAGCAGCTACTCAAATTCTTGCACTAGAACAAAGAAGAATACACTGCATAGACAACTTGGAACCTTTTCTTCTAACTTTAGCTTGAAGTATATGCTAAACTACAATGCAAGCTCCCCAGCGCAAGCAAGTGACAGAAGCATTTCTTATCAGAAATGCAAAGCACAACAGAAACCAGACAACTAGAGCAGCCCAACAGAGAATGCAAGTATCTTGGAGTAGAATTAATCCTATTTTATTCGGGAAAAATTATAAAAATGTGTTATTATCTACAGAATAGATTTAGGCAGGCACCAACAGACAGCATGATAGCAGCTCAAATGCTGAGCATACCAAGGAATGTGTATAGCATTCATTACCCTCAAAGAAAAGCAAAAACAATTCCTAGTTGCATAGAAAATTTTCCACCATGAAATGGAAGAATGCGAGTTACGTCTTGTATAAGAAAACTACTCAACTAGGACAGGTCTCCTACAGAAAAGCTCCCTGACAAAAAAGGAGGCCACACTCCCACTAACAAACACTAACTTTCAGACAGCTATGTCTGTGGAAAGATGTCACACTTGGACTCCCTGCAGAGAATCATCCTTGGTTTATTCTAATCACTAAACAGTGCTCAGCAACAAGCACAAGTTAGCACAGGCCAAGAATCATGCCAGGAACTATTCCAGTGCTTTAATGTGATTGAGTAGTTAGGTTCCTGTGTTGAAGATTGTTTCCCAGCATGGTTTCATTTATTTGTATGGCCACAACTTCAGAGTACTTGAATGCTACATATTTCACAGCTGTATGGGTGAAGAACGTAGCAGCAGGAATTATTACCATGTAGTGGGCAGAGAAGTGCAAACACTCTGGCAGCTTTTATAGCCTAATTTAGAATTAACCTCAAAGCCTTTTCTAAGAGAACAATCTTAAGATATTTTTAGAGTAATTGTATGCCATTAGGTCTGTAGCATGTTTTAATATCTTCCTGCTTAGTCACAATTAAGAAAGCTGAGAATTATGGTCTGTTAACTAACGTACTGTTCTCATCTCCAGTGCTACCATACTTACCTAAAGGTAACAGAAATTCTCTGAAAATTTGCTCCAGCAGCAATTTCTCCAATGTTAAAAAGAGCACCTCTGAGTATTTTGAGCACTCTCAAAAAATCATACTGTAGAAGTCACAAGTCAAAAGCTCCTTCTTTTTATTTTGTGGGGTTTTTTTTGTTTACTTTTCTTTTTCAAATGAAAAGAATCGTAGTACTCTTTGATTTAAGTACAACCTTACTACAACCCTACACCCTAGGACACCAAAAATGTAACACTGAGTAGACCATGTGAGGAAACTTCCACATTTACAAAAGAAACATAATTCAAATCTCAGGTCATCAGTCAAACTGGACCACTTACAACTAAAGAAAAAAATGATAAAAGATAATAGATGATTTAAAGTATCACATTCTTTTTTCCTGGCAAAAATACTTAGCTTCAATTGCTAGGAGAGGCAAGCATGAAATACTAAATATAGCAAAATCATACAGGTTAGTCTGAAGGTAACTAAAGTCACAGGTGTTTATCACTGCAAATACACACTTGTAAATGCAATCTAAGGGAGAATCTGCCCCACTTTCAGCTTACTTTATGTTTTTCACAGCATTTACTGAAACAATCTAACAATACTGAAACACGCTCAAGAGTACATAGGATTCAGATAATTTCCCAGTTTGAGTAACAACATATTTTTGCACACTAATGAATCATACTGGTTTCTGACTTGTAAGAATGTCAGCAGCCAACTCAGCAATGCTAAAATTCAGGGAAAATTTAAGGAAAAAGCACAAACGTGTATTTACTTCATTACTCCAAATGTTAACCTGCAACTGTAACTGAAAGTATGTGTGCTTGTTAATATGTAAAGTATTTGTATTGCCTCGGCTATTCAAAATTAAGAGGAGTGCTATTACAGTGGAATAAAGTCTCCTTTAGTGCTCTCTCCATGGAAACCCACTGCAGTCCTTTTACTACATGAGAGAGATGCACAGGCCAGTGGAGGCTGCATGCTTGATCTCCCAGCAGCAGTTATGCAACAATATACAGTGCCTAAGGATTTATTTAATCGTGACATTTCGTTATTCTGAGACTTGTTGGAATTAAGTTTTCCTTCTAAACTGAAAATAATACTTTAACAAAGGAAACATTCAATCTTTCAGAGCACCTCAATAAAAAAAAAACAACAAAACAAAAAACCCTAAAATAAGGACTTGCACCTTCAAAACCAGAGGCATTTAATTTACAGCAAATCCAAATGTAGTAAGGTACCCTAAATAGCTCTAAGAATCTAAGCCAAACCTCTCCCCTTACATCTAATTTTAAGAAGCTATATACAGCATTTTGAAATGTTTTCCTTCAAGTACAAGGAAAATCCTGTAAACAATCATTAGGAAAAGAAACCCAGTGACCCTAACAGAAGAGGAACATATTCAACTGGAAAGTATTACATTAATGAAAGAGAGAGCAGAAGCATTCTAGCAAAAACATCCTACATTTCTCTGAAGAAAGCATGGCAGCATAGTGCAGCATTTCTAAAATAAAAGGCTCAACAAGAAACTGAAGCTGTTCAGCTTCAACTGCACCCAGCCAACTCTCTTTACATCCACTGGTACTTCAACAGTTTGCAGCAGGAAATGACCCACCTGGTTTTTAGCTGCAACACCAATAGCTCTGTTTTTTGATCCAAATGAAACCACCGACCTGGAAAGAACAACAGGCTAATTAACTCGGTCCTGACAACAAACACGACTGAGAACTGTCACGGATTCATTTTCTGCTACTGCAGATAAAACACCTAAGTCTTTCCATCAAAGTGTCATTCCTTCACTTCGCAATAAAAAACTACCGGAACACTTTTATCCATCTTAAAGCCTTGGCTCGAACCCAGGACTTTTCAGAATGGCTTATCCAAACGGGGTGATCGCAATTCAGAGCTCACAGCCAGACTACACCCTACCCGCCTGAGCATGGCTGCTTCTAACTTGTCAGCTAACTCCAGCTCTGAGCCAGAGGCTTTCTATACCTGACCTCTGACTAAAGCGGAGCAGCTGGCAGAGCCCATCCTACGCAGCACGAGTGGGAGCGTGTCCCACTTAACCCGGGCTGCCCCCACGGGGATCCTGCCGGCGCTCCCAGCCCGCCGCACCGCCACCCGAGCGGGCTCCGCACAGCCCCGTCCATCCCCGGCACTGCCCCCGGAACAGCCCCGGAGAACGGGGGGACAGCGGCGGAGAACGGGGCGGGACCGCGACACGGGGGGGACAGAGGGTGGGGAGCGGGGGGACACAGGGGAACAGAGCGGGTGGTGGCCGGAGAGGCGGGCAGGACCCGGGGGGGACAGGGGGACACGGCGGGTGAAGGGATAGGGGCGGGAAAGGGAGCACGGGGCCACACGGAGGGGACACACGGCGGCCCGGAGGGGACACACGGCGGCCCGGAGGGGACACACGGCGGCCCGCCACCCGGCCCACCGCTCTGTAGCTGCCCCCGGGAGCCCGCAGGGAGGCGGCCAGTGCCGCGGAACGCGCCGGCCCCGCACAGCGGGAACCCCCCCGCGCCCCACCGCGAAACTTCCAGCGCCTTCCCCACGGCGGGCACGGAGCGGCCCCCGCCCGCCCCCTCACTCACGGCGTGCACCGGTCGCTGAACTCGTTGGCCACGGTCTCGATGCCGCCGGCCCGCGCCACGGCGATGTAGCAGCTCTGGAAGCCCAAATCAAAGCCCACCACGGCCATGGCGCTGGCGCCAGAAGGAGGCCCCCGCTCTGCCCGGCTCGCTCCCGGTGCTGCCGCGGCCGCCGGTCCCCGTAGCGTGCGCGGGCGGGCGGGGAGGGGACCCAGCGCCGGCGCCGCCGCCGCTTTAAATATGACAATGAGGCGAAGTTTCCAGAAACTGCGGCAGCCACTCACCGGCTCCACGTGCGGCTTCCGCTTCCGCCCTCGGGCGCCTTCTCGAACAATTCCCGCCAATCGGCGGCGCCGGGCGCCGTGACGCGCGCCGTTCCCATGGCGACCGCGGACGCCGCCGGCCCCGCGCGGGGCGGCGCCAGGCGGGCGGGGGCCGGGAAAGGCGGGGGCTCCGGCACCCCGGAATGTGCGGGAACAGGGGGGACCAGCCGCTCTCCGGGCCAATGCCCCTACTTTAATGCGCTGGGAACCCTCTCCAGAGCGCCTTGTCACGCGGGTGTAGGTATCTCCCCCTGGGCTGGCAGGCTAAATATGTTAATTCTGCACATCAGCTCTCTGCAGAGGGCTTTTGTCTCGGTGTGCCACAATCCACTATAACATAAATGTCCTATTGCCTCCCAGCTGTCTAGCTCTAGCTTTTTGTGCAGGACCCCGTCCCTGCTAGAAGAAGCCTTACCCTTCTGCATTCCGTACGGAGGTATGCTGAGTACACAGGTCCTGATTTCGGTTGTCAGCAGTGCATCCATCACAAAGCCAGTTAGGTTGGAAAAGACCTCTGAGATCGGGTCCAGGCTGTGACTGAACCATGGGCACCAAACCATGGCACTGAGGGCGACATCCAGTCTTTCCTCAAACACCTCTAGGGACAGTGACTCCACCTGGAGTACCTCCCTGGGCAGCCCATTCCAATGTCTAATCACACTTTCTAAGAAATTCCTCCTCATGTCCAGCCTCACACTCCCCTGGCACAGCTTAAGACTATGTCCTCTCTGCATCTCAGGTGCTAGCTTTCAGGTTCTGGATGTTACAAAGGGCAGGGAGAGGTGATAGCATTAAGTGTCCTGAGCAAGATATTTCCACCCCCACCCCCCTCTTTCTAGGTACTGTGGTTTGGCAATTTCTCATGAAACATTGCTTCAGACTTGAGTAACATTCAGCTCTGCTGGATTTTGACCCCTCCTGAGTGTGTATGGAGAGGAACTGGTCTCCTGAAATAGTGTTTGCCTGTTTCAGAGGAGACACAGGGCTGAAAAATTCATGAGACCGGTGTGACTAACTAAGGATGCAGCTTCTAACTTCAGAATGAGCTGATAGGTTGGCCTGATAGATGTCTGTGTGTGAGCTGATGAGGTTTCATGTCCTTACTTGACATGGTAAATATTCATGATAATGTATTTCCAGTTTTGAAAAGGAGACAGACTTCACTAAAGCATTTTGCTGCTTAAATATCCTGATACAGAAATGCTTGAAGTACTTAAGCAGCCTTTGTGAGCATCTAAAGTCCTTGCATCCTGGATAATACTTCTGTAGAACTTGAAGGCAAAAAACCAGTCTTTTCATTTTTTGGCTCACCTGTATGTCAGCTGTCACCCTATCTGACAAGAAGTGATTGTTTAAAAAGTCCTATTGTGACAAATTATGGACATGCAGGATACCTGATGGTTTAAGTGTTGCCATAGATGATAAAAGTAAATACCAAACATTCTTTTCTGCTTTTTCTCTTTTGTTATAAAGTGTTTACCCTTGAACAGGAAAAAAAGAAAACTTGACTGTTTGCCCAGATTTGCAGCTGCTCTCTAAAGGGAGGAAAAGATCAGCAGTGAATTTGGAAGTTACTCTGCTGGCACCACCTCTGATGGTGCAGTGCAGTGGTTGAGTTATGGCTTCAATGAACTGGAATCTCAATATAGGAATAAAGTTTATTTTTACTCAGCCTAGAGCAGAAGCACATATTGCTAGTGGCTTGCTATGCATTCCCACTATGGGACTGTAAATGGTGTTGAGGAGGAGTAGAGGGAAGATAAGAACTGCTGAGGGAGGTAATATTGGTAAGGTGCTTGCTAGAGATGGTTCCTACCTCTGGGTCTGGGGCAGCTGATGCTGTGGTGAGGGCTGTTCTGAAAGGATAGGCATAGTGCCAGGAAATCTGTAGGCTGGAAAGCCTGTGGCTGTGGACACAGCCTGCTGCCACCAGGAAGCTCTTGGTGAAGGGACAAGTTTGAATGTTAGGATGTGAATAAAAACCCCTGTTTTTCATCACCAATGAGAACCAAGAAATATGATGTCAAAGAGACATCAAGAAAGGATAGGACATTGGCTGGCTGAGGTTAACACACTGGTGAGGCCTGGCAGTGAGAACACTTGCATCTGTCCATCTGGAGTGATGCTCTGGATAAAGCCAGCAGGCTCAGAATCCTTAAAACCATGATTTACCAAGGGCTGTAGAAATGAGATGATAAACTTTATTTTAAAAGTCTAGGAAAAGATTCTGAAAAGTCTTGTTTTTTTCTTCCAGCAGTGTGGAGACTGTGTGTCTCTTCCTTCTAAACTGCAGACAGGAAGGGTTACATATGGACAGTAAATCTTGTAGGGGCAGGTGGGGAAACACTGTGACCTCTGCTGGTGTTTGTTAGTGTTGGAATGCTTGTGAGCTCCGGAACTGAGGCTAACCAGTGTGCTGCCCTTCTTTTTGGGTGTCACACCAGCCTTTACTGGATGTCCATGGGGACAGTAATGCTGGCCTGATGTGAAAATTCTGTTAATGTTCTGCTTGGTCATGTAGTCTGTGATCTTAATGCTCCTGGGAAGGGGAGAGGAGAGTTCAGCTATTCCTGCTTTCTCATTGTTCAGTGGGTTACTGGGTTCTTACACATGGGTGCTGTATTTAACCTTTGTGGTTTGGCAATGCACCAACTATTGTAGCTTGTTACCAGAATATAATAAATATTATATAAGCCATGTTTTTATAATTTTCAAGGTTGCCTTGCACATTTAGGATGAGTGTTGCCCAGCTTACCCAAATATTCTCTCTGCTTCATTGTTTAACTTATGATAAATGAAGAGAGAGTTTTATGACAAAAAGATATCTCAGGTGGATTTTTCTTCACTCCTCAGTATGTTCAGGGAGTTTAGTTCTGTAAGTGCTCTTACTGTGACAGTAAGGGCTTCTGTAAACATGTTCACATTCTGACCTGGAGAAGAGAGCAATCTGACCCTCTTCAGTCCAAGCAATGCTTTAAAATGGTAGCTGATCAGGCCTTTAAAAATTGTTTTCATGTTTGATACTGTGGCCTCTACCAGAGCATTAATAAGAGTGTTCAGGAACTGAATTTAACATGGGAACAGAAGTTATCTGTTAAACCAGCCCTGATGTTGGTAAACTGCCATGGGGAGCAGAGATAGAATGACATTAGTGTCTATACAGGGAATGTTACCATTATAAAACATGACCTCAGTCAACTAGAGGATGGGCTAATGCTCCTGTGGAAGGCCAAGTGTCACAGAAAATAACATAGGAATCAATTGAGCACTTGAAATTTCTGCTGTGTTGCCAGAGGCCCAAACAGACATCTACAGGAGCTCTGCTGGGACAATAGAGGCAGCAGTCTTTGTACATAATCTTCATATTTTAATTGGAACAGAAAACAGGAAAACCCATCCCAGCATAGGCAGGCGGCACCTAAACATTGCACTCAAATTAAGGAGGTCTCTGTCATTTGTCTGGGGACTTTATATATGTTCTCACTTTCCATTTGGGGGTCGAGATGCCTTCCAGCCCATGCTATTGTTTTAATCTGTTTGGAAGTTGCCTGTGCCAGCTTTGCTGCAGCTGCCGTTCTGTAAATGTGAGCAGTTGGCTCTCAGGACAGCACATGCTGGTCAGTCTAAGCTTCTGCACTGGTCCTGTCCCTCATCATTTGAGAAGGTCTTTAGTGCAACCTAATGAGATTAGGGTTCATTTGTTCTTGGGTTCCCAGCTAAGTTTTAAAAGGGTAAAGAGCATTTCAGGTCATTGCTTATTCCAAAGAAGGACTGACATTCTCATCAAGCCATGGTTCTCTGGAAATATGAATTAGTTCACTAGACAGCTCCAGTAGTCTCACCCTTGCAGTACAATCCTGTACTTCCAGCTCTTGCTTTACACTGATTTTCATAGCACTATGTTACCACTGTATGATATTTATTCTCACGTATATAAACATTTCATAAATCAAGAGAAAAAGAGGATCGCGACAAGGAAAATAATATGACTTGCCAGAAGTCTATCCAACTCTGTGGGACTAACACATCATGCCTGTATTTTCACTTAAATTCTTTTTGGTCTCTTCTGTATAGGAAGTGGTAATGATAATTTCTACAGTATTATCTTTGCTAATACCTCCATTCACATTCTTATCCTGGAGAAAGAGGAAAATTGAAGAGGATATGCCACCAGTGTTGTAGTATAAGGAGCCTGAAGCACAGCAGTCATTGGGCACTGCTTTCTGAATGTTTGAAATCTGAGCTGAGCTGTTCAGAGCATCCCTACTGTGGGGAATATCCACTTTGTACAAAATGCACAGCTCTTGGGTAAGGCAGATAAACTTAACTTGATAGATTTTTGCATGCCTCCTGATAAAAGCCTCAGCACTTGGCAAATTCTAATGAGGCTCTTTGCAGCTCTGGCCATGTATCAGCACTTGTACACATAGAATAGCATGGATCCAAATCCCAGAGTAACCAACAGGGTGATGGCTTTATCTTCCTCACATCCTGAATAATACTCTTAACCCAAAAAAAATCCTTCTTAATCTGAATACAAGGATGTCCTTTTCCTGTGACTTTCTTCATTTTCATGCCTATTAATAGATCTGTCTTCTTATAAAATATGAGTTAAAATGGAGCAGACCTTATTTTTGAGTTTAACATTAATTCCTCAAAACCTGTAGCTGTGAAAGTTTGCTTTGATGACTGGTAAACTCCTGTTACTATCTGATGTTGACCAAGCATTATTTGTGTTTAGAAAAGCACAGATTAAGACTGAAACTAATGCAAAGGAGGAGAAGGTAAGTTAAAAGTTACAGTGCCAAAGTTATTGTGAAATTCTTAGTTTTATTCCCTTGGATGTACAGCTATTTTCATGCTTTCACCTAAACAACTGGATTGTCCCACTGGAAAAGTTAAGACTTTAGGAAAAAGAACAATTACATTCTATTTACTTAACTCTATTTAATAAACTTAACACAGCATGGCCAATATACCATAAATCCTTTAAGATCCGAAATTATAGAGATTGGTCATATTCAAATAGTACTAAACCTGGTGTGTTCATGAAACTCAAATACTCAACTTTGAATGATTATATGTTTATAATTCCCTCATAAACTTTTCTCCTGTTGCTTAGACACAAGATGTGTTTTAAACAAGAAAATCAAACAATATGATTGTGGTTGAAAACAAAATTAATATAGGTGACCAGGTGAACACCACTAATTGGAAGAAGAGGAGAGTTGGATGTTTTTTTAAGTAAATATGGAATTAGTTTGTATAAACTCTCCTATGCCTAAGTGCAATTAATAAAATAAATGTACTGCAGAAAGATTGCAAAGCCTCTTTAGGCAGTCTGGATTTAAAAAAAAAATCTGTGTAGTTTTGACTGGGTTTTGTATATGAAATGAAAGGAACTGAATGTTATTTTTAAGTAGGGAAATGAAAAGAGATGAAAATGAAAATAAGGGATGAAAATGAAAATAAAGGATGAGGGGAATGGAGAAAAATAAGCTAAGTTGTTACTACTTGATCTGATAGCAAACCATCTGGCAATATGCTGCCAAATCATTATGTATCATTTATATGACTCAGTGCTAATTAGATGTGCATGGATTATGCAGACTTCTTGTGCTTTCAACATTGCTAGAATGTTTTAAAAATATCACTTACATTATTAGTATGACATGTGCTTGTTATGAATTTCTGACAGCAATCCAAGCCATTTTTTCACTAGAAAGTATCCAAAGCACTTCAAAGACTGTTCAGATTTTGACTTATTAAAAAAAAAGAAACTAAACAAAAAACTCCAATATAATATCAGTATATTCTGTCCAGACATTAAGAAATTGATTTCTTTTGCTTTTCCAAGCAACTTCCAGAAAATCTACTGACTGAGTGGTTAGGCCTGGGCAGCATGAAAAGTTAACTAAGAATATTAATATATATACACTACAGGTTACAGTAAATGTGCTTAGAAAGATCAAATAATAAACCATCTTTTAAAAGTGTGTGTGCATTGCACTGTGTCTATACATACACAAATCAAACACTTTTCTTTTTTTCTAAACAGAAATTAAGGTAGGTAATTTCCCCACTTTCATTCTCATAAAGTCAATAATTGCCACAAATTGAGGACTATAAAATTTTCCTTTGAGTGTGTATAGTACCTCTGTAACTATACTTAGAACATATTAACTATTATAAATATATGTCTATCTTAAACATGTTGCAACATAAACCTGTTAATAAAATGTATTCTGAGAGTTGAAAACTTCACACTGTTTTCTTATGAAAGCTATTAAAATCTATTGGATGGAAGATTAAGTACTGAGAGTTAAAAATCAACAGGTTGAGTGAGTGATTAATAGATGAAATTGCTTCCTTTTCAAGGAATGTCTCAAAGGTGGTGCATCTAACACTACAGAAATATTTTTTTAAGAAAAGAAAATTAATATGCTTGACAAAGAAATATTACATGCATTTTGAAAATCAAAGGCCTCTGAAGGGAGCTTTGTGAACATAAGACTTGGTTATGAATATGGTGAAAATAAGGCAGCACAAACCCATACTTGCATAATGAACTAGCAAGTCCAAGAAGAGAAGTAATATTTGAAAAAATATCAGAACATTCTAATACAGGGAAAAAGAGCTTAACACAATAATACTTTTTGTGATGTGTGAGCTTTAGTAAATATGCGTGACTTGCCATGCGTAGTTTTGTATTTACATTTCTAGATGATTTGGAAGAGTTGAAGACAGCTCAAAGAGCTGGCAGAATACTTTATAGTGCAGAACACATGATCTGCAAAGTGGTATAAATAAACATTTATAGACTTAGAATTACACAAGAAAGAGGTATGTGCTCATTAGAACGTTTTTTTTTTAATTTTAGAAGCGGTCACATAATGTTTCTCTAGTGGAAGGATGAGGGCAAAATTCCAAACGAAAGTGGGATGTGCACTTTTAACAGTAATTGTCATTAATGATTTCCTACTGAAGTCTTCCAATATTATAAACTCTTTATTTATAGTTACAGGTGCCTTTCTAGAAAGTCACTGTCCCTTGAACACAGGCTAGGTTCATCTGTTTATCAAAACTGGACTATTTTGCAAGAATTTTCATTGCAGTAGTGTAATAGTGAAATTTCTGCACTGCTTGAAACATGCTGAAGACTGATTCCCGTGAGAGGCCCCAGGTTATAGGGCTCAAAAAGTGAGAAACTAAAATAATGAGGACTTCAGGAAAATGTAGAAGTGTTTTGACAGCTTGAATGGATTTACCTGTGCTATGCTAACATTCATTGTACAGAGAATTCAAGCTGAAATTAAAAAAATATTTGCCTGCTTGGAAATTTACCACATCTGTTAATCTTATGCCTGAGCCAAGCCTTTGCATACAGTTATGATTACTAATAACATTACACACGGTTTGTTGAGTTTGGGGTTTTTTTGTACTTGGATCAATAAAGAAAAACAAATTTATGTATAACTTCTGGACATTGGGTGGCACCATTGCCTCACAGAAACCTTTCACAGCGTTGGCTCTTCTCCTTTTTTCCTTTAGCATAACTATATAAGGCAAGTCAGAACGAAGAACTAGTTGCCCTCTTTCTTCCCTCTCTCTCTTTTTTTTTTTTCCTTTTTTAGTTTGCTTTTAAGTCATCATCTTGCTTTAAATAATAATGGATTTTTTAACCAAGAATTGATGTTGCTCTGTTTAGGGAAGTGGTGTTTTGATTTCAAGTGCTGAAATGGAAAGATATTCTATACAGGCAAATTGCTTTCATGTGCCTGTGCACCAGCCAGCCTGTGATGAAGCTGTGCACTTATGCAAAAAGCAGGAATGCCACCTGTGTGTTTAATTTTCTTTAATAAAATTCAGTTTAAAACAAATTTTAAATTCAGAGCTGATTTATGTCTGTAGCAGGGCTGATATATCAAATACCACTATGTACTTTTTAAGGTCAAGATTCCTCTAGGTTTACTTTTAAGTTGTATTTATGTCTTTTTAATTGGACCTTGATCTCCTTCCTGGCAAGTACAAAAACTTTGCTCCAAATGAGGAGACTGGTATAAAAACATACAACAAATACACTTTTCCTTACATCAGTATGATTTTTTTTCCAGGGCTCATCAAATTTATTGTACAAAGTACTCAGTAGATAACTAATAGTATTTTGTCTTCAGACTAATTAAACCATCAGAGACTGCGTTTTTAAATTTTTCTGACCAGTTACACAGCAGTGACTACTGTGGAAGTGAATGAGCCAGCAAAAAGAAATGCAGGTTTTCCCTCAGTTTTTACTTTATGGCTTTATTTTCATTTGAGGGAAAAGTGTAGAATTAAACTTTGACATTATTTCAGGGAGTCTCATGGAAGAGCACAGAGTTATGTAGATCAGTGTCAATACTAACTTACTTGGGAGAAGGCATTCTGAGGAAAGCCGGAATAATAGCGATTTAAAAAAAAAAAAAAATTATTTAAAAAACCCCAATCCTGCTTCCATATATGTTGGTGTTCAACATAAAGATAGAAGTTCAACGTAAATATAAATCTACATAAAAGTATTTCTTATTCTTTGAAAATGTTGCCAGCCAGTTGCATTTTCAGAAACAATATCAAATAATGTATCAGTAGTACCTGCTATAAACAACTTAAGAACCTGCTACTTCTTAATGTTTTCACTGTTAGGCCTTGCAAGGAGTGTGTTCACTAGAATCTGAGCCAACTGCAATTTTAAAGAGCAGATCACTAAAATACATTTCTTGGATTATCTATAGTGCATAATCTGACCAGCTCCACATGTTTATATTCCCCTAGAACTCATCACAGGGCAGTTCTTTGAGTTTCAAGGCCTTTCATTCTTCTTTTAGAGCCTCACAAATAAACTTGAAGTAACAGGTAACTCAGTTTCAGAGCTGAAAAATGAGACAGAAGCTTTAAGTATACACTGTGAGAATGGTTGAGGATCGGTGATCCAACATTGGAAGTATCCTACTTTTTTATTCTTTTTAGTGGGAAAGAAATTGAAATGCAACTATTTCTCAAGCATTGAAAAATTATGTAAGAACATTCTCTAGGCCCATTAAGGATATGAAAAATAATGTCTCGAAATTAAAACAAGGCTCCAACAAGGTTTGAAGCTCAGTTTCAGCCAGGAACTGGGAGTCAATGCCTTGCACAACTGAAGGATACTTTTGATTTCTGGCATCTCCATGATTTGAGAAACAGCCTGGGTCCTACTGTGAGCAGATATGAAAGAATCTCTTCAGTTTCTTTCTAAATCCTGTTCTATCCCACTCCACGGTTTTAACATTGAACATTCTGTAGTAGATAAATCTGCTGGAAACAATGATTTGTCTTTCAAACTTACTATTCAGACCACAATGTGTTACAGTAAATTCACTGCCAAATAAAGGTGATGAAAAGACCAGAATATCATAGCTTTTCAGAAGAGATTGTTACCAAGGTTTGTGGCTTGACCCTGGCCAAAAGCTGAGCACCCCCACAGCTGCTTTCTCACACTTCCTCCTCCCCAGCATAACTGTGGGTAAAAGGAGAGGAAAAGCTGTGGGCTGAGATAAAGACACTTTGCTAAATGAAGGAGAAAAGGGGAAAGACCCAAGTGATGCCAGAGCAATTGTTCACCACCCCTTAGTGCAGTGTCTAGCCAAGCTCCAGACACCAGCCACCTTGGAGGCCACACACACACACACCCTTCTTCTAACCCAGCTTCTATTGGATAGAATAACTTTATATAATATGGAATACATACAGTACACCAAGTTTTTACAGCTTTTTAGGTAAAATTCAACAAACTAGTAGTTTTCTTTTCCATGCTGTCTACACAAAGCTTGTTATTGAGGTTTATTATGCCTGTCATGGTTGTTTCCTTAGGATTGGTTGTGTTCTCCATAGAGCAGTGTAAAAACTTGGTATTGCTTGGTACTGGTTATGCCCAGTGTGCCATACTGCTTGGTCACAAAGCAGTTTTTCCAACTCTTAACAGAGTGGTTTTGATTGAGGACAGTGTATTTTGAGGGTTTGGGCAATGTCATCCTAGATGATATTGCCATCCAACTCTTAAACTCCTTTTGACTTTTGTAGTTTCCCTGTGTCATGTTGACTTCAAGTTATTGTACTTGAATGGTTCTGTACCAGATGTAGCTTTCTGTGTTTTTTTTGATCCAGTTCTGTTTGACTTCCATATCAAAAGCAGAATGAAAGAGTCCTAAGGGAGCAATTGCCAGTGGACATAATCTAAATCTGCTTTGAGGCTGATACAGGCTGCAATGAGTGCAGTTGCTCTGAAGTGACAGCAGGCTATAATGGCTGCTAAGGGTCACTTCATAACTGAAAACCTCTGAGTGAGGAGTGCTCTGGTTCCCACTGTCAGTTTTGATCAATAAGCTGCTCATTTGGTTAACTATGCCAGCCCTTGTTTCCCCTTATGCCCCTGAGAAGGACAAGGCAGATGTCCACCTTTCAGTGAAGACAATCAGGATGCAGAAGTCCCTTTCAGGCAGTTAAATCTATTTTTATTGCATAGAAGATATTTCATGTGGCTTTGTTCATATCAAGGGATGGTTGTTAGGTGACTTATTCATAAGCAAGGATGGTTGGCAAGCTCAGAACTGTATCATTTTATCTTCAATTACGAGTGATATAATTTCTTTTAACTGTTGTTTTGCCTAAATGGGAAGCCTCAACAGGCTGCAAATACCAACTTCTGTTGTTGGTAGTGAGAGTGAGTTTACATATCTAAAGCTGACTGATTTTGTCTGCAAGTATATGTCAGGTAGGTGTCATGTCTTTTTCTGTTCTTCTCCCTACAATCTCAGACTAAGAGAACAATTAAGCTGGGAAAGAATTTTGAGATCATCTGGTCCAAAACCCTGCTCAAAGCTACCTCTGAAGTGGCACAATTTTCCAACTCTGCTTGTTCAATGGCATGATTACTGTGCACACCTGAGCTGGTTCAAAAGAAAACCACTTCAGCTGAAGAAACTAGCTGTTATGCACTTGCCACTGTTTAGAGCGTTCACATCCAAGTATACAGGCTCTTTGTTTCTTGAGATTACTGGCATTAAAAGCTGTAAGACAGACAGACCCCAAAGACTTTGTGTCACCACCTTATAGGATGGATTTTTCCAGAGTCTCATTAAGATGTTCCATGCTGGCTGAACATCTCTGGATATTACTGTGACTGCTTATCTCTTCCACTCTCAGGGATTATTTTTTTTGTTTTTTTTTTTGGCTGCCAAATTGGGGTGTCATAACAACATTTGAGTTGGTTTCTGAACTGTCATGGTTTACAAGGCAGCTGCAATAAGGCAAAATAGAAAATGTGGAAGTTATTTGTGAGGCATTGGACATCTTGAGGGACAAATCTCAGGAGCTGATGCAGGTTTATCAATGCTTGAATGATCATGATATTTACAGCTCATCAAACCAGCAGAAATGTTAAAGACAAATTCATAGGACATTGTTTAACCACCCACTTCAATGTTTCTTGAACAGTTTGCCTCATTTTTTTCCCTTGCACTATGACAGTACACAGTTGAGAAAAGTGGGTGATCCTGTTCTGTGTCAGATGGAAGCAGCAGGAGACCGAACAGGAGAGAGCAGCAAGTCTGACAGTTCTTTAGGCAAGCTGTTCATTTGACCAAGGGAGTGGGCAACGTGCCCTTGGCTTATAATCAAGACTGAAAAGATTCAGTCCTCTACATCTGCCTATAGAATTTTCTCCTTGACTGTGTGCAGTACATTAGACAGGAGCATCTCATAATCTCATCACCTGAACTCTGGGGACCTGTGTGAAGTTCCACAGCTTGATAGATCTTTTGTTTCTTATCTTCAGCATGATCTGTAATAGTTCAAAGGTGTTGAAATTCCTGTGTCCTGCCCCGTCCCCTGAGTGTATATATTCTGCTTCTTGGACAATCCTAAATGAGCACAATAAGATATGCTGCAGATGCTATTTTCACTGTTTCTCTGCCAGAAGACAGAGGAGCTGACTGGCAGAGATAGTTAAGCACTCATTACTGCCCCATAGGAAAGGAATTGTCTTTGATCCATCTTTACAATCTTATAAGAATCTGTGACTGATTGCTTCACACCCAATGTTTTTCCACATCCTTTCCAGAGAGTGTGTGATCTAATAACAGCAGTTTCTATCATGAAAATTTGCTTGGTTGAACTCTTTTCCAGGGACTCTTTGATACAGCTATACACCAGCTCTCAATAGAGCTTTGATTGAAGGCTCCAGGACTTGGCTCAAATGGAGTTCTCAAATTTTAATTAGGAACAAGCACTTCCCAGGTTAACCCAGGAAGAAGAGAGACTAAACTCAGACCACACTGGGGGCTGCCACAGGGGTTGACTGGAGCTCTGATTTCCCTCAGTGATTTGGTTGTCAGGTTTACAGCATGCATGTGCTGATACTGCAACATTATCAGCTCTCCTAAGCAAGATGGGGCAAGTCCCAGGCCAAGTGTCACTGACTGAGTCATGTTCAGAGTGTGGGGGGCTTTCCCTGCTACTGCAGGTTTCTCCCAGGGAGAGCTGTTCAGAGTGGTCCAAAGAGGACAAGCACGTGTAGTTCAGATCTGAGTGCTGCAGAGTACCAGAGCAGCCCCACTCAAACCCACTGCCTAGTGTTTGATAAATGTAGGTGTATTCCCAGGGTATCAGTACCTTAGGGTATATAATAATGGACTGGAACTGGCACTGAATAACTGACATGAGTAGCTGAAAGCTGGGGAACTCTGTTTCCAAATGCATGTTGTAATTTAAAAGGTAGTTGTGTGATTCTGAACACATTGGGATTGGTTTTGCTCATTTCCATGGGATTAGTCATCACTAAAAGTTATGCCCCTCCTTCTGTAACTTCCTGAGTAGGACAGAGAGGTCCAGTTGCAGAAACCTGAGCAAGAGCTGGAACAGAACTTAACTCATGTGGTTTGCAGGGCTGTCTCTGACAGAGTGGCCTTTCTGCCCCACCTACTGAAAGAAACCACAGAAAATGTCATTCCATGAAACCTTCCTCAAATGGCTAAAAGAACCAAGTAGTTGCAGTCGAGTTCTCTAACTCTAACTCTCTCTAATTGCTGTGGTTTCTGGTTCATAATTTCTAATTTATCTGTTTCCCTGTACTATAGTCCTTCTATAGAAAAAAATAACAGAGCCACCAGGGTATCTGGAGGCACTGCTGCAATGCCTGCACAAAGAGCAAGCTACCTTTGAATAACATGACAGCCTTTGCATTTGATATGCATAATTTTACATATATATATGTGTGTGTATATATATATATGTATGTATGTGTGTGTATATATATATGTATGCATGCACATATATATATATATATATATATATATACACACACACACACACACACACATATATATATATATGTGTGTGTATATCTATGGCAGCATTTATTTGTATTTGGAGCCCCTCCTTTCTAATCTCAGAGGTGGGACAGCAACAGTGCTACATTTGTATTATTTAGGAATCTAAAATACATGTAATATTATAAAGAAAGGAGGCTTGGTGGTGTTCTAAACCTCCGTGTTCCCTAACAGAAAGTTCATTATTTTCAACCTCCTTGAGATGGAAATTCTCAGTGGGGTAGTTGGAATAATAAACAAACACAATCTGAGAGTGTAAGTAGAGTAGATCTCAAGAAAAAGCTTTATTTCCTACTTCCTCCTCACAGACCTAACTATAAGATTTAAAACACTTAAGTGCTATTTTTCCTAACAGTTGGAGAACACCATGTTTCATGGTGGAGTGCCATATTTCTTGGGGGTTGTTACAATAGAATTTTTCTTATGTTTGTGACAAGCCAAAACACTTATTACATCTCAGTAAAAAGCTGATGGGGTTTTTTCCTTACAGACTTGCTGCATGGGCAAACATTGGAACGTGGATATATCTTAACCATTTTGAAAGTGAAAAGACTTATGTTTATCCCAGATGCTGTGGGCATGATCCTTGTGAATTCTTAAAGATACCAGCACAAAACAGAGGTATGGAAGAAAGGGTGGGAAACGCTGCTGAAACTCATTCGGAAAACCAAGGAAATCCAGATACACCTGCAAAAGGTTTCAAATATTTTATATTGTTATAGTTCTAGAAGTGGAGGATAACTTTATACTTCTCTCTTATTTTTACTAGTAGTGATGAACATGCACATAAAATCAGACAGAGAAATAGTATGTAAGTTTCTACTTAGTTGGCATCAGAATTATTATTATTGAGGCCAATAACTTATTTAGTGAATTGGAATGTCATTAACAAGTAGTTGTTCTGTAAGGCAAATAACAAGCTGTTGTTGTTCACACTTGTGCTGCCTCATTTTCCCTTCTCTTGTGATATCAGGGGGTGTGTGTTTAGAAAATACATAAAGCAGGTTGAGTACTCCAAAGAAGCCTGGCTAACATATTTCTATTGTGATAGTTTTAAAGGAAAGTGTGAGGCCTGCTACAAAGGTACTGTGATATGAATGTGCTTGCCTGGACTTGCAGTGGGAATGAGTGTTTATCACTGTGAGAAGGTTTCCATTCATCTCCACAATTACTTCCCTAGCATCTTCAAGGTATCCTTTGTAACCCCTTCACCTCTCTGGAAAAGAATGCTCTAGATTTAAAGATTGCAGAGTTTTGAAGAAAGATCCAAGTTGGGTCCTTGCTGTTTGGCCTTACTGGATTAAGAATAGTTTATGGATGACTTGGACTCTGCATCACTTTTCCTCAGTGAGGTCAGTGCATACTGAATGTTTGGGTTGCTAGGAGGAGTCTATCTGAAAAGTACTTGATGGGAAAATGTGTAGAAGTAGACCGGGCTAGAATTCATGTTTATATGTAGCCAGCATGAATTGTTACATAGGCCCACTTGGTGTTACACTCAAAATCACGTTTAAGGGCAAAGAGGAAGCACACCTGATATGTTATATGCCAAGAATTGTTTCTTGCTGCTGTAGTTGAAATGTGAAATTCTAATAATTATTAATACGTATCTAATGGTTACAGAAAAAAAAAAGAAAGAATAACATTGCACTGAAAATTTTCTACACACTGCTCAGTTTCTAATCCTATCACTGCTTGCCTTTCTGTGCCTTCTGTGGGTGTGAAGGACAGCAGTTTGATTCTGGGGTGTATGAGGGGACTTATTGTTGTTAACATGTAGAGTGCTTCATTAGGAAAAATCTGACATTCCTACGGATGGTTTCTTCTTCCTTGTGCCAGGATTCATGTGGGGTCATTTTGTGTTTGCTAACAAGGTTTCACATTCTTGATCTTACTTGTGGCTCTGTTATATCCAAATTTGCTATCTGTATCGTGATATATATGCATGCTAGAATCTACTTTGTTCTCTGTGTTACCCCTAAAACTAGTTTTGTGCAGCTCCAGGTCTGCATTTCTTTATCCAAATAGGGTGAGTCATTTTAGCTGTGGAGGCCCCGGTGCCAAGGCTGTGCTTCAGGTCACATGTACTCTGTGTCCCCACTGCTGGTCACACAGGCAGTTTGGGAAAGGCTCTCTGAAGGTGCCGTGTGCTCCCTTGGGTGAGAGTGGTTTCAGAGATGAGTTAGGTCCCTGGCAGGTTCCGGCAGGATGCTCGCTCCCTCCCCGCTCCCCGGAGCGCCCCGGAGCGCGGGGAGCAGCGCGCTGCCCCTCCCGCTGCTGCCGCCAGGGGGCGCGGCGGGCGCCGAGCGCCTCCCCGCTGCCGGCGCTGGCGGCCGGTCCTGCCGGGAGGAGGAGCGGGAGGCGGCAGCAGGAGCAGGAGGAGCAGGAGGAGCAGGAGGAGGGCGGGCAGGCGGCACCGCCGGCAGCCGGAGGCCGCTCGCCCCTGCGGCAGAGGCGGGCAGGCGGGCTCGCCGTGCCCTTCGCCTCCTCGCCGCGCCGCCCCGCGCCGCTCGGCGGCCCCGCCGCGATGTCTCGGGAGCGCGGCTGCAGCCGCTGGCTCCTCTTCGCTGCCTGCGCCCACCTCGCCCTCCTTCTCCCGCCGCTCCGCGCCCGCGGTGAGTGCCGGGGGCCGGGCCGGGGCGCCATGGCGAGGTGAAGGGAGGAGACCCGGGTCGCTCGGCCCCTGCAGGAGGCGATGACGGGGAGGGGGGCGCGGAGAGCCCGGAGCGGCCCCGAGCCGCTTCCTGCCCGCCGTGTCCCGCCCCGCGGGGAGGCGGCGGCAGCCGGGAGCCCTGCTCCCGAAGTTTGTTGGCGATCCGGGCTGCGGGGCCGGGGGGAAACCGGCCCTGGGATCGGGAACAGCTCCGCGGAACAACCGAGCCCAGAGCAGAGCACTCGCGCTCGTGTCCGGGCAGCGCCGCGCTGGAGGGGCGCTCTGCTCAGGGCAAAACCGCCCGCCTAAAACCCCAGCCGAGAGGAAAAAATACACTACTGTGTTTTAGAGATGATTTTCGTGTGTCTGGTCAGGTGGGAGAAGATGAAAGGAGAAGGATTAGTAGTAGTATGTCAGCGATTGGGTTGCTACAGGCTCCTGGAGTTGGGAGATGTTGGCGTGAGTGTAAAAGAAGTAAATATTTACGTCTATTCTGTTTCTCATTATTCCTATTCCTAAATATTTCCATCTCTGTTAGCATAGGGTTGTCAGTTTGTTGTGAGCCGTTGGATTTGATTCTCTTCCACTGCTATGGCTTGTGCATCAAAATCAGGGGAAAACTGGTACTAATAAATAACATTTCCAGCAAAGTAAAACTGTGATATTTTGGTTTTTCTTCTGTTAAACACTTTTTGAAGGAGTCCTAATACTCTACAGCTCTTCCTAAAGCTGCATTTCATTCTTTCTGGGATGAATAGTTTTGCCTCAGTAAGGTACTATAGATCTTGTAATTGCAAACAGATTGAAATCACAGTTACAGAAGAGCAGATTCAGTTTTTCCCATATCTGTATTTATTGTACACGCATACATACCTACATACATGTAGGTAGAAAGCAGAAATGGAAACACGTTCTTGTTTAGTAGGTCTTGATTAATGCTTGTATGGGATTTATTCACCAGAAGCTTCCTGCAGTATCGTGGTTTTCTTTTGGTTTTAATACCTATTTATGTTACACAGTCTGTCCTTTCCCAAATAACCCATGTTTTTGTGATGGCCTGGATAGTAAATTTATTCTTCAAAAACAGAAATAATTTGGATTGCCTTTCACAGAAGCAAATAGCTTGTCTGTTGGTAGTTAGGTAATTTCATGAATTCCAGATTGCAAGTGGCAGCTTACAGGATGGGAAAATGTATTCAGATGATTTTGTATGGTGTAACTTCTAGGCAATCAGAAGGGATCATGATGATGCTTTTTCTTCCACGGTTTTTCTTTGCTTGCCTTTTATAAAGGTAGTGGTGTACACAGCACTCATTTAGATGTTCCAGTGGTTCAGAGTGGTGATTTCAGCTGCCTTCATCCCATTATGTGCCATTTGTGTAAAAAATATAAGTAGTTGCTTTTATTTTATGAAAAGCTTCAGATGCTGTAAATTTGCTTGTATCAGCCTCTCCTCTTCCTCCTCCCCCTGCTCTCTCCCCATTTTGTGTAATAAGAATGTAATACATTCTTATCTGGCTAGACCAGTCTTTGGTGTTGATAGGGTGGCAACAGTGAAGAAAAAATATATAAAAGCTTGCATATAAATGCACACAACTAATTTATAGTGCTCATAGGCTGTCTCATAACTGAAGATCCCATCTCTTTGACTGACAGCATCAGTGCAGATTTTCTCTGGTATCATATCAATCCACAGAATCTTATGTCCTTTGAAAACTTGTAAGGGGGAAGAAACCCAACCAAAACAAAACTAGGCCTTTCATTAAATTATTATTAGAAGTATAAAAAAGTTTTATTTTAAATATTTTCTCTACTGTGAACAACATAATCACTGGCTGTCATTATTCAAAGTGGTTATTATCAGTTGCAGTTTTGCCACTCATTAAGTCACAGAATTGTTACTTTTTTGTAGCTCATTTATACCCACAGCTCAGTGAGGTGGTTGGAATGACTTTGGGGTCAGTCAGCCTTCAATCAGACTGGAAAAGGAATATAACAGAAGTGGTGGTTTTCTGTCTCAGGTGGTTTAGTCTTTGAAAGCAAAGAGTTAACTCCTCAGTTTTTAACATCCTTTGCACTTCAAGGGCATATAATTGTAAACGTTTGGAAGTTGTTTATGCATGAAAGACTGTTACCATAGAAAGGATTGCTTCTACGTATAAAATGTGATATTATAGAATTGTATTTATTTATACAGTTTATTGTATTTTAATGCTGCAGCGTGTACATCCATTTTTATATCCTGCATATATTCCTGCAGTTTGGTTGCTGAACAATGAAAATATTTGCTGAGTTTTACTTTCTAGTGCTATAAGCAAGTCTATTTACTTATCAAAATTTTAATGGAAATAATAGAACACTTGACAAAAATAAATAGGAATTGAAGGAATAGAATTGAATAGGAATTCTCATATTACATGTCCGAGTTTTGAATGGATCCAAATATGTTGTCCAGGTTTTTCGGTGGATTTTAATCATGCTCTCAAAAGACATAAAGATAAGATTGATGATAATATAGAACTTTGAAGTCTTTCTAAAATTTCTCTGCTTTTCCTATCCTCAGTTCTTGGCCATTTAGCAGAAGGAGGGGAGGACTAGCGATTGACACGTTCTGCTTGTGCCAGATGACATGATGTTAATGCACAACCTGTGTAAACAACCTTCAGAGTACACAGTGCATTAAATAATGAAGTGACAAATACAAGATTACAGGTTGCATTTAAGATGGTGCCTTGCTGGTTTTTTTTCTGTTTTGTGTAGCTTTGTTTCTGAGAAAAGGTACAGTTAATCACCCTGGTCTTTTGGTGACTGTGGTACCCGCAGGGCTTGAACTTTTACCAGCTACTAAGTTTCTTTTTGCAATGTTTTTTCTCTGTGCTCTGTGGCAAGTCAGCGGTCCAACTGGGGCATGGTTACATTGTATTAGAACACAGGAAAGGACTAGAGGAAATTCTGGGTTTAGCAAAGGTACCTCTGTCTCCAGGCATTGATATGTATTTTAGGGAGTTACACCAGAAGAAATCCATCGAAGTTGTCTGAATTAACAATAATGTTTGGGCACAAAAAGTTACTCTTTTGTTACAGTAGCATGGATAGCTCCTAGTCATAGGTTATCCTTCTTTGTGCACATGTGTCTTGCACACAACAGACAGATATCCTTCACACAGAGAATTTATAGTTTCCGTACATTTGTACATTTTTTTTAGGCCATGAGCTGCATCTGGAGTTAGAATTTTTTTATCAGTGGTTCACTCCTGGGAACACCTATTTCAGAAACCTCTTGTAAGTGAACTGCATGTGAATGAATTAATCTTGGAGTTGTCCACTTGTGCCAAGGCACTGTATTTTCTACCTACCCTGTGGTACCTTTGTTGATATTTTGTAGGCCAGCTAAATTTACCATGTTCTTTTCCTGCTGCCCTTTTCCTAGTAAATCCTTAGAAGAGGATATTTATTTCCATGCTGAGAGATCAGGTTGCTTAGCCAGAACAGTCTCGGCCACAGTAGACTTCTGATGGTTGCTTTATCAAATTAGATGTGCATAATATATTTGCTAATCAGGTAGAAGAGTGTTGCTAAGATAAATTTGTACAGCCTGTGTGAGTGAAAAACTTCATTCCTGATGGGTGAGGACTCTTGAGGCTTTTTTGGTGGTGTCTTCAGGCATCTGTTAGTCTGTTTTGTGAATGGTTCTTCAGTGGTTTAAAAATAGTCTGAACAGTCCTTGTCTTATTAAAATGTATTAGCTGGGAAAGGCCCTCCTGATATATTTAATGTAAAAGATACCAAGTCATTTTAATGTGTTTAATTGTTGGAAAAGGAGGGGAAGCTGACTTTCTGAAATCACAGGGAATAATAATGGTATAACGAGAGACTTTAGCATTCATTGCATGTATTGGTTTGTTGAATAAATTATATTTGTGAGTGTTGAAATTGCACTGCGTGACAGGGTCAGAGCTGGTTGATTTTCAAGGTTCATCTCCTACAATAATGATCCATGCTCACATGCAGGAAGGTAGGCAAAGATGGCAGTGGGACCACATGCACAAACAGAAGCTCCTAGCAAAGCTCAAACATAAAAAAGGGAGCACACAAGAGATGGAAATACAGCCAGGTCGATCCAAGTGTAACATGGAGACACTGTCAGAGAGTGCAGGTATGCCATTGGGAAAGCCAGGGCACACCTGGAAGTGAATCTGGTGAGGGATTCAACTTGTGAAAGGTAAGAAAAAGGGCTTCTGTGGATGTATCAGCAAAAGGGAGACTAGGGAAAATAATAATAAGCCTTCTTATGAATGGAGGACAGGGTTAAAAGAAGGATGTGAAAGAGGGAGGAACTGGGAACCTTCTTTGCCTTGATTATTAAGACTCACCTTCAGAAATCCCAGAGAGAAACTCATGAGAAAGTCTGGAGCATAAAGGAGTTAATCTCACTAGAGGAGGACTGGTTTAGGGAACATTTAAACAAACTGGCCATACAGAAGCCACAGGACCTGATGGCAGGAACATACAAACACTGGTAGAGTTTGACGATGTCAATGCAAGACTTGATAATCTTTGAAAGGTGATGGCGACGGGGGGAGATTCCTGAAGACTAGAAGAATATCACCCTGGTCTTCAAGGAGGGCAAGGATAAGTTGGCTAGTGGTACCTCAGTCCCTGGGAAGGTGGTGGAGCAAATAATCCTCAGTATCACTGCCAAACAAGGAAGGACAAGGCAAACATATGAAGGACAAGAGGGTGACTGGGAGAAGTCCCCATGTTCTTATGAACAGGCAGTCACGCTTAACCAACCCAAAAGACTTCTGTGATGACATGACTGCCTTCATGAATGTGGGGAAAGCAGTGGTTGTTGCTCATCTCAACTTCAGCAAGGAGTTTGAGTTTACCCGTCTCCTATAATGTCATAATACACTGATGGAAGTATGGGCTGTGTCTCTGGGCAGCAAAGTGGATAGAAAGCTGTCTGACTTGGTGGGCTTGTGGGCTCTGATGAGTGGCATGGTGGCTCCAGTAGTCAATGACAATTGGGATGTGCACCCTCAGCGAATTTGCAGAGGATACAAAATGTGCAGGGGGAGTTGATGCATGAACTGGTTGTGCTGCCAGGCAGAGGGAGCCCAGCAGGATGGAGAAGTGGGCAGACAGGAATCTTGGGGACCTGAGTTCAGTGAAGGGAGTACAAAGCCAGGCCCCTGACAAGGAGGGACCCCATACAACATTGCATATGGGGTGGGGGGGGGCACGTTGTCTGGGAAACAGCTTTGGAGAGAAGGACTGGAGAGTCCTGGTGTGCAGAAAACTGATCACAAACCAGCAGTGTGCCACAGTGGCAGAGATGGCCAGCAGCCCCCTGAGCTGCAGGGGAGAGGGATGGCAGCAGGGCAAGGCTAGGATGATCATTAGGGATCCTTTCCTACCTCAACAAATCTGTGGTTCTGTAATTCCAGGATGAGTAGGTTGGTTAATTAGTTCCCTGTGAAGAGCTTTATCTGTGCTTTCAAAGACGGGGTGTGAAATAGGTGATCTGATTATTGTTTGATTTGTTTCAAGGATCATCTGTGTTAATATTTTATAAAGCTTAGGAGCAGTGTGGCATGGGTTATTGAATGCACTGTGGTGACAGAGGTAGCATCTCGTCAGTCACAGTTGTCTTAGGTTTCATGTGTCATTCCTTGGGTGCACATTAAAAACTGAAAATTAGGCTTGTGAATAAGCTGAATTTATGAGGTGACACTTCTTCAGGTTAATACTATATAATTAATATATTTCCTGGAATAAGGATGTTTTGTGTTGATCTTATAATTAGGATTGTGTCAAGAAGAAGGTGTGAATCTGGTTTGTGTAGGGGAAGTGATTCCTTGTCTGAATCTGTAAATACTTTTATATGGGGAGAAAGAGAGGAAAATTGCCTTGAGATTTGCTCAGCTGGTTAGAGCCTGGTGCTCATGACATGGATTCTGTCCCTGTACTGGCCACTCATTTAGGAGTTGTGGGTCCCTTCCAACTCAGAATATTCTGTGATTCTGATTTACGGCCACCATGAGTCTGCTGTGCTAGAATGACTTTTGGGATGCCTGGATCTAGTAGTGTGATTTAAGATGCAGGTTAATCAGAACCTGAGATGTCACTGTGAACCTCAGCTCTTGGTGAAATTTGATCTCCAGCTGGGAGAGCATAGGGATGTGGGTGTTCAGAGATGGGGCACCCTAGACCTAGGACAATCTTGTCCTGCTGTCCTATATTGTAGGTTTCCAGTGCTTCAAAGGAATGATAATGGCTAACAATTCACTCTGAAGTCAATTTCAAGCAATAAATAATTTAAACTTGTAGCGAGACAATCCACTTGAATCTGTTTTCTGCCCCATTTTTTAAGAAAACCATCAATTTGACCATGATGAATAGTATCTTGAATTCCTTCCAAATTGTAACAGTTTGCTTTCATTTGCATCTCTTTAGTACTTTTAAGAAAAAGATTTCTTAAGAAGAATCTTAGCCATGCTTTCTTATGTTAAATGGAACTACTTTTACAAATGATCAGGCTGAGACAAATTGACTACATCAATAACAAAAAAAATAACGCCAGAACCCAATTATTTTTTCTAATACAACAAACCAGAAGTGTATGCAAAAGGTGGTGTCACTACAAATAGTTTAAGAAAATATTTCTTCTGTGCAGAGTAGCTCTGTATGGTCCCTATTCTTTTTGTAAACATTTATTTGGGTCTCACACATTTATGAGTTTGACTGTTGTTCAAAGATGGCATTCAAAGCATGTGATAGTCATCTTCACTTTTGACAGAAATTTCTGTCAGCCACTGTCAGCTTCTGTGGTTCCAAGAGAAGCTTTGTTAATCCAAACTTTAACCTAGAAACAGTGGACTGCAGGTCTCCCGTGTGGTAGCACATTAGACTGTTGTCAAGTGAGCTACTGGACCAAACAGATTTTTTTTTTTAGGGATTTATTTGCCTTGAAACTAAGAAAAATTGGCTTCATATCAGAGTGATTTTTTTCAGTGATGGTGTGGGAGCTGTCAGGCAGCAAATGTATAATTCTGTAAGAAGAGACTCCCATGTTCACAAAGATTATTACAAATACAGTATCATTGAATGTGAAAAATCTGCCTAAATGATGGGGGGGGGGGGGATTGTTTTTTTAATTGCTGCAGAACTTCATAATTTGTGCAAGTGAACTCCTGTAATATGAAAAAGTCTGGTTTTTGTTTCAGCTTTTGCTGTAAGTGTAGTTTCTGAAGCTGCAGAAGATGAGACTGAACTACCAGTGCTGCAGGTAATGAATTTTAATTGCTAGAGGAGCAATGTTTTACAGACATTGTAATATAAGCTATAATAGACCTAAGCAGAAAGCCCAATATCTGTGGCATTGAATATTTAATTATTGACTTCAGTAGTACCAAATTTCATATGATGTTTTCCTGCTCTGTGTCAGATAAGTTCTTATTACTATTGCTGTTTAGAAAAGTTTTTGAGTATATAACCTTTATTATTTCAAAGAGTGGTTTTCCTTTCTTCTTGGTTTTGTTAAACATATAATACATTGAAGGGGAAATGGCTGCCTCTCTGCCAAATCAGCATTATTACATATTACCACTCAAGTCACGGCTCAAGCAAAGCTCACATATGAAATTTCGAATTATCCAGATTAGGAGAATTAATGGTCAGAGCTAGCCCTAGCTTTAAATAGCATACTGAGTGTTAGGTGTGTATGCATGAATGTCCTTTGACAGACTTCCAACTACCATTCTGTATGGATACGTATTTGTAACAGATATTTGTGTATGTATAAAAGAAATTTAAGGGAGGAAAATAAAAAAATCTGGAATGAATCAATAGCTGCCATTTAGATTTAGTGATCTGACATCAAATACAATAGAAGTATAGTCAGAAGTACATATTTCTAGATAATTTTTGGTTTTGATGATGATTGCTATAACTACAGTAATTTTTCTAAGTGAAAAATATCCCTATTGCAAACTATTCATGTTCCACGGTGCCTGGGAGACTTGGTCATGTCATTCTGTTATCATTACCAGTAGTGATGACAATACATAATAAACATGATGTTTGCTAAATTCCTAAATTTCTAAATTACTGTCTCAATCCAGCCATTACCCTTCATATATAGGATATGATTTATAAAGGCTTTCGTACTATTTTAGAGTTTCAAAACCTTCCCTCAGATGAAGTCAGAGGTGCTTCCTAGAACTCTTCAGGCCAAAATATCTTTTTTCCCCTTTTTCTTAAAAATAGCATTAACAGGAATATAACAGCCAACAATTTGTTTGTGTTTAATAAAAGTAATTTTAAATATGGCTTGTTCTTCACACAGTGTACTACAAAGCACCTAGGTTTTTGTTTGCATGGAAAATCAATCTTTCTTTTCTCTGATACATGTTAGCTTAAAATGTTAACTTACTGTGCTACATAATGACAGTGTTCTGTATAGATATCAAAATAAATTAATCTTATAAGAAGTCTTTTAAACTTTATTGACCCAGGCAGCAGGAAAAGGGTCATAAGAATGGATGGAGTTGCAGTAATTTTTGCAAAGGTTTTACAGATGGCTACTAGGAAAATTGGAGTTTATTCATTTCAGTGCAAAAGTCAGAGGAAAGATCATCCAATGCAAGTAGAGCTAAAAGGATTACATAGATCTGATATTTAAAAAATTGAGGGGGCTAAGTATTTAAAAATAGAACTTGTCTCAAGAGTAGGAAAACTATGTATGAGATTATTGCTGAGGATATGTATGGCATTTCTGTCTGAAAGTCTTAAAACACTGGAACAAAGATAAATCCTACAACATTCTTATGCAGTTAGTAAAGATGAGTTTGATTTTTCATGTGGACAAACCAAAGCTCTGGGGTGCTGTCACCTGGGATAAATTGTGCAACAAATGAAGGCTCTGTTTTCCTTCCTACAATTTTCTGGACAGTGCAGAGATACCTGATGTTTGTGATACCTGAATAAATTCCAGTGAAGTCATGTTATGTCCAAATACCTTTTGATATTTGTCTTGATATAAATTGCATTTGAATATTTCCTTAAGAATTGTGTTTTGATAGAATCTTGATAGTAGATTAAATGAATAGAGTGTGTTGGGTGTTTCCACACTGAACAGATGTGGTTTTTATTGTAGAGCTCCATATTCCAAACTTATCTCTCAGGAGATACATAATAATTAAAAAAAAAAAAAAAAAAAAAAAAAAAAAAAAAAAGAGACATTGTTAGTAATAACTTAAAGAGCTCTGGTATAAATTAAGTCATGAAAAAGCATTTTCTCTTTTTTTTCCCCTTACTCTTACTGTATTTTCTGAGTAATATTATGGAAGCATTTAGGATATCTTTTGCAATACTTGATGAAGAATAGAATTTTACTTTATTTTTCATATTAATTTTTGAATTAAAACCTCTATGTATACATTTATAATCTGATGAGTGCTTTGACTCCCAGTGTGTTTCTGTAGAAATATTTGAGGCTTTGTGTATATTCTTACTTGTTTTTTTTTTTTTTTTTCCTTTCTTCTAGAAGTCTGAAAAAAGTACAACAACTAGTAAAATAGGCAGAGGTAAGTAGAGTATAGTTCTGTTTCACAAATACTTTGTTTCTTTTTTTTTCTTTTCTTGGTTCATGTAGTCTCATCAAACAGAAGATTCTAAACCTTTGATTCTACTTGCAGTTCTTGTAGTTAAGTTTTTTGTGAACATGTACACTTGCACTGTGAAAAGGATTACTTGCTTTTTGTAGTGCAATATAGCTTGAAATAAAATGTTATGATACTTAGTAGCTGTTCTTGTAACAATTTAAGATAAAACTGAATTTTTTCCATTCTGCTAGGCTCTAATTGTGCTTGTAATAACTAGGGTTATTAGAAACTGCTTGTAACAAATTATAATAACTTTGTAATATCTAGAAGCAAGTATTTAAGAAGCATGTCACACATTAATAGATAAAATAGTGGTAAAACAAGTTTTTGCTGCCCGACAAGTGATAAATAATGAGAATAAAAATTCTGCAAGGTTCTGCCTTCTCTGAAGACAAGTCTGATGTCCTTCTGGCAAAGAAGTTAACAGACCTGACTTTCATTCTGTGCACTGTAACCATGGACTTCTCACTCTGCTAAACCCTCAGGATTTGGCTCTGCTTGTTCTAAAAGGACCCAACTTAATTATGTCTGTCTTCTGGCATTTCCTAAGATAATATTTGTCAATGCTGTGAGGGTATGAGGAGCACTGGGAAAGTGCAGGTTTTGTGGTGTTCCTAAGTACTCTTTCCTATTACTACTGTTAAAAAAGTACACTGGACTAGATGGACTGCTGGTCTGATGCAATACATTTTTTTTTGCCTCTCCCTAATAAAGTTATTTTGGGTGGAGGTTTTTTTGGGTTTTTTAGATCTTTTAACCGATTTCTAAAGGTAAAACGTAAGGGCTTGAAACAATGCAGTTCTTGACTGTTCTTAGTTCCTCTGATATTTTATTCTTCTCTTTTGAACTGTTATATACAGATCAATAGCACTTTTGGAGATTAATCTTTCAAAAGCTGTTTCTCTGGCTTCATTAGGTGTTTCTCAGCTTGAGAAACAATTGAGGTGTTCAATAGTATAACTATTTTCTGTTGACATTTTCATACACTGAATATGTCTTTTATTAACTACTTTACCTATAGCAAAGGAAACTATTTCCATTTGATTTAATCATGAAAGTAGATGTTATCTCACTCCTAGAAAGTATGCTGTTATGGAGTATCACAGGTTTGGTTAAATGTACCATAAGTGAAACAAAATGTAGTTCAGATGCTTCCAAATCTGTAAATATACTGGTACTAAAACAGCAATTATATAAAAACAAGGTCATGTTTGCTTTTTGTCTCTGTGGGTGTTTTCAGTGTTGTGCATGTAGATTTAGCCCTTTGACTCTCATTAGCATCAAAGAAGTGTAGTTTTATTTTTCACACCAATTTTAATTTTTGCACAAGAAATCTAGCAAAGATCTTGCTAGGTAGCAATTAGTTGCTATTCAGAAGCTTTTATTATGCATGGGATTTTTAAGCAGTTTGTTTGGTGGTTCAGAGCATGAACACTGTTGATTCCTACACTGTATGGGAAAAATGTGAAATGAATATTGATATCTAAACCAATGCTTATTCCATCTCCGTAACATACCACCAGAAACCTCATATAATTTGACAATGTCTTGATGAATAAGCTAATAAATTTAGGGAAAATAATATTGAGGGAAAAGTAGAAAAACATCTAACTGTAGCTTTGAGCTGTCATAGGTCTACATTAACAAATAACTGTTCAGAGGAACAAAGCAATGCAATTGATCCTCAGGTGCTGGACATAGCAATCCTCTCAAAACCTTAGTGCTGGTATTTGTGGTTAATGCTCTTTCTGTTCACAATGCTTCCCTTGTGATGCTTCTTGATGGGCTCAATTTTACTCTTTTTCCTTGTGATTACTTCTTTTCTTTTTTGGGCTTTCCTTCTTTCCTTCTTCCTCCAGTTTTTCTCCATCTTTGTTCCACTGTCCATCACTCATTTTACTCTATTTGCCAAGTGAGAGTTTTTCTGGTTTTTTTTGGTGTGAACTTTGTTTCTTCTCCAAAATTTTAATCATTCTGTACAGATCTCCTGAGCATTAGTTTCTTTCCTTGTGGTGCTGTCTTAAGTTGTTGTATTCTGAGTTTCCTGGTACACTTTCTACATAGTATCTGTTAAGTTCAGCCCTGTGTGGCCAAAGGAAGGGAAGTTACAGTATCATGTTTTGCTCCTCCTCATTGATTGATACTTTGTTAATGGTCGTGAGTAGGTTAAACAAAATAGATCAAATTTGGTAAGAGTTCTGGAAAAGTCATCTGTTGTCTTGCTTTTATCTTCTCACCCTCCATTGCTGGCTGCTGTGCTGTTTCTGAATGGGATCATATCTTCCTGTTTTTCTAGTATTTCCCAGTATTGAGGGATTATTCTGTCTTCTATCATCAAGAAAATTTGGCTACCTGCTTCATCCTCTACTTGTATTTTATAATATGAGCTTTTATAATCCATAAACATTTGCAAAGCTATTTCATTATTTTCTTTTAAATTTCTCCCAGTCTTCTCTCCTGTTTAAGGTTTTTAGTTATGATGCCTTTAAACCCTGTGAAGACACATGTGAGATACTGATGCTGTCATATTAGATAAGAGTGTCAGCTCAGTGTCCTTGTGTGTGTGTGTCTCCACCTGATGTTTGTTTCTGGGTAGGGTTTTAAACTCTTAGGGAAGCAGCTTTTCTGTTTCATGTTCCTGCACTTCCTGGAGAGGGGAGATGCTGGTCTGTGATGAACAGCTTTAACTCTGGTGATGAGAACTGCTAGTGTACTGCAGAAAAAGCAACCTCATGAATGTGGCTACTGCTAACTGCTGCACATCTTCCAGTCATGCCATGCTCTTTTTGAATTAATCTTGAAAAGGGCTGGTTTGGATTTTCATGTGTGTGTGTTAAATAATGCCTTTTTACTATTTCATGAAATGGTTGTATAATTAAAGGAATAATAGCTCACTGTGTAATAGATTCCTGCACACACCTGGGTTCTCACTAGCTTTGGAGCAAATCAGAAAATAATTTCTTTTATCTTTAAATCTTCTTATTTTCTTGTTTACAGAACTAAAAGGAATAGTATTTGTCATCCAGAGTCAAAGTAATTCCTTCCATTCCAAGAGAGCAGAAGATCTAAAAAGAAGTATTTTGAAACAGGCTGTAGATCTTGGAAAGGTATGTTGAGATAATATTAAGTGCACCTTTTTATATATGCTGTTACTGCTTTTTACTAAAAATACTGGGGTTTGTTGTTGCCTTTTTTCAAATCCATTCTATTTCTTTTGTTAATTTCTTTCTGTGTGTTTATAAGAAAACTATTTCAGTGGTTATTTACTGATTGTATGCTGTGATTTACCACGACTTTTAATTTCAACTCTCAACCTTTTTGTGTAACAGCTCTTATTATTTGGATGGCATTTGATGCAAAAGTGATAAGAAAGACTTGGAAGAAGGCAGTTTTCCAATATGATTGTAGTGTGTTTACAAAAAAAAAAAAAAAAAAAAAAAAAAAAAGAAAGGAAAAAAAGTTGCATTCTTCATGAAGTGAAAAACATACAAATTTAATTATTAGTTAGTATAATTTTAGGTATTTTAATAGAGCCAGTGAATGTGCTGTAATGCAGATTTTGTCAGAATTCCATTACACAATTGTGGCATTGTGATAGTAGAACAGAAATGTGTGTGGACATTAAATTCCTAAGGCAGGATTCTCCCCTTCCTCTCTTGCCCCTGTACCTTCCCTAACTACCCCTTGTTCCTCTGCCATCCCTCTGCAGGCTGAGCACTCTGCCCTTGACCTGCTGGGGGGTCACACTGACCTGAGACCTGCAGGTTGTACTTTACATTCTAATGTGAGATTTCATTTGTAAAGCTTAAGCCTAGAGAGAAGAGCTTTTAAAGAAATTTACACTGAAAGTTCAGTGTGCATAAACAATGCTTTATTTTTTTTTGTCTTTTATAAGATTAAGAAAAAATTTAAGAGTGACATTCTTCCCCTGATATGAAATAGCTTGCTGGGAGGTTATTTGACCTATTTTTCATTTCCATGTTCTTTGTTGTAAAGGAAAAATAAATCTGATTTAAATTGTCTTATGTACGTTAGTTTTGCAACGCCTAAATCAGATTGCTGGATGTTTTAGGCTTCATTTATCCAAGCTTATCAAACCTGTTGTAATTAAATCCATTCTAAATGCAATTTTTAATCCCTTAATGAAATCAGTCATGTGAACAGCCTTTGTTCTGCAGAGTTCTGCTCTTTCAGAGTCCTCTTCGGAATTGAGACAAGTGTTCAGATACAATGTGTGCAGAGAGGATTATGGTGTCAGTTGTTAAACCCAAGGATTTTAGTTGAGTTCTGTAACTGATGTTGCAGAGTACGAGTAATGAAAAGTTCAGTAAGTAGAAACACAAATGGTTTCAGTGAGGCTAGAATACAAGCATAATTTGTGGGAGAGAGGTGAAATCTGTTTGTAATCAGAGCTGTACCTGAAACAGACCTGGCTTCTAAAAACCTTTATTGCCTGATGAAGGAGATGCCTTTATGGAGATGCTGCAATGGTGATGCTTTTCCAGTATTAACAGTTACCTCTTGAACAGCAGTCATGGTGTCTTAAGGGAAGCAGTGATACAAATCCCACCAATAATCTCATATCTGAAATGTGGGAAAAGGGAAAAAGCTATCAGTGTACAGGGGTAAAAAAAAGGGCATAATCAGCAGGTTCTTGGTACGTCTTTATTGTTTTAGTCAACTAACAATGCCACTGTGAGACATTACCTAGTAGTGCTGATAATGGAGATGGGGCAGATCATCTCTGCAATCCTGCATATCAACATTTAAGTTGGAATTTTTCACTGCAAAGAATACATATGAAATTATTAGTTTCAGGCAAAAAAATTAAATCCTTGTGTTTTCAAAGACAACTGCTATATGAAAACAAAAAAAGGGAATCATCAGGTTCACTCCTCTGTTGTTACAGGCCCAAGCAATAGATGTTTAGTCCATAAGGGTTCATTAGCTATTTTCTGCTAGTTTAAAATGAGAAATGGAATCCAATGCTAGATTTGTGTTGCATCATTAAACCAGCATATATGTCTCCCTTCAAAATGGATTGGGTTACTGACATTAATCTTTACAAGTGATTTGTCCATTTATTTTCTTTTACAGTGTACTGAAAACATTTTTATAATGTGAAACCAATCTGTATTTCCAGCCACCAGTAGATATCAGTACTTTGTTCTTGCTTAAAAACATTTTCCATAGCAAGTTATTGAATATTAGACAAAGTTCTTCAGTTAGAATTTAGCAGTGGCAAAAAATCGTTACAGCTTCTACCAATCTTCCTAATTTTCTAAGGTTCCTGAACATTTAATCTCTGTAAATTAGACCTTCATAAGATGCACCTAATAAGAATAAGAAAGGTGTTGGGAGTGTAAAATGGTAATATTTGGGACAATGCCCTTTCTGTCTTAAAAAAATCAAAATCAGGATTCCTTCTTGGCTATTGCATTTAAAATGAGAAAAGAGTAAAAATAAAGTTTTTGAAAAATTACCAGTTTGGATGCAGTCTGTGCTTTTAAATTTCCTTTGATTGTGACACTGTTTAGAAGACAAAAGTCTGTATAGTTTCCTATGAAAACTGGTCTAGTAGGGTAGGAGATTTTTTTGTTTTGGGTTCTTGAGGGTTCTTACATTGAACACCCTCGTCCAATTCAAAAATCTATAATTTTTCCTGAAAAGTCTAGAGATCAAATGGGACCCTATGTTTATTAACCAGAAGAACTATGGCAAATTATTGTTTATTATGGAGTCAAAATGATAAAACAAAACACTACAATAAAAACCAAAACACCAAAAAAACCAACAAACCAATAAAGTAAGAACATTTTAAAATAGAAACCATGTAGTATTGGAAAATGAAAATAGGTATCACATACTTCCATGTGAATAACAGATGATGTGAAGTATGAGTTCAGTTTTATGAAAGTATTGTAGCTCTAATTTTGCAGTATTTCTACTACTGGCTTACTTTGTTTTTAGCAAGTTGTACATATGGCAACATCACACAGAAATGAAGTTTCACATTTAGAATATCTCTGCTTATAAAGGGGAATATTGCTTATTTGTGAATTTGAGGACTATTACTGTAGTGATTATTAATATGAGTCTGAATTAAATAAGTGCAGTCAAAAGTGTGGAACCATACATAGGAAATGGATGTATATTATGAGTAAATGAGTAAATGCTTACTTTAGTTAATACCATCATTAAACTTTCATAATCCCATTTTTCCTTCTGCCTTCCAATTTCCAGCTTGACTAATGTGAAAACAAGTAGGCAATGTTAGGACCATCCTATAGTTTTGTTCCTGTTTATTTAAAACAATTTTGCAAAATCCTGTTTCCTGAAGTGCAGCAGGAGCAAGGATGATCAGAAACCCAGCTGGGCTGTACCAGTAGTCTGTGCCTCAGGAGTTCAGTGTCTTTGTTATCTTACAAGATCATGGTTACACCAGGTTCTGTTTTTCTCCTTTCAACACAAATTAATTGTAACTCAGTGCTGATCTCTGATGTTGAAAAGCCTCTTAGTGCCCATGTCAGTGTTATTTTATTGTGGCATTAGGCTCATGGCCACAATATCTGTTGCCAAAGTGGCTGTGACCATTGGACATGGCATATGTGCTTTAAAAGCCAGTTTCAATTGCCTAGGCTGTACTGATGGCAGCATTGCACTGGTTTAATAATATGGAAGATTTTTCTGTTAAGGGATTGGAAAGGGGGAAAAAGTAATATCAGTTTGCTTGAATTTTAATGTATATATGCTAACAATCACCATATTCCTATCTGCAATGATCTGCCTCCAAATTCTTCCTGGTGATATTTTGGCCATCTCTGTGAGATTACTTTCAGGGGATCTGCAGGCAGTTGTCTTCTTTTGTTTTTTCCTTAATTTGCCAGTGAGATATTCTGGGTGAGTTAATGTCTCCTGAAGTTCTTCCAGCTCTGTTTTCACATTTGCTTTCAGATGCTGGAATGAAGCTACCTGAACTTCTGTTTTCCAAAGTAGTCCTCTGTTAGTGTTTAATACTATTTCCTGCATTCAGAATCCAACAAATTCAGAATTCACTGTATTCTGATATCTGTATCTCACCTGAAATTTTCAATTTTTCAGTACTATCAGGCTATGATAGAAACAACTCTGAAGGTATTTTTCTTGGACTGTATTCTCCTTATTTCATTCCATGAGAGATGCATTCCACAAATCAATGGGCATAGATTACTTGACCTACAACAAGCTCTACAGTTAAAAGTAGGTCTGAACATACTGAAAAACTTATATGCAAGTTAATAATGTTGTGGTTATAAGATTTAGTGGAATAATTTCTTTTTCAATGCAACTGAGTTGATTTTAAATTGATTTGCCAATTTAGATAAAATACACATAATTTTCTTGAGACTTTTCAAAATAAATGCCATAAATTCAATGCAATCCATAATATATCTATTGCTTCAATTGTCAGTTACTTGTTCATATTCATTATTCTAATATGAAAACTCTCTTCTCTCCCTCCTGTAATGGCTTCCCATTTCATGGAAGCCACTTGCCAGCTGAGACTGATCAGGCAATTCATTTTCTGATCCTGCAGTTTTAACAAGTTTTAACAGATTATATTTAAGGGAAGTATTGGGCCTTCCCCTCCATCTCTCTGTTTACAATAATTTGTCTTTATGCCAAGGTTTTCCACCACATCAAGATCAACCCTATTTTTAAAAACTAAAACAGATACATTTTGACTTCAAAAGCTTTCAACTTTTTGATTTCTCAGGATTAGTAGATCAATTCCTTTTGATTTTTTTTTTTTTTTGTGTAAAGTGATAGTGTGCCCTTTGTTTCCTTCCTAGCAACAACTTTTTTTTTTTTTTTTTTTTCTACAAGGATTCATTCTTTCTTGTGTTTGCAACATCATCCAGTACTTTCATATTTACATTTGTTTTCCAAATCTGTCCATAAAGCTATACGTATATTATGTGGGGAGAACTTGCAGTATAAAAGCCTAATAAGAGTGTGAATTTAAGTGGTCAGTGTATGAAGTTCCTATTTCAACTTTTTTATCCATGTTAGCACCTGTGTTTGTTGTATGTTGTGTTACTTATTCTGCTTGTATGCATTGCCTAATATCAGTATGCTCTTGGTCATTTTTCTTTGTTTTTCTTCATAATGCATCATTCCTTTTAAGATCTGCATTTTAAAGTGCAGCTGCTCATCCTGGGGCTTCAATATTTGGATGCTCAAGTTGTGAAATGCTTCTAAACTCTGTTATGTGGAAAGGTGAGATGCATTCAAAATAAAACCTTTTGAAAATGTTCCAGGAAAAGTGCACAAAAGCTACCTCTTAGTTCTGAAAATGTATTTCAGAGTTGTCTTAAACCCCTTCAAGGTCAGCTTGCAGGGCTTTACACATTTGAGGGACTTTTGTTTTATCTTTGCTTTCCTCCTGCTGTTCTCTTAGCTTTTTGTTTTAATTGTTTGATCTTTGACTTTCTAATATGCCCTTGCTTCTCATTCTGCAAAGGTACTGGCATCCTTTTGACAATTGCTCGGCTTTATTATCAGCAGAATTGATGTCTAGCTCATTAACTGTTGAAACTGTGAAAGTTACTTACCTACACTTAGTACTGGAAGGTGAACAGGATCGTTTTCCTCTAATGGATGCTCAGCAGATTTGAAGGAATTTGCAGAAGTCAGATAATTCTGCACTAATGAGATCTTTTAAATGTTTTAGTAGTGATGAACGGGCTGCCCTCAGCCCTGCCTTACACATCATATACCATTTTTATATTGCTGCTTTTACCAATCAAAGATGTAGTAATGTCCTTCACTTTTTAAATGCAGAAAATAGGACCTGTCATCTCACATAGCTGTCTTGTCCTGTCAGGGCAAAATACATACAAAAAATTCAGAAGTTTGAAGTGTTTTAGGCTAAGTGTCTCAGCTTCTTCAGCAGCAATCTCTGCATACTTAATAGGATTTAAACAAACACGTTTTACTAAGGTATTTCTTTTCTTGGTGAAGAATAAGAGATTGCTATAAAGCTTCCTCCTCCACTGCTGTTGGCTATATTGAAATTGCTCAGTCCTCTCTGAATAGAGTGCTCAAATATACATGAGACTAGAATTACTAAATCATCAGATTAAAATCATTACCTGGTGACAGCCGTTTTGTTCTTGTAAATTCTCCTGAGCATCTCTACTAGTACTTGAAATACATCTACCAAATTTCTTACCTTGTGGAAGTTTCATTCTGCTTTGCTGTTCCTTCCCTTCTTCCCTAGTTAAAAAAGGTACATCAGATTTACTTGGCCAGAGCCTGTTATGGGGAAGGCACCTGCTCCCCCATGTATCACACTGATTTAGCTTGGGAGACAACTGTCTCAATCTTGCTGTCAGTGAAAGATGCTTCAGACTTTCCATGAATATAAAAATACTTGTACTGCTAATCTTGCTGATATTAAAAGAAGCATCTGAACCCCATAAATTGCTTAATTTAATTGCTTGAATCATAGAATCATTAAAGTTGAAAAAGATCTCAGATCATCAAGTCTTTGACTGAATACCACCACAACCCTAAACCATATCAGGAAAAGCCACATCTGTTCAGTTTTTAGAATACCTCCAGGGATGGTGACTCCAGCACTGCCCTGGGAAGCTTGTTCCAATGCTTAATTGCTCTTTCAGTGAAGAAATCTGTCTTAATATCCAACCTGAACTATTTTTATGCACCAGTTTGGTTTGACAAAGATTTTGCTTTAAAGTAAAAACCCACTTTACAGACTAATATTATCAACTGTGATACTAAAATCCTATCTTAAACACATTCTAAACAAACATCTTACTCAGACCAGTTGGCAACATAATTATAATGGTTCATCTTTAATATTGGCTTTCATGAATAATATCTATGTGCTGTATACCACGTCTGTCTCTTGTATGATTGCATTTATTTAGAATTCTTGTAAACTGTGAGCTCTGGAGAAAGTATTCCTCGCTGCTTTTTATTCACTCAAGTGAAGAGCAAACAAATGGCACTTCACTGCAATATGTTGTAGTCATCCTAGGCTACTGTCTTATTATATACATTTGTGGTAGCATTTATAGTAAGCACTCAAAACTTTTCCAGATTTTTTCCACATCTTTTTATTTGTCTTGTTATAAAATAAGGTCTAATTTGTTAATTTGCACACAGTACTTGCTCTTGATTTGTAAAATCAGAGTAATGCTATGGCCTTTCACTGAACTCTGAAATGATATGTAATACATTATGAAAACTCGTAGGTTTATTTTAAAATGATAACTGGGCATCTGAGGGTAGAACAGAAGTAGGAATTCTCTCTAATGAAAATAGTACATTATATTTTATTACTTTGGGCTTCCTGAGGAGAAAAAGATTATTGGAAACCATGCCTTATTAGAAACATGGGTTTTGTTCTTGTGGGGGTTTTTTACACCTTATTTTGGCCTTTCAGTGCTTAGCAGGGGCTTATAAAGAAAGATGGGAACAGACTGTTTGGAGGGCCTGTAATGACAAGGAAAGGATGAAGTTTTTAAGCTCAAGGAGAGTAGAGTCAGACTCAAGGAAGAATTTTTTTAGCGATGTTGGTGAAACACTGACAGTTTGTCAGAGAGGTTTTTGATATTCCCCTCCCTGGAAATATTTAAGATCATTTTGGGCAGGGCTCTGAGCAGCCTGATATAGCTGAAGGTGTCCCTGCTCACTGGAGGAGCTTGAACTGGAGCTTAAAACTTTCCTTCCAACTCAAAACTGTTATACAATTCTATGAAAGAAGCCTAAAGGAGAAATAGAGCAGGGAATTAAAAGGAGTGGGCAACTTTGGAGAAGCTCCTAAATAACTGATATGTTAAACAGAAGCAAAGTTCCTTTACAGTGATATTGTAAAATAGTGCTTTAAATCACCCATGAGTTTTATTTGAATGGAATTATTGAAATAAAATTTTGTCCTGGATTCTTGGATAAAATTGATACTTATGTCTTTAAAACATGAAAAATATTTGCAATGTGTATTGTAATTTTCAATATTTAAGAAAATTTTTAGAATATAGAAATGATGTAGTGTTTGATATAATGTTTGAAGCTGGCAATTCCCAGTAAATTGTCTGATCCACTGGGCTTAGAGGTAGGAGATTTGCTATTATTTTCTTTTACTATTGCTATTGGGATTACTTTCTTTTAGAAATCCTTCAGGATGTCTACAGAGTTGGCATGTTTTTGAAAATAAAGCTGTAGGGAGACTTCAGTATGTTTTTCACACCTCTACCTTGTCGAAGTAGTCATAACAGATGACTGTAAGAGCTTGGGTTATTTAACCTCCCAGGGGAAGGCTGAGAAGCTAGGCTTGCTCTGAATGTGTCTTAGGATTGATTACTGAAAAGAAGATAAGAGAATAGGGAAAATGTTGTTACATGCTTGTAGGGTATGTAGAGATAGGAAGACATTTCTAATTTTGGAGCTGTGCAGTTCAGCCACAGTGCTGGGGTTTAAGACCCCCACTCCTGCCCCTCGGCTCTGGGCTTCATGAGGCAGCTTAATAAACTCACAAAGCACAGAGATGATTTATGCCAGACACCTAGATACCAGCAAGCTGGACTCATTAGGAGCAAATTCCTATACACTACTTTATTCTTCTCTAGTGTATTACAAGAGGGCTTTTTGCTCTGCTCAGGTGGCTCAGTAACAGAACAATGAACATGTTACTGTCGTGTTTTGCATTTCACTGCAGTTCTGCATCTATGTTACACTTGCAAAGTCATGTCACACAGGACATATAATTATTAGTGCTGAGCAAGATCTAGTTTGAATTGTGTTCTAATAAAGCATGTTCTCTCTGGAGACTACACTTTGGGCAAGGTTTGGTTATGCTTTGATGAAAGTCAGTGAACTATTTTGTAGGAAAACAAAGCAAACACAGTTCTGCTGGAGGATCGTAGGGAATGTGACCTAGCCTGGAAATCCCATTTTAGCTGAGGTGGATCTCTGCCATCCTGCATGCATATAGAAGCCTATTTTGGCCTCATAGTCTATGAAACCTTATAATTTTCTTTTAGTTTTACCCTGTAGAGTTTTGTTCTCTATAAATTGCACATTTCTCATACAGGATTTGGTAGATTAATTTGAAATTCCATTTAGTGCAGAAAGAATACAGATACTTGTTTCAGGTAAACAGTTCCCTTACTTAGTTCTTAACTATTTAATTCTGAATTACCTTTTCTTTATTGGATATGCTAGTCCTCCAAGTTTTTTCATGTTAATGAAGAAAACTTCCAATATTAAGATTCAAGAACCAGAGTTCTCACTATGAATTGGTGTGAAATAGATTTGTCATTAGCATCTTCAGCTTGCATAAAAAATACTAGATAATTTTAAGGTACAAATGAGGCTGTGTGAGTCTGTGTCTTTTTAGAATTGGCTTGAAAACGTGGATCTAACCCCTTTATTCACACTTAGTTTTTTGTTTGTGTAAAGTTTGCAGTTGTAATCTGTGGCAGGTATTGCTGATTTCACTGTGCTGACAGAGTTGGTGATATTTGGAGTAAAAATGTCTCATACTGTATTTCAGACCACAAGGAATTCCATTTTTTTATTTGGGTCTTTAAAGTCATCTCAGTTCTGTAAGTGGGGAGGGTAGTTTCTCAGTCTTCAAAAAGTTATTAAATTATTTTATTTAGATTATAAGATACTTTACTTGCGTCAATGTGAAATGTTGGTATGTGTGAAAACACACGTGCTTTGTAACTGTGGAAACAATAGTTTCAAGCTAGAATAAGCAGTGAATGACCATGGATGCATTTGTAGGAGAGTTTTATGAGATAGACAGACACATTGTGGAAGTTACATTTCATTTCCTTGACTGCACGTGCCCTTCCACTCCTCAAAGCTGACACCAGGTACTTTTTTGTTCTGTCTCTGTACTGAAGATAGAATAAATAAAATTAAGAGGTCAACCCAGTTCCACTAGGTTAAAAGTAAAAATGAGAAAGGAAAAGCAACAGAAATCCCCCAGTATTTTTGAAGGAGGCTGTTTTAGATCTGCAGAGTGTGTTTTAAGCATCCCCTTTATTAAATTACAATCAATGCATGGAAAGGATGCAGGACATGTATTTTCATGTTTTACAGAAAGTTGGGTAGAGAAAGAGAGCAGGTTTATGAGAATGTCAAAGAGAAAAGATACTTTGTAAAGTATTGGAATAGCTCGAGAGAGTGCTTTTTCTTTTCACCTTTGCTCTGCACAAAGGAAATGGCTGGGTTTTTTGTTAAAGAGGAGATAATTGAGTATATAGTACTTGACTACTTAGATTATGTATTTTGCTTTGTACCTTTTGCATGGGTAAATGCTGTTTTTATCTAAAATTAATCTAGTTTCAGCCTTCAGTGTAATAGAGACACTGAGTGTATTATTATTAACTATTTTTTTTCTTTGTCTGGATCCTATTGTACATGAAATACATGGCTGCCTACAAATACTAGCAAAACTGCAGGTTTTGTGTGCCTGTAAAAATAAATGTTCTTGTATAGACAGAGGTCTGCCCTTTTATCTTCTTATCTGCAGTCCCATAAGTAAGCATAATGTTATGGTTTACCATAAAATTATACCAAAACTAAAAATAAATCAATAAATCTAAGTAATTAAAATCAATAAAGATAAAATTATACCAAAGTAAATGTTACCATTTTCACATTTTAGTGAAATACAAGATGTTGAGAATACTATGACTAAGATTAGCCACTTCCACAAAAAAACTCTGAACTTTTGGCTTTTCAGTAAGTTGAAAACAAGCAGAAGCATATTTGTTAGGTTGGCTTGAACTGGAACCATAAATCAGAAATGCTGGTTTTTGAGATGCAGGTGAATATCCTGTTCCAAATTAGAATTTTGGCATTGTTTCTCTTCAATTTGGGTCATCCAATAGCATAAATCCTTATCTTTCTATAAGGTTAATGCACTTTTGAGGGACACAGTTGCTCCTTAGAGTGGCAGAGATGTTTTCTTTAGCATATGAAATTTGGAGGGTTTATGTAGTTCTAGGTGCTCTGGTTAACTGCTCTTAAAAAAGATTTAAAGTAAACTTGACAGAGTCAGCAAATAGTGTAAACTTTAACTTATAGCTTTTCTTGGAAAATAAATTATTTTTGTGTTTAGGTGTGAATTTTATGTTAATGGCATAGTTCAGAGAATGCATTCATCAAGCAGGAATGCTTGGCACATGCAAGCTCTAAGTGGAAAAGGATTAGGGCCTGGAGAGACAGGTGCATTCCTACAACTCATGGTCCTCTCTCTAGTTGTGGGAACACAGACCTCCAAATACAGACACACAAAGCTGCTTGCCCAGGAGTTAGAAATGGAATTTAAAGAGGAGACAGGACAGGCTGCAGTGATCAGAGCAGGGCATGGCCAGACAAGTGTCCTGACCAGCAATTTGTTACAAGTGACCAATTTCATTTTTTTCCCTATACTTATTTATGATTTTCCCCCTTGTCCTGATTTCAGCTAGGATAGAGGAAAAAGGGAAAGAACAGGTTGAATGAGCATGGTCCCTCTTTTGCTGACCTTTTGCTCTCACCTAAGCATCTCATGTGAATTTTGGTGCCAGCCCAAAATGCTGCTGCCCTGAATGCTGTGGTGAGTCCCAGGCTCCTGTGGACAGTGATGCCCTGTCAGTAATCCTTGTGTATTAAGGGATATATGTCTATCCAGCTTTTCACATGTATTACAAATCAAGCAGTTTGGTTTATCAGAAGGCTGTGTTTAAATGGTCTTTTCTTGGGAGCTACACCAGAATGATAGCCTATCTGCTAGACATTGGGATCTGCCACATCAAAGAGGTTTCAAGTAACAAGAGAGCAAAGGAACTTACAAGAAATATTTTTCTTTGTAGGAAAGCTGCTTTCATCTCTCAGAAGGAAAAGAAATGCTAACTCCTCATTTTGATTTTTGTGTAAATCCATGGGATTTTGTCATGATGTTAGAGTGACAGGTCAAAGCTCAGCTCAAAGTAAGGAGTGTTAGAACTCTCACTTAAGCTATGTGTAACATGCTTCTCCAAAGAAAGCCTTTGTAGAATACCCTACATTATTTATAAGTGTTTCTTTACAGTATGGGATTTTATGGTATAGCAAGGAGGTTACTATGATATATTGATTATATGAGTTCTTATGCAAAGCATTTAACTTGAAGTCTGTTAGCTTTATAACTAAAAGACAATTAAGAAATTATGAGTTGGAAGAAGCTCTCTCCCCAGCTTGTATGTCACCTTGTTTCATACCATCCTAAGTCATCTATTCTTCAGGGCTACTTGCCAGTCAAAACCAATGAAAACTAAGTTGTTCCAGAAAAAGTTTTTAAAGATTAATTAGTATTTAGAAACAAAATACATATAATTCAAATTTAATGGGAATATTTTTATTTGTCTTAAAGGAATTGCCTACGGTTCTGCTTATTCATCAGATCGACAGGCATGAAGGTGCATGGACAATATTGCCATTAATGAAAGAGTAAGTGTAATGAATGCCAATTATTTTCAGAAGTTTTTGTAACCAAGATTATATGTATTAGTTACTCAGACTCTTTTTTCAGAAGCAAATTTTTTTAATGAGAGTTGCAACCTTATATTTCAATTTTCTTACTGTACTTCCTTTTTTTTTTGTTTTACAAAGCAATTTTCTGATAAACCTAATTAAATCAGAGAAGCCTATTTAAAATAAAAGAACAATAATAATACAATTTAACTGAGCAACAATTTTCCTCAAATCCCGGAGCATTTTAAAATTATTAGGGAAGTAAACTAGTCTAAAGAAACAGCATTTTAAAATGTGTATTTTTTCTATTTGGTCCCCAGTTCTTACAGTGTAAGGTATGAGGTATTACAGAAATTTTGATCTTTCAGATTACTTGACTGAATGAAGTGGAATAAATTTGTAAAAATGAGATCATAATACTTGTTTGGGGTTTTTTATTGCTTATAGTGTTTGTAAGAGGTCGTATGTCTCTGTAGTGAAAAGTTGTAGGCTTCAGCATCTTTTTAGATGCTTATACGGAAAATTTTCATATTAGTATGATCAGAAAAGACAGGTAGTCTCAAGTATCTTTTCTTCTTAGCTTATGCAGATGGCTCCAAGGAAGACATGTTGCATTTCCATGGTACTATCTTGCAAAGTGTCAGGAAACAATGATTTTCTTTCAGAAATCCTGAAGCTCAGTGATACTAAACACTATCTTTTGCCTGAAGCTTGATTTGAAATCTGCACCTCTTGAGGTTTAATTTAGTTAATGTAATTTATTAGACTTATTCAGGGTGAGGTTTTTATGTCAGAGTGGTTGCAGGACAGGATACTTTTCCTTCTGCTTTCCATTGCTTTGTGTGTAGAAAAATGGAAATAGTGCTTATATAGTGGCTGTCTTTGAGATATATGTAAACTGTGAAAAATAGCAAAAGAGATTTGAAGTAAACTGAAAAACTGGAAGATGATGTTCAAACTATCAATCATCTTTCCTTTTTTCCCCTGCTTAGCTCCTGTTTCCATGACCTTGTGGTTCCTCTTCTGAATTATTTATGTCTTGTGACAGGGTTTACAGATACAGCTCTTATAAGATAGCAACACTAGAAGAAAAAATACAAATGCTCATTTGTGTGAGAAAGCAGAAGAAAATTCTTTAGAAATCAGAAGGGAAATCTTAAGTAGAGGATTTCCAACTTGAGATTTCTAGAATATGAATTTCCTTGTGTATACTGTTTCCCTTAGTACTTTTGGTGAAGACATGGTGTGGTTTAGAAGTATGTTGATGTTTTAAAGCTTGTATTGTTTTGTTTTCTCAATGGACAAAAGAGGATGGAGGGAGTTCTGTGCATCCTGCAGCAGCTGATGATGCTTTTAATTTGGATATAAGATGCACCTGTATCAAAAAACTGCTTTCAAAAGAATAGATTTCTCAGTCCTGTAGTTGTCAACATTTTTGAGGAGGTCTCTAAGCAGTTGTGAAAATTCTTAATTTTTAGTTCTTGGGCACAGGTTAAGTAGGACAAAATATTTAATTTCAGAGGATGCAATCAGTGGGTGTCTTATGACACAGTATCCTTACTGTGCCCAGAAGTCCTGCTACATTTCTTCTCAGTAACCATGTTCATTCAGCAGAGAAGAAATCCCTGTAAAAAATTATCCAAAACAGGACCTTATCTGGGAGTCTCCAATGTCTCCTTGCAGTCTGAACTCTGAAGTCTCCATAAGACTCTCCTGGAGACTTAGGCTTGGGAATCTTTCCCAAGAGCCATGCAAAGGAAACTGGCCAAAGAAAGATTGTAGGTTTTTTTCATCAGGATGTTATTAATTAATATGGCTCTGTTTTGATGAGTAGTGGAAGAATTAAGGCTAGAGGAGCAGAGAAACAAGGAATGACATTTTTCTGAAAGAATCAGGAATCCTGCATTGAGATTCTTCCTATCTTTGAGGAGTCCCTTCAGTCTGTACAGTTTAAATGTGCTGGAAAAGTTAATGAAGTTTTTGGATTGGGAGTGATCAGTGTCCAACAGCTGTGAGAAAACCTGTCATTAGGCATTGTGATGATGGTTGCAATGCTGTTGGGTGTTAGATGGCCAATGGTGGGGCCCCTTGGAAGAAGGGGAAGTTAACTTAAACTGCTATCTATGGAGTTCTGAATTCATAGGTGGCTATTAGACCTGTACATTTCTGAATGGAAATTCTTTATGTATCTCTGTTCCCTTCTCTCTGGAATAACTGGTGCTTTATAAACAGATAGCAGCAGAGTCAGTATCTTTATCCATTCAGAGTAGTCCTCTGATGTGTAATCCTAAATCAGTAGTAAAATTTTCCTCTTCTGTGTAAATGAAGAATTGATGGCAGATTATTTATATTTTGGGAATGTGGTTTGAATTTGTCATTTTTGTTCATAAGCTGCCTTATTAGTAAACTGTTTCTTTCTTTTTTTAGCTTCTCTCTTACCTATGGTAGGAACTCCTCATGGATTTTCTTCTGTGAAGAAGATACAAGAATACAAGTTACAAAACTGCTAGAAACACTCAGAAGATTTGACAAGTCAAAGGTGAAATAATTTTTTTTTAATGTGATTAAGTGTGTTTTGCCAAATGTTGGAAAAGAGGTGTTGAAACACCTTAAAACAGGGGCATAGATTTCTGTTGCTGAGGCTGAGAGCAAGGTATTTAACATGAAGCAGCACAAACACCTGTATGGCTGTTGAAGAACTGTTAAAATCAAGCAGAGAAACAATTTTTTTTTCTGTGAATACCCTGAAAATTATGTACCATAAATAAAAAGAGTAATATAGTCTGTTTCATGATCCCTTCTTCCCATTTTCCTTTCTGTTATCAATTCTGATTATCATCAGACTGAATGACTGATGCTAGTTTGTCTCTGATGTAAAATAGTAGGGTGTTTTACTTGCATTCTGTCTGGGAGATAAGTATTCTATGCCTACTGAAAAAAACAAAACCAAAAGATTTGCAGGACAAAATAGAAATACAATCACCAAGGAAAAAAGCAAATTTGGCAATGTAACTGACATGGAAGGTGCTAATATTTAGAATTTTCAGTGTTCAGAAAAAAAGACCACCTTGATGTCAGTCCTTTGCCTATAATAAAAGAAGACAAAATCTTGTATGTGAAATATGTTTTACTTCTTTATTGTAATTCTGCTTCAGGACTCACTTTAGCTTATTTACTTCTTTTTCAGGCACATGGCCTTGTGTTTTCTCACAGTTCTTTTCTAAAATGGTAATAACAATAACACTTCAGAGATTTTACCTTTTAAAACACTTGGTCTTCAAAATGGAGGACTGACTATATTCTGAATATATTTTACTCTCTCCTTTGCATTATATACAGATTCTAATAAAATAACAAATTACATTCCAACTTGCATTAAAAAGAAAATAAAACATTTTGCTTTTGTACATAGTGATTGCCATCTTAGTGTAACAGTCCATCCCTGATTCCTTAAATACAGTAGTAGTCCATCAGGTGCACAATTTAAGGTGATTGATATCAGAACTCCTTCAATATTCACTGTAAAGTCTCAGCAGTCTACATAATAAAAGGTTCGTGTATATTTATCTCATTAAGAGGTCTGCAATGGGCATGTGAATTGTTGGTGAATCTGCAGCTTTTCAATGTGGATATGCAGAGATAAGTAACAGAAAAATTGAGACTGATGCAAGTGTAGCATTGAGTGTAATAATGAGTGAAAACAGATGTTTCTAAGCAGATGTTTGAAAGAGACTGTGGAGGAATGTTAAGAGAATGTCCTGCATTGATAACCAAGAACATTACTGGCTGCAGTAAAACTGAAAAACAGTGGGGAATGTCTTTAAATATAGACCTCAAGGCAAGCACTCAGATGCTGAATTATACCTGAACATCAGGCAACCCCTTTTTATTGTGCAGGTGAAGGAGCACTGGCCCAAAGATGTTGTGAAGTCTCAATCCTTGGATATAGGTCATGAGCCATGGTCCTGAGCATCCTGCTTTGCAGCTGGCCCTGCCTGAGCTGGAGAAGTTGGGCCAGGTGATCCCCAGAGGTCCCTTCCCTTCTCAGCCCCTCAGTGGTTCTGTGTTTCAACAGTAGATTGATTCAAACTCTGTTTTAAAACAAGTTTGGAAGATGGTAGCAAGGTTAAACCAAATTGTATGTGCCACTCCTCTTCCAGTCATCCCAGCAGGGTGATGGACTACAGCCCCAAAAATGTCTGGAATGAATAACCCAAGTGGATGGGCAGCAATGACTTAAATGTTAGAGGATATAAAAGGTCTGTCTTAAGAACAGTTTGTCTTTGAGAATCCTAAGAACTCATAAAATGTAGTGAGGATGTGACAGCTGAAATCTCTTTTTAAGTTCCCTAGTGTAGAAGAGGCCAAATGGATGGAAATTCAAAACTGATATGTATGAATTCCTGAGTACAATGCTTCTGAGTGTCTTGTCTAGAGAGCAGTCAGATTGGGAATTCAAACACTGGAACAGGCTGCCCAGAGAGATTGTGGAATGTATTCAAAACATGACTGGACAGAGTCCTGGGCAACCTGCATTGGGTAATCCTGCTTAAACAGGGGAATTGGACTAGATGATCTCAAGAGGCTCTTCCAACATCAGCCAATCTGAGACTCTGGGATTCCATGCTCTTTGAACAGGTGGAAGCCAAGGCATATTCTGGAGTTTGAAAATGCAGCCTGTATTTGATTTTGGAGAAGAATCTTTAGTTTCATTTCTTACCGAGTACAATTTTTGTCCAGATTATTTATTGTGAACAATATGCTTCCCTTGTTTTTGTTTTCAGGTTTGCTTTATTCAGCATGAATGCAGTCATCATCTTCCCTAAAAGGATGCTGTAGATGAACAAAATTGTTTCCTATATTCCTTTACAGGAGTGGTTTTTAGGTAAAGCATTATATGATGAAGAATCTACAATAATTCACCATTATGCCTTTGCTGAAAATCCTACAGTCTTTAAATTTCCAGATTTTGCTGCTGGATGGGCACTTAGCATTCCACTTGTTAACAAGTAAGAATTGAATTTTAAGTCACTTCCTGTTTATTCTCCATTATTCTACACATTCCAAGTATAATTATTATAAACACTTCAAAATTAAACAAGAATGCAGAAATAGATTTCTGTACCATTGCTGTGCATGTGATTTATTTTGCTTCACTCTGCCTGCATCAACTAGCTAATAGGTGTCTAGCACTAATTGTTTAACTAGTTCAATCCCATCTTGTAATTTTAATAATGCATTATCCCTCAGACAGTGGTTTTGTTCTTGGGTCATAGAGTGGCTGCATTGAAGAATCTAGAAGGGTTTCTCATGCTCTGCAGACAAACTACATATTTATTTCAGCTTAGACCCTTAGGTGCTTTTAAATGAGGTTTGAAAAGTTCACAGATTTCAGAAGTTGGATGCATTTATCATAGCAAGCAAATTCTCATAAATTGAAAGTCCTTAAGTACTATGCTTTGAAATACACAGAAAGAGAATATTGTCTGTAGTTTGAGATGCTGATCAATACTGATGCTTCAAACGCACTGCTGCTTTTATTCTGATAAATATTTTATGCCAGACTCTCTACCTTCTCCAGATGAGAACTTTCAAAGTGTGTGCGTGCTGAAAATTAATATTAACATCATAACACTGTTCAGATTTTTTTAAAAAAAGTATTTATATGATAAATATAAGTTGCTTCTTGAGGCGATATATACAGAAATGTGATTTATTACTATTTTTCCCCTTATAAGATGGTCAGTAGTACCAGCCACACTTCCCTGCATGCACTAGGATTGATTTTTTTCATATGTTTGATTAAATTTCTCCATCTCTAATTGCATAGGCTTGCAAAGAAGTTGAAGAGTGAACCACTTAAATCAGACTTTACAATAGATTTAAAGCATGAGGTAAGCAGTGTGATGAAAGAAACAATTGTCTCAAAGTTATATATTTGAATGGTGTTAGATCATAATAATAAAGAGATTCTTCTTAAACATTGCTAAAATGTTGGACTGCAATGGCATGTTAGATTTCTTTTCCTTCTTTTAGAATATTGTGATGCTTTGGAGCTATATTTTAAGACAGAAAAATTCATTGATAAGCTTGCATTCATATATGAATGCATACATGGTTGTATACATAAAGGTATCTCCTAAGGATTGCTCTGTAAGGAAGGAGAGAGACTTCCAAATCATAAACCATAAGCTGAGGTTATGGAATCTCAATTCTAGCCAGCCTCACTCACTTTCTGAATCAGACTCTCAGAGCTAAATATGGTGGGGTTTGCATTAAATACTCTGAGGAATCTACCTTGGTGTGAACAAGCAGAGCTGCCACTTGCAGCATGGAAGTCTGGAAATACTTTTTTTGTCTCTGGTATGCAACACTTTCAAAAGGCTGGCAGAAGGTATTTCAGACAGTGAGTGAAATGACTGAATGGAAAATGAGAAGGAGGCTCTGAAAGAGTATCTCTGCTACTTTTTTGGAGGATTTTTTATTTTTTCTGCCTTTAGATTGTTAGTGCCATCCAGGGTTTTGTATTGTCACCAAAGTGAACTGAACTGGGGGGAGAAGTGAGGGATGAATCTGGAACAAGGTTCTGGCCTGAAATAAGAATATGATTAAGATTAGGAATAAGGAATGTGAAGAAGGAGGAAGGAAGAACTGGATTAAGATTTTGGCCTGAAATTATAAGTGACACTGAAGTATAATTCAGTTTTAATTATATTTACACTCCTGAAAAGCATCTATAAATTGCTGTTCTGGTCCAGAAATAAACAACACCTTTACATAAAACTACTGCTGCTTTTTCAGATCTTGTAATGGTCATAAACCTCCTCATTTACAACATAAATCTATGGTGTATTTATAGAGATTTGTAGCATATTTAAATAAATCTGGTTTTATGCAAAACCATTCTTTATATAGTTTCCCCTCGTTGTGATGTATTCCTCAAAACTAACTGAGTGTCTCTTAGCTTTCATTTTGCTATGAGAAAGAAGAAAAGAAGCAGGTTTTTTCCTCTTGTTAGTTTTTCTCAATGCCAGAACTTCTGCATCATAATGTTATTTTATTTTAACTTTATTTTAAAGACAAAATCATTCATATATTCCCAGTATTCCGGTCTACCTCAGGACTAACAAAGTCTCTGAACATATTGTCATAAAAAATAAAAATCAATAAGAGCCACTCCTTTTATGTGCCACAGATTGCTTAGTAAAAAAGTTGATCATTTGACCAACAAAATTACTTCCATCCACTTATTATTCTGTTAGCAGGTCTTTGCATATGTTTCATTTGAAATTTATTGCCACTGATAACCTACGTCAGCTCTGCAGTTATTCTTTCTGCACAGTCTCATGTCTCCCTAGAGACAGTTTCATTCACTCTCATTTATTTAATAAATCACCATCTTCTCTGTCTTAAATCATTTTTATGTCTATGCTCTTCTTGTGTGAATCGAGATTGACAATAAATCACAGAATGTCATCTGTTGTTTTTAATGATTTTGTATAATGTTTAAATTTATAAGAAATATTTTAGTTTGACAGACTCCTAACAACATATGCCTCTATTTGGTGTTTTATTGTGCTCTGCATTCTTTTTATTATTTCTGTTTTGTTTGTGTTACCCTATTACTTTCCAAATCCCCATTCCTTATATCCACAGCATTTATATCACTTTCATGTCTTGCAGATGTGGTAAAGTGTTTTTGTTGTGCTGCTGCTCATTTGTAGGTTGTTGCTTAGACTTTTTGTAATTGTTCAATATATGGCATGTTCCCTGATGCCTATTCAAAGCTGGAATTGAATAATGAAATTTTTTGTACATCTAACATTAGATCTCATTAAGAGTATTTTTGTCTTTTTATTGTAAACCTGTTTCTATTATTTTAGCAACCTTGTGCTACAACCGAAACAGCAGTCTAACCACACTTCTGAAATAAAATACCTTCACAGCATTCTAAGGCTTTCTATTGAAATTTCATTTTTCAGTGGGAAATTTTATCACAGTGTGAATTTTCATAAATAATTAATGACAAGTTACAATTGTCAAACACTCTTTGTTGTCTAGGAGCATTGCTTCTTTGTTGGTTCATGTGATAGACATTAATTCTGAATAGCTGAGTTTTGAACTAATACAGGGCCAGTTGGTTGAAGGACTCAGGAACAGAAGTACTGTTCTCTATCCTTCCAGTTGCAAGGAGTGATGAGGGAAAAACAGGAAGAGCCAGCAACCAATACCTGGCTCTGAGCATTGTGCCACTGGCAGAATATGCAGGAATTAGTTAAACAGCTCAGGGACAAATCTGTTACACCATCCCATATCTTTCACTTTTCTTGTTAATATGATTTCTTTGTATGCCCTGAAAATTTTCATCCAGTTTAATTACTGATATAAATGTTTCCAATTTTGATAGATTGCCCTGTACATTTGGCAGAAAGGGGAAGGACCACACCTTACTCCAGTGCCTGAGTTCTGTACAGATGATGTGAATTCCTATAAGGTTGATCACTGTGCAACAACATTCAGTAATTTTCTGCCACTTTGTGTAAGTACAATATTTTGAATACCATTTGCTTAGTAAAACTCTTACTAAAATGTATAGTACTTGAGTTCAAAAATCTCAAAACTTGAAAAAATATTTTAAGAAAGCTAAAATAAACCCCAACAAAACAGCTTGACCTGGCATTTATCTAGGATGTATTTTGGATATGCTTTTAGGCTTCTGTGGCACAGAGTATTTCCTGGCAACTAATACTGCATATGCTTTAATGAGTCTTTCTACCACAATATTTGGTTGGCACATTATCTATAAATTATTTATCCTTACACCCCTTACACAGTGAGATACTGAAGAACAGATGATCCTTTTTTTTTTTTTTTTTCCCCACAGAGGAGAACCTAAAACTTGTTGAAGCTAAAGATACAATGTAATATAGTATTTGGTGCATTAAAACACAGCCCATCTCTTCCACCTGTAGGAGAATACATTTATTATGTTATGAGTTAAGTGTAGCCAGAGGCCAAAAAGTGATCTGCAATTCCAGGAGAGCAAAATTCTAGGCACCAAAAAGAATAACAAATCTAAGTGGTCAAATGGTTTATTACAGTTGAGCAACCTTTGAATCCAAAGATTTCTAGAGTGTAGCATTTAAGCTGGTTTTTCCAAGTATGATTCAATTTGTGTTCTCATAGTGACCTATTTCAAGGAAATTAAGAAAACATTCTTTTTTGGATGAATCATTCTTTGTTCAAGAAGTTTTTCTACTCATGGCCTTTTCCTAATGATAAGTGTTTTAGTTCTTGTTAGAGTACTGCATCAACGAAAAAAAAATCAATAATGTTGTTTCAGGAATTTTAAACAACCAATGCCTTTTTTTTTTGAGAGATAAAATTTACTTCCTGGTGTATCACAAGAACACTATTCTGCTTGATAGGCTATATAATAAAAAGATATTTCCTGTTTTGTTATATATATGGACATAGATATCCTATAAAATACTACAGACACAGCCTGTACTTAAAAGATTAATTTTTGTTTTGTTCATATAGGGAGAGCCAGTGAATAAGGAAGATGTTTTTGTTGCTGTAAAAACATGTCGAAAATTTCATGGTGACAGAAGTAAGTTGTTGCCTGGTCAAGGTAATAGTTCTATGCAATATAGTTCATAAAATGCATATTTTAAAAGCATGCTGATATGTGCTGTCTCTGTAGCTCTTGTAGCAAAATTGACTGGGAAACAGGAAAGTTTTGGAATTATAAACAGCTCGTCCTTCAAGTTGAATCTTTTTGCTGTTCTGAGTCCTCAGGAGTGCTGTGAAACATTTAAGATAAAAAATTATTTCATCATTGGGATTGAATACCTAAATTAAAGCATGCATAGGATTAGTTTATATTGTTGCAATATGAATTAATACAGCAGCTGTGAGCTTCCCCCAGATAATCGCTTCACTTCTTTTCTTTGTACCAGTAGTAACAATTGTGCAGCTCTTTAGTGGATGACTCAAATTCAAACAAGCTGAAAGGTCCCTCATCTCCTCCCTCCTTTTGTCCTGCCCTCTTCTTCAGAGAAAGGTTGAGCAGCTTATGCTGTCATGTTGCTTCTAGCTGCTCCATGTGCATGTGTGGTTTGTAATGGGCATGGGAAAATGTGTCCCTTCTAGAAATCTGGTCATACTTTGTCCAGCCAGTGGCCCAGATCAAGAGTGTGTGAAACACTATAGCATGTTTCATCTGAAAGTTCATCTGAAAATTGTAGAGTTCCACAAGCAGTCACCATGCCAAAACCAAGAAACAAAAAACCCTAGTGCAGCCCAACAAGATACACACAGCAAGCACTGACTTCCTTCTCAGAGGCACAGAAAACAGACACTGAGAGACCCCCAGCTCCTGCTAACACATAGAAATGCTCAGCTAAGTTGAGGGAGATCAAGTCTCAACAAAGCTTGGAAGGAAAAATTCTAAATCCACCAATTTAACAGAAGATGCTCCACCTACTTGATGCCACCTACCAGTCTGTTCTAGTTTGCTTCCAGACATTTTGTTAATAAGGAAGAGATTTGTTTCCAGGAATTTGCTTGAATTTTGTGTGATCTTTAATATTCCAGTTGCATAATACTGTCTCCATTAGGCTTAGTTTGTTTATAAGCACAATTTAAAGTTATTATAATTGGCAAAAAAATTGAAAATCAAGTAATTGGTTAGAAGTTGTATCAAATTTTGAGAGGATTTTTCCACACCTGTTGTCAGAGGACAGGATGAAAGTAAAAGGTCTTTTCTTAACTAAGTCTGGTTAAAAACAAGTGGGATTTTTTCATAATGAAATTTGTGGATTTTTTTCTTAATGCTACCTCACCTGATGAAGGCACATTTGTAGTATTTTAATCATGTAATTGTTAGGTTAGCTTTTGATAAAACAAAATTGACTATCCTGTAATTGGAGTTCACTGAAGACCTGTCCTTCCTGGATCCATGTTAATTTTTTGACATCAAAATTTTTAAAAAGAAGAAAAAAAAATAACCTAGAAAGTCAGAAAGAAACATAAGGCCTCACAAAGATAGCAAAAACATCCTTCAAGAAACACCTGTTGAAGACTGAGGAAAATTCTTGAACTTTCCTCACAGCTTCCAGTGTTATGCAATAGAGGATAATCTTACTCCACATTTTGAAAGATTAATGGATGCCAGCTTCAGAGAGCTCTTTTTACCTGGTAAGTCATTCTTTATTGTATGCCAGAAACTACATTAATGCAGCATTAAGGCTTGGAAATGATGTGCTTTTAAAAGCAGCTAAATTTTACCTCAGAATTTATTTCAAGTACAACTCTCCTTCTTACACATACCATTTGTAGTTATAAAAGACATTTTCAAGGCTGCAAACATGCATCAGGGTTCTAGAAATAGCAGAAATAAAATGTCATTAAGAGCTTGGAGCTGACCTTTAATTATCTCTAGTGGTATTAAAACTTTGGTGTGATCACAAGTATTAATACATATTGATAAATATTTACATCATCATCTACTCCAAAATTTCCAGTAGTTTTCTTTGGAAAATACAATTTGCCAGAAATGACAAAGTATTGTGGGATTGAATTAACAATAGACATGAGTCTGCATGGTGACACTTCCATCAAGACAAGGGAAAGAGAAGGACATTTTAGCTAACAGCCCCCTTGCTAGACCTTTTAACTGAGATGTGACTCAAGTCCTTGCTTCAGTAAACTTTTCTTCATTTATAAAAACAAGGGGGGCTCCACCAAAGGAATTGAGAGGCTCAGTCTGTAATTGCAAATATTTCTTTATGTTCAAGGACCTTGCTGAGTTTCAGGTCTTTGTTTGGGGAAAGGTAAAACAACATTCACAAATGCACCTCTTCTGCCAGGGGAAGTTTGGATGCTCTTGTGATTCTCTGTGATTCATCTTGTGATGCTCTGTGATTCTTCTGTTCTGGAGTCTTGTTTTCTGAAACCTTTCTGGTTTTGTTCTGCTGAGAAAGATTTTTAAGAAAACATTTTAACAAATAAGAAAATAATTTCCTGCCTATGCATTTATTTTTGTACATAATACCTTTTGGATTTTTTATGAAAAAAAGAGAACACTTTTACATTTCTTTAAGAACTTTTAAAAGTAGTGTGGACCATTGCAAAGTTCTACAAAAGTGTTTTATTCTCTTCTCAAAATATTAAGGTCTTTTAATTAGTTCTTATTGAGTTCTTATTACTCTGTCATAACACTAAAATGAACTAAATAGTAATTGTTATCAAATTGACAGTTGATCAATCAAGAGTAATAAAACCTGTATGTTCAAAGGAGAGGGAAGTGAGCAACTAAGTGGGCAACAAACATCAAATTAGGTGATGGATGATTCTAGCAAGGGGCTGAAGTGAGTTGTTCACAAGCATCAGGGTTGTATAGCAGCAAAGGCAAGTTATATGAATATTCCCTCCATTTACAACACTGCCTGCTACCCGTGAGACCTCCTGGGTGGTGTCAGAGAGCATAAAGCAGAAAAGCAGTAACAGCAGAATGCAAAGTAGTTGCTCAGAGTACTTGCTCACCTCAGGCCTGACCTCTTCATTTTTAAGATGGAAGAGCATTTTTAAGATGGGAGGGAAATCATTATTTCAATCTTACAGTTTTCTTCTGAGCACCCTGCAAATGATTGGATTTTTTTGTGTGTGTGTGTTACCCATAATTTATTCACTTCTGGATGTAATGTCAACACTCATGGCATCATTATTAGAATTTGGTTTGATCATTTTTAAATGCTGATCTGAAATGGCAAACTAGTATGGAAAAGGTTGTTTTTTTAGAGAAGCATTAAGCAATCCTCCTTTGAATGGAATCTCCATGGGATAAAAATTTATTGTATGATATTTCTAAACTATACTATACAAATATTTCTTATTTATAAATGAAACAATAAATATATATGTGTTTATAACAGGAATGGTTATAAAATGTTCTGTGAATGTGTCTCTACAGACAGGTGCTTTGGAGCATTAATATGATGTGTTGTAGATGGGTTGTGTATAATACCAGTATTTCATAGTATTTCAGAAGGTACATTTGGTCTGTTTCTGATTCAGAATATGTTACAGACTGTACAGTTGGATTAAAATGTGCCATTTCAATACTGGAAGAAGGATTTATCTCTGATAGTGTTCATGCTGATGTGTGCTATGAATCATACAATAGCAAGTGTAAAAGTAGAATTCCATTTTTTGGTTAGCTAAAATGTAAATATCACATTTTTCAATTATTATTATGAATAATAGTATCGTGAAACTATAGTCATATTCTAATAAATTTTTTTTTATCATTTAAATAAAACTGTCCTGACTGGCTTCCACAAAACTTTAATTTTTTTCTCTAAATATTATAGGGAAGAAAGTAGAATGAACATTTAGAATCATGATGCTGTATTTGAAGCAGCATTTTTATTACCATGTGAAGAAATATGGCTAACAAAATGTGATTACCATGAATATTTGGATCAAGTATCTATTTTAATCAAGTTCTTTGTGTTTGAATGCCAATCACTGTTTTGCAGTACCAGTTGTAAAGCAGACTTGGGAAAGAGAAGCTGCCCTGATTGAATACTACAGTGATTATGCAGACATCTCCATTCCTACTATAGATTTAGGCATACCTAACACTGACAGAGGTGAGCTATTGACTGTTGCCAGTTTTGCACAAATGACTGACTGAAGAAGTGAGGTTTTATGGATGATATGTGTCTTTCATGTCAAGCATGTCATTTAGAAATTCAGTTTTTCTCTAGCACATATGTGCAGCCTAAAGTAAAAGAATGCTCTTTGCACAGGATATAGATGGAGAGCACATTCAGAGTCCCCCTGTGTAGAAAACATGTTCTTTTTAGCAGAAACCTAAATTATGAAAGTATGATATGCTGATATACTCCAAGAGGAAAAAAATAGTATTACTTGGGGTAAGACTAATAACTCCACAGTTATTTATAATTTTTAGTAGATCATCATCAGTGAAAAAATTATAAATTTGTTTTTAAGGACCCCAGGCAGTGCCTACTGGTTACTAAGCATAAACTGCTTGCCATATGGTATTCAGATATTATAGCCATGTGCCTTGCATGTCTTGATTTAAGCACAAAAACTAAATGTTAAGATTGAAACATCTTTTTATAGCAAAAGACAGGCATTTAAATTAAATTTATTAAATTTACTTTGAATAGAAAAAAGGATGTGGATATGATGGCTTTCTTGAGTTTATTAATTTTGATTTGTTCTTTCATTTGACATATTGTTCTTAGGCTGATATTTTATATCCATTACCTTCTGAATTACAGGTGTCCAGGCCTGTTAGCCTTATCTGACCCACCAGGTCAGTTGTTCTGACCTCTGGTTTATTTCTGCCCCTTTTTTTGTCTGCATAAAGTTACAGTCTTACAAAATCTCCAGAGAGAGGACTTCCTTAATTTCTTTAACATAGAATTACTGCATTTTCTCAAAGAATATTTTAACTGAAAGTGGCTTCAAATATAATATTACTATTTTGAATGATTGTTTACTAAATATAATATTGACAGCATTAATTATTTTAGACAATGAACTGTGATGAATAAAGGCTGATTGGAATGAGGTTTGTCTAAGATCTAAAAAAGTCTCAGTAGAAGTATGAAAATTCTTGTTTCTCGTGTCCTACTTATTCAGAATAAGGGTGTTTCATTTCTGCACTCCTGGCAGACTGTGTTACCTCTGAACTTCATTATAATCTTGTGATGAATGTTCAGACCTTTCCTTGGAGGCAGTGATCAGGACCTGAGTTGCCAGTGAGGAGTACAGTATATTAAAATAGATTGAAATATTTCTATAAAAGCAACAGATCTGCCTGCTGCATCATGAAATGCTATGACAGTATCTTGGAATATTTTGCAGAATATGCTTCTATCAGAGTCTCCTCATTTTTACAGCTCTTTAAATTAAGAGTAGCAGTTTGTCCAATATTGTTCAACAATTTGACAGATAACTGGAATAAAGCTTGGTTTTAATTTAATTCCTCTTTTATTTAAGTGTATATTCTGTTAATTTATCTTCTTTTTAGGTCACTGTGGGAAAACTTTTGCCATTTTGGAAAGGTTTTTGAATCATACTTCTCCCAGAACCCCTTGGTTAGTTGTAGTGGATGATGACACACTGATAAGGTACATATTGTATTTCTTCAGAAGCTGCTACTGTTTATGTCAATAAGAGATTTAGCAATATTCATCTATCCTTCTTTATTTAAGAGATACAGCGATATAGAGGTATACAGAGTTACATTTTTTTTTACAGATATACATATATTTAAGAGGTACAGATATACAGAAATATATTTTATTACATTTTATTATACATTTTATGAGGCTTTATATTACTTGAAGAAAAAAAATGTCGCTTCTCATCCGTATTCTTTTGACAGATATCCAAAACAATGCTGCAACTTGGTTTAAATTGTTCATATCACTGTTATCATGTAATCATATAGTCTGAATACACTATATTTTGTGATTCCTCAGTGTAGGTATGTTTGAGCTGATAGGGTTTAGTAATTTGCTAATAACCTTTCTAGCATGTGTTCCTCAGACAAATGTGTCAGAAGAAAGGTTCCATAAGCTCAGGTCAGTTGTCCAAGCCCCCCAGAACAATGTTTTGGAACTTGGCTTTGTTGGAAAATTAGATCTCATTCTCATAAAATGTGACACTGCAATATAAGCAAAAAAAGGCACAGTGAGCAATATGCAGGATCACATGGTTATCAACAGTGGATTAAGATGATACTTCACATTAAATCGTGTGACAGAAGAAATAGAGAACTGTGGATTATGCAACCTTCATATAACTAAATCTACCTTTTTAGTTTTCAATTTGAGGATGTTCATAGATAATTTGCAAAGATCATTGCTTGGAAAGTGTCATTTCATATTTTCTCTGAGATGAGATGCAGTTTTGCTGACAAACTGCCTACTTTAAGAAATATTTTAAGCTAATTTGTTCATCATTTGACCAAATTGCACAGACATATCTCATAGTAAATAATCTATCATAAAGTTGTTTTTTTTTTTTTGGGTAGAATTTCTGAATTTCTCCTATCATCTTTGTGCTATTTAATAGAAATGCTGTTGAGGATAGCAATGTCTGCTCCAAAATTAATGTTTACAAGATTTTTTATTTTTTTTTAAATGGCTTTTCATATTATAGTATATTCAGGCTCCGAAAATTGCTCAGCTGCTATGACCCAAATGAACCAGTATTCCTTGGAGAGCGTTATGGCTATGGCTTGGGAACAGGAGGATACAGTTATATCACTGGTGGAGGAGGGTAATTTATTTAACTTCTGACTGACATCTACATGAGTTCCTGTTTTGAGTGCAAATGTTTTAAATTATGACACAAATCAATTTCAACAGAAATAGTGATGCTTTCCCCAAATGTGTGCAATTTACCTCACACCTTCTATGTAGTGATGCATGCTGATCTCAAGGCCCCAACTCTTCTCTCTTACATTTGAGTAAGATTGGGGAGAAGACCCTTTTGAGTCCAGACCAAATTTAGGAGGAATTACCAGCTGTAGTAAAAATGGTGGGTAGCTAACTTATTGTTGGAATAACAACAATGGATATAATTGGTGTAATTAGTTTCCAGTATAAAAAGTAATTATTTTTCATAAAATGTCACTAGCTCTATTTGTCAGTTCTGACCCCTTCAATTTTGAATTTCAAATGTGTTGTTTCACAGGGCAACATTTAATCTTGCAATTTTAAGTAATTTAGCAATATTTATTAATAACAGTTATTTGGTGTCTTTAGAAGTTTTTATACATTTCATGTGCTTTTTTTTTTTTAATTCAGGATGGTTTTCAGCAGAGCAGCTGTTCAGAAACTCCTGGCTAGCAGGTGCCGGTGTTACAGCATGGATGCACCCGATGATATGGTCCTTGGCATGTGTTTCAGTGGCTTAGGAATCCCTATAACACACAGTCCACTCTTTCATCAGGTCAGAGAGCTGGGTATTGAAAATGCACTTCACTTTTTAAGTGTACACATAAAACAGTCATAAATATTCAGTTTAGATCAATATGTAACAACACTAACCAAGATGCTGCTGCTGCTTTTTACCTTGATTCTCAGCAGAACAAGACTGAGCAAATAAGAACATTCTCATACCATGGATTACTACAATGCTTTGCTGCTTTATATGATGTTTTAGCTAACCTGTAACTACACTCTATTAGAAATGCAGTCAGAGGTGAGGATTTTGAAAAAGAAATAGAATTAGGAGCCACATGTTTTGAATAGTTGTCGTATGTCCTGTAAGAGAAAAAACCTACACCACAATACTTTTTTCTTCAGATAATGCAGAACTGACTGTAAAATTTTTCAATATCGCTCTACTTACCTGATTTTTCTATTGATTTAGTATTTACTATTCTGAAATACCTCATTAGTGAAGATATAAAATATGAAATTATTGCTTTTTTGGTGGATTCTGAAGAATGGTATAAGTACCATAAATTGCTCTAAGCTAGCACATGGGAAAGAGAGCTTATAAAACATGATTTTCATGTGAGTTTGGGAGAAAAGGGCTGGAGTAGATTTGAATCTTGTTTCTGTTTTCCACAGTATTTAACAAGCTAATTGTAGTGTCACAGTGGAAAGCATGATACATTGAGGCTATAGAGATTTTCTTCCTTGTAAGCCAAAGTAAACCAAATCCTTCCATAGTATGAGCAAGAAGCACTGGAGATTTTTTTTTCCCAAACAGTGCACAAGTTTTTTAAAAGTCAGCATTTAAATCAATGTAGCATTTGATGTTTTTCAGGTGTCGATCTAGCTGAAAAACTAGGAACCTGCATATCTGAATATAGGCTGAGAATAAGATAATAAGCTACTTGAGAATTAGTAAATTACCCTGTAGTTCAAAGCAGCTGTCAATGGAGGAGAGGAGTTTCTTATTTAAATTATCAGCTTTCCTATGTTAAGATTCAATTTCTGATTACATTTACTATTTAGAGAAACGGGAAGACTAAGAACATACTATTCAATATTTTAATTCCTTGTCCATATAAAAAAAACCCAAAAACCTATCTGTTTACTCTCCTGATTTGCTTCTCATGGCTTACTCCTTTGAATATACTGATGCTTTTACTTTATTATTCCATCTTAGGCAAGGCCAATGGACTACCCAAAAGACTACCTTTCACACCAAATTCCAGTATCATTTCACAAGCATTGGAATATCGATCCAGTGAAAGTGTATTTCACATGGCTGGCACCAAACACGGAAGAGTCACATAATGGAAAAAAGTTGGATACAACAGAGAGGATTTATAAGCAGTAGAAGAATGTAAATGTTAATTACTATTCTACAGCTGAGAGACAGTCATTACTGTGATTTTCATTTAATTTTCACATTGTTCATCTGTTCATGACATAAGAAGACAATGTTTTGTTCCTGTTGGTTGCATCCCTTCAGAACAATGGAAAAAGGCACTTAAATGACTTTTGGATTCTTTTCCTCTGCTTGGTTCCTTTTTAGAATGTTTTTGGCTTTGTATCCCAATAAACTTCACTCACATTTAAGAGTCTTGTACAACTTTACCTGTGTTCTGCTTTGGACTTGGTTCAGATATCATCAATTTACATTCCCTTCCTTTACTCTCTCAAAAGCTGAATTAATGTATTTGGGAGCCTAATACTGAATAAGTGTTGAACATCTATTGAACATCATCTGTCACTGACTTACAGAAAATAGTTCTCTGAAAGGTTCTGGAACAGTTTCTTGATAAATCATAGAGGACACTTGATTTTTTTCTGTGACCAGGAACTAGATTGTGTGAAGGCTGTGCTCCTTTATGCTCATTTCAGATAGAAATACTGTAGTTTTCTGGATTAGCTGGACCAGGCATGAAACAAACCACTGTTGTACCTTTAAGTTTATTGGCGTTTGTGTGGAATGTCATGTACAAAATGGAAAAAAAGGTTAAGGACAGGGATTTCTTAGGTGGCCACGGGAGGTCACTGTGGCTCCTTTAGAAACTGAAGTCACCATACATCAATTTGGCAAATATAAAACTGGCTCTTAAGGATTTTTGCAGAACTAACATTTCAGTATTTCTGATATGTGCATTTCAATAGCATATAAATGCCAGCTTTAAAAATTTTCTAGTATCCCTAATTTATATCATCAAGATAAGTAATTTTATGCATACTACATGTAAAGTGTGATTCATATTTAAAACATTCTTGAATTTTTTTCAGTAGTTCAGTTTTGTAAAAATGTTTGTACAAAAACAGGCTTTAGTATGTTCAAAACTAATTTTTATATTGTAAAACTGCTTCTTTTTAAATTGCAGTATATGGCACTTATATACTGTTATTTAACTTGGCTTGCTATATTGTAACAAAATACAGGGTCTTAAAGCCATACTGCTGAAGTAATTCGTGTTTTGGTAGGTTAAAAATTGATTCCACTCCAAAGAAAAGCAATACTTGCTCTAGAGTCGAAGTAGGGGAGCCACGGATTCCTGTCTCAGTAATTACCAAAATTGTATAAACATTTGTTTGTGAATGTAGCTTTTGGGTTTCTAAGCATTGAATAGCAAGCACATAATCATAATAGATTCAAATTCTGGTTAAGAAAGAGCAATCCATGTTATGTCTTTTTTTCTTGCCACTACCAGTGCCTTAAAAGTAGACATTTTACTGATGCCACGACTATGTTCTCTGATACCATTGGTGAATTGTTAATTATGTTTACGTTTTAGAACTGTGAAAGCTGAATAAAACATTCTTTAACCTTTTGTGCCTTCTTCCTCTTTGCAAACCAAGTATAGGATTCTTTAAGCACCAGTGAAATAAGTTCATCACCTTAATAGTATTTGCTGTCAATTTTATTAAAAGGCAGCTTAATCTTTGGGTTTTTTGTCGTGTTCTGTCCTAACCTCCATATTAGATCAGTTTTCAGCCTCTAGTTTTGTGCAAATGGAAAATGTTGTTCAAATGAGCACCTTGTGATTGAGAGCCTTGATGTCATCAGAAAATATATTTCACTATCTAATTCTCCAAAGGTCTTGCAACTCAGGTCCAACTTCCAACCGGTGATATTTTATCTCTCCTTGGGCCCTGTGGAGGCAGATTAGATCAACAAAAAAAGATTAGATTTGAGTCCAGGCTGTATTGTACCTATAGACTTCTTATTTAGATGTGGGAAGTACATTGATTTGTTGATTGATTGCTTACTTGACTTTTATTTCTGGTTTGACAAATGTAGTAGTAGCTGTCCTAAACTCCATCTTTTCCATTGCTGCTAGCTCTGGGTTTTACTGCAAGGTTTCTGGGGGTATTAGTAAGCATCAGACTTCTTATAGTTTTGAGGGCAACAAAGCCATAATTTGCTCAAGTATTTTCCCCCCAAAACTCTGACTTTTGAGATACTGCTGCAGCATGACACAAATGACCTTTTAGTCCACCACCTAAATAAGACTTTTTCAAGCAAAGGATCACAAAGAGTTTCTATAAACAAGATGTGAAGCCTTCTATGTGACCTTTTAGAAGACTCAGGATGACTGTTACTGGCTGAAACCTAAGGACAAAACTGTGTGTTAATGAGCCTGAACAGTACTAATGTTTTTAATGAAAATCAAGTGAATTATAAATGGTGTAATGTTAAAGCAAATCAATAGAAGCAGCATTCACAATTCACTTGGTAACAGGCAGATTAAAACAGGGCTGCAAAGTTGACTACTTGGTTTCCTTTTCTGAGACATTGCAGGGTTGTGGCAGGAAAAAGAAAATCTGGGAAACGTTACTGACTATTTGCTTTTAATGTTTATAGCATACAAATTTTCCATGTAATAAGATCTTTCTTTCACAAAATTGTTTTTATGAATTGGTTGGTTGGTTCATCTGCCAGGAGCCAAAAAAACCCTTGTGCCTCCAATAGAGCAGATATGTAAAAGAAGAGTGATGAAGAATTTGAGGTCCTTATTTGATCATGAGTGAGAATGAGGGCTGTGAATCTATTTTTATTTCCCTACATCTGCAGATGTCCCAGGCATGGAGGGACCCAAAAGGATCTCTTCCTCTGTGAAAGTGGGAAGAGTCTTGAGGCAGCTTGCAAGCTGAGTAACTTTCTTTTTGTGCAGGGACACTTTGCCCTGACACCAGCTCTGATGGCTGCTGACTAGAGGGAGGAGTCCAAATTACATTATTTTCAATCCTTTAATTTCTCATGGCTTTTATTATTGTGGCTGGAACTAGAATATCTCAGCTAGAGACCATTCAATGAGGTTCCTGGAAGGTGAGATCAACAGTGTGCAAGATTGCCATGATTATTTACTGTGAGCACCTCCAAATCCAACAGTGCCAGTGCATTACCAAGAAACATGGAGAAGTAGTAAGAGATTTGCTTTTTGCAACACTGTGAAACTCTGAATGCCTTTGTGCATTGGACACCATGATAATAAATATATTTGAGTTTGCTTCAGAGCAACTTCTTCTTGTTGATATGAAACTGAAGAAGAAATTGAGAATTCTGAGCAAAATGCTCCCTGAGGTGTCACCTCATCATACATTGGCTGAGGAATCTAAGAGCACTTGACTCTGCTCCATTAGTGCCTGGTGTAGCTCTGGCTCTGAGGTCCCAGCTCCATCAGTGTGGTGGCTTCACCCTCTGTACTGCCCCTGTGCACACATCTGCTGTGTCAGTGCAGAACAAATTCACCTCCCCAGTCACACTGAGGGTTTTATTGTCCAGTAATTGTTCCAGTCAGCAAAGAAATAGATTCAGTATTGATCTGTAGGTAACTGATTTATCTGTTTCAGTTTGTGACACACAATGGTCAGGCATAAAGAATAGCTTTTTTAAATACACAGCCTCATAGTGGTAGCCATTGTGTAACTACTTGATTTAAATTCTGTCCTGAGAAGAAAAGTCCTCATGCTTTTCAGATGTCAGCCTGTAGTTTACAGGAAGAGACCAGTGGGACTAGAGGAAGCAGAGAGAGGTGAACAATCTGTTTATATCTACCTGCTTTTGCAGATTCCCTTGACTTGTTCATTTGTGCTCTTGTCAGCTAAGAAGCAGAAGTGCCTCCACTGAAATCAGTTAATGAGATTTCTTCTGCTAGGAGCTGCATTTGCATGGCAAGAATGAAACAGCTTTGGTGGAGTGTGTGCACTGGTTAGTTCTGAGCACAAGGGGAAAAGACACCGTAGAAATAATTTATTTAAAGATGAGAAGGCAAGTAGGCCTTATGCAAATGCATCAAAAGGCCTAAAGGACTCACTGTCAAAAAAAGGAAGAACTGGTTTGGAAAACAGGCTATGGAGAGGAGTGATAGGAAATTACACCAATGGAGTTTACTGAAACATTCTTTATGAAAATCTATAGGCATGCTGCTTTTGTAAGCTAAAAATAAACAATGCTAAGCTATTCCTGTGAGAAATAAAACTTTAAAGCATTGCTTTTGTAAGTCTGAAGGCTTAAGAGCCTAACTGTTAAACAGAACAACCCCAAAAAGATTGAAAGCACTAAGCTGTTAATATTTTATCGACTAAACTTACCAAAAAAAAAAAAAAAAAAAAAAAAAAAAAGTGTAAGCAGCTTGTCAATTAATAAGAACCCAATTAAGAAAATCATCTGCTGGGAAGATCATTATGCATCATCAACTGATTTGTGCCCACTTCTCATTTATGTATTATGGGACATCCTCCAGATGAAGGTCTAATCAGACAGTTTATAATGTACCCCATCAAGGTCCTCAGAGCAGGAGCTCATATGTTGTCCTAGTTCTACAGGCACTGTACCCCATCTTCACAGGGGTGCTGTGTGACACTGTCTGGTATTTGCTCCCAAAAGCCTGGGAGAATAGCAAGAAATACAGCACATATTCATCAAGAAAGAGGGAAACTGTAGGACTGAAGACTGTGAGTCCCTCAATTGTCTTAAGGAAGCTCTCACTGGTCCTCCTTCAGAGGTGGCCAGCTGGCAGCAGAAATTATGTGGGGTGTAACTCCCAGTAAACACAAATATGAAGTAATAGCCTGGAGCAGGTCAAGCTCAGCTGTAGCTCTGGAGGCATTGGTAGCTCTAAGGACAGTCAGTCACACGTGCTGGGGGGTAATGTTGGCTAATTCACCAGCCTTTTCATCCAGAGAGTTCTTATGTTGCTAAGGCTGCTTGCAAGCCCCCCGAGGGAGCCCTTGACACAGAGCAGAGTGGGAGCTGTGCTCCAGGTGCAGTGCTTTGATGCAGCCTGTGCTGTGGTCCCATGGCCTCATTCTGTCCAGTCACGAAGCTCTGCTGAAAAGTTCTCAGACTATCTCTTGTCCTGACAAACCAAGTTACTAATAGGTTGTTCCTCTTTCTGTTGCTGTTTCTTCAGGTTAAAATTTTCTTGTTGATGGATTTTATGTTAACTAAAACATCTGATCCTACAAATGCGAGTTCTAGAATGACTTTACACTTAATAAACAGTGAAATACATTTTTAACAAAATGAAATGTGGGTAATCATACTATAATCACCAGGTTATTATATTTTTGTGAGAAGCTCTGTCAAGTGCAGTTTGTATGTCTGAGAAAGATATGATTTTGTTTCATAAGAGCTGGCTTACCTCTACCATGGCTTGCCCACTGCTCAGTTAAGTGATATGATTAACGTGTAAACAATCCTTGCTTTAGAAGTCCATAGTTGTCCTGCCATCATTGTCCAAACTCTGCTCTTGGGGACTTGGTGCTTGAAAGCTGAAGCTCCAAGCAGGGAAGTTTCTTTCTTGTCTACAATTTTCTCTTGTGCTCTGTGAATCCTGCAAAATCTGTTTAATGCTGGGCCTGTGAACTGAGCCATACCATTGTTCCTGGCTTGGGAAAAGGAAGATGGAGCCCTGTTGCTATTGGAGCTAGGAGGGTGGCTAAAAGAATATAGCAACATTACTTTCTTCATGCAGAAGAGAAGTAAAAAGCCCTTTATTTAAAGACACTACACTTATATAGAGTAGTTCATGGTAGCAAGGATAGAAATTATTTCATTGGTACTAGAGAGGTGACACCCCTGGTAAACATGCTTTCATGAAAACAATCGTGTCTCTCAAGCACCCTGCAGGTGCATAATCATTGTTATAATTCTCTTCTCTTACTTTTTCCTTGAACAGCATGAGAAACCCACTTCTCTTGGCAACCATTTTTGACCATCCTCACAGTATAGAAGGATTTTCTTATGTTCAATTGGAACTCCATGTATTTCAATTTGTTCCCACTGCCTCCTTTCCTGTTGTTGGGCTTGGAAGACTAGCTCAATCTAACCTACACCTTCCCATCATGTATTTACTGATAAGATCCTACCTGAGCCTCTGCCTCTGAAAAGTCTTTGAAGCTGCCTAAGTGGGGTTCAGATTCAATTTGGTTTTGTTTATTTGACAGTTTCTCTTTAACATGGCAAGGTGACTCCAGGCACTTTCAACCAGAGCCTGTTTACAGGTTTTTAATGACTGTCACAGTGCCAGGCATTTGCTGCATGGTGAGAAGCTGCTGGGAATAATTAGCACCAAGGGGAAAATGTCAAGAGAGATTCAAATGTAACATTTATACAAAATGCTACCGCTTTTTAAAATTCTGGTCAGCAGCAGCACAAAACCTCTGTTATTCCCTGCACCCCGAGGTTCATCCCACCCACACAGCCATGCAAAGCAAGTTCCCCACTCAGAGCCCCATTTCTCTTCCCTGCAGGAGTGGTGCCAGCAGAACTGGGAGCTGGAGAGACGCGTGAGCTCCTCAGTGCCCCAGCACCCTGCACGTGGCACCTTTCTGCCAGCAGTGTTATCCACGGACCATGGCCCTGTAGGAAGCTGCCCAATCTGTCTGCATCACTTACATCACTGCTCAGACCTCCTCTCCTGTTGCCTCCCTGCCCTGCTTGGTTTTGCCTCCAGTCACCCCGTCACTGTGCTGAGATCTCCAGTTCTGCACATCAACCCCCCAGTACCAGAATGAGTTATGTGACATTTCTAGCACTCCTGCTGCCCTCATCCCACTAAAAATCAATGGGAGTTACTGTAATCTGCAGGTTTTCAATCGTTTGCATGTGAAGGAGAGTCAGATTTCCATTAACCCCTAGCCCCCTTTCAGGGCTCATTACCAGTATCCAGCATAAGGTGTTATTGCATCCTCCCTAGGGATTGTACTGCTTCAGCTGAAGGTGCTGGGGAAGAGATTTCCTCCAGAATCCACTTGATCTATGCCTTCCCTGACACTCCATGTGGAAGTGTCCTCATCTTGCCAGCACAAGTGCAACCTGCTCTTAAAAGTGCGTGCTGTGTTGTGTCAGTATTTTGGGGGTCAAACCTTGCCACAGTTTCTCTCCCAGTGAAAAGAATGGAGGAAAAGTGTTTGCTGCTGAGGCTGAGTGAAGGGTTTAAAACATTTGAGGGATTGGTGCAGGCATCTATCTCCCTAAATGTTCACATGGAATTGCTTCCATGGTGAGAAAAAAATTAATAAATTTCTCCAGAGATACCCCAGTTGGACTGAAGAGCCAGTTTATATCTTCAAAGCAGATATAAACTTCAGGAGCAGACAATTAGCTCCACAGCAGCCTCACCACGGAGTGCAGAGCAGTATAACTACTTCTAGTCAGCTCTTGAGGATCTGACTTATGGGTGGCAGCTTGGAAATATAAAGTGTTTAAATTGGTATGATACAAAAACTGCTTTCTGTAACATCCTCTAAAATATTTTGCTTTGCCCATTAGGTCCTCCTGATCAGTGAAAATAGACTTATGATTGCAGATTTCTGGAGAACCATGATATATTCTTCACCCATCCACAAATGAAAAAAAAAAAAGAAAAAAAAATCAGCAACAGTATCTTTGGAGTGTATATTCTAAAGAGAATTTATAGGTATGTGTTCTACTATATATATATGCATTTCTAAGACCTCTTTCAAAGACTCATAATTCTGTCAAACCTCAGTGTTAATAGCACCAAGGAACTGATTTTAGGCAGTCACCAACATTAAAATGCTGTGTTTACATTTAACTATCCCTGGCTGGGAAATAATGGTACAATACAGAGCAGCATACAGGTAATTATTTATACTGCCCTGTGTAATTTTCTTGGGTGCTCCTCATACCTTGGTTGGCCAAATCCTTTCTGAAGTGCCCTTTCCACCTGTGCTGAGAGGGAGCTGGAGTGCCCATCTCTAAGCAGAAACACTCCATGCTCCCTAGAGCCACTGGACTTGTGGAGCAGCAGTGGTGGCCAGGCTGCTGTTGGAGATGTTACATTTTAGGTAGAATATGTACACACCCAGAGGAGCAGTCCACAGATCTCAGGTCTTCCTCTGTACTGGCTGGGTGGCTGTGGGCTCTGTTGAGATAAAGAAAGGAAAAGGGTCCCTATCCAGGTGACAAGGCTGCAGTTACCTGTCTTTATACTGAGAAATGTTTAGCAAAGTTCTGTTTGTGTTGCTGGGGATGTAGAGCACCTCTCTGCAGCAGAGGGCCATTTATTCCCACTCACAGTAATGGTGAGCCAGAAATAAAAAATACGTGTGGTGTATGTTAGTGAATACTGGGCTTTTACCTCTCAGGAACTGTGAGGAATGTGGCAAGGTTTTGTTAATTCTGTATTTTTAGAATTTATTTTAAAATGCAGTCTTTCTAATTTATCTCATGCAATGACTATTGTACAGATGGAAATATCCCACATTAGACAAATAACAAATCGTGTTTGAGTTGACCAAATCATCCTGTTCAGGGTGCAATTAATTATTCAAGAAGTACACATCCAAACGTTATATAAGAGCTCTCTTCCATCTGAAATTACCAAATATAATTAAAAATATATAAAGGAGGAGACAAGCAGCTTCAAATAACTTTGTGAACTTCTAATTATTTCCAAAACTGGTTCAAAGCTAGTATAAGACTTCCATGTATACCTGCATACTGCTAAAAGCTATGTTCTCACAGGCATGTACAGCTCCTTGGGCAAAATCATACTATTAGCCCCAAATACCTTACTATTTCACAAGACATTAGCTCATGTTGTTGACTTCTCTGTGAGCAGAACAGCTTCTGAGATTACCAATGGCCACTGTCACCTTGAGGTCCTGCTGCCCACACCCCCCTTGAGAGCCAGCCTTGTGCCTCTGACATCTGCTCATCTAAAACCCTGGTCTGATTACAAACTTTTACCAGGGCAAAGCTTTACTTGCTGGAAGAGATTATTGAATAGAAAAATATGAGAGTTTGTTTTTCCTAGCAGCAGGTAACAGGAATTTTCAACAACAAGCTTTTGAATAACAAACATCATCATCTTTTCTGGGCAAGCATCTCTATTTTATTTATGAATATGAGAGATTAAAAAAGGATATTTACTCACAGGTTGAAAAACATAACAATCTTTTCTTTCTCTAGTTATTTGTCAGGGGCTGTGGATCAGCCCTGTCAGACAGGCCAAGGGAAATGCTCTGTAAAAGAAACAGAGGTGGATTAACCTGGTGGGGCTCCTTCACAGGCGTGCTGCAAAGCTCCACACATTTCATCAGTCCTGCAGGGATAATTACAAGTCTGTCTGTTCCACCTGAAACACTTTATAAACCTTCTCTCCACTTGGCTCTCAGAACCAGTATTGTGTAACAAATACCAAGGCCTGTAAGACTTTTAGAGACTTCATGCAGTCTTAAATTTTACTTCCCTGCTCTTTTCTGTTTCTTCCTTTCCTTCACTCTTCTCTCCCTCTGGTCTCCAGCTTATTTGAGTTTTTTTTTTTCTTTCTTTTGCCTAGTGAACCTACCATTCAAACAGATTTAGCAGGGAGACTGAGGGGACTTCAGCCACCCACCCCAGCCCAGCTAGTCTGGTGTGACCTTTACATGGACACAGGCAACTTGTTTAAACCAAGGCTGCCTGAGAAGTAGAAAATGCCCATAGCACCTCAGATTTATTCTTCTGCTTGCCATTTTTGCCAGTCTATGCCTTCACATACAAGCAAATTTTCCTGTTTTGCTCCCACAGAGAAGATAGGTGTGAAATTGGTTGACAGTGTCAATGCAGAGGAGCACCCCAGGTCTATTGGGTGTCAGTGCTCCCATCGGTGCCTGCAGCAAGGAATTCTCTGAAAAAACAAAATGTGGTCTTCTCCTTCTTGCCAGTGCCCAGCCACCTTGGGCCCTTGGCACTTTTATAAATCTGCCTCCTGTGTTTTGAATAACCCTTCCCTTAGCTGAGGTTAAGGCCCCTACATGTAAATGCTGAATGCAGTTGGGAGATTTCATCCAAGAGTTGCCATGAAGGAAGAATTAGCAACCCATGGTGAACACACTCAAAGCTGAAGAGCTTTACAGGAGGAGGCAGAACTCAGTGCTACACAAACCCAGAAAAAGGAGAAGTTTTGCAGGCTGTTAAAGACCAATACACAGCTGTCATTTTGTCCTTAATTAATTCCTCTGCACCCAGTACCTGTGAACACTGCAGTGGTAAAATTTCTCTTCAGAACTGGGAGAAAAATTCTCCATAGCCAGTGTGATTGCTTTTAACATACTCTTCCCAGGAAATGAGGTTATTTTTCTTTCTGCTATGGCTAAGTCTCCAGCTCAGTGCCTGTCTTCATTCATGAGTGCCAAAAGGCAGCCTCCTGGTCATTCTGCTCAGGCTTGAGCCTGCACCAGCCTGCCTTATCCTGGTACCCCAGCAGCACCTTTGGGTACTCTAAGGCACATTAAATTCCTGTCTTCAACTGTCTTCTCCCTATGGATATCACTGTATTTGGCCATAGGCTTTAAGGCTGAAAGGACCTAGTTGCTGTCTGGTCTAATGTGCAGCAGAGTGAGAGCCCTATGCCCAGCTGGAGCCTTGGGTGAGATGTGAGTGAGATGAGACCTCACTGGAAGGAGACATGGCAGTGTCCTTGGGCAGGGGTGAATGGACTTTGTGGGTCTGAGTGGGCACAGAGAGCAGGGAACAGAAAGGATATGTGCATTAGGGGCAGGAGGAGCTATAATATTTGTAGTGAAAAGGAAAGGAGACCCAGCCAAGTTGTGTGAGAACAGGTTCTCTGTTGCTGTAGTAAGACCCTCTTAAGGGCTAACCAGAAAAACAAAAAAAGCAACACCAATCTGTTGAATTTTTAAAAAGTAAAACCAACTCTCTTCATGTCTTGGGGTACACAGCTTTCCTTGACATATATAAAGCAAAATGTTTCTGTATAGATAAACATAAACATGGATCTTTACTCCAAATCATGCTTGAATGTTATAAATATTTTACATAAGCTCAAATATTCAAGGACTGATGATATCTCAGTTGTATTTCATCATGTCCACTGAAATCCCTTTTTTGGGATGATTTAGTTTTGACTCTCAGAAAAATTATCATTGGTCAAGGTTTCTAAATGTGGCCACCCATAAAAATTTCTTCTCTCTCCACTTTCAGATTTCCAGGCAGTGTCTATATCCTTGCTGTTTTGGCTTATCCAATAAAATGCCTTCTCAACTGATTTTCAAGGCCTGTGGCAAATTTTCCTGCATGTGCCTATTGCTCAGAGGTATTTAATCTCCTTCCTCCAGAGCACTGCTCTGAGCTGCACTCCTGACAAAGATGATGAAAATCCACAAAGACTGAGAGAATGTTTTTTGCAAAACCCTGCATTACCTCAGGCAAATTATTTTGTGCCTGGTGAGATGGGATAGCAATAGATGTCAATTGATACCATAGAAGTCCATGGAAAGTCCTGAATTGGAGTACCCTTGAAAGGAAAGCCACAGACACCTAAAGCTAGACACATGAAACCAAATAACCTTTAGTGAAATGTGGGTGTCCACTTTATTTTACCTTATTTTTCTGGGCACTGGAATAATCTGTAGCTTCAGAAAACTATTTGGTTGAAGTAAATTTTATTTCTGTATGATAGATCAGTCTTCATATAGATGTTGGTACACCTGTACGTTTATGTACATATGCATGAGCTGGATAATTGCACAACTCCTGCCAAAAATGCTTTTTGACAACCCTTTTTCTATGAAATCCCCAGAGAGACACTTTGTATCACAGATTTATTTTGGCTGACAAATGCATTTTAAATACTGCTCCCTATATCAGCTCTGGCAGCCCTTCTTAGCCAGTAAATTTGATGTTTGGGAATCGAGATAAACAGAATGTACATAAATGAAAACCTCTGTGATATAAACAGTGTCAGTCACCAAGTCATAAAGCTTAATGTATTGTAACCCATTAGTGGCAATTCTGGCTGTATCTGGCAGTTGGAAAGGACTAGATTAAAATACTTTAGAAGACTAAGAAAAATCAAATTTACACTCAAGATTCAAAGCCGAGGTGAATTGTTTGCCTTCAAAGCCAAGAGAAAAAGGAAGATGAATGGGAGCCACCTGCTCAGCTGTGTGTGAGGCTGCACTGCCCATGGTTTTATCTCACACAACTCATGTGAGGCTGTTTGCCATGGCCAACACTGTGACTGCCTCATGGACCATGGTACACTAAAATCAGGCTCACAGGATGATTTCCTTTGAGGAGGTGCTGGGGAAGGATCCACCACAAATGTAACAAGCTCAAATCATCCCTGGGGCTCAGATTTGGGTTCAAAAGGAAAGGTACTGTCTGTTCAGTTCATCTCTTAGAGGCCATGCAAGTTAAGCTTCTGCCTAAATGGACATTTCTGTGAATGCTGCATTTGTACAGCCACCTTCTGCCCTCACTGGGATAATGGGAATGGTCAGAACCCCTTAAGGAAGCCCTCTTGAAACCTCTTTGTGTCTGTGGGTGTTTGTGCAGGAGGATTAGTGAAAACGTTGGAATTACTTTGAAACAATCCTTTTATCAAGTAACAGAGAGCAGTGTACCTATGGTCTGGTATCTTTGGAGTCCTTTCTTTTTCTGTGAATGTTGTTCAAGCTCAGTGTTGTGCAGTCCCTCTTATGCTATTCTTTATGGGAAGAAAGTGGATCTAATAACAGTGCCTCAGGTTTCCTGCAAGTTTCAAGAAAAGCAAGGGATTTTTGGTGATTTTCACTGAAAAACTTTGCTCAGGTTTACAGAGTCCTGCAAGGTTAAATCCTTCTTATTTCCTTGCTGGAAACTAAGTGATGCATTAGCAGCTCACAGCTCCCATTCATTTCTGTCCATTCATCTTGTCCCAAGGAGAAGATGAAGTTTCATCAAAGGAAGCAACAGAGTTGCTGTTCTTATTTAAATATAAAATTAATAATTTAATATTTTTAATTAAATTACATAATATGTATTATATAATAGATATTATAATGTATTACAAAATATATACATTGTATATTACAATATATAATATTCTATAACACAATATAAATTATAATATGTATTATATTATATTGTATCAAATATCATATCATATCATTTGCTGCAATCTGGATCTTCTGGACTCAGCTCTGCTTGGTTTGGCAGAACAGCCCATGAAGGAGTGTCCATGCAATATCCTCTCTCATCTTTGCAGTGCAGACTGGAGTGAACCCAAACCTCTGAAGGTCACTGAGCTTTTCTCAGTGCTCAGTTATCAAGGAAAGTGTAACTCCTGTGGTTTCATAGTGAGAAGTGATGCCTTGTGTCTGGCAGGGTGATAAACACCTGTGCCTGGGGCCACTGGCACTGTACTTCAGCTTGCACATGGTCATGCAAGAAATAATCTCTCTTGAGACTCCTACAGGGATCAGCCCTTCTCCTGCTCACTTGAGTGATGGCTTGGTCTCCAATTTCCCTCAGAAAATGCAACAGAAGTAGTCACTGGTTTTCAGTGAGCAATTACCCAAATTGCAGTGCCTTAGGCACGGAAAGCTGAACAGATTTTTGCTTTTCTAAAACAGGACACAGTGAGCTCCCCTTTGGAGCTTTCATCAGGATCATGCAAGTGGTACTTCTAGAGCTTTGCCTAGTGCTTTTTTTTCCAATCTTCTGCCTCTTGGTGGTGTGTGTCTGCTGTGTATTTTACTCTGATATACTGCTGAGAGCCACTCAGTTTGCTGCCTCTGCATTATCATTATATCTGCAGTGGAAAACCCTGTGACTGAATGAATCAATATCACATATGGCCTGATTGTAGGGAGGTAGAATTAATTAGTACAAGCCATCACTGATAACGTGTTTTTCCATTGTTAGGAAAAATCTGTCCAAAATTGTCACTATCCATTGTCTGAGATTCAATCCATGTGGTAAGAGTTTTCTCAAGCACTCAGAAATAATTGTTGATCCAAATATGAGCCAATTAGTGAAAAAATTCCCAGGATTGATCCAAACAGAGGGAAGTAAGGGGGGAAACTGAGTTTAGAACTGCAAAACAATAAAACCATTGAATGTACTTAGTCCCATTAGGCTAACAGAGTCTTAGGGTTACATCCACAGAGACTTCTGTAAGGATGTGGTGCTTAGGGTTTGTGACTGTTATTCTTTGCACATGGTCATTACTGCAACAGCTGTCTCTAAATAATGCATGTCTGTTTGCATGTTTTATGGGCTTCTTTTGAAGATGTGGATTTCTCTTAAAGCAGTTAATAGAGTTACAACAGCAGAGTTTGGCTCTGTTACCCTCTGAGGAAAATCAAGGAAAAGACTCTAGAGCTGCCAAGCTGGTGTTTGTTTCAAGGCAAAGTGAACCCAGCAAGGGAACACCAGGCAGAGGCAGTCCTGATGAAGGTGTGCTCTCCTTCAAATCAGAGCAATGCTGAGCACTCTTCTCAACCTGGTTATGTCCCCACTGTCCTGGTACCAGCACCAGCAGCACATGTGGGTTTTCATCAGGGACTGGATGGGTAGAAATCTTAGAAAAAATCTCTGCTTGGAAACATCACCTAAAACAGGATTGTTTTAATTTGTTCACTTCAGCTTACTGTAATATTACACCTTCATATTATACAGGAATCAATGGATATGACTGCCTAAATTCTAACTTACTTGCTATAGGATCTTTAAAATTAACTAATGTTAATTTACCAGTGTTGTTTGGTTTGATTCCTGGAGTAATCCTTGGCACATGTATAGAAGAACTGATTACTCTAAGTGGAGATGATGCCAGCCTTGTTTCTGCCTCAAGCCTCAGCAAAGCTTCAGGGCAGTCCATCCCAGACCCATCCTATTCCTGGTGCCTCAGGAAGGATCTCCATGGGGCAGGAGGTGGCTTTCAGGGCAGAGATCAGACTCAGGGAGCAGGCAGGAGGGTAAAAGTGTGTCTTTAGTCCCAGTTGCTTCTGAGACACAGAGCAGTTTTATCTTATGCCCCAGGCGTGCAGACAGCAGCAACAAATGGGCCAGAGCCCTAGGAAGCCCTGTCCCTCCCAAGCCATCAGCAAAGCAGACGGATGTGACAGGGAAGAATTTAAAAAAAGAAGAGAAACCTTCAGAAGAGTGCAAGGTGGGCACTGACTGTTGTGTGCACCCTCTCTTGGGAAGTGCACAAGGGACCAGGGTTTCTTGCCCCATGTGCAGCCTTCACACCGTGCAGAGCTGCCCCAGTATGGGCTGGTGCTTGCTGGTGCATGCAGACACCGTGGGCCAGCAGGGCACACCAAACCCAGGGCAAGCTGTGCATCTGGATGGAGGTGGTTAGTACAAAGGGCAGTGCAAAGCCTCCTTTGAGAAGAGGGAGATCACCATCACACTGTCCCAGAGAAACTGGAGGCTGGTTGGAAAGGACCCTCCCTGGAGTCCATCCATCAACCAGTTTTGGCATCCAGCCACTGCACCTCTCTGCCTGTGTGTGTGGTACCCCTTTGCCAGAGGAGCAGTAAAATATGCACAGCAAAATTACTTGTGAGAGTCCAACAAGGGCTCATGTGTGGGAATTTCATTAGTGAGAAGCTGTAGTATTACCCAAAACATCCTCACTAAGGGCTATAAATCAACTCAAGCAACTTCCACATCCAGTGAACCAAATGGCTGTAAACTCAAGTGTCCATGCCTGCAACAAGCTGTGTCAGGGTTCCTCACTCCTGGTGTGGAGAGCAGACATCCCACCCACAGGGTGAGTGGGAGGAAAAAGAAACTGAGAGATCATTTATTTTGATCCAAGGAATTGGATCAAAACCTTTTCTTCCATAACTGGGCAGCAAAATGAGAAAAAGAGTTTTCTGAGTCATGTTAAAATATTATTTTTGAAGCCCAGGGTCTTCTTAACAGGTAAAACAGGAATAGGCTCTAGAATTTGTTTTTGTCTTTCAGAGAAGTCTAAAATTAGCTGCTAAATTATTCTCCACTGTGCTGGCTAAAAAAACCAAAAAAACATCCAGAGATTACTCACACGTGACTTAATTTGAATAAATGCACTATCAGTGACATGATTGCTAATTATCCTTGTACTCAGTTACTCAAATTAGCATCCTATGAATTGATCAAAGTAGATAAGCTGTGACAGGGAAAATGTTTCTTTGCTTAAACCTGCAGTCTTACACAGATAGTAGCAGATAGCAGGGGTTCAGCCTTTGACAAGGTGAGACCATGCTGCTGTTTCACAGTATTTAGCACTTTTCCTGCCTTGGGGTGAAGGGAACAAGGCTGGCTGCCCTCCCTTCCCAGCAGATAGAAAAGGGACTGATGGTGCCCTTTTCATAGGACCTGACTGGGAAAATTGAGATGGACACACTCAGCTGCTCCAGCCCCTGTGCTCTTCACATTTTTCCCCATGTCTTAATCTCATTATTACATTTCTTCATGAAACAACATCACAGAGAAAGAAAAAAAGCTGAGTGATAGAGAAAGAAACATCAGGAAAAGAGCCCTGGAGGTGTTTTCCCTTTGTCTGAGGAATATGGCAGAGTTTCCTCAGCAACAAGAAATACAGAAATGTGCTGAGACAAGTCAGGAGAAGAAAAAGAGGGAGAAATAATGAGTGGGAAATTTACACTGAGGCTAGGCTAATATAAGAGGTGAAGACACGGATGGAGGTAATGTGAAAATTAAGCAGAACCTGCTTGTTGTGAGAGTGGGCTAGTGAGATGGAGAAGGAGCAGAGTCAGGGAGCCAGGAGTAAAAATGGTTTAATTTTGGAGTCCCTAGAAAAGCTGGAGCCCCTCACACAATCCAGCAGCTCTGTTTCCAATGTGCCTGATTTACTTGGTGGGATCACTTAGCTGTGGGATGCCATTTGTTGTTTTTCTTTTTTTTTCTTCCCATCCTAAATGTATGAGCTCACTTACTGCAGAGCTATTCCAACAGGCATGAGACCTACAGGGCTTTGCCCATAGGAATACAGTCTCACAAGAGATTGATTCAAAGGTAAGTGAAATCATGAGTCACTGCTTGAAAGCAAGAATTTAACTATTAGAAAGGAAAAGACTTCCCATTTCCTGCCAGAAAGAGCAGGCCAATGACCATGTTCAGTCTTGCTAACCCCAGCAGTCCCATGGCAAAGCCATCACCTGCAGCTTTTGAGATGTCAGTGGAGATGCACATGATGCTCAGCACCTTTGAAGACCATACCTTTAACAATGTCAGATCAAAAATGGTCCTGCAAGTCTATTTAATTGGTTCTTCACCAGGTTTTTCTTTCACTTTTATTTAACCTGCTGTAAGTGAGAACTTGGCCTGGGGTTCTTCAGCTAGAGTTCAGATAAAGAATAATGTTTGATGTGAAGTAGGACTGAAATTAGCTCACTTTCACAGAGTATCTTGGCTATGTACTAATCAAAAGAATTAACTCTTGCTCCTAATTAGCCAAAGGGGAAATGTCACTGAACATGTCATGAAGAGCACATCCTTTTAAGCAGCCTCAGTAAAAACACTTCCAGCAGCTGTGCTATAGAGGCACAGTGCCAGATAAAAACAGACTCAAGAGTTATAAAAGGCTTGTATCTTATAGGTCCAAGTCTTAGAAATCATAAGTTATATCCTTTTCTGCACAACTTTCTATCTTCTGCATTTGGCTCTCTTTTGCCAAAATTGCTTTAAAGAATATTTTACTTCAGAAAATTAATATATTAGCAATATTCTAAAATGGTCTGATTATGTTCACCAGCTATTTCTGGCTTTGCATAAACAAGCAATTATATCCAACCTCTAATGATCTTTATCTCCCTCCACTTTCACCATTTCCCTTTTAAAATCCCTAATTTTCCTTTGCAATATTTCCTGCTATAGATCTTAAAATATATTACAGGCACAAAATGTGCTGTCCCCTAGAACCCTTCTGCACCCCGACTTCAGTATTGCAGTAGTGAGAGAAGCTGACTCACGCTCTGATGATGGATGAATCTCCTGTATTATGTAAACAGTCAACAAACTTGACATGCAGCATTATTAAGGGATCGTTTATAATCTGTTCACTCATTTTTTTGGCTAATCCAATTAAATTTGCTGATCCTGCTGAAGTGTGTAAAGCCCTTTGCCTGAGTTGCCTTTAACACAAGTCTGAGTTATTTTTTGTTTTGTGACCTGAGTACAATAATGTCATTTAAGGCCCAGAGTGACATATTCCAGTGTCAAAGGTGACTCCTCATTTCTACATATAAATCTAAGCATACATAAACCTGGGCTCAACTCTTAAGAATTACTTTAAGCCCCAAATAAAATATCTGACATTTACCTTTTGTAATTAATGTCCATTACTCTTCTTAAGAGTCAATTAAATTAATTCTATTAATGGCACTGTGTTTGTTAAGCAATGTCATAAATAAAATACACTTTCAGAGAATTACGTCAGTGCTTTTCCCATCAGACTTTCTTCTTTAGAAAGCAACTTTTCCTCAGCTGGTCTAAAACTGCCACTCTTTCCCCATTCTTGTCTGTTTTGGTGCTACCATTGCAACCACCCCAGGGGAGCCATGGAAGAGCTTGGTGATGATGCACAGAATCACCACACTTCTCTCCTTTCTCTCCTTCCTTCCTTCCTTCCTTCCTTCCTTCCTTCCTTCCTTCCTTCCTTCCTTCCTTCCTTCCTTCCTTCCTTCCTTCCTTCCTTCCTTCCTTCCTTCCTTCCTTCCTTCCTTCCTTCCTTCCTTCCTTCCTTCCTTCCTTCCTTCCTTCCTTCCTTCCTTCCTTCCTTCCTTCCTTCCTTCCTTCCTTCCTTCCTTCCTTCCTTCCTTCCCTTCCTCCCTCCCTCCCTCCCTCTATCCATCCCATTAACAGGCTTGTGGCAAAGGTTCAGCTCATACAGGATTTCACTGATGGTAAAAGCTGTTCTGCATCTGTCCTCAGGAACAAAACCTTTTCTGTCAAAGCAAAGTAATTGAGCACTCACGAAAAACAACCCTTTCAGTTCTATATGCCACAGCTTTAATTGAATCTTTCTCATTTCAGCAGGGTCTTTTGACAGCTTTGTGGACTCAGTGAGCTGATGAAAACTTGAGCTGGAAAAAGAGTAGTGTGGCTGCAGTCCAGGACAGCTCTCCCACATGATATGTGCCTCATCACTGTGTTAAGACAGGATTAATCCAAACAGCAACATCCTGCTGGTACAAGTGTGGCTATTGTAAAAAAAAGCCACCTGACTACTTTCAAGTGCAAGGTCATGTTTGCATCTCTTATAATTCTGGAGCAAATCTCAGCTTATACGAGCAAGGTAAAGCTAATACCACATCTATATCTATATTAGCTCAGCAGGTAAAACTGCAATTATCAAACCAGTTTTCAGGTACACTAATTCTCAAAATCATGAAGGGACAGGAAGGGCCACTTCAGAAAATAAAACAGGGTTTTGGTGCTTAAAATCTTTTAGTCTTTCAATTCTATCTCCTGGACAGTTATCCTTACCCACAACAGTTTATTTCCCTTATGCTCCTGAAAAGTGAGGTCTACAGCAGTACTGTGTATTGATGATTCATTCATGCCTCATCCTATCATCCATTGGTCTTTGAGCCTTCTGTCCTGGAGCAGGTGGGCCATGGCTCCAAGAAATGGCACCATCTTCCCCAGCCTGGAGCAGATTCCTCCTCAGGAATGTGGGTCAGTGAATTGTCCTTTAAATCTGCTTCACGGCAGCATTGAAAGGTTATGGATCCAAATAAGATTGAGACAAAAACCACTGACAATTATTTATTTCCTCAAACACAGGCCAGTTTCTGAAATTAAATACACTTATTACTGCAGTTGTGAACCAGTGATAGGAAGCAGGGACGGCTTTAAACTGAAAAAGAGCCGATTTAGATTAGGTGTTGGGGAGAAATTCTTTACTGTGAGCATGGTGAAGTCTTGGTTCAGGTTGCCTAGAGAAGTTGTGGATGCCCCATCCCTGTAAGTATTCAAGGCCAGGTTGGGGGAGGTTTTGAGCAGCCTGGTCTAATGGAAGGGGTCCCTGTCCATGGCAGGGGCATTGGAAGCAGGTGATCTGTAAGGTCCTTTCCAACCCAAAGCGCTCTATGATTCTATCTGTATCCTATGGAGCTGAAAGATTCTGATCCACAGAGTGTCTACTTTGGCTCCTGAGCACCCAGGTGGGACAGGGCACCCTTTCTCTTTGTGACAGTTCCCATAAACCTTGCCTCACTACAGAGCAACTCATAAATTTATTCTTTCTTTTGCATCATCAGAGCCCCCTCATTTTATTTAAATCTCCACTGAAAGACCCGATTTAACCCCATTTTTAATGTTTTTTACTTTATGCTCATACTTTCTGAATTCCAAAGAGCACTTCTTGTTCTTTGCAGGCTCACTTCATATTCTATTCACTTTGAGGTGAGTATTCATCTCATTGTGTAGTATTCACCTACAGTCAACAGCTGCAGCTCTGCTCTTACAAGCATTTATCACATCCTTGAGATGCAGGTTCCAAATGTTTTTTGCATTTTTGACCTGAACAAATGTCAAGTTCTGTCCACATTCAAGACCTTGATCCCTCTGCACGCATGGCTGAACTAAGGAGGTCCTTTCATTCCTTGGTACATTGTCTGATGGCTGAGTCTTGAAGAATGAGAGGCACTTACAATGCCAGGTTACTAAATTATGAACACAAAAAAGCTCAGTATTCAGTCTGCCTCTGAATGAATGAGTAGCAGAGGAGGAAGGTAGGAAAGAACCAGGGTCCCAGGAGTCATTCTTTGTCTCTTTTCCATTTATTCTGATTTCCATTTATTTGGTTATTTCATCTAGAGCAGAATTTAAATATAGAGGGGAGTGAGGGAATGTCAAGAGTATATCTATGTTCATCAAGTAGATCATCAGAACTTCTTAACACAATAGTTTCCCTGGGTAACAGAGTAGACACAATTGACTAGGGCTCCCAGGACAGCTGGAACTCAGTGGCTCAGGAGATCTGTAGTTGAGGCTGCTGTAGGGGAAGTTTTCCAGCACTTTATAAATGAGCTGAACAAGTTTCTTATCTCCCATCCACAGAGAGGCTGGATGAGGGGCACTGCTCATCTTGAAAGAGTGGTTTCCCCACTGCCTTCAGTGCTGTTACTCTCCTGCCATCCTCTTGGTCTACTGATTGCCTCCCTCAGTGTCCTTTGAAGATTCAGCTCTCTTTGAAGGCTGGCAGCCACTTCTGTTGGCACGGCTGCTCCAAGGGACCTCATTAGGAACACAGCTTCCATGACCATGTCTGTCATTACTTTCCACCATAGTTAAATGCATTTTAAGTGCTTGCTGAAAATAAGGCTCTGGTCCTCCTTTCAGGTACCAGTCTCAGCAGTTCAGTGCTCAGCTCAGGCTCTTCTCTGCCCTCTCTCAGCTGCTTCAAATAAGAGCCCAGTCTTGACTTTTGCTCAGGTTCAAACTGGGTGTGCACCCACAGTGCTGTCTGCAGTGCTCTTGCTCAGACCTTGACAAATTTGTTTTGCCATTTTCATAGCCACAGAAAATGTTGATATTAAAATAAATTTTTAAGCACACCATTTCAACCATGCCAAGTCTTTATGAACATCTGCCCACTAGGTGATTTTTGTCTATTACATCCAGTGTCTTCAAACCTCTTTAGCATTTACCTTTACCAGCACTGTAGCATTGTGAAAGTAAACATTCAGTGACAGATCTCAACCTCTGTTCATATGTGCCTAAGATGAAAAATATCAAATTGAAATAACTCAAACCTGTTGAAAATGTGGAGAAATACCTGCAAAAACCTTGCTGATTATAACATTTTCTGAACTACAGACTGAGATTTCTAGTACAGAACACACTAGTAATTGCAGAAAGTAATAAAATAAACTATGCAGAACAATTTTCTTTGCAAAAGGCCATGTCAGGATGTGATGTCAAATGCCTCTAAATAGCACAGGCAATATCCATTTTCCTCCTGAGCTGGGAACTGCCCACACCTGGAGGGAGAGGAAGGACTGTGCAGGGGGACTTCTTGCTGGAGATTGCTGAAACAATTGTTTAACTGCTGAATTGAGAAAAACTACCCCACACCATTCTGGGCAGAAAGAAAAAAAAAAAGAACAAATAGAACATTTTTGGCATGTATAATGATACTTAAATATTCAAAATGATGTTGTAAAAATTTACAAGTAAAGGCATCCACAATGGCAAGGTACCCTGTATTTATTAGAAAAACATGGGAAGCCCCCTGCTGCAACTGTTCAAATTAAAGATTTAATTTTTTTTTGTTGTGATGCCTAGTAAGTCTTGAAAATCAGTTGTTTACAGTGATTCACAAGCTGGGGAGGAAGAGTGCAATTGGAACACCACACACACAGAAGACATCTCGGCTGAAGAAGCACTAGAAGGAAACACAGTTAAGAGATCTTTTGTTTGGGAAAATATTTTCTTATAGGAGCAGATGTTGTTCTAGCTGTTGGAGATGTTCTTTTTTAGGTGAAGATGCCTAAAAATCTGCTAGGAATATTAGACAGCTGTCACAGTGCTCAGATTTGGGATATGAGAGTGTAGTATAGGTTTTATTTTCATCTGAGCAAAATGGCTGAATAACATTCTGCAGTTGCACAGCATATAAATAATTCAGCTTCTCAGAGAGTTTAATAAATAAAAATAGAAATTATTTAACACCACTTTAAAAATTGTAATTAGACTAGCTAGCCTCTCTTAAAGTCCTTGGCTCTAATTTAATACATATTTTTTTCTTGTGTCTCTTTTTTCATCAATGATAGATGTAGGATTTTTCCTTCAGGAGTTAGTGTGTTTGTTTTGACATTGATAAAACCAATCTCTTTTCTTAATTTTTAATTGAATGAGCAGAATATGTTCTTGTGTCTTCTTTATTGCTGGAGCTTCCTCCAATATTCACTGTATGATAATACAGGAAGACAAATAATTCTGTGTCAGAAATGCAAATAATGTATATTACCAATGTCACCAGGTAGTTTGAGTTCTAATTTACTTTGCTTAAATTTTTAGACTCATAGAGAGTGGGCACTATATTTAGATAAAATACTGTTTCCCATCTATTTTTGCGAAGTGCCAGCCTAAAGTTGCCCCTCTGATTTACCAAGTTGTTAAACACCAGCTGGTGTTAACAATCATGTTCACACAGCTCTACCAAAAGTGGTTCAAATGGCTACTGTCACCTGGAAGCAATTTCCTCCAGAGCTGAAAACATTAAATACATATGAGCACTCCAGGCTGCTTCACAGTAAAGCAACCATAAACTAACTTAAACCACCTTCACTGTCAGAGGTCAGAGAGCATTGGTATAAGGTGAGAACTGCCAAAAGGTAAGATAAGTTATAGCCTGCAATTACCTTACATTTTTTTAAGTTACATTGAATAGAATCAGTCATAGTGATTAAAAAAGGAAAACAAGAGATGTGGAGTACAGAGAGAGAGGAGCAGTTTGAAAACATTCTAGGCATGATCCCCACCTAAATGCTTAAGTTTTTTGTTTTTTTTTTTATTGGTGGAATACTTCTAGGAGTATGATGATAAATGCAGGGTGATTGGTCATAAGCAGGCTATTGAAAGAGAAATCTGAGGAAGGACTAAAAATTAGCTTCATGAGGAAGGGCAGAAATCCAGTTTGTGCAAAGAACTGGCATCAGAAATGTTGGACGTGATGGCAAGAATCTCAAGTAAATATCTTGAGCTGGGAGAGGTGATTGAGAAAGTGAGCCAGGCAACTGAAAATGCAGCTTAATATTCCTGCTAGAGCGGCTGTGGACATTATTTATTAGCACACAGCCAGTCTGCATCGCTCTGCTGCTCTGAAGGTGACCCAGCTGTGTCCCTGCCTTTGCACAGCTCAGCTAAAGGCTGCTGGGGCCATGGGGTACCCTGAGCCCATGGACTCCTTGTGGAGCATCCTGCTGTTATCTCAAAGGATGCACTGGCGTGAAATGCTTGGCCAGGAGCACACGGCAACAAAGTAGATGGAATTTGCCACAAGAAAAAAAACCATAATGAGGAGGAAATGAGGATAGCTGCCAGATCTACTGACTAGACTGAGCACAGGAAAACACCTCAACAAATATCCTTTATGTGGTTAATAATGCCCCACTTAATAAGCTTTTACTGTTCCATTGCAAAAACATCAAACATCAATTTATTTGTGCAATGCACTCACTGAGTGCATATATTAATATATTCATATATTTAAATATATTCATATATTTAAATATTTTTCATATATTCAAATAAATATTCATATATTTCCTGAGAAGTGGAGGTTCACCACACTGCAGCCTGCAGCATGACCTCTTGGGGCTGTCATGGACCAGTATTGTGTTTTCAACTTATGACCGTGTCTCATAAACCAACATTACCCTAGCAATGCTTTGTTTAACTGACAATATTATGACATGTTTGTTGGAAAATTAGAACAACAGTATTTGACCATAAGGTATCAGTTACTAGAGCAAGATGCAGAGCACACAAACCACTCCTGATCTCCTTTCTCTTTCTTTGTTCTGCTCAGTTTTTCATGCACAACAAGTGTGCCTGCAGCACAGCCTATGCTGTCATGGGACCTTCTGTGCTATTTGTAGGAGTAACTAGTGATTTTAGGATCATAGAAGATTGATCACTGCTAAGTCTGTGGATGGGACTGAGGGGCCAAAATCTAATTTAGGGATATTCCAGGCAACCTGTGATGGGATCCTTTAATTATTAGTGGAAAGCAGTATTTTGTTTCTATTTTTCAGGTAATCACTTTTATCTATCAAAAAGTTTGTTTTAATTTGTCCCAGTCCCAGAGGAGAGTTGTGTTTAGTCTCTTATGCTGGCTGATACACATGTGCACATATATATATATATTTAAAAACAATTAAAAAAAAATATACATGTTAAGTGTATGTATGTATACATGTATATTTGTATATACATGTATGGTTTTTTTCCATTAACTTAAAGCAATTAAAAATGTGCTTTCTAGTTGGAACAAGAGATTGAAGAAATTCCTAGAGCAGTTTTCCTTTAAAACATCCTTTTAACATAAACTGTTTTTTACCCTTTTTCAACATGCATTTCAATGACATTTTAAAAGTCAGAATGTACCTTTTAAAATTTTTTAATGACAAAATATCAATTTTTGACCTTATTCTTGATTTAGATAAGTTACATTCAAATATAAATGCCAAACTACTTTTTTTTTTCCACACTGTTTATAACTTTTTAATGCAAACCTAGTACTTACAGAATAATCCACAAGACCAAAATTAGGAAAATAATCAGGAAGCGTTGAATCATAGAACAGTTTAGGTTGGAAAAAACCTCTAAGATCATTGGGTCCAACCATTAACCCAGCACTGCTAAGTCCACCACCAAACCATGTCCCCAGTGCCACATCTACATAACTTTTAAATACCTGCAGGGATGGTGACTCCACCAGTTCCCTGGGCAGCTCCAATGCCTGAGCACCCCTTCAGTGAAGAAACCTTTCTTAATATCCAGTATAAATCTTCCCTGGCACCACATGAAAGCATTTCTGCTGAAGCAACATAGAGTAAACAGAAGAAAAAGTTGGAACATAGTATTTGCATGCCTTCCTTTGTTTCAAAATACAGTGACAATTTTTTGTGTGTCATTAGTTTTAATATCTGTATGTAATATGTTTATATTTATTTTAAGTACATTGTGATTAATGTACTATGAGTGTAAGATATTATTTTGCTCCAACTTTCTGAAGGTGAAAGATTTCTTGTTAAAACAAATGCTAAGTCAAAATAAATATATTTTTTAATTATCTCCATGTAAATGTAGAAATTTTGGCTTGGCATCTAGAGGTGAAAGAAAATCTGTTACAACAACCAAGAAGAAAGCTTGATTTTCATGTACAAGTGGATGCCTGATTTATCATTAGTTCCAGTAACCTTCTGCAAGATGATGGGGTCTGAAAAAGACAGCTGAATAGCTGTGTAGGTAGTCTGAGCAGCACTAATTGCCCTGATCCCTCCCTTTCAGCTGCCACTTGCTGTCACCCTTTGAGGACCCTCTTCTCCCACCTTTGCCCTTGGTCACAGTAGTTTCAAGTAGTATAAACTCAGTACAAATGAACATTGTACAAAGTACTGCTGATGAGAAGGAATAATCCAATTGATTTTATTCTGTCATTCATCATTAAGTTTGTGCAAGACATTTTGCACCAGAAATTTAGGCAATTCAGCCAGTGGATTAAACACCAACCTTAAACATTCATTCATGCACAAAGCCTTTAGGACTAGAATATTGAAAAGTCCTCCTGAACATAAAAGCTGAAGACACAATGGGCATGTCTTGCTGCCTAACTATACATATTTCAGAAGAGAAGAAAATTTCACAGGCTGCTCATGAAACTGTTTTCACAAAGAAGCTCTTCTTAGGGGATCTCATGGGCAGAATTTTCTAAAGATAGCTACCTTTTCTAGTGCATTTCCTTTGAATTAGAAAGTCTCACTCTATACTAGAAAAAGGAATTGGCATCAACCAAGATGAATAATATAAAACTGATCCCAGGTTCAAACGACACCAGTAAAACCAGTGAGCTTGTAACATTAGTGTCATGACAGTGAACAAAAATTTTTTCAATAATGTAGTAATTTGGGATATTCCTTGCAAAGCAAAAAATTTTGTTAAAATTAAAGTAGTTGGCTGTATCCACTGTTCAACTTACTGCTTTTCAAAATTCCCTAGCTAAGGGATTGTTATTTCTGGAGGCAGATGTTGAAGGAAACCATGGGAGTCTTCAGAACATAATAGGGATTATTGACTGGCAGAAAGTCTTCAAGCTATGGGTTTCTTCCACTGAAGAACTTTTAGATTAGATTCTCCAAACTTTCTGTCAAAATCTTGTGACAAATAGGTCTGAGAAACAGAGGATATGAAGTGTAGAGCCAAGGAAAATGGCATTATTTTTCAAGAAGCACTGGTTTTAAATTAATAGATCTAAAAGGTTGTCCTTTGGAAGGTTTTCCTGTCTCTTCCTGAGAATGTCACATAACACACTTTTTAATTATGGACTGAATTATTGCAGCATGTTATTTAAGGGCCATACACCCTGGTTCCAATTACAGCACCCATTGCAGATGAAAGAATAATTTTGCTAGTGGTACACTCTGTAATGAGTATATGAGATCTGGAGGTGGGATGGGGAAATGTGTGTCTTCTCAGAATTTTTGTTATGGAATAAGATCTTCTTTGAAGAGCCTACTTCTGAGAATTGCCCCTGAGGAAGATGAAACACCAAGTGTGGGACAAGCAGTGTACATAAAACTAACAAAGAACCCAATGTTCTTGTCCTTAAAATGACTTATTTTACCTATTCCTGAATTCAGAGGTGTCTAGAAATGATCTATATGGTTAAGGGAATGGTTGTTTACTCATTCTCACAATCAGATTGCTCTGATATATGAGTGATCTTGGAGAGAAAGTGATAAGCACAGGCATTAATCAAAACCACTTAGAGTTGCAGGAAGCCTGATTGAAGCAGGAATTACTGCTACTGCCACCTGTCACTTCCATTCCTTCAAACTGGGCATGTGTAGAAACAGCTGTCCAATTGAGATTTAAGTACCAATGGCAAATCTAAAACTGAGTGCAGTAAATAAAATAGCTTTTCCTGTTTATTGTTAAAGTTGCCAGCTGGAAAATTTGCTATAATAGCTTGGAATGGCTACAAATGGGTTTCAAATTATAGGAGTGGAGTGGAAGGTAACTGAACCCCTGGTTTGGCTGGAGAACAAAGTGAGTAGCACATCTGGGTCAGTCTGTGCTAGTCACCTCTGCATGGACTGGCTGCCACAGGGGGATCCAGCTTAGCTTTGGTTTTCGTGGCAACAATAGGGAGTGGACATTTTCTCATACCTGTAGCTCTACAGTGTGTTTTCCCACTGTGACAAGTCCTGATCCTGCTGAGCCTGACCACCATTTTTACAGTAACATCTCTAAATTGATATTTCACTGTGGATTTGCACAGTTTAGAGCCACTTTCCCTGATGCACAATATGCCTTTGTGTTCCCGTCTGCGTGCAGACTTATATTTGAAGTGGACAATTTATCTCCCCTTTCCCCAGCATGATTTAGACTTTCAAGGCCTCTGTGAAGAATGAATATCAGTGGTGGCTGAGTCTTGACAGCAACAAGAACCAGATCTACACCTTGCAAGTCCTGCTGGTGAACCAAACTTCTTGGTGTCACCAACCTAATCCTCACTCAGCCTTCTTGCTCAGCCTGCCTTTTCATTTCAAGTCTTTTCTGTGGACAATTTGAACTGATGTTCAAGTGACTCAAAAAGAGTTTTGCCATTAAATCTTGGTATAAGTATACCTACAGAAAGTGAACATAAAATGACGATGAACTTAGTAAAACCACATTTATTTAATAAAAACCATTTCTTGAACAGATTCTGTGGTATTCATGCATTAAATATTTCTGAAGCTTGAAAGGAGATGTAATGGAAAGAGTAACATCAAAGACATTAACAGTCCCCATAAAGAGAGGTTGGAAAATGTAATTGCTATTTCTCAAATTATTTGCTTGGGAAAAAAAAGCTATTCATATTATATTCCTCTTCTGAAAGACTATTATGTCATATCATGATGTGATGAGGTTGAGGATCTGATTGATAATGATTTTTATGCTGTTTGGTTACTGTATGCTAGGCCACTGTTTGATGAACATGAATATCTGCAATCAGAAAAGCTGCATTCATAGCAGTGAAGTAAATGTGTGTGTGATAACAATTAAACTTTTCTTTCATTTCCATTATCTAATCTTTGTCCCTCCGTTTACCTATATTTTCCAATTATTCCAATTATTTTTAAATCTTTCACTTCTCACTTTCATTGCTGGTAAGAAGAAGCTAATGTACATGGCTGAGTGTTGCCAGGAGCAGCTGTGGAAGATTCAAACTGCCCCAAGGAGCACTGTGACCAGGAGCCAGTATGATCAGCTAGGAACAACAAATAATGAGGCTTCCCTTAATATAAATTGATGTTTCCAAAGTATTTTTCCTTTTCTTCTCCCTTTCTGGAAAAAAAACAAAAAAACCCAAAACCAAACATATTACAATGCTATCAGATTACAGCAGCTCTGAAAATTGTGTGCATTTTAATTTGTGGCCTGATTAAAGGCTAAATGCTATAATTCCAAAGGTCCAGTGAGAATGAGAGGATGACTGACAAGTGGAAACTCTCACAACCTGCTCAGGTCACTGCTGGCCATAGCTGGAGGGCAGAGCTGCAGGAATGCCCAGAGTCAGCTGGCAGGGACAGAAAGCCTCTGGGTCCTCAGGTTCACTGGATCCTGCAGCCTCTAACAAAGCTGAAAAGCCAGAATCCATGTATATTTATGAATGTTTAGCATGCATTACAATTTTTCTTCAATTTGACATTAAAGTAACGAACACCAATTCAAAAAGCCCCTACAATCAAAGGCAGAGTCAGAGGACAACTTCTTTCATTTGAACCTATGATATGTCACTCCACAGCAGTTCTTATGATAAAACTAGAGTATATCATACTGAGATCAGTTTTTAAATAGTAATTAGTTACTCTTTTGAACATAATGCCTTGATGTCTATTTTTAATTTCATTTTGGAGTCTGCAAAAGAAGTAAAATAAATTTTTCATTATGGTTTCATGTAGATTTCAACATGAAACTTGGAAGTTAACTAATGGCTATATATATATATATATATAAAATTATATATTCTGTTAGTATCTCACATTCAGAATGTAACACTTTACAGTCCCCAGGAACACCAAAAACATTTTCCTGTAATTTTTAAAGTCACTTTGAATGTGAAAAGTCTTTTTAAATCTGAAGCACATTCAGCTGCCTGATGTGACAGAGACAAGAATTAACCTTTTGTTCTTGATTTTTTTTTAAAATAAACTGCATGAATTCACAGAGGCAGCAGACATACACTGCATACAAAACCAGAGCACTGAGTTTATGGAATGGTTGCTGTTCTCCCTTCTGATAATTTACTGTTATTATCTCTATTTGCCAGGATATTTTTGCCATTTTGAGATAAACCTTGCTTTCGGTTTTCTGACAGGCATAAATTCCTCCCTTTTACTATCTTAATTTCTAAGGCTTTCAACAGCTTTTCAACACTTTTAGACTGTAACATCTGATATTTTCACTTATATGAGGGGAGCAGTTATTTGCATCATAACTCTTGTAATTACCTTATCACTCAAGAATGTGATTGCTCCAATTTGTGTGTGTGTGAATACTATTAATATTTTTGAGACTTAGAAGTAAAAACCAAAGACCTGCATTGTTTTCACTTTGACTGGCATTACTTTGGAACACCATTTAGGCAATATACTTTTGCTCAGAAATAATTACCAGCACTTCTACAAGCACAGTGAATTCTAGGGTTCTGGCAGCAGACAAAACTCACTGTTTTGCCTTGCTTTAACATTTGTGAAATCACAAACTTTGTTAAAAATTGCAAAATCCCCTGCTGTTAGGATATCAACTACTGTACGAAAGAGATAAGAAATGCAGATATGTGTTGCAAAAAACTGTGTACTCAAAAAATACTATTTTGGCAAGTGCCTGAACAATGAGAACAGTATTTCTTTCTAATATGCTCCAAGCTTCCAACTGTTCAGCTCCAGAGACCTCCTTAGGTTGATGTGGTTTCTGTGTAGTTAGAAAACCACTAGTTTACCCTTCCATGAAATTATTATCTCTTTGAACCCATATGAATGTTCAGTAAGCTGAAGCAAGAGGTTTATCACATTTTCAATTAAGAACTCCATGCACGGCTGTCACCTAATCATGCCTGAGCAGCACAGAGCTTTTCCAGCTGCTGCCACCCAGAGCAGCAAACGAAACATGAGTGAAGCATCACATGCAATTTCTGAACTGCCACTCCACTGCTAATTGCACACTGAAAATCATGCAGTTCCTGAAAGTCCTTGCAAATTTTGTTTCACCAAAAGTTCAAGAAACTTGAGGCCTTTACAAACAGTTTACTATTTATTTTTTAACAATGCTTTATCTTCTAACGCTTTGGAAGGCATCCTGTCACCAGCTTTACCTCTCAGATAAGGGAATGCATAAAATGCAGTTTAATTTGAAAAAGCAAAAGTAGATAAAACATCCAGACCAAGCATGTTGCCATTTTGGTTTGTATGGTTTTTTTATTCTATATTTTTGCAGTAGCCTTTAGTTTGATGTGACATGCAGAATTTTTGCTAAATCTGAGTTTGCTTTACCAATCATAGAAACACTGCAGTATTTCTGCCCTAAAATTCATCCTTCACACAATTTATTTCTTCTTTTTTTTTCACAGTGCAAATTCCCTACATGTTGCTCATGCCCTTTTTGCATTTAAACGTTAAACCTTTTGATAGGGAAGGGAAGGGAAGGGAAGGGAAGGGAAGGGAAGGGAAGGGAAGGGAAGGGAAGGGAAGGGAAGGGAAGGGAAGGGAAGGGAAGGGAAGGGAAGGGAAGGAAGGGAAGGGAAGGGAGGGGGAAGGGGGAAGGGAAGGAAGGGAAGGGGGAAGGGAAGGGAAGGGAAGGGGAAGGAAGGGAAGGGAAGGGAAGGGAAGGGAAGGGAAGGGAAGGGAAGGATGCACCTGGTGTTGCTTGGGATGATAGCAAGTAAAGAAGCAGGAAGGGCCTTTGCAGGGGTTTTACAGAGATGTTTTATTTCAGCCACGCATGAGCATCATCCATAGTCCAGGGAACAAAGGCAAAGGGGCTTGTGAGGGTTCAGGTTTAAGTACATGGGATGAGCAGGACAGGGAGAGCATCAGAGACCAATTACCAGGGGACATGGGGGTGTCACAAGGGAGGAGTTAGGCATGGGGTCCAACAGAGAAACAGGGTGGGAGTGACTGAAAGGCTGACAGACAGGGAGAGGGCACAGGGCTGACCCAGGGAATAGAACAAGGGCTTGCTTCTGCTATCAATAGAAGGCAGCTGAGACAGGCTTCTCATTTTCCCTAACTGGGAATGCCTGTTGGTCTCCACAAGGAAAGGAATCAATAGTTATTAAAAGTGTATTTTAAATTGAGTGCTTTTGAGTTACAGTGTAAGTCAAACAGCCTTAAAATAAACACCTAAAAGGGTTATAAATCTGTGTTTAACCAAAAGAATTTTCATTTCATTTAGATGTGGGCTTGAATCAAAACCTCAACATCAAATTTTGCATATCTTTAAATGGAATCATTTTTATTTGGATTTCAGTGGCCTTCTGACTATCATTTCCAAGCCTGCCCCCAAAAAAGTTGTGTTGGCTAAACTGCCAACAAAGTGCCAACAAACTGCCAAAGTGAAGTATTTCTTTTTAATAAATCTCAATATGATCGAAATAATATTGTTTTAAAGTATAATCAAGTACTGCTAAGGAGATATCAATTATGCCTGTCTGTATTTTGGGCATGCAACTTGGAATGCAAAAAATTAGACAACACCATGTCATGCTGTAATATGAAATAATATCAAGGAGTTAGTACAAGTTTTACATAAGAGATTTTTCTGTAGGAAAATGGGAACTCATTGCAATTTTCCATCAGAAAGAATAGTCTTTCTGTAGATATTTCTGTCATGAAAATCAATGTAACCTACTGCATGTCTATATTTCATGCCTGCCTCAGGGATTTCAAAATTCTGTGCCCGTAATCCCATTTCTGCATTGATTCAGCTTTCCATTACATGCCCAGGAAATACTTATAATAAATATATAAATATATAATTAATTCTATAAATAATTAATTATAAAATTTCATGCTACTTGGCATATGCACTGTTTCTCAATAAGCTTAACAATATAGGAAATATGTTCTATCTGTTCTATTTCAGCTCATTTGGGGTAGGAATAGAGTCTGAGACAGATGCTAAATTTCTTAGACAGTTCAGTTTCCACAAATTTTAATTCCTAAACTATCTAGCAGACTGGATTTTAAAATCTCAGAAATTCATTTGGCTCTCAAAGGAGTGTTAGTACTGTAAGGGGAGGTTATGTTGTATTTCTGATACACAAAAGAGAGAATGAATCTGTTTTAAACAAAAAAATTATTATACTGTTATAAATCTCTACCACCTTTCAATGCATTCATTGTGGTTTTATTTCCACAATTACCTGAGGCTGATTGTAAATAGCCAAGATTTACTCTCGCAAGAAGTAGAACTGAAAAGTCCAGCTCCCTCTGCCAGACAAGTCACAGCCATCCTCCTTTGGACTTATGATCTACACATAGGAAATCTCACTTTATTATGCCTTCTCTTTTTCACTTGTACTCTCACTTGCACTTTGTAGTCACATTGTTTAATAAAATCACAGGAATTCTGCAATCCCCACAGTCAGGGTGTAGAATTGTTACTTACCACCACTTCATTCTCTTCACTGCAAGGCACCATGACAGGCATATGTCTTTACAAGGAAGATTGCTAGGAGTAAAGACTTGATTTTTTTTCTGAGACTCAGACCAAGAATAAAATTTTACATAGAATCATAGGATCATAGGATGACTCAGGTTGGAAGGATCCTTCATGACTATCTAGTTCTGACACCCTTCAAAAGAGCAGCAACATCTTCCACCAGACCTGGCTGCTCAAAGCCCCATCCAATCTGACTATGAGCCCTTCTATGGGTGGGGTGTCCACAATTTCTCTGGGCAACCCATTCCAGTGTCTCAACACCCTGACAACTAAGTATTTCTTCCTCGTATCTAATCTAAACCTTCTCTTTTTCTGTTTAAAGCCATTCCCCTCTGCCCTATCACAACTCGCCCTTGAAGAAAGGTCCTCTGCAGCTCTCTTGCAGGTCCCCTCTCTCCTGATGTGATAAATCTTCCCTTTACAGCCTGCAAGGCAGTGAGGTGGTTCTGAAAGGGAATGTCAGGCTTTGGGGAAACCCTCTTCCTCTTGTGGGTTCTCACTGTTGCAGACTTCCATTCTTCTGTGTTACTGGCCCCCTCCCTCCCTGCTGTGTGTGCTGTTGAGGGAGTTTTAGGCTCTTTGACCACGGCTGTGCTTGGGCCCAGCTACCCAACTCCTGTCTCCCAGCCATTATGCAGCCCTCTCACCATGTCTGCAGCTCAGCCACCTGTAGCAGGAGGTCCTGCACTGGGCACACCTTCCACAGGCAGGTGTCCTCTCCCTGCTGACTGTCCCAGGAGAAACGTCTCAGCACCTCAGCCTCTCCCTTCAGCAGCTCCCTCTGGGCAGTGGCAGCAGCCACCACCAGCATAGGTGGGTCAGATCCCCCAGCCTTTGCTGCAGCCTGTGCTCCCAGATAAGAGAAAACCAGTGGGAGTCTGGAAGAAGATCTGGTGCTGCTCGTTAAATTAATCTAAAATCATTCATGTTTGTCTCATTAAAGAGAGAATGAAAAACCCCCTAAACTAGTAAACAATTTCTTAATGATGTAATTGTTATCAGGATCTTGTCCATAGCACACAGCAAGTGCTTCACAGAATAATGGAACAACAGAGGCAATACGTGCAATATGTGCTATTGTGCAATGAATCATTGATCACTGCAGTAATTTATCATACTTGTCTTGCTCCTGGCATTTTCTCATTGATGGATTCTGTTGGCAAAAACAAAATACTGATTACTTGTCATCATAGAAATTTGCAGAAAATCTAATTGGTGTAAAATACAGCACATTCTTGTGTTCAAAACCATGCAAAACAGAAAGATCACAAATAGAAAAAAAGTAATTTGTTCCATGGATATCCAGGAGAGGAAGTATCCCTGCAGTTTACTCAAAGTCATTTAAAAACTATTAATTAATAATGATAGAAACAAGCTGCAAAATATCAAAGAAGAGAGAGAAAATGTAGCTCCTTATATAAAAAAGGTACACTTAATAATTTACTTACTTTGAAATGATTTTAAAATATCCATCTTTCTTCTCTTTTCTATCTCCTGACAGTTACCTTCATAAGGACTTTCATACAGACTTAAATTTCAGGTTTGATAGATCCAAAACTCTTTTAAATGCTAATAATTTTCTTTGAACTTCAAAGAAGATATGTGTACAGGGGGAATACGCACTTATAAAGGAGAATAAAGCAAGACCTAAAATATATCAAAAACATAAACCAGTAAACCATGGACTAGTATTAAAGAAGAGATTAGCATCTGAAAAAAAATTAAGAAATTATACCATTCCTTTGTGTATTTTATAATAAAACAAATCCATCTTCCAGAATTTTGAGACCTAATACAATAGAAATATGGGTTGTTATCAACAATAGAATACAGTGGCTGCAAGAGCCACTGTGCCATTGTCCCTATGACATAAAAAAGGATCTTTGATAGGTGTGTCTATTCAAGAAGCATGTTCCTGTTAATTTTTTCAGTAGAATGGTAAATTGTTATCATTTTGAGTGTTGTAAAGGATTACAATCTAAACTATTTGTAGCCATAACCTTCTTGTAGAGCTATGCACTTTAGGAAGAAAAAAATCTTGCCATGGTTTACCTCCATTTCCTTTGAGTACTGTGCTATGTTGAGAATAGTAGGGCCTAGGAGCAACTTGATCTGTTGCTCCTTTAACAGATTTTGATAAAAACAGGTTTTCTTAGTACTTAATGTACACTTACTTTCTTGCCACTTTTTTCTTTGTGTAAAATTACATGTCTCGTGCACTGTTCGTATCTTTTCTGCTCTTTTGATTCAGCTTCTTGTGAGGTTGTGTTTTGTGATTTCTGATCTTGCCTGTGGTTCTGCAGCTTTTATTTTGTAGGGCAGAAACAACCATTACTAGGAGAAAAGACCAGTAGTTTTCCACACATTGAGCTCACTAAGGAAAAGGATTTTAAAATCCCAAAAAACAATCAATCAACCTTCAACCAAAAAACCCCTGAATGGTTGTAAAAGGTGGATTAGGAGTTCATGAATACTATCCAATATAACTGTTGGCTAAGTACTGATGATATGACTAGGAAGTTCATTGGTAGGTTCTCACAGTACATCCAGGTAGTTGCAACAGTTAACATTGTGCTAAAAATAAGCCCTCAGACTTTCTTGTAAGAGTACTGATAGGATTTACCAAGACAGCTCTGGCATTCTGTACGGGGTAAGTGCAGGCATATTCTTGAACTCTGGCCACAGCCTAGTGGGAAAGCCTTTCAGAGAGCACTTTCTTGGTTTTCTTATTTCTGCTTTTCTAAGATGAGCAAGAAATTCACAGCCTGATTCTATTGTGCCTCCTAAGTTTACCTTCCTCTTTTCTTTTTAATTGCCTCTTGCAACTATTGCCTTTTATGATGCTTTCTACCTTCTCATCTTTGAGAAGCAGTGAGAAAGGAAGGCAAACTCCTTTATCCAAAGTGGCAAGCTGTTAACTCGTTCTTTCTGCAGTGAGAGGCTGTTTGCTGTAAGTGTTTCTGCAGGGCTCATGCTGTGCTCCTAAGGTGTGGGTACATTCCCAGCTCATCTTCCCTTTCCTGCACACAGCCTTGCCCACATGTGATGCTCTCCTGGTGCATTGCCATACAGGTGGGAAATGCCTCGAGGGAAGTGTTTCCCTCTGTCTTGCTCTGTGAAATGCACAGGACATTTCTGGGTGCTTTTTGTAAGCAACAAGAATTATTATTTATATATAACTTTAGGACACAGACTGATAATTTTCTATTCAGTTTCAGTACATTTATTATCTGTCTGATAAATGAACAGGATTTCCACAGAAATCTATCAAACCATGAAGATTTGGTCCTATTCTTATCAAAATAAGGCTTTCTACTGGCCACAAATGGTGCAGGATCAGGCAGTACAGCCCTGGAAATATTCTCTAGAACTGTATTTGAGCTGAGTGAAATACTCAGATTTATGAAACTCAGCAAACAAATACTCTATAAAAACAAAAAGCACAAGAGCTCAGTCCTGCAAGGATATGAGAGCTGTGGTTTTGATCCAACAAAGCACAGAAGTATGTATTTAGTTTAAAGATATTTATGCTCCAGGGTATTCCTGTGCACTTTGAGTTAAATACCTGTTTAAGTGCTTTACTAGCCAGAGCATTTTCAGCATCTTTTGAGGCTGAATTCTTAAATAAGACTTCCCTCTGACATCTCAAAGCATTTTGCAAAACACACTAAAGACAATTCTTCAAAATAATGAGGTAAAATAGTCTTGTAGGACAGAATATTGTATTATTTCCCTGAGTAGGTACAAGATTCCCATCCATAACTACCTCTCCTAGCTTTCTAAATCTGTGAGACAAAAATATTATCTTCTTTTGCTCCATTTACTAAAAAGATACCTCTCTCCAGTAAACACTGAAATGAATGAATGAACACTGAATTAATGCATTTCATGTAAAAAAGGCAGGTTTTAAAGTAAGCTATATTGATGAAAGTCTCTAGCTACAGGGGTTTTAGGATGTATTTTGTTTTCTCATGAGAGGATGCAAAGAGATGGGGTTTATTTCTTCAGCTGGGAAGAACTGAAAACAATGCCAAGATAAACTAAAGACCACTTATAGTAGAGGCAGTAAAGTGCCTTAAGAGAAATTACAAGGAACTGAATAAAATGTCCTCAGGTGCATCAGGCAGACATCACCCCCAGACCAGGGGAGGGGATTCTCCCACTCTGGTCTGCCATGGTGTGGCCTCACAGTAATATGTGGTAATACTCATAAATCTCACTCTAGGTAAGTATGTTATAACATCAAAAAAACCCTAACTCATTTCTTTGTGCAAGCAGTTCAAACACATATGTAGAGTTAAAATGTATTTTTAAAAATTCTGCAGTACATATGCAAAAGCAAGATAAGAAAAAAAAAGAAAATCATAATTTCTTCTCCTTTCCTAGAAGGCATCCCTCCACCCTACTGGACTAGTTGTTTGCCTGAAAAGCTCAGATCACCTCAGGAGGTACCTACACAGGACTTCAGACAGGTCTGGCCATGCTACCTTCTCCCAATTGTGTCCTCTTCCAGCTGCAGAGGAAAAGGTGATGTTTTGGAGAAGATCCATGCTCCAGCCTCTAGGAAAACCTTAGGAGATCTGCTTGTGGGTATCCAGCCACTCAGCCTCTTTCCCTCGAGATCTTTGTCCATCCATTTTTTATTTTTTTTTAAAAGAAGGTAAAACACTAACAAAGGATTAGAAGGTGCCAAAACAGGAAGAGAATACATTCTTAAGAAGTGTGCACAAATGAAAAAAAGTGTCTTTCAGTCTTCACAGTTTTGTCAAATGGAATAATATTAACCCAAAATAACAAGGATGGTGAACCTCACTCCTTCTGTTTAGTCAGTAATATTAGAGTTCTGTAATGGCAATGACATATTTGCTTTTCATGGTGGGAGAAGTATTTTCTTTTTGTCTATATTGTATTATCATAAGAAACAGAATAATTTTGGCTCAGCACCAAAATTAAAAAGCAGCACCTTCACAAAATAAAAGGTATCAAATTTCAGCCTGCACAATGAATACCAGAAAATATCAAGGTACCTAGTCAGATGCTATCAGAAGGAAAAAGTTTGAGAAGGCTTATATACCAATTTCTTAATAATCTTTATAAAAATCAGCACCCAGGACACAGAACTTGAACTCCTGAGTTGTCATATCTGAATGAAACCAAGGCAATCACTTGACCTTTCATATACGTGACACAAATTTCCATCCTGATCCAAACTGTAATAGCTGTGATAGAAGAATTTTGTCCTCTTCAGTTCAGCCAGACTTTGAAATCACTGAATTCTCAAGGCCACCTAATTTTCCCTAGTTCTTCTGTCCCCTTCCCTCAGGACTCTGTGTAGCCTCAGGACAGAGAAGAGAGGGAGAAGTCCTTGCCCTTCATCCATGTGGCCCTAAGCTAAAATCACCTCCCAGAGCTGGATGTGAAGGGGCAGACTGAGGATAGGAAAGACAGCAATGGAGCATCACTGCCTCTGTCCACCTCCACCCTCCCTGATCCCACCTTTGGAACACATTCAAAGGTAGAAGAAGCTCTGCAAATCCACCACTCTGGCTATTATACGGGGTCTTCATTGACTGTGGGGAAATCTGTCAAAGGTGTTTTGGGAAGGTACAGAAGATTAGTCAGATGGAGAGGTTGTTGGCACTATGGTCTATAAAAAATACAAATAAATGCGTTCAAGTATCTCAGAAAATAATTGAGTAAATTATTTTTTTCTAATAGGTTGCAGTAATAAAGGAGTATTGTGGTTGTTCTCCATAAGAAAAAATAATTAGCTTAATTTTCAGAAATGGAGGTATCAGCCAGATATGAGAGAAAACCTTCTGTTTTTAAGGCTAACATGGAAGAAAGTACTAAAAGACTTCAACAGGCTTTAAGAAAGATAGTAAAATCCCCAGCCCTGGATGACTGTAATTCTGCCAAGTATCTCTCAGAAGAGGTGTAATCTTACTTGATTACTGGAGCATATAAAAGATACATTTTAAGTTCCTTTCACTACACATTTCTGTGATTTTTATGATTTGACAAATCAATGGTAATTAAAACACTAGCTTTTTGCTATGATCTGCCAGATGGATCTAGTGATAACTCACATTCCCTTTGGTGTCCTTTTCTCAGCAATACAGAATTTAAATAAAAGCTGACCTAGTTCACATATTCAGCATGAAAATGCTTCTGCCTGTTTAAAAGGTGAATCTATTTCTAATAATGCGCTATTTAATTCTGCCTACATAATTTCAATGGCTCAGTTTAAACAAAGAGAATATCTTTATAAGCATTTTTAACATCTCTGTCAATAATTTCCAAAGCCAGAGCATTTTCACAATACCTCTGGCATTAGTAGAACAAGGTCTTAGTTGATCCTAAAGGCTGCAAGCATATGTTACTGTTTTACAGTGATTGCTGTAGTTTCTCTCCTCCCTCTCTTTCTTCTTGCCCTCCCTAGTCACTCATCTCTGCCATGAGAGATTCATGCTTCCTCAGCTGCTGGGTGCTTTATAACCATATTTAGTTTGTTAAAAATTTATAATTGTGGGTTAAGGTTTACATTCACATTTCACTGGATGGCATTTATATACAAGGTGCATACATGTAGTGCTGTGGGTCATGTGCAAACAACTGGTGTGGTGAGCTGTGTGGTGGTGGACTTCTGCATTTAAACTTAGCTGCCTTTCAGAAAACAATTTTATTACTTGTCACTTATTTTATGAGTATGTCATATTCCTCCAGCAAAACACCACCTTGGATGTAAGATAACTTTACGCTGGGAAATGAGTCAATTTTTCTTTCAGGATTCTTGAAATACAGAGATCATGCTAAAGGCATTGTGGACAGCTTGATAGAATGTCTAGTCTGACATTATATCCACAAAATGTGCTATATTTTGATGTCCCTGATAAATCACAGTGCACAGTTCTCTTTTTTTCCTGTCTCTTTTATGAGAATACTCGTTGAACAATACAGCTTTGGAACTTGAAGGTGAACTGTAATGAACTGAATTGAGAGTCATCCTAAGTATATGAGCCAGCTGAGGAAGAAAGTAACAGTTTAGAATGTATTTTTATGAAAAAGATATGAAAACTTCTTGACCACACATCTTCACACTGGCTCTAAAAATACTATAGTCTCAAATATTAACTTTCATATTTTCTTTAAGTATCTCGTTTTACACTAAGCCACTTAGATTCCTCTGACATGCTTTTCATACTTTCTGCTAATAGGTTTCAAAATCTTTCCAGTAATTTTTACCATATGTTAGGGGAGAAAGATTAAATCAAACTTAACTAAGATGGCAATTACATCTATTCATGTTTCTCAGTCTCTGAAGTTTGGCTATGGAGACACAGAACCACATGGTCACCCACTTGTCTGTAATCATTAAAGACTCAAAACATATGTATGGATATTTCTAGCGCAATCGACATTCAAGTAACAGGAATTTCCAGAATGTTCTGGAAGTACAGGCAGGAATTCAGTGTGAGGCACTGTGATAAAAACCAGGGTGGAGGCTTGAGCTGACCTTGATGCCTCCAGGAGCCCTGGAGACCTCTTGCAGTCTTCTCTCACACAAGCTCCATGAAATCTGACACACAAATAGGCTGGCAGGAAACAGATGCTGATTGCAGGAACTTGGTGGGCATCTGCTAATTGAAGCAGAAATTTTAAAGTAGATGATCCCTGTTTCTGCTGCATGACCTCCAGTCCTACACAGGAAACAGGATTTGTTCCTGGACTTCTTTTGAAAAGGTAATATATTCTTCTCCTAGAAGCTCAGTGTGCCTTCAGCTCAGAGTGCTTTCAGCATTTAAGTGATTCAGTGTGTTATTACAGTTCTGTGTTCTTTTCTTCTATAGGCCAGCTAGTTCTTGAGCAGAGCGAGTGAACCTCTACATCAAACAAAAGCAGGAGACCAGAAGGAAGTACAGCTGACAGCTGTACCACTGCACACCAAGGCAAATAATTGTTTAAGCACAAAAAAACCCACAATGGCCTAGCACTTTTTTTTTAACAAAGTGTGGGGGTTTTTTTTGTCTAACAGAAGGCAGATTTTGCTCCACCAAGGAGCAAGGGTGGGGTGAGAAATAAAACAGAGATACTAGAAAAGCAGGGAGCTTGTTCACCTCCAGACTTTGCTATCATAAATAAACATACTTTGGGGTTTACCTTTTGTTTGCCAAAGGTAATCTTTTTCCTTTTCTGTTATTATTTTTATCCTTTTTACTACAAGAAGTATGACCCACAGAGTCTACACTGAAAAGGGTTGCATATGTATGCTGTCCTACTACACCATGAGAAAGCTCCCATAAAAGTGTTGCAAGTCACTGTACTGGCAATTACCTTTGAGTAATTTCTGAAGGACAGAACTGTTAATGCTGAGTCACTTTGGCAGCCATTCTTTATCTATTTAGGTTGTTACTTGGAAGCTTTTGAGACCATCTTTTAAACAGTATAATATATTTTGAGATGTGCAATATTTTTGTAAAAGCTTACTGATTTTAGATATAAAAAGGAATGAGTAGCTTTGTTAATTTTAATCAATATATGACATTCTTAAGCCAACAAGGACAGCTCTCCAAGGTGCCACCAGACTATTAGCAGTTAATCAAATTACTACACTAGCTCGGAATGGAGGAGAAAAAAAATAATTAAACTTTTGAGATTTTTAATGTAAGAAGAAGGTGCAGTATTTGCTGTAGATGAGCACATATGAAGATACAAAGAGAATTTAAGATGGCAAACTGACCAACTGACCCATTCAAAGGAATTTATGTGTCCATCAATGGTCAATTTTTAACAGTGGGACTCAGTGGCCCAGCAGCAGATGATATCTTCCTGGAGGGAGGATGGGTTGTAGAAAAGATAAAGATGATTGCCCCACCTGGTTTTAAAAATGGCCCATTGGAAGATAATGTGTGCCACGGAGATAAGGAGTCACTGCCCCACCTGGCTTCAACTGATGGTGATAGAATACAAATTTCTGGCCACACCCTTTATTGCTACCCAACGCAAGTGTTTAATCTTTAATCCATCTTTTTCAGGAATCTATTTATTTTCTCACTCTTGTTATTAAAATTCTGGGAAAACTAAGTGAACCCAGCTTATGCTGCTGCAGTCAAATCCCAAAATAAATCATAAACTCCAAAGATGGGGGCAACCTCCAATTTAAAAAAATCCTGCCCATCAGGTACTGCTACCAAAGAAAATTCACGTACCCATGAGTTTCCTTCCAGTTCTTAAAAATAAACTAGGGTAATTACCACAGAATTTAAAATATGTCAATACCTTATTTTAATTTTGAAGTGTCTGGTGTCTTTGTGAAATGTAATTTCTCAGTAATTTGGGCTGTTTCCAGATGAGGATATTTTAAAAACATTTAAATGAGTAAAATTTGTGGACAATAACATTTTAAATCTATTGGTTCTATTGTGTTAAATCCTCAAATAATTGTTTGAATACCTCTTATCTTCAGTTAATGTCAAAAATGTTTTCACTTATTACCATATTCCATAAAAATATTCCCCCAAGTGTCATTCTGATTGCATTTTATTTCCTGTTGTAACTCACAAAAGCTATAAATAATTTTTCATTTATCTTCTTATTTTAACAAATGTCAGCAGTAATGCATGCAGAAAGGTTTTCTTTTTAATAATCACTTTATTTTTAATTTTCCATTACATACCTTCTTGGCAGTAAACCAAATAGCTTACAAGATATTTGGAAAAGCATTACTGTGGTTCATATTGCATGTTTTTAACCTGAACACAGCAATCAAAAGAAAAAAAAGGGCAACTTCTGTCAAAACAATTCAGTCAGAGGATATAAGTTCATTTTCCTTCGTGCAGTGAATACTATTTCCCTTATATTTGTGTTGGAATTCACTGTAACTGATGTTAGCTCAGTAGTTTTTTATTTCCTGTATCTAGTGCAGCACTGGGTTTATCCTATTTTTTGATTCTTTGTGGATTTCTTCTGTCTCTTGCATGACTTTTGCACAGAGTAACACACCAAAAAAGGCATAGACCTTGATCTTCAAAGCAGAGAGAGACCTTACAGTGACTTATGATAAGAACATCCTGTCTACCCCCTACCTGTTTCTGGCTTCAGGTTCCCACCACCCCTCTTGTTTCTTTGGTGCCTGGCAGACAAAAAAAATGAAACCAGCAGAAAGCTGCTCCTGCAGAGAATGCAGTCCTGTGCCAGGGCTGGATGGCAAAGAAGATGTCACTGTGGAACTAGAGAAGAGGGACCAAACCAGTTTATCCGGCAGCAGCTCTCCATGAGGTCAGTTTGGCCTTAAGGAAAAACCTCACCTTCACTGAGCAGCCTGGTAACACAGCATCCAGTTAAAAAAATTAAACATCTACTGGGTGCCTGTGAGTATATCAAATTAATTAACAGTTTTGCTCCCAACTGTCGAGATCCCTCCACTCTCCAATATGGATCAACATGGACAAAGCAGAAGACTGAGGAGGCTCTTCTTCCCGGGATAATCCTAGGTTTGTTCCTGAACGCTTAAAAGGGAAAGAGAGCCAGAGCCTGCAGTGGCGGGACTTTTCAAATCTCGGGTGAGGGGAGGGGAAACCGAGCCGCAGCCAATGGGATTGCAGCAGTGGGGAGGGGCTAAGGGAGGGCTGAACCAACTTCACAGAGCTTCAGGGGAGTACAGAACAAACCATTCTTCTCAGTGCAAAACATAGACCAGTAACAATACAGAGCCATAACAATGCAATACACAACCAACCTTAAGGTCTCTTGGCAAAACAGGCTAACAGTATAATTTTGAACGTAAAGATAAAATTTGTTGCCTGCAACATCAGCCCAGATGTTCTCTCATGCTGCATTACCAGGCACAGGAGAACAGCTTGAGCAGGACTTGTGCAAGGCAGCAGCTCTGCACCCTTACTGGGGAGGGCGAGGAGAGGCTGACAACAGACGTGAATCATCCATCACAAAAAACTTTCATTCCTCCTCTCAGACCCTAAATTCCTCAAGCTCTATTTTCCTGCAATTCTGATGAATTTTTATGGATATGGCTGTCACAAACATTGTTGCAAAGTCTATACTGAATATGGAAAATCCACTTTGGGAGCACCACAAAGCCTTTATATGTCTGCCTCTTGTTTTTGATAGCATTTTGTCTATTTTCAGACACACAGATGCATTAAAGCCATACAAATAAAAGGCCAGTATTCAATTTTTTTAAATTGAATTAATTAACTGGAAGTTTAAAAGGATCTTGACTGGGATTTGTGTTTCACTCCCAACAACAAGCTGTTTCTTCCAGCTGATGCCCTGCAGACCCAGGAAAAATAAGTGTTCCCCACACAAAGCTCCTGAAAACAATGAATGAAAATTAAACTCAGAAAACACACATTTGTGTATCCTTTTCAGCACAGTTTTATTCTACTTTCACATTTACTTAAAATAGTGCTATATTTTGTGTTTAAAACAGTATATACTATATAAATGCAGCTACAGCTAAATGGAGCAAACAAACCATCTTTAAGAGGAAATTACTCAGGCTATAGTGAAGCATGAAAACAAGTCACTCTTCCCTGCACATGGAAAGAATTATTAAAATGGTGAACCAAGACACTGAAGACAACATAATGTCACCAAATACCTCAGGCCAGTCTTGTACTATTTGAGCAAGAAAAGTACTTGATGACAGCACTCTGGAATGTCTTCTGCAAGGAGTGCTCACCTGACAGTGCCCTCATTAACTCAAAAAACTCCATTGTGTGGGTGGTAAGAGATAGGATTTTAACTACAGGTAAAGCATGTTTTCTTCTGAGAGGTTAGGGTTGTCTGGGAAAAAAATCATGAGGCACTGCCTGCAAGTCTGCTAGCTTGTTGAAAGTGTTGAAGGGAGTTAAGTTGAATAAATGTGTAGGTGATACACAAATTTGAGAACAAAAGCCACGAGTTGCAAAGCAACATTTCTGATACTTTCTCTTTCAAACCTTGAACCAGTTCTAGTCATATCTAAAGAACTCCACAAACAATATAATGTGAGAAAACACAGTGAGAAAACAGAATAAAGGAGCAGAAAGGAGATAAAATTTAACTGTCTCTGGTAACCTTGAAACCCTGCACAAAAAATATCCTGTCCACATCTACACTATTGTAGGCTCTACAGTCCTGCCTATATCACAGATGCTTTTCTTGTTTGGAGCTACCTGACAGCAGACAATGAAAGGAACATCTGTTTTCTGTTTTTAAAAGATTGAAGCAGGAATAGAAACAATTTCTCCCTGTGACAGTTCAGCCACTTTCCTGATGCCAGTTTTAATCAGGCAAAAAACAGTATTAGAAATATATAGCTGTTCTTCATAGCCTGATGAGAAACAGCAGTGACCCCAATCCAGCAACATTAAAAAATCACTAGGTGGATGGCAAAATGTTGGGGAACTGACTGAAAGTTATAAGTTGTTTGGGTTTTTTTATTTTATTTTTATTTTTTGTTTGTTTGTTGGTTTTTAATCTCATATTGGAGGTTTATTTCCTCAAAAGGGATCTCATGTTTGCTTCATGAATTCAGTATGCAGTTTGACATCCACAGCAGACATCCTGCCTTTCTTTTTGCCAAGGGTCTTCCTCAATATCTGCTCGTGTCCTCCTGAGTGCTTTCCTGAGCACTCTCCTACACTTTTAGGGGGCACATCAGAGCTCATTGTCTGCAAAGAGTTCACTGCCTGCTGCTCATCAACCAACTCCCGCCTGAGCCTGCACTGCCTTTACACCAGTGACCCCCTTGCACCTTGCTTTTGCTCATTCTCTCTCTCAGGTGAGCTCACTCCTGTCACACTGTGCCTGAGCACTGCCCCTGACCAGAGCACTGTCTTTGTGGGGACCCTAAGTGAAGGACTGCATTCCTGCTCTTCACAGCCTGAGCTGAGCCTTTAATTCACTCAGTTTTTACATCTGCTTTTCCAGTTCAGGACATTGCAGATGAAGATCTTGGTGCAGCTAAAGATTTTTTTTAATGTCTTTGTTATCCTCTTTTTTGGGGGGAAAAAAAGCATTTTATTAAGGGAGGTACATATAGAAGACTGCCATAGCATGAGGCAGAGAAGTACTAACTTTCCAGAACAATAATTAGGACAAAGGGGTAATGATTTTTCTTTGAGAAACTGTCATTTCAGAAATCACTCTGGGATACAATTGAGCAACTTGACTTCAGCAGGCCAACTCCATGCAGTGTTTGATAACAAGTTTAAATATTTGGATATTTATACCTAGATGGCACTGGATCTGAAAAATCAAACTGACATCTTTATAAACTCAATTGCAATACAAAAACAGGAAACTCAAAATTTTCATCACCCTTACAAAGTAACTTATTATTTTCATAGAAGATATCTCTCCCGTAATGCAAAATTACCTTGTCAGAAATCCTCACAGATCCAGTAAAATGCAATCTCTTACACTCTTTCTCAGATGAGAGCAGCAGTAATCCCAGAGTCAGACAGAACTGTTCAAATGCTTTAAACACTTGTCAACAACCTAATGGGTGACAGATTTCTCCTTTAGAAGTGGGAAGCAGCAGGATGTGAACATGCTTAATGCCACACCAACCTGAAATGGAGATTTCTTTGTGAGAGCAGCTACAAAGGTGACCCAGAGCCTAAGTGCTGCTCAGTGGCCATAAATATATCATTGCTTTCTAATCTTACTGACTTCAGACTGTCAGCAATGCTATTTTGCTCCATTTTGTTCCTCTGTTAGAAATCCAATGTAAAATAAATAAACCTGACCACCTATTGGGACACAGTCAGCAACTTTTCTTACATTAAGGAATTATCAAGGTGTTTAATCTAAAGTAACGAATCAGTAAGGAGTTTTCATTTACAGTATTTTAAAACACATAACTTTATGGAAAAATATGTTCACAGTGCATGGGGAAATACAATGTCATAAAATGACAGAATTGCTCAACAAGGTTAATGTAAATTTTGATAATATCAAATTTATCCAATGTACATATACAGAATAAACTGATGCTTTTAGTAAAAGTACTTTTAACAAATCATTGAAAGCAGCAGCTTCACACCAGTGTCATAACATTTCCTACATTTTTGATTAAAAAATATTTAGCTTAACGATTGAGTTTTATAAGTACTTCTCTATTGCAACAAAAATTGTGGTATTTTGGTGAGGAAAATCCTTTCAGTTTAAGCACATTAAAATTTGAGTTAAACATTTGATAGAGCACTTTGAATCTCAGAAAATATTGCCTAAAACATTGCTTCTATGAGAAAAGATCTTCCCCCATTGAAACACCGTGTATAAACATATACAAGCAGAAGTTACAGTTTTTCATTTACACAAAATTTCTATAATTAAGCTTTTCCAATTCTTGCACAATTTATTTTTCAATAGTACACATTTTTCTTATTCTTAGTAATTCCTGAAGCATTAGAAAGGCATGAATAAGTGGTTCTCACTGCAATTAACTCATGAATGGTAATTTCTCATCTTGTGAAAAGTTTCCTTTTTTTTTGTTAACAATATACAAAGGACAGGTTATAATATTGTGTTGGGTTGATGTGGCCAGAAATGTGTATTCTATCACCATCAGTTGAAGCCGGGTGGGGCAGTGACTCCTTATCTCCATGGCACACATTATCTGCTAATGGGCCATCTTTAAAAATAGGTGGGGCAAACATCTTTATCTTTTCTACAACCCACCCTCCCTCCAGGAAGATATCATCTGCTGCTGGGCCACTGAGTCCCACTGTATGACTGATAAAATTATATCATCCCATTGGGAGATGCTCTAGCCTTCTTTCCACTGGATTCCAGAAGAAAACTGGACCTTTCCACATCATCTCTGGACCCTCAGAGGAAAACTGCACCTTCTACAGGAGCACTGCTCCAACTGAACCACACCTGCCACTGCAGGAGGATGCAGCCACCATGTAACGGGACTGCTACCAACACCCTGACTGACAGGGTGTCAGGTTGTATTCTGACTCTGTCAGTGTTTTGGGATTGTTCTTTATAATACTGTATTTCTATTTTAATTTTCCTAGTCAAGAACTGTTATTCCTAATTCCCATGTCTTTGCCTGAAAGCCCCTTAATTTCAAAATTACGATAATTTGGAGGGAGGGGATTTACATTCTCAATTTCAAAGACAAGCTTCTGCCTTTATTGGCAGACACCTGTCCTTCAAACCAGGACAAATATAATCTAAATAAGGTACTGAAACAGAAAACATATTGATATCAGGAAATTTTGAAAATTGCCAGCCTTTTAGAGACAGAAAATTAGCAATAGAGAATGTATTCATTCTTTCTGTAGACACCTTGTGATACAAAACAGTGAAATATGCTACGGTTTAATATACTGAATTTAACTTTGAAAAAGCTATGTTACAGTCATTGTGTTTTGTTATTGAAACTCTCCTCATGTAAAATTTTTATTTTTAACATAAACTTTATTTAATTATGCTTTCAACATTTGGATTAAGACAATGTGGTTAATAAAAACTATATAATGACTCCCATTTTCATGACACAAATTAATATATCACTTTCGTTAGTACAGTTTTACTAGAGGAAACAAAAGTTGAAAATAATTTATTAGCAAAGCTATGTTCTTTTGTTTCCTATTTATGCACCATTAAATGTTTATTTATTTATTTTCAGCTGTTAGAAAACAATATGAATATTCACTTGACCATTTCTCCAAATATCTTTTTCCATATGCTTGCTATCAAGAATTGGCAATAAGGCTTGAAACAATTTTGTCATTAATTGTCTTGGTTTAAGTGTAAGATCTTTGTTCTCTTTACCAGTTTCAGACCAGTTCAGACTGCACCAGAGGCATCCTGAATTCTGACATTTGGGCACTCCAAGACAATGCAGAACCAGTTGCTGCTCAAAAACTTTGAATAGACACAGGTACAAGGAAAAACCGTGGGGAAAGGAGACACAAAAAAACCAAACAGATTTTTTTGGGCATGGATGAGTTCCACAGCCCTCACATAACTGTGTTCCAAGGGGTACAGAAATATGAAGAGAAAGGGAATGCTTGACCAGCTCCTGACTTGCTTCCTACTTTTAAATATTTCTACAAATGAACATGTTCAGTATAGCAGCTTTGGGAATGTCATAGGATGCAGTTATGTCTGGGAAACCCACATGTGCTGTGTGTTTCCTTGGAGAGTATCTGTACCGTAAAATGAGTATTGATTACAGGTTGTTTAGGCTTCACCAAGTGTGTCCTCTACAATTCCTAGAGCAGATGTGTGAATCCAGCCCCAAAAAGTGGAAAACATCACTTGGTTATAAATCCTGTTGATATCCGAAGGGCTGGTTAACCTTCAAAAAGTGCCCTTGGTGTGGATGAACAGCTCCTGAATAAAAAGATGGTATTTTAGTGCCCTCTAATGGCTGCCCAGAACCAGAGCCTTTCTTTTGCATTTATTCTCAAAAAAACTCCTCAGCAGGCCACTGAGAGACTTCTAACCAGAATGAATCTCATATACTTATTCTCACATGCAAAGACCTATGAAAAGTAACTACACAGCACCCTGGGCATGTTGGAGAAACAAAACTGGAACCCTCCTGAGTGGAAAGAAGGTTGTTCAACCAGAGATGTAATTTAGTGGTTGATGGTAGTTGGACAAAATGTGTCTAAAACATCAGTGACTGAAACTTTGACATCTGAGCAAGTCTTACCAGTCTGACTTGATAAGCCCTGAAGGATCTTTCAATGTAGCTGAGAGAAAAGGTATATTTAACAGCAGTTTCAGACTTTTTGTGTCACTGCCTAGAAATACTCTTAGTAACAAATTTATGGATAAAATATTTAAATCCAGACTTTTAAGCCTTTTCTTTTCAGGGCAAACTACTGTTCACAGGAGCCACAGGACCTCTTCAGAGTTGCTGTTTCTCAGTGTCAGGAAGGGATTTACAGTCCAGTCCTTAATAAGAGTACCAATGACAATAAAAATCCCCCAGATATTAGAAATGACAAAATCAATCCTATTTAAGTGTCATACAACGAGCATGAATTATAGTATGGGTCTTTTTTTAACCACGGAAAAGAATAAGCTTGTAAACCACCCATTTATCTAAAAAAAATGCATTAAGGGATTTTGTTTTCCTATGCAACACTGTGGATGAAGAGTCTGTCATAATAAATGCATAATAAACCCTAAAGCAAGAACATTTAATATTTATATGAAAACACTACTTCAGTGTTATTTTTGGTAGATTTTTTAAATTTAAAAAATGGATGGCATCTAAATTACACCATTGCTTTAATCTTGCTCCACTATTCAAGCATGGAGTTTTCATGCAGACAATACACAAAATTTTCAAAATTTTATGACAATAATTCTTGCAGTTCATAAAATATCTCTTTATTCTGTAGCTAGAATCTATCCAGTTGGGGGGTTTTCCATGGAAAATCTGATATAAGACCAAGTCTTTCTTTTCACAGCTAGAAAATATATATGGGGGAAAAAATTGTTAGGAAAATTTAGATCTGTCCACAGGTAAATAATTTTGTGTATGTTTTAGTGTGTGTCTTTATTGTAACAGGATCCAGATCTGAAAATATTTCTTTTTCTATTTTCCATTTTTTTTTACTAATTCCAAGTGCTTATGATTTGTTTGACTTGGTTGGTTTGTTGTTTTCTTTCTTTTCATCTCTTCCTTCTTATGTAATAAGTGAATAACAGCTGTGCTCCCACTGAGCTCTCAGTCTGTATTATCTCAGTGATTTTGAAGTAAGTAAAGCAAACTGTCTCCCAGTGACCTGGGAGCAGTAATAATAGGATCAAAAGATATTCTGTTATCATCTGAAATGTGCCACAATTACGTGTTACAATGGCTTCAAGCAGTATTGATTCAGCTGAAGGCTTTCAATAACCAATTTTAACCAGTGCTGAAAACTCTGGATCTGTCTTATTGCAATGGAGAGCTTTTGCACAAATTGGATATTGCAGAGAATCTTTCAGGTTTTCTGCTTTAAACAAAACTGTTCTTACAACCACAGTCACTAAAGGAGCCAACAAACCCTGTTTGCACTACCACATTTGCAATCAATTTATAGACTTATTTCATTAAAGCACTGAATAATGATGACATGTTTGAGGGCTGTGCACATGTTGCATGAATTTAATGCATGTAATGGTTTGGTTGATGTTTGCCCTTCAGAAACTTATTGTGAGAAATAGGGGAAATGTAGTAGTATGTAGGAAAGGTGCAATTTCATCATAGGCAGAAATCTGAAGACTGAATTTTATCACATGGTGGAGAAAAGACTGCCTTTAGAGAATTATTGCTTTGAAAGGGAAGCTTTTGCTTTATCTGTATCTATTCATCAGCCAAAGTGCTGTCTGTGGAATAGTAAATCATGAGTCTTGTGGACCTGCACCACATAATACTGCAGGCATTGATGAGAATGGATGTGGACACTGAGCAGATGATTCTGTTGTTTGTGTGTCAGCATTGCTGGAAAGTGTGTCAGGGTTACTGGAAAGTGTGTCAGGAACAGGTGCAGCCTTCAGAGCAGTAAATGCACCATGCTTGAGAAAAAAAAGCAAATTAAGACAAGTTAAAATGAATTTAGAGGCTCGAAGAGAAAAACTAAAAGAGCAAGCCCTTTCTGTTTGAATAATAGCTGGTTTCTTGTCTGCCAGGGCAATTAACTGAATGCTGAGAGGGAAGAGAGATTCAGGGTTCATTTTGAGCTCTGCTACACCACATGCATTCTGTTGCAGCTTTGCTTCTCTCAAGAGGTCACGGACACACTCAGCTCTTTAAAAGGGACTGTCAGGCTATACTGAGCATATATGTGCACTTTAAAGAAAGGATTTTCTGTCCTTGAACGAATACAGAGAGAAAGCTTTTTCCAGTCCAACCTTTGTACAAGATTCAATACATGAAAAAATGCATTAGACCTAAAAATAGTGGCACCACCATAAGGACTCCAACGAGAACAGCAAACTATCAGAGTCCAATTGTTAAAATACTGATGTACAAAAATTTATAGTTTAACCAGTCTGAACTACCTATTTTTGTCTGCACAGTGGATCCCTGCAAATGCCTTCAGAACAGCTAATCTTTATCTCCTCATCGATCTTTAAGTTTTGTATCAAGAGATTGTTAGGAAAAAATCTCACAAGGCAAAGAGTATCTTGAAGTATGCAAAACTAATTGAATGTGGAAATAGAGCCTGGGCTAGGAATCAACTATGTTTCTCAAATACAATTCATTGCATCCAGCAGTATTATGAGGGCATATTGGGGTAAGGCTACAATTTACTTTTAAAAGATCACGATTTAGCTGAATTTTTGTTCTTTCCATCCTTTTTGATTCTGCCCACTGATCTCATAGAAACTGGATTACTTCACTTTGTTTCTGTCATTCTTTTTCATAATTTTATCCCGTATGTTTCATTTTAATTTGGTCAATATTCCAAAGGAATCTCAAGTGTCTACAGTCAGAATGTCTGTCATTGCAAGCTGAGTTCATAGACATTTCTACCTCTTCAATTAAGATTATAATAAAATTTTCTTTTTCAAATTTGAACTTCTCTTTTGAAAGACATGGCTAACGAGTAAAAATAGAATCAGCTCTGTATGATACAAAGAACTTTTCTGTTTTGTCTGGCTTGCTTTTTTTTTTTTCTTTTTCTTTTTTTCCAGTTTTAGCATTCTTTCATTGGCTTTTCTTGTTTCCTGTAATCTTTTTGAAAGGGCAGAAGTGTTTTATAAGTGAACATATTCTCCATACATGTAATGAAACAATAGAGCAGATTCCCTGCAAATGTTCTACAGAAAGCCAGTAAATTGTGATGTGCACCATAAGAGGAAATAAAAGCTATTTTATTGCTTTGAACATATTGTTCAAATTAGTGATTTATAAGACTGTAAATATAATTTCACTATTGCAAAAAGGGAAAGCCATGAAACTGAGTCCAACTCTGCAGGTTTGTACTATGATTTCACTTGCCAATTGTGCAAATATTTTACTGTAATTGCGTGCAGAAATTTTGTCTCTGATGTGTAAGTCAACACCTCCTTGTTGCCCAGCTGCCTTCAGCATAGGAAATCACTTTCCACATGCTTCAGCTGGAATTCCTCTCTACATGAGACTTATATTTTCCCTGTCCATCCCTAGCCATGCCACAGCATTCTGCTACTTAATGCTTACACCTCCAAGGAAAGAGCACTGATATTCTGGCCAGCACAGTTCTTCAGAGATGGGAAAGAGTGGAGGGGGAAAAGAAATTTTAAGCTCTCTCTTCTTAAATTTCAGTGATGGTAAGCCATTTGTGGCTGACACTGTAATGCAAAAGGCTGAATTATTATGACACACAATGCATTTTAAAGTAAAAATGAAGTATTCAAATGTGGTGCTTGTAGTTTCTAATTTGAAACTTAATCAGCTATAGAGGAAATGTCTTCCCATGTTTTCTCAGAACCCTTGCTGATGGAAAACATTTCTGTTGGAAGTGTCTGCCAATAGGGTTATTTTCCATGCAGAAATCATACGACTTGTCTCCCATGGGCATTTCACTGTGATAGCTTAAATGACTGTGGGAATGAGGCAGATGAATAGAACTGTGGTGAGCATTCCAACATCTGTTAAGTGCAAGAAACAAAATGTGGTTGTGAGATGTGCTTCTCCAGCTAATACACATTCTTATTGCTAATAGTCAGCAGATGATGCACAAGCCTGACAAGCCTGAGGATTTCAACATAATTGAATATTTTCTTTAATGAATGAGGAAATTACACTATGTAAAGAAAACTGGCAGGGTCTCTAGAAGCATGCCTCAGATAAGCTCCAGCAGTGGGATCCCCACAGAATCCCTGTTATATCATCCTCTGCTCTGGACGATGGGTAATTACTGCATATCAATGTGCTGAATCCTTTAGAGTGGATGTTTGAACTCCCACACAAAAGTAGGTGTACTTGTGCTCAGTAGGGCTTCCTACCAGTAGATGAAGAATTCATATTCTATGATGATTTCAATCATTTTAAGTGTCTTAGATGTAACATTGGTTGGTTCGTGTGCATATGCACACATGTGCTTGGTGTCTCATTGATCTCCATGCTGACTCTCAATCCAAACAACAATGAGGGAGTCAGATCAATGAGACCAGTGCTGACTAGTAAGGGTCCCAGTTTTGGATTATGATGCCCTCTACAGCACATTTGACATCTGTGACTGAAGCATGTTGGGTCAGAAGATAATGTGTCAACTTCACTGCCATCTCCTGCTTTGTATCTTCTCTCCCTGTCTGCCTTCTAGCCAAGTTCTTACACCTCTTTCACTTCTTTTTCTTGTCCTGGGTATTTTAAATCATCCCTCTTTTCTGTTTCTTTACCATCACCTCTCATCTTCTATCTTTGCATGCGGTCATTTGTGTTTATAACTTTCCACATTGCACCTTTCCTGTTTACAGTTCATCCACAGATCAGGTACCACACTGTATTCTGATATCCTAGCAGGGATTCCCCAGAGACTTAGAGTATCCATACATAAGAAAGATTCTTACCTTCTATCAATCCATTACAAAAAATTCTCTACTTTCTATCAAATCTCAATTCGTACAATTGGCTCTACGTTTATCTGGTCCAGTCACCATCTTCTATGGCTTAGTCTGAAATTTGAGATCACCAAACATACTCATTTACTGAAATTGATACAAACTTTCTGGCTTTTACTGTCATTTTTGGCTTTTTATCTTGTCCTAGAACATTTCGATTGTTATGCAGAGATTTTCACTATAAACAAGAGTTTATTGTAACTCTCTGGGATATACCATAACTATAAATCACAGGGAGTTATTTGTAACTCTCTGTGATATATCATGTACCACAGTATGAGATCCTTGACTGAATGTATCATTCAATTTTAGCATTCAGTTCTTTTTGTAAACTCGTCTTCCAATAATACTTTGCATCAACATTAGATTTCTTTATTTGTCTATCTCACTGTCCTTCTTATAGTCTATGAGACTTCTGATAGTCAATTTACATGAGATTTATTAATTTGGTATCATAATTACTACTCACAATCAGCAGAAAAGACAATAAAAATTTGCATCCCTTATAAGAAAACACAGATATCCCACAGGCAAATCAGCATCTATATTCTGGTTTTCATTAAAATACAATAGGTTATTTACCATTGAAAAGCATTACTACTTTTTTGAGAAATAAAGTGGATGGGCATGTATTTTTGAAATGGTTCAGGGAAAGCCTAATGATCTTGATCTATCAGAATTCCAACTTAATCCGAATGTCCTTGAACTATTTTACACTTCCAAGGATCTTCACTGGGTAAATATATTTATTAAAATTATAGAGATAGCTGGAATTTTAGATGCACTCAGGGAACTTCTTTACTTTCCCACTGCTTTTTGCATGCATATCAGAGCGTAGCAGGGTAATGCAGTGGAGAACTCAGTTGTTAGTACCAGACTGCAGCTTTATAAAGTTGCAGGAAAATGGTAATTACATTCCTGGAAACTTTTGGAATGTGGGTGTTGTTTTTACAGCACCCTGGAGCAAAAGAAAAAAGACAAATTCTCTACAAAACGTTTTTTTAAAAAATCTTGAAATGTTTCATGTTGATCCCTTCTAAAATATTTCTTCCTGTGTATTTATTAGGATTCATAAACCCAAAACCCTCAGCTCGGTTAATTATTACAGCACTGGGACAGCTCTTCAGATGGGCTGCCAGACTGGGGCCCCTTAAAAGCCCTTCCCTTTAATCCGAGAAAGCAAGGAAAGTGTCTTGGCAAGTTTAGATGCTGTTTTCCCTCTGGTCTGCACTAAAATCCAAGCATCCAATTTCTCAGAGGAGTGACTTACACACATTTGTATTCTCCAGTGGAAATTGTTCTTGTCAGCTTCTCAGATGTTCTCCTTATGAGCTCAGTAGGTCAGAGCACGGGGCTAGTAATGCCAAGGCTGCAGGTTCAACACTGGTGTGGGCTAATTGCTTAAGAGTAGGACTTGATGATGAATTAGACCTTATCCCTCTCTACAAGTCCCTTCCAACTCAGCATATTCTATGATTCTGTGATTTGTACACATATATAAATTTATATGTACGTCAAATACATGTTTTGTTTCAGTTACCCTTATTGTAGCATATAGATAGTAGGATATTAAAATTGATTTAAGTGTTACTTCCATTTGCTTTTGATGAATGTAAATCACTGCAGTCCTAGGAAGTGTAGCATCAGTGTTTTACAGCCTTCCTGATGGGAGACTCTTACCAAGGTAATTGGGGGTGTTTCATCTAGGTGTCCAATCCCTTTCTAAAAAGATGTCCCGAAATGACTCTCCACCGTGATCAAACTTGGTGAGTCATGTGTAAGACATTCCCTCAAGAATTCCTTTTCCCAGGCCTCCACCAACACCCAGAAGTTTGCTGCTGCTGGTGCATGGAAACAGAACTGTTTGTTCAGTTCCACTTGCTCCAAGTACCGTAACCCTCCTATGAGTAGAGTTCCCTTTGCTCTCCAGCCTAAAGCTGTTTTACAAGCAAAGAGATGCCTAAACACACTCTGCATTACGTGACTGCAAAAAAGGTGGAGCTACTATAGATATTTATTCCGTGGTTTGTTAGGATGTAGTGAATGCTGTGAGCACTTTGTCCCAAGGCTCACTTCAATGTGGAATTCATCTGACAAAATATATGTGTCAGCAGGGTAAACCAGCCATCCAACACAGGTTATAAGGATTGCACACAGAACATGTTTTATTTCTCTCCTCCGAAGAGAGCTTGGGGCGTGAGCCGATGTGCCTTTTGAAGTGTAGATGTTTGCAATTAAGTGAGCTGGATGCTCCTGGGGTTTGTCATTCCTACTGCCTAAAGCCTGACAGCCCCAGGCCACTCACTGAAGATCACCAGTGGTGCAGCCAGCAGTGAGGTAACGAGCACCCACTGAATATTGCTGAAGTTTCCAAACAGGAATTTCAGGATTATTGATTCTTAATGATGACTGGCAGATCCCTATTTAATTTTGTCAGTTCAGTCCTGAAAGTTGTCAAAATCTATGTATGGCTGAATACTTCTTAACATGACAAATTCTTGAAGACCTGTCTGGCTCACCAAAGGAAAATAGATAAAAGATGCCAGTCTTAAACTCACTGATGAAGTTCCCTGGCCTTCGGCTAGGTTTTTTCAAAATAGTTGAGAGCATTTACTTCCCAAATGGACCAAACAGCTGTCTGTCATTTCCCAGCATGTCCCAGTCCCAGGGGGCCACTCAAACTTCATCTCAGAATTTGAACAATAAGGACAGATGACAAAGAAGCTGAGGTTACCCAGGCCTCACAGTCAATGTGTCACCCAGTGTACTGCACCTGGCATAATGCAAACCAAATGTGCCCAAAGTCCTTTCCTGTCTCTGACCCTGTGTCAGCTCACTCAGCTGTAAGCTCTGATTTTTGACTGTTGCAACACTGATGAGTTAAGACCTAATTTTAACATGAGGTTACAACCACCTTCACTCACATACAACCAGAACCATTTTTTCCCAGATGAAGTTTCCAGCAAGTGCACAAAGGTAAAGAAAGTGTGAGTATCTTAGATGTTTCTTTAATTATTTTATGAGTTTCTTACATTATTTCATGAGTCCTGGAATACATACATTGAACAAAATCAATATACAGTCACTTTTGTGACCACCTTTTTAACAGTATACAGCAGCATTTGCCTTTGATCATGTTAGTCAGATGTGCCAGATGTGCACAGGTGCAGGCACTTTTGTATGCAATACACAGAGATGTAGTCTTGCTCCCTGTCACAGAAAAATACCTAAACAGAAAATTAGTCTGTCTAGTAAAAAAGACCTCATTTTGCTATGAGACTAGTCTTTGAAACTGTCATGAAACTATTTTTTAATAAGTACTCAGGCCCCACCACTGGCACTTGACAACATGACTTCTTGGAGTGTAAGAAGCTCTTCTCTTCTTTCTATTGTTTTGAACACTGCTCCCTTTCCAGGTTTATCCTGTGGAAGATGATGCAACCTTTGAGGAAGATGAGAGCCAGGACTAGCAGCTGCTGTCAGTGACAGATAATAAGACCTCAAATACCCTGTGTTCAAACACCATATCCAGATAAGTGACCCAAATGAACTGGATTTTGCAGGGTTTTTCTCACAACAGTATAATAACAGGAATTAAAGAAAAATATGAAACCATACAGCCAAATTTCCAGTGCTCATTGCAGGGGCACTATTTTGATGTCATTGATGTTTTCCTGTAGTGTTTTTCATCATCCTGTGTAGTTGATCATGTCGCAGACCACTAATTCATTTTTTTTTTTCCACCTGTTTCCTGTTTTCCATGTTATATGGTTTTATCAACAGGTATCTCAGGCATAAATGCTTCACTAATTTTAAACCTGGGTTGCTTGGACATCTACACAAATTGAAATGGCTGTGAGTGCCCATTTTGTCCCTGCCTGTGGAAGCCCCATTCATTACCTGTGATGTGTTAGTTCCTGCACCACCGGCAGTGCAGGTACTTATGCCATTGATTCAAAAAGAGAGGAACAGGCAGTGAAGTTATGTCTGCAAATGACATTTCCCCTGGTGAGGCACTGCATCTTGAATCCTGTGTTGAGTTTTGGGCCCCTCACTATGTTATTTATCAGTTAACTTTTTTTTTTTTTTTTGGCAGAGGAGGACAACTATTACTCTTGCATATTTTCATATTGATATTGTTCAATATCCAAGTAACTTTTCATTGAAACATAGAGTCTTTACTTTTGGATAAGACCTTTAAGATCATTAAGTCCAACCATCAACCCAACACTATCATGGTCACCATTAAACCATCATTTTGTTTTTCCCCCATTATGCTTTCTTTCTCTAGACCTTCAAACATATTCACAAAAGAATCACGCTTGTCAATCCTCCATGTTAACCATGTCATCAGGATCAAAATTGGGATCATGTTTTCCATGCTAGGAGCATCCTCACTATGTTTCTATTAAAACTAAATAACCTTCCTTAAGTTGCAAAATTTAAATATTTACTATATCTCTTCTCAAGAGACCTACTGGGACCTCATGATTTAAACTGGAAATCCTTGGATGCAACCAGGAGACACCTAGAATCTCCTTTTAGAAAACTAAAATAGCATTTACTACTTGGACAATTTCCCATGCAGATATCACTGCAATGACTGTAATAGAAAATTACATATATGGCAGAGCTTACAGTGTGTGGGAGGGAGATGTTAGCATTTTCCATTGCTCCCATCAAGGAAACCAGCTCCTAAAAAGTACAGTCTTGCTTTCTCATAAAAGCTGTTTTTAACAGTATCCAGGGAAATACATTATTTGACTTTCTAAGAGAAAATTAAGGTTTTGCCGCTAGTCCTTTGGCTCGAGGCAAAGAAAATTAACAACTTTGTGTCTTTAATGATACACTGACTCAGCCAAGCTCAAGGCAGGCAGCTGCTGGCATCAGAGATGGCACCAGCAGCCCTTGGTCCAGACTCCACAGAACAAGCAGTGAGGGAGCAGGAGCTGAAATACCTTTCCAGCCTTACTAGCTCCCATAGGAACCCATGGGAAGGAAAATAAGGTCATAGCATGCATGGAAAACCTACAGTAATCATACTGAGAATGTCAATTTTTTAATAAACACGGGGGTTTTTGAGCTGGTCAATTTAGCATTTTCTCAGTCAGTCAGTGAATCTGTTGCCTGTAAATCAAATGCATTAATGAGTTAGTATCAAATATGTGCTATGTCTTGCTACTGGCAATTTAAAAAATCCTTTTCTTGTGCAGTTTCTGTAAAACTTACTTTAAATTTCAAAGCAATGTAACTAAATCTAATCTTGGATTCTCTCAAAAGTTTACATTTGCATATTTCTTACACTTACATATTGTGTTACCAAGCATGATAAAACACCCTGTTTTCTAATCATGATTTAATTTATGAAGATCAATGATAAACAATACACTTGAGACTTTTCCTAAGAAGATCTGTAGTCGAATGTCTCTTATTGACTGGATACAAGTGAATGATGCAAAAGTTTTATTTGATAAATGAATATATTTTTTTCTGTGAAGATAAAAATCCATAATCCATTTATTCAATTAGACCAAGCCACTTTTAAAGCTGTGACATTTTAAAAAATTTATAACCTTGCCAAAGTTGAACCTCAAAGTGTTTCAACTGGCTATCTAAAAAATACCAGTCCTTTGCCAGCATAAACCTCTAGAGCTGCTTGTTCTTATGACTGTCATGAGTTTAGCAAAATTCTGCCTTCACTTTAGTTTCCCAAGGAAAATGAAATCAGTTACTGTGAATGTGTTTATCCTAAGTAAAATCTAGAATATACAAATTCCCACTGCAATGTAAAATCTCCACCTAGTGGTCTCTATTTATTGTGGTGCACAGATTACACATCAGAAATGCCAATATATCAGCCTATTATTGCTGAGATGACTGGTGAGTTAAGCCACAAATAGAGACAAAATAACACCAAATAAAAGGGTATCATTTGCTTTATTTGGTATTTACATTCATATTCAAAACTAAGTAATAAATGTAGGCGATTTTTTGAATAAACAGATAAAGGAAAGTCAGAATAAAAGAAGACTAGCCCAGACCTTAAGCTCCCTCCTGCAAAACTGATACACAACACATAAATAAAACCACTTTCCTTATTGTTTTTCAGGGATGTTGGAGGGAATCACATTAATGCCTTACCTAATCTCACCTTCCTGGAAAGTGACATGCTCACTGTACTGGAAGAAATAAGATGTATTGAAATAAGGCAACAAAACCCTTTTGAATATGTGTGGCTCTCAGTCCTCAACATAGGATTTGTCTCGATGTATAAAGCCTCATCAGGACAGCTGTGCTATTGTCAAGGAGGTATTCTTTACAATTAATTGCATTATTGTATGCACAGTCACATGGCACATTTTGGCAATTGTCACAATCTCTTGTTTCAACAAACTGAACAAGAAACAGGCCTACTGTATTATTTCTGCCTTGTGATCAGATCATGAGCACCATGCTTTTTAAACTCCACTAAATCCTGGGTCTTGCAGTCTGATCACAAAGCAGAAGCAATATAGTATCTCTGCCTGTATCTCAGCATACAGATATTTTCTCTTGTTGAATCCACTCCTTTTTCAGAATGGGGTTTCCCTTTGCTGGAAACCCAAGCAAAACATTAAAATGAAAATAAAAGATGTTGGTTATATTAACTAAAATATAAATAATTAAATTCCTTGTATAAGGTAACAATTTTTATATATATGAATATTTATCTATCTCTCATATAACACACAGGACAAGAAAAGAAGCATCATAAGTAGGTATTCTACAGCTTAAGAAATGCAAAATGCTCATTGGTGTTATTCATGTGGTGCCTTACCAGTAAGGAATAGGATCTGGGGCTGTATCAACCACAGTGAGAGAAAATGCAAAGCATGCTAAATTTGTACATGTAGCATTTCTCTGTGAATAAGAAATACTAAAGTCTTAAAAAAAAAAAAAAAATCCATATTTCTCTTTTACTTTGCCATTTGCTTGCTTTTAACTAAAACTAAGGAAAATTTTGCTTAAACAAATACTTAGTCTTGTGTAGTTTTCTTTTGCAGTGACTACAGTAACACACCTTGCTGCAGCTTGAAAAAAATTAACCAGGTCCTGTGTAATTCCTAAGAAAACTAGGGGAAAAAGTACCAAGCAGTAATACTGAAACATGAAATTAACACTCAATAATAAATGGAATAATTAGGTACCCTGTCTAATTGATTTTTTTTTTTAATTTTATTTTACAGGTTTCTTCTTGGAAAGCAAATTCACTTGCTACCTGCAAATACCTTATTGTCATTAAAAGATTTGGGGGAATTAGGAGCTTTCTGAAATCTCTTTTTAAATTATGGAGTGTGAGCTCTTCTGTGCCTGTAATCTCTGAGTGTAGTGCACCTTTGCTGCCAGAGGTGAGGCAGGAGGCTGTGCAGAACCAAAGGCAGAAGGACAGAAAGTGAGAAGGCAAGAGGGAGCTGCGGGCAGGGCTTGGGGAGAGGGGAAACTTATTTCAAAATGTTGTGTGGTTTACAACAGGCATAGTTGTGTGGGCTGAAAAACAAGGCTTCCCCTGTCCTGGTGACTGTCAGGATCCCTCCCTTGTGGGTCCCAGGGAGCTGACAGGACATTTTCCATTTGCCTTGACTCTACACACTGAGGATACCCATGGTCACTGTGAACTCCATAGAGGGATTGCTAGGGCAGCATCTCTGTGCTTTGGAGGAGAACCAGCCTCTCCCAGGAGCTGTCTGGGGAACTGAGACACCTACTGTGAGATCTGAGACCTTCACTCACCCTGGGGATAGGCACGTGTGCATCAGGCTCATCTGCATACAAAGTGTGGTGCTGCATCTGGGTTTGGTTCCCTCATTATCTGACGTGAGGTGTTTAGGCAGGAACATAAAGTAGCTGAAGAAAAATGCAGAAGATGAAAAGAGAAGGGAAAGCTTGAAGGAGAGGGGGAGCTGTCAGTGACATGAGTGATTGAAACCACTTCTACTGGCTGTGGAAGGAGAGAGGAAGGAACTGATGTTATTTGTTGAAGATACTGATTTTCTGGCATTAACAAAAACTCATTCACTAATACCAGTCTTCAGAGGTGAATTTAATTTGGAAGTTTCAATATTTTTCTTGCTTTGTTTTTCCTTGTTCTACCTATATTCAATGTGAAAGCTTCACATCTGTGTAATTAGGTTTTGATTCATCTCACCTCTCAGCAATTATTAGGTTCATAAATTATAGAGAGACCCTCAGGCAACCAGGTTCCCAAATTAGATACCTCAGCTGAATTAGTTATGATGAGTCAGAGCTGAAATGATGCATGTTTAGCAATTGCCAAACATCAGTGCCTGTACCAACTGGCTTCAAAGTGACTTATGGATAAAATCAGAGAAAGGAAGTATTGGATGAACTGAAGTGATAATAGAAGCTAATTTTGCTGCTATTAAAAATTTAAGATAGCATGCTTCCTCACCTATAAGGAGAAAATCTCAGTACTTAAGAGTACCTAAAGTTGGTGTATTGAAAGGGATGAGTGGAGTACTAAGGGTAAACCTGACTGCTTTTGCTCTCTCAAAGGGATCTCTCCAGCAACACACAGACTCACCATGTTATTTGTTTAAAGATAGGAAGTATTTACAAAAACTGTGAGTTATAAATGAGAATCCCACCTGAAGGTGAAAATGTACTAATTTACCATGTCTTTTTACTGAAATAAGTATTTTTTGTAAATAAAACCTGAAATATTTTACTAACATAGCACATTAAATTAAATAAAATCCTTTTTTCCGTGATGAAAAACTGATGAAATACTGGTTGCCATTCTGTAAGACACTGAATGAACTTCTAATTTCTCTTCCTTCAACACACTAAGGTGGCAGGCCAGAATACAGAATTACAGCCATACAGTTTGCTCAGTTTTATTGCTATTCACAGATTGAAAGCCTAGGAGCCAGCAAAACACATAATTTAAGAACAAATTACACAAGTACAACCAGGGCACTGGGACACATAAGGACATCAATAAATGGTGACAAATATTTTAGAACATCTAGAAAATCTTCCTTGGGGTAGTTTATAAAACACTCATTTCTTGGGGCTGAGGATTCAGCCACATTTAAGTTTATAACTAAGCATTTTAAACAAAGTTTGGATTCTTCAGATTTCTTATTTCCTCTTTAATTTGTAAGGAATCAATCTCATTTAAAAGTCCTTCTCATAATTTCATTGGATTCAAGGCTGAAAAACAAACCTAAACCATCTTTAACAAAAATGTCACTCTGCTGTATGACATTTTCTTAAAAAGCTGTCCAAAAGAAGAACCAAATGTTATTTTTAAATTCACAATATTATTTGTTAAGGAAAAGGGAAACATCCTGAATTAATCTGAATGATTAATCTGAACAGCTTTTCTGCAACTCATTGTTTGGTGTTTTTCTCTTCTGCTACCCAGAAAAACCACTGTGAGGAAGCCAAGACAGAACAATACTCAATTCCTTACTGCAGTGTGCCCAAGGGTAGCCAGGTGATCCATGTGTCATTACAATAAGGGCAAAACAGGTCAGGTGTCTAGTGCCACTTGACATCCCTGCACCATCCCCATTCCAGAAAATCTTTGGTCTCTCATGGCTCCTGTGTCGTGTCTGCCTGCCCACATGGATGTCTCAGCTACCACAGGACAAATACCTGATGGAGAGTTAGTCTGGAGAGCCACATGGCAACCCAAAAAGTATTCCAGGTTGAATAAGCCTTTCTGCAGATCCCTGTGGCTGTGTTCACCTCTTCCTGAACCAGTTGCCCATGTACAGGAGTCTGGTGCCATTGGAGATGCCCATAGGTATCCACCCCTCTGGACTGTCCCCTGCTAATCCATAAAGCCACAGGTCCCTTGTAGGTCTCCTGTCTTATCAGACAGCTCTACATGGGCACCTCAAATGGGTGTCTCCAGGACACTTCAATTGTTTTTTGATGGGTAACTGAGTCAATTATGCAGCAGCTGGGCCAGAACCATTTCCTTTCAGATTCTTTTTTAAAGTTGCCTTACAGCTCTCAGTTTCATTATTTGTCACAGAATTAAATGCATCAAGTATCAGTATTCTAGCCCATAAGCTAATGCAGGAACAAGGCAGTAATCATAAGACAGGACATTGTTTTAAACCATGGAGGGAGACATGCTCTGCTGCCACACAAACTTCAACCAGCAAGGGAAAGTGTAGCTATTTCAATCTGACAGCACATTAATGTGACAGATTTGGTACTGCCAATGTAATAGTACCACCTGCCTGCCTGTCAAAATGATTGCCTGATCTACATTTCCAGGCGAGAATATGCAGTGCAGAAACAAAGAATGTAAGACAGACATAATGTCACCCCCAAAATCTAGCTGGGCTAGAATTAACCAGAACAAAGTGATTCAGTAATCATTCATTTTTTTCCAGAAGCACTGTTGACAGGATGACAGGCATTTCATTTCATGGGATAGACAGTATATAATAAAAAAAAAAGAGTTTAAAGTTAAAAATCTTGGGGGGAAAAATGTCTGTTGGCTCTGGTCAGGACAAAAACCAAATGAAATCCTGAAATAAAATTTGAGATTCTGGTCAAAAAGAATCTTCCCTGTGTCTTCCTAGAAGTGAAGCAGACAATAGAGCAGGGAATAGCTGAGGCAAGGACATCTACTAGGTTCTATGTAAATACAGGAATCTCTGATCCTGGATTAGGTATGAAAGGGATGTCTGCCCTAGCACCAAGGCCCTGGAGTTTGCAATTTGGGATTTAATCTTTTCCTGTAACAGACATGAGCACTCTTCTGCCTGATTCATAGAATTGTAGGATGGTTTGGGAGGGAAGGAAATGATAAAGTTCATCTGGTCCAACCCCTGCAATAAGCAGGGACATCTTCTACTAGATCAGGTTGTTCAGAGTCCTGTTCAACCCAACCTTGAATGTTTCCAGGGATGGGGCATCAACCACATCTCTGGGCAGCCTTGGTACAGCCATAGCAATAGCATTGTTTGTATTGGTCCTAAGTCCTGGATAGATGCTCCACACACATTGTCACATGTGTCAAGAGGAATCTGCAGTTCTGTCTCTGATACTCTTCAGATATGCAGAAATCATTGCTTTTCTCCTTTCATCAAAGCAATTTCAAAGTGACACAAACCAAGTGCCTTTTTTCCAAGTAGATCACCTGTCTTGGTTATTTTTCTTTTGGGTTGAGTTGTGATGTTTTCTTTTTCTAAAACATGATCAAAGGATGTTTTTTACACACTCTCTTGCCATTGCTGTGAATCAATTTCAAGTTATACCAACTGAATCACATAAATATCATGAGGTTGGTTTGTCATGTTCCTTGAGCCTCATTGACTGGAATTCAGTTCCTGTCACACTTCCAATAATTCACAACCTTTCCCTGACATATCATCTAAGCAGATATTGTACCAAATCCCTTGAAATGCTATTGTCCAGCAGCTGAGGTGAAATTTATACAATGCAGTCCAGATATGTCAGTATCTGCACTGAGTGTCTCCTGCAATGGACTCACAGGTTTCTGCCAACATTTTTGCCTCTGTCAGGTAGCTGCCCTTAGCTTTGAGTATGCCAGCAGCTTCTCCTCCTTTTTGGATCACAGCTAATCAAATAAAAAAACACTTCCATAGTTTTGTTTTTTGTTTTGTTTTGTTTTTTTTTCCCTGGTATAGACAGGTTATGCCAAGAAGGAAGTTCTGTCACTGTTTCTGCCCTTGCTGGGTTTGCTCATCCTCCAGCACATGCACTCCTAACACTGAATTTGCAGACTGGAGGTCTAGTGGGATGCTGCAGAATGAAGTTCAGCTTTCAGACACTTCAGGAAATGCTGACTGAATATACTCAGTACACAAAGTGTTCTTTCACAGCAGTATCACCATTAGGTTCTTCATAAAGTTGAACACTTTTAAGGCTCTCAGTGCCCGTGCTGGCTTTGCTGGCATGTTTGTAATGTTATAGAAGCCTTGCTTTCTTATGTCTTCCTCTCTTCTGATTCTGACAGAAACTGCCTTTTATCTCTGCCTGTTCTGGGCTTACTCATGCTTTCAGGTCTGTGACTCCTTTGTTAGTTGGAAGGCCCTCTGGCCAAGGTTTATAACAATAAGATTTCAAATCACACTGCTGTGAGCAGCTAAGCTTAGCACCCAGGGAGAGAGACAAAATCCTGTGCAATCACTTCTTGTGCTTCTCTTAATGGATGTCGCATCATTTCAGAATGGCATAACCACAAAGGAAGGTCAGGTTAAATGCACCTCCCTGCAACACCATGTTCCAGTAAAAAGCTCAGTGTAATAAACAATCATAGGATCATTCCTTCTGAATATAGTCAGGAATTTTTCCAGAAGTTAGTTTTTTGAAGACCTATCATCTAAGAAAGGCTTAAAAATTTGCTAAATACAAAACTCCCGGTTTCATATACTTCATTTACAGATCATGACATTTACATATTTTACACATACCTGGAAATGACTGAGCTTCTAGATGTAAATGGAAGAATTTTTCAGCCTAGGAGGAACTTCTTGTACATGTATATATGCAAAATAAAAGTGGTTAATTAAGGGGGTGGGATGCCTATATATAAATATCCAAAACCATGCCAGGGTGTTGCTTTTCCATATTAATTTCTGAAAAAATAGACAAAATATTTCACTGTTTTACACAGATCCTCATTTTGTTCCCTCATTTCTACATTATAACACATCACATTTTTTTCTGGCTGAAGTGGAATAAATTAAATTGTTTGCTTGCTTGGGAGTTACTGTAGCCTTAATCTTAGCAGGCAGAAGTAGAAAATTTCATTCACATGTTCCCAAAAGTGGTGAGTTAAGAAACAGAAAAGTGATTATATTTTGGACATGAATAAAAGCCATCTATGTTTCTAGAGAAGATAGGATGTGTGTTGAATAGACATCCTAATTAGCTGCCATAAAGCATGTTCTTTTCCTTCACAATATGTCACAGCCACAGACCAGTAACAGCAGGTGACTGAACTACACCCCCTGAGCTGTGGCAAAGGGCTTTGGGATGTCACACCTTCAAAATTTAGGCCAGCCAGGATAAATACTCAAATACTTCATACCTCTCTAAATGGCTGAATTGTCCTTCCTGATGGGAAATCTTTAGGCTTAACTTTTCCTTGACTTTAGTCTTTTAATCTAGAATAATTCTAAAGTACTTATATTTGCCTATTCTATTCCATTAATGTAAGCATCTTCTTCAACTGACTTTTTCAATCATCTTCTTTGCTTTATTGCTAAAGAACTCATACTATACTTTACTCCACTCTTTCCTGCCTCTTGAAAAATGAAACTCAAATCAGCTACTGTCCACTTACCAGCAGATGGTGGATACAATAAACATAAACATTCTTACAAGGTGTGAAAACAAAAAATTATGCCAGCTCTGACTACTGCATATTAGAGTGACCTGAAAAAAATTGCTGGTGACTGTGGCCACTACCAGCAGCATTGTTCACAGGGACTGAAAGCATATGAGCTGTCACCAAATGCCTAAGTGAAGCCTCCTTTGATTTAATATCTCATAACATGCCCCTTATACACACTAGGAAATTTGTTAAAATTTCATCTCTGGTTGCTCTATGTTCCTTCCAACTGAAGTAATCTATCATCTTCTAGTCTTGTCCCCTTTTTTTTGGCACAGGAACCAATAAGTGCTTCTGTTATTTTTGAATGGTGTATTTCAAAATGTGATATTTCCAAATGATTGCACCATATCCTGTCCAGCAGCAGTTCCCAAATAAAGAACAATAGAGCCAATAGAAATGGGGCCCAAATTCATACTTGCTGTGGCTAAATCCTACTTCCTTGCAAGCTTGTGGTTCAATAGTGTGACACTGTTGTAGGGCAATTAACCCTTTAAAAGCATATGAGACCTATTATTACTTCCCCTCTCTTTATTCAAATTAGTCAAACCTGTAAACTCTGCTTGTTAACTTCACACAGGAAAGATTTTATCTTGCATGACTTCAGGGGTTTACAGTGCAGATGTCTATGAAATGGTCACTTTGCTCTCTTTATAGTCAATGAGTTGTACAATTTACCTAATTCTGAAGAAGATGTCCAAAGCAGGCCTAGTGATTCACATCCAAAACCATCTGTTGACTTCATTGGCTGTAAAGACAGACAAGGTATGACTGGCTCAGATGTTCAGCTTTGCAAAGGACCAAAGACAGGTAAAATTAATTCATGGCTTATAGATATGAAGAGCTGAATCCAAGGCAAGACATCAGAAGTGTTCTGTGTATTTATTATACAGTGCCATGTATATATTGTATAGTGCCATTGTACAGTGCCTGAGATTCTTTCAGCTTGGTCCTGGCTGGAATGCTGCCACTGCAGTCAGTATCTCTAACCTGAGGAGTACCCAGACATTGTTGCAGCTCTCTCCAGATCTGGCTGCCTGTGTGCCAAATATTGCAGTGACTCAATACCCTGCTGCAAAAGTCCCTGTGCTGGCCAGAGCCAGGGAGCTCGACCCCAGATCATTGCATGCTCACAGAAGACCCATTTGGCAACACTTCCACTCTCATATCCTGACACCAGTTTTCACTCTCTCATTTGCAATAAGGAGGTTTGTAGCCCCATAACAAATGAATTCTGATGCCACAAAAACAGGGTGAAATTATTTTTGAGTGCTACCTCAGGTTTGGCTAAACATGCAAGTTTATATATTATTATTATATATTATATTATTAGCAGTATTTCACTGCTATTTTTCAGTAAACTGTAAAATCTATTTCTTAAGTAGATGCTGATTGCCAAATGGGGTTATATTTGTTAGAGTTTTTGATATTAAATACCGAGGACAACATAAAAATAAAATTGTAGATGAAAATTTTACCAGGCGATATCGTGGGGTTCATTGCATGCTATCTACAGAGGTATTAGTCCTGTTGTTGACATATCTGACACTGGATATGTATTTCATGTTTGTCTCTCCACCCTGGAAAGTAGCAGGCAGTAGTAACTCTTATATCTGTATTTTTTGGTGGATTGTTTATTCTAATCTGCATTTATAAGCAAGAGCCATTTTTTAGGTTGTGGTGGGCTGACCCTGGCACACATCAAAGCTGCTCTATCACTCCCCTTCTCAGCAGGGCAGGGAGATACCAGTCAGCCATTACCATAATGGGCAAAACAGGTTTGATTTGGGGAAATTACCTGAATTTATTGCAAATCATACCAGAGTAGGATAATGAGAAATAAACCCCAATCTTAAAAACACCTTTCCCCAACCCCTGGAGCACCTCCTCCCCCTCCTTCTTCACTGTCCTTGGTGTCTGCAGGACTGTTTCACATTTTTAAATTCTTCACTCTGCTGTTCTCCATTTTCTTCTCCCCACTCCTTAAATACTGTTATCTCAGAGTTGCTACCCCTGTTGCTGATGGGCTCAGCCTTGAGAAGCAGCAGGTCCTTCTTGGAGCTGGCTGGTATTGGCTCTATCAGACATGGAGGAAAGCTTCTGGCAGCTTCTCACACAAGGCACCCCTGCAGCTCCCCATTGTGAAATCCTTGCCACACAAACTCAACACACAGGTGCTGGGATCTTGGCATAAATGGCTCTTTCAATGGCCCTCAGCTACTTAGCACAGTTCTACACTCCATGGCTTTGCCATTTGGTGGTCACTAAAAAGCTTGCTCTGAAACACAGCACAATGTGATTAAAGTCTGAGTTGCACAGCTTGTGCAACATGCTGCACATGTTCTTCCACCAGTACTTTGGGACAGATATTAATACAGAACCAAGGAAATCAACACACACCTCAACCAGTTTGTCACAAAGCTGGGGAATATGTTGGTTTTTCCACATCCCTGCAGAGAGATCTGCAGGTGGTTTCTGCTTCAGGTTTACTGCAGCATTTCTAGTTGGGAGACCAGATCTCTGTGGAATCACGAGCCCACCCATGCTGTGCATTAATTTTGTTTCTATAGTAACTTCTTACAACTTATTCACATCTTGCTGTGTAACAGATGGGAACACGTGATATACAATATATAAGCAGGCTGTGTGACAGCAGACAATATGGAGGAGCTGTTTCTAACATCAAATTGGTATCTCTATACTACAGATACATTAAAATTATAACAAAAAATGGGAAAGAATGAGAAAGTGGTCAGAAGAAAAGGAAGAGAGGAAAGATCATTTCAATGCTCTTTGTTCTGAATCTTATTTCCCCACAGGTGTGACCTGGCTAGCATCCATCACCACTGTATTTTCATAGGTTAGCATGTTTTGTTTTGTTCCATTAAAAAAAAAGCCCTTCAGGCATCAGAGTTAAGGAATCACATACACAGCAACGTTGTGGCTACAATCAATATGTTTTTCAATAGTATTCACTGATGCCATCTGCTGGAATTGTGCATTTGTCATTGAAATCCTCTCCTCGTTCCTCAGGTGGAAATTCCAAGTAATGCTCTGTTTGTGTGTCTTCCTTTGTTGAAGATTCAATTTAAACCAAATCAATTCTGCCAGACAAATCCTAGTTAACCATTGGTGAAGAGTAAGTATTGCTCAAAATATTTGACCTTCTCTGCATTCAGAAATTGACAAAACCAGCAAATATGTGACTGCTATTCATCCCCCTACCCCAGAGAATCAGTTTATCATAATCTTCATATAATATATTTAGATTAAAGGAAAGGATCTTTGTCTCATTTGGTCTGTACCACCTATTCCAGGATACATCTTTCTGGTGAGATGTTTCTCATAGGACTGGAAGTCTTTGGTGGGAGAAAGCCAGAACAGTCTGTGCAATGTGTAAATCTATATCAATCTTGCAAGATTTAAGTCATATATGAGCTCTGCAGAGAGGTGAATGTCTCTTTGTGCATACAAAGTCACTACTCAGGACTGCAAGACCTGAGCAGTGTTATTACTATATTTTAAGGCACTAAAAGTCAAGTGAAACTTCCTGTGTAAGCAACAGAGCCCAGACTGAAATAAGAATTAAATAATGAAGCTCTCAGAAGGACCCTTGAAAGCAGTCAATTCAGTTTTCATTGCACCAGGTTTTATGAAGCATAGGCAACCAAGCAGCATGGGCAAGCACATGCTCATGGGGAGTATTTATGGCACTGAGGCACTTGTAAGGAAGAACAAGGCTCTGTTTTTACCTATGTTTTCATAACCACCTTAGCTATATATTGACTTTATTGCATATGAGTTGTGACCTGTTATAACCAGAAAAATCAAGCTCTTAGAGAGAGAATAAAGCAAAACTTTCAGCAAACTTTTAGTTTGTTTTAATATTTCAAAAGATCCAGAAAATGTTTCAGAAGATCTAGTAAAGATCTAATAAATAATTCTGAAGTGTCATCAAAGGGGTTTGGAACAATGAGGAAGATCCAGAAATGGAGAAAAAACAAGTGTGTGGGAAAATCACTGAAAATGAGGAGCCTGAAGAGTTAACATTTCAGAGCTGAGATGGTGGGACAGACTGTGTGCTTCAGGCCCACCCAGGCTCCAAAATATGATGGATATATTTGAACCACCACTAAAGCAGGAAGCAAATAATAAGGTCATTTCACTGTGGCAATGAGCCCAGCTGTGAAGTTTTGGCCCAAGTATTCACACTTCAGCATGGGATTTTGCCTCAAGGTATCTATATTTCCATTTAGGTACCAGAATCTCTCAGATAGTGACATGGTTGACCGACTTTCCAGTACTGACCAACTCACTGGGTGCCTTTATTTGGTGGACACTGTCCTGCTTGTCCTCAGTGTCCCTGGGGCCTCTGGGCTCAGCATGTGCCTGGTGACAGGGGCAGAGGAGCCAGAGCAGCTTGATGGTTTGTACCAGTGGTTTCTCTGCCTGTATCTGTGCATCTTGACTACTCCACTGCCCTAGGATAATGTAGGCACAGTCTGTCATCTTTTCCTCTCCTTGACAAAATCTTCACTTAAAACTCACTTTCTCTTGAACTTTGGGAAAAAGTAGAAATTGATCTTTATCCAGTCTTGTTTGCCCACCCAGATTTCATTTATAAAGACAGAAGTACACTTCTCCACATTAATTTTCAATCTCTTCCAATAGATTAATATTTAAAATATGCCATTTATTAAAATAAACAAATTAATTCAAATTTGTCTTTTTTGGGTTTCCATGTGCAACTGAACTGCCTATGACTATGAAAGAAGGAAAAAGCTATCCTTTTTCTGACTAAAATATCTAAAACATCAAAGTCTCATGGTAAATTCTTAGAAGCTATTTGATCTTCCCAACACTACTATTTTTTTTTTCCTTTAAGTTGTGCACCCTTACAGCTCTGTTCTCCTCTGATAAGTTGCAAAAAATAAAAGATAGATTGTCAAAAAGCAATAAAGGACAAATTATGCAAAGAATAGAGATTACAGAATCACAGAACCAAAGACAAATTGAGGTTGGAAGGTACCTCTGGAGATATAATCCAAAATCTGAACTCAAGTTGGATCAACTAGCAGGTCTTCCAGGATCATGTCCACCTTGGTTTTGAGCATCTTTCAAGAATGAAGATGTCACAACATCTCTGGATTACCTCTTCCAGTGTCCAACAACTGTACAGTAAAGAATTTTATTTTGCTTACACTTGAACAGAATTTCCTGTATTTAAATTTATGCCCATGGTTTCCTGTCCTGGCATTGGGCATGACAGAGTAAAGTCTGTCTCTCCCTTCTTTGCTCCTCCCCAACAGGCATTGAAACATGCTGGTAAGATTCTCACTGAGCCTCCTCTTCTCCAGGATGAGCTGTCCCAGCTGTCCCATCCTCCTCTTGTGTGCCAGGTGCTTCCAGCCCTGGATGATCCTCATGGACCTCTCCCTTAGTCTCAGCTCTGCATGTACATCTCCCCTCTGCTGGGGAGCCCTGATATGGATCCAGCACTCCAGATGTGCCTCTCCAGGGCTGAGCAGAGACAAATGACCACTTCCCTTGACCTTGTGGAAACACTCCTCCTATCTCAGCCTGGAAAGCTTTTCTCTTTTTTATTGCAAAAGCACATTGCTGGCTATGAACTTATTAGTTCTTCACAAGGACTCTCAAGTCCCCCAGAGTTGCCTTCCAGCTGCTGGGTCCCCAGTGCATACAGGTTTCCTCCACAGAGGAAGAGATTGGCTTTTCCTTTGTTGAATCATATGAAGTCCTTGTTAGCCCATCTCTCCAGCCTGTTAAAGTCCCCCTGAATGGCAACACAACCAACTGGTGCATCAACCTCTCCTCACTGCTTTGTATTCTGCAGTCTCTGTCCCACTGTCCAGGTCACTGGTGAAGACACTAAACAGTGCTGGATCCAGTACCAACCCTGGATTACTTCACTAATGACTGGCCTGCAAGCTGGCCTGTTTGCCTCCCAGCTGCTGAGCAGTTCAGTTTTCAGTCCACCTTACTGTCCATGTATCTAATTCATATTTCATCAGATTGTCTATGGGACTTTACAGGAGACAGTTTCAAAAGACTTTCTTAAGCACCATCCACTGCTCACCCTTCATCCATCGAGGCAGTAAAGTCATTCAAGAAGGTTATCAAGTTAAAAACATGCTGACTGCTCCCAGTCATCTATTTGTCCTTTATATATGTTTGGAAATGGCTTACAGGATTATTTGCTCTGTCACCTTTCCAAGTACCAAGGCAAAGCTGACTGATCTGTGGTTCCCCAGCTCCTCTTTCTTGAACTTCCTGAAAATAGAAAGTGACATTTTCTTTTTTTTAGTCTCAGAAATATCTCATCATTTGACATAGCAAAGTTTCTTAGCATATAAAATATTTGGGGAGTTGGAAAGATTTGTCTCTAATGTCTGTAATTCTCTATAATTATTTCCATGGCTATTTACTTAATTTTTAATTAAAACAAAAGAAAATAAGATCAGAACAAACAGCTGTGCCTGGACAAATATTGTTCAGATAATTGCCCACCAGGAAGAACTAAAAGGAGAATTGTTTTTGTACTGGGCTAAACATTTTTAATCTGTTCTTCCTGGGGTCTGTTTAACAAGCAAATATAAAAAACCTAAAGTAATACCTAACCTAAAGTAATATCTTGCCCCTCTGAGCTAGTACGTAATCAATGACAAATGAAGCACAGGGGCAGGAAGTGAGGCTGAGCACTGAAAATCCCAAGTGCAGTTCAATTGTCTGCAATGCAGAGAAGTTTTTTAAGGTCATTATCACCTGATAGCAGCAAAGAACATTCCCTTGTACTTTTTATCAGTGAACAACTGAGCAACAAACACTTCAGCCTCAGAAATCCTAACAGGAGTTAATCTAACTCAGAGACTCAGATCTTTCAAAAGGTAATCTTCTTTTATGTTATCTTCCTACTTGAAATACAAGATAAAATGGATCAGAAAGGACTGGCTGCAATGCTCCAGAGGATGATGTATCTTAAAACAGGGATTTTCAAACTGTTGCAGAAATCCATATTACTCAGCATTTTCAGTGTTTACTTTTTTACAATAAGTATGTGCCCTTAGGATAGTTCTAAAATACTGTGCATTATTCATTGTTTGTCCAGGATAAAAACACTTGGTTTTCTTACTCTGAATAAAGGTTGTTCAGGAGGCACACTGCAATATCAACAAAGGTAATCTCAGGTCAACACATGAATAATGGAACAGAAAGTAAAGTTAGACACCTTCCTATCTGCATAAATCTATAAAAAGTACTTCAGTGTGATAGATGGTGGTGATGGTGGACTGAATGTAGAACTGTCTCTGCATTTAAAAACACAGATGCCTTACATTATTTATCAAAAGAGACTCTCTTAATTCTAAAAACAAGGCTGCACCAAAACATATTCATGGCTTGGGCTGCTCACTCTTATTACTCTATTAATTAGAAATCAATAATATCAACACTTTCTGAAAGATAAAACAAGATGTTTTCTTCATTGAGTATGAGTACTATTTCAGTGTTATTTGTTCTGCAGCCTAAAAATGTACCAAAAACAAGCACTGAAATACCCATCACATGTAATATCCATCACAGCTGCAATGCTGGTTGTGCACACTAGTTGAAATTTAATTTTTTATTGTATACCCTTGTAACACCCATCACAGCTGCAGTGCTAGTTGTGCACACTAGTTAAAATTTAATTTTTTATTGAATGCCTTTGTTTATAATTTGAAATTCATTAATAAAAGCAAAAGTGAAAACAGTGCAAGTATTTCCTACAAGACACCCCTCCTTTCTTGAAGAAGCTAGGAACCCCCAAAAATGTTCTGGGAATTTTCTCTGCACCTTAACCCAGAGTCTTAGGGACTGCAACCAGCTCTACACTTCCTGAAGCACAGTGTAATGTAATGCTTATAATGGTACTATTTTATAACCTCACTGCAAGCCGAGACAGGGAACTAAAGAGCTCAATGTGAAAAAGGAAGATGCTCTACTCTCTCAAGGTTAAACATCTTTTTCAATGCTCCCTGCCATTTGCTGTCAGCCCTCCATCTGTGTTTTATTCCTGTACTCTTTTCCAGCTGTTTTGTGTGCACTGATAATAACATTGTGTAACTGAATGAAATGATGCCTTTCAGAAGCTGACATTTTAGTTACTTTTGCTTTGTTTCTGCCACCACACAGAGAAAGGGGCAAGGGAATGACAATGGAGGAATTGGAGAGTAAATAATCTCGTTTGTAAAGGTTCACCAAGCAGCACAGCACAAAGGAATTAACAAAATGTTCATAGCAGCTCTTTAGCTCTTTAATCACATCTCTAACATGTGGGAGACTTTCACTGCAAGGGAAAAGGTACCTCAAGAGAGGAGTTTACTTTTACTAGAGATGTTTTTGCCCTTATTGATAGCACTATTAAAGGTAACAGCTGTCCTAGGATTTTATTTCCACTTAACAATTAATGTCTCTTATACACTCCCAGAGACCACACCTCTGTTTCAAGAGCCTCCACACTGACTGGCTGGAGCAAATCTACTATATACTCCTTCAGAGACCCTTTGGCACTAAAAAAATACCCCTGGGGTTTGTGGCATCAATTACAAGTCACTGCTGACCTTGGTCCTAACTCGTATTCCCCCATAACCTCCTGTGATTCCCTCGTAAAATTCCAGGTAACGAGCTGCTCCTGCTGCAGCCACTCAGCATCCACACTGACCCTGGTGGTCCCTGTGTGACCATACCCATGGAACTGAGAAAAGGAAGAGAGGAGAGCTGGGTGTTCCAAACAGCTCCAGGACCTGGACAAAACACCATCTGCCATTCTGCAGGGACAGATGCACAGAACAACCAAGGAACCGTGCCACCCAAACTGACACCAGCCACAATTTTAGGATCCAGCATTTCCCCATGCTTTGGGAGCATGGCCGAGGGTTATCCAAGCGCTACTAGGCAGGGAATTTATTTGCTAAGGAAGTGGCACAAGCAATATAACAAGACTTCAGACACAGCCTGTAAAGCTTTAATGTTTTTACATCAATCAGCAGCAGTTGGCTGAACAAGGAGAGTTCATACTGTACCTATTCAAAGGGAAGCAGAGCTGTGACCGCAGCGTGACATCCCTGTGGACCTCCACGGTTCAAGGTAGCTTTGCTACCTCTGATCCCTCCCCACATGACTGTGCTGCCCAGAAAAGATCCAGCTACCCAGGAACTGCTTGCTGTCTTGCTTTTCAACATACAGTATTAAACTTAAATCACTGGAGGCATTTGAACTAAGAAAAAATCAAGAGATGAGAGGAAACTAAACTTTTTTTTTTTAATGGCATATATAGATGAAACTGTACACAATTTGAATGCAAAAGAGTTATTGAATGCTGCACTTATCAGTATTTATTGTGATGGGGAAAAGCATTAATGCCATAAATCCTAAAAATCACCCATATATAGCCACTCAGACTCCAACTCTTTTTTCACTCTAACACCCACTGAGAGGATTATGTCAGAATAAAGTGTCCTTTGCCACATCAGACAAATGTTCTCTGACACTTTTGTTGCAAAATACTTATTAAAAGGGAAGGAATCCCTCAGCTTCACTTTTCAATGCTAGGTGATCCTTGAGGAGATACAATTCCCCAGATGTATAGGATTAAGCAGGAGCTGTGAGACTGTGAAATCCAAAAGGGACACAGACCCAAAAGTGTGGCTCATGATGGCAGAATTGTTTTAACTGAAACATCTCTCACATTTCTCCTACCATTTCTCCCTTATGAATCACTTCTGCACCTTGGGTGAGAAAGCAAACAAATAAAGAAATGCCCTCCTATTGCTCACAAGTGTAAAATTGGCCTTCAGCTCTCTGAAATCAGCTCCACTCAGCATGAGAGAAATGTTATCCCAGGACAGAAATATCCAAACAGAGCTGAGATCATACACTGAATGATTCTCCACTGCTTCATACCTACAAAGAAGTCTGTAGTCTCTTTGGGTATAAAATTCCCCTGCTCTGATTTCCTGGGATCTTTTAGTACCACTTGTTTAAATTAGTTTTAGGCACATAGACAAGATGGTAAACAATGTGGTGCTAACAAATAGCTTAAAAAGCATGAAGACTATAAGAGGTACATTTAATGTGAAAATATTAAAAATAATTTAATCCTTCCTACACATTACTCTTCGTCTGTAGATTTGAAAGCCATTACTTTATCACAAAACCTTTTTTTTTTTCAGTTCAAGTATTCATTTCTTATATCATAATTAAATTGATAATTCAAACAAGATCCTTGGAAAGAGGATCTGTTTGAAAGCAAATATGTACGATAATATATATTGTATAACAGTATTCATAATTACATTTTCTAATGAAGACATAGAACCTTCCAAGAGGCATTTTTATCTATTTAAGCACATTCATGAGTTTTTAGATTTGTATTTTCTGTCAATAGTCCTAAAAACTATGACACCTGTAACAAAGATTGCATTGCATAAGAAAACAGAGCCTTTGATAATAGCCAGTTTTAAGTTAGGGTGGTGACACACCAAGAATTTATGTGAAATGAGTAACAGAGAGCAGGAGATTATTATAGCCCTGTGCAACATATGGTAACTTCAGGTATAGGGCTAATGACATCAGGACAGCCTAGAAACTTCTGCTGCTCATCAGGGTCTGAGGAAGAAGTGGGAATTTCTGACAATTTCTAAAGAAGCATATGCACTTCTGCCCATCTTTATCTGTTCATAAAACAGTGCTTGTTGATTTTTACTGCTTCAGTCCTTGCAGTTACAATTACCAGTTCACACTTGGCAAAGGTGAGACTCATTTCTTTCTGTTTGATACTGAAAGGTATGCTGTATAAGGAGATAAATCCTTTACACCAGAGGGATGTAGAGGAACAGGAGGCAGGAGGACATAGCAGGTTGTAGAACTGATTTTCACCCAGATAAATGAGAAACAAAAGATGCAACAACTGCTGAAGCAGACTATATTAGACCTTCACCACCCTTCCAGCCCAGAGGACTCCCAAAAGCAAAGCAAAATCTGGTGATCTGGTGCTCTGCTACAGTTCACCGTGAGTGTGGTGAGAGAAGAAGGCTGGAAAGACACAGGGCTGTGTACGCACACACGCCCTTGAAATATGCAAACAACACATTTCAAAACCATTGTGGGCTAAGGCTGAAGCCTGTCCACTTTTTGTTACCTTTCCAACTTCCACCTGTTTGTCCAACTGATTTATTGGGACAAGTGCTTTGCCCCAGGTGAAAAGCCTCTCCTGCTTGTTGCTTCACTATTTTGTATATGAATGAGAACAGTTTCATCATTCATAATAAATTTGAAAAAAAGGTAAGCCAAGGGACAGCTGCCTAAGACACCCGGAGTCTAAGAACAGACATGAAAGCAAGGTCTAATTATATCCTATTTCCTTTCTAGAGTTTCTGGAAATGTGATGACATTTCAGGTAGCAAAGGCAACTAGTTTTTCATGAGCAGCACACACAAACATACTTACAACCACAATTCCTCAAGTAGCTTCATCATGTCACCTCAGTCCTGTATTTCCCACTAAGATCTTTAATTTATTAAGAAGGTCTCACCTCCCATTTTGGAGTTTTGTTTCCACTGATGTAACAGCTATGAAAAACAAGCACTATATGCTGTGAAATCTAAGTGGAAAAGGCTCTTACTGGTTATTTGACTCATCATACAATAATATTCACCCAGCCCTCGCACTACTGAAACAGCAGAACATTTGATTTGAGACATAATAACAATCAGAGCATTTGTTTCTAGAATTTCAAAGAGCCCATGTGTTAACACATACCAGGCTTATTATCATTCTTGACAGTCTCCAGGTGAGCATGAGAAGCCTTGCTTCTGAAATGAGGGTCTCCAGTGTCTCCAGAATCTTAACAAGTAAAAACACACTGGATTTGTGTGCCGTTATCTTGGTCATGGTGCTACACACAAACCCAGTCAAGCAGACTAAAGTTAGATTCCCATATGTCTAATTCAAGGCACAGCTATGTCATTCAGATCAGGGAAGATCAGGGAAGCAACATGCAGATGAAGCTGCTGTAGTGCATATTTAGTGAGTAACATCTTCTTCTGTGTGCTTTGTCAAATGTTCTAACATGGGGAAAATCAGTTCTGTGCTTGGTCTAATGTTGAGAGTCCTGTTAAACAACTATAAAAGCTTCATTAAGGTTTATTTCACAATCACCTTTGATCTTATTCAAAATTGCTGTCAGATCATGCTATTAGAAAAGTAACTTGTGCAAAGTGTTATAAATTATAATCTTTTTGCACTCCCTTTTGCACCAGTAAAAGTGACAGAGAGGCAAGCAGCCCCTGAAAACCGTATTGAATGCTTGAGTCCTTTAGAGGAGACAAGCAGTCTTATTTATTTATACAGACTTTGGCAACTAATTTCTACCTTTTGGTTCTCCTGCCAGAAAAATCAGTATAATTAGATGCAAGTGCACAGCAAAGAGTTTGAGGAAGATATCTGAAAAGATGGTGAATGTGAGTACATCAAGATGGTGCCTCACTCCACAAACAGATGAAAGCTGTCTTCAAAATGCATTTCCTCCATTATTCCCCAAGAATGAATCTGCATGTGGCATGCTTTGCAACTGATGCTTTGCAGTCATCTAACCTACTGCCCTCCTCACTTCTGACAGATGCCAAAGTGGCTCCACCATTCAGTCTGTCCACACTCAGCTTAACCACCAGAAACTGGCAGAGGTCAGCTCACACATCTCACAAGTCAGAAGCTGTCAGAGTCCTGCCTGAAATCTCACTGCTGGAATAAGATGCTCTTGGACAAAAGACTCTGCTAAGAAATGCAAACTTTAAAAGGTAAGATCCATTCCAGACCCTGGAAACAACTGAGAATGTATTTAAGATGTCATTTCTGCATATTCCTGTGATCCAGGCCTTCAGTGAATGGAAACAGGATTTTCTTGGATCAAAATTAAAAGAAATGGATGAGCTCTGCTTAGTACAAAATTCAGAATTTACTTAAAAGTAGTTCTCAATATCAGGAGAAAAAGGAAGTGTCAGCTCTTAGCACTAACAATTTCCTCTTTTTTCTCTGGTAATATAGCATGTGCTATCTTAGAAAAGGAATTTGAAAAATCACATGTATATCTGAACTTTTCACAACTGAGAAAATAGTTGATCTTTGAGCATTACCAAAGTGTAAGTAAATGTAATGCAGCAGCTGAGGAACACTCATTCCTGGTACATTTTGAAAAGGCAGGCAAGAGTCAAGCAGAAAGGTGCATAATGCCCTGTCTTGCCATCATACCAAATCATTTGAATACATTAATTTTAAATTTTCTGAAAGTTTCCCTTGTCCTTCATTGTTGATAGGGCATTAATTGAAGAAATGAGAAGCAGCAGAAAAGTTGGGTAAATAAAGCTGCGTAAGCTGCTGTGAGAGTTGCTCTCTCTCCCAAAATACAGTGTGACAATATTCTGCTCTTGGGTATGTCAAAATGCCCAAACTAGGAAAACTATTTTTTATTAATATAATCAAACAATAAATTACCATTTACAACTTCAAATGATTTTTCCAGACATTAATTTCAAGCATGTTTCCTTGTTTCCTTGGAAACCGAGAAAGGAAGAAACCAAACTAGTCCAAGCTGCTCTTCCATATCACTGTCAGTGTACAAAATTCCTTCTCATTAGAAGTTGTGCTATAAAATTTCTGTTATGAGTAGCTTCCAAATATTTGTTAAGTCATCAAAATGAGCATCTTTAAGGCCCAAATGATGCACAGGTCAGATTTTTAAAAATCCAGCCTCCTACTGTAAAATATACTGAGCTTTGGAGAGCTTCCACACAAGTCATGTGATCTTTACAAGTGTGCAGGCCAGCTCATTAAATGACAGACCAGATCTCAGCCCTGAAGCCAGTAAGGATGCATACCTTGTGAGTAATCACTTCAGGCTGGAAATTCAGCTTCCAGCACCCTTGTAGGAACAGAAGTATTCAAATTTCCTTGCAAGGGACTTAAGTATTGTTATTTACTATTATAAAGAGCAGCCGGTGTTATTAGACAAATCATAGAAAATAAGGCCAAAAGAGTTCAGATATACTCCATTTCCTTTCTCTTCTATGCAGCGACCTTTCTTGCACAAATTCCAGTTCAATATTTCCTCCACACCAGCTTGTCTCCTCTTCAATGTCCTTAGATTTCCCAGTTCATACCCTGGTCCCCATATTCAGCAACCCAATATTCTTTCCCAGTATACCCCTCATAATATCTTCATCATCATCTTCCTTCCTGCCTTTCATAGGGTGGGGGAGAGGGTAGGGGTACTTGAGTGATACAAAATTAATGCTGGCCCTTTCCATTCACTGTAAAACACATCACAATCTGACTACTTCCTATTTTTGTCTGCTTCTGGTGTGTCAAATATGGCACACAGAGACGTAGGATATCATGGGTATCGCTTTTTATTGAAGTCAAGTATTTCAAAGAGTAATAGATAAGTAAAGCATTATTGTCATAGCTCCCTCCTTCTACACCCAAAAGGACAAATGGGAAAGAATTGCCTCCTACAGGATGTCACTGGTTCTCAAAACTGTTTTCCACAAACATGAGAAAATCAGATTTTCTCAAACGTGCAGCTTTAAGAGATATCCTAATTAAATCTAATTACAAAATCTAGCTGCCCATAAGACAAAGGGGCTCATCCAGTCCTTTTAAAATCACAATTATCACTCTGTTCCTCTTTTTCCCTTGAATGGTAGAAATTTTGTCCCAGCATTCACAATCACCATCAATCCCATAGTGGCTCAGCTGCATTGGTTAGTGTACTCTAAGGAATCAGCCAACATTTAATTTATTGCCCTCTAGGAGATGAATAATGTGTAACCTTTAAATTAGGTTACTGTATAACCTTTAAATTCTTGTTTCCCAGTGGCTTTTAAAAGTCATGTGTAGAGATTTAATTGGGCTTCTCATGCAACTTTACACCCCTACAAAATTCCAAGATGTTTTCCAAGAGCTTAGTCTCAACCTATAAGACAGCACAGCCTGAAAAGACGTTATAGGTGCTCAAGGTAATGACAGTGTTTTTCCTGTATCTCCTCAGAGTGCTCTTCCTTTTCTAATGATTTGTCATAAAAGTCAAAATCCAAAATAAAGATTCTGATTTTTCTTATAATATAATCCCCAAGATACAGGTCTGGGTAGATGAGATGCCTCCAGAGCAAGACAAACAAGTGACATCACATGCAGAGCAAAGGGATACAGTGAGGAACACAGTAAAGCTGGTTAATCAGGAAAAGACAATGAAAAACGTGAACTCACAGTAAGGGGAATAGTGGGTCTCAGGTATAAGCATTTAGATGCAGTTTTCCTACAGAACATCAGAGATGAGATTTTAGGGAAGGCTGAAGCAGTGAGGTAGCTGATGGTGTAGAAAGCACTGTCTGTTACCTCCTCACTCTGAATGCTCTGACCTCGACCCAGAACATTTAAGAGCCTGCTCTGCAGAACGCCGAGAGCACTAAAAGGCAGGCAGTGGTCTATTACCCCACTCTCCCCTAATGGCTCTGTGCTGCCTGGCAGTAATGCACAGCACAGATGGTGTATGCATGATATACAGACAATACCCAATTTTCACCAGCCTGCAACACCCTGCTAGATACATCCTTGTTGGATAAAAAATTACCATTTGTAATTACTGAGATGCACAATAATTTAGCTCCCACAGAGGTGTCTAGCTGTAATATAAATATGCTTTACAATAGATGACAAACTAACTCGAGCCATATGTGGTCCAGTTTTAGCCTGAAATCAACCCTAAGTGAACTGGGGCTTATATGACTATTTTGTTATTCTATCCTTTCGTCTGTCAGTGCCTTTTGCCCCTCCTCACAGATTTTGAAGCCTTTGCCAGTTTGACAAGTCAAGTCAAGAATTGGGATACAAATCTCAAAGACACTATATTTTCTGAAATTTCATGAGAATTCAAGGAGTAAAAGAGACACCTCAATTTGTCTCTTGACTAATGTCACCACTAATTTCACAGTTTAACTTGAGGCTCTTATGAATTTGGAAAGAGTAATGACACATCTCTTGACTGGTGGCTCTGCACATGGATGCCAGCCCAGCAGGAGGAAAAAACTACAGGTGACTTTGGCAGGAGGGACAGATCCAGAGGACTGCGTGGAAATAAACAGAACAAACATCCCTCCCTAGGCAACCAGGCCTCATCAGATATGGCACTTAAGCAACAGTGTATTTCTTGTAGGAAAAAAACACTAACCTGCTTTTACAAGCCCATCTGTCTAAAGTTGAATAGAACTTGATATTTATCTTAGATTAACAGCTGACAAACTTTTTATTTCCCAAGCAAACACATTCACCTTTATAAGAATAACCTTCTCATACCTGTCTGTGTTCCCGCCGCTATTCCTTGGTATTATTACACATGATCTAAAGAAACATGAATGGGTTTAAGTCTTTCCTGATTGACTCCTTTCACACATATGTCATCTTTTAAGTTACCTGAGACCGCAGACTTAAAACCCCACCCTTCACAGCCCCTCAGCGAGCAGATAATGGAGCGCTGTTCTCCTCGGGATGCCTCTCAGCAGCGGCACTGAATTCCTGCTCCTCCCGATCACAGCGCAGAGTCTCGCTGCAGCTTCTCTTTTTTCTGGACTTCACTTAACCCTTTCCGCCTTATTTTAAACCCGCACCCCACCCAGGACTTCAGATTAAGACCTCCTTGCTATCAGGTACTCAGAGCACTGCCGTTCCCCTGAAAAGTCTCCCATTTTACACCCTCTTTTGTATTTCGCACACCGAGCATCTCTCCTCACCAGCGGGGTTATCCGACCCGGCACGGGATCGTGTGACACCCATTGAGCCCTCCCGGCCTGCAGCCGCTCCCGGCGCTGCCAGCCGGGCTCCAGAGCCTCGCCGCCGGGCTCCTGCCACCTCCTCCCGAGAGAGCGGCGCGGTCCCGCGGCTCTCCCGGGAAAGCTGCCTAGCGTTCCTGCCGCGATGCCCCGCTCGCTCCGTGTCTCCCCGGCACGGCACAGCCCGGCACGGCACGGCACAGCCCGGCCCACCGCCCCCCTCGCCTCTCGGGGCGTCCCGGCGGGGAGGAGCCCGCGGAGCTCCGGGCGGGGCGGCGCGATCTCGCCGCCGGCTGGGGCTGCCGGAGCCGCCTCCGCTGTCCCCGTCTCGCCCCGCTGCCCCGCGGCGGCGGCAGCACCAGGTGAGAGCGGGGCGGTGCCGGCTCCGCTGGGGAGGGCCCGGCGGCGGCGGCGGCTCCGGTGGCGAAGGAGGGGCCGGGCGGGAGGAGGTCGGGCGGAGGGAGGCCGGGCTCAACTTGACAGGAGGGAGGGAGGGAGCGAGCGAGGCAGGCGGCGCTGGTGGCTGCGCGGGCCGGGCCGGGCGCGGGTGCGGGTGCGGGTGAGTGAGCGGGCGGCGGCGCGGGGAGGGCGGCGGAGCGGCGGGCGCGTCCCGGGGATGGCGGCGGCCGGAGCGGGAGGCGGCGCTCGGCCGCGCCCGCCGGACCGGGGAGAGGCGGGGACGCCGGGCGGTCCCCGGCTCCGCTCCGGGGCTCGCGGCGGCGCTTCCCTCGCGGCGGAAAGTTTCGGGGATGCCGGTGAGGCGGGGGCTCTCCTTCCTCTCCGCCGGCTCCTCGGAGCCCGGTCGCAGCTGGCGGTGCCCGCCTTGCCGCCGCCCTCGCTTAGCGCCCGAGCGCAGACAAAGCCGCCTCCCCACCTGCAGCCCCGGCCCCGGGGAGCGGGGAGCGGCCGGCTGCGCTGCCGGGGACGGGCGTGGGGAGCCGCGCTCGCCCGCTGAGCGCCAGCGAACTTATTTTTAGATGTGCTTCCCATCACAATGCGTCTTAAAAATAGCACCGTTCTTATTGAAGGAGTGGGAAATAAACTGGTTCTCGAGGCCTCGCGGTGGGATTTTTTTTTTTTTTAAGCCTTTTCTTTTTTAGAGAGAAGAAAAATGTTTCAGTGGTTTAGGCAACTGTGGGCTGGTTAATATCCACAGGTGCACCCGGGATGCTTTGACTACAGCTTCATTAAGGTCACCCCTGAAGCATGTGAACAAAGGTACTCATGGCGTTGTCCTCCGCAGTGTGGCTTCGGTGTGAGACGCGAGGTCTGATGTACGTGCACACCTGATTCATGCAGTACTTACTGTAGGGTCACTTGAGCTTTTTTTGGTCTGTCATTTCCTTCGTTTTCCATCCTGTCACTCATCTCCAAACGCCTGCAACATGTGGGTGATGCTGGCTGATGGAGTGATAACAGCCTGCAAGGATCAGAGCTGTTTATCACATTGTAAATGAATATTTTGCTTTTGTTTTAGCTACTGTATCTCAGCATCTCTGGTGATGGAACTGCCGTAAAATAAATGGGTCTTATTTCTCTAAATGTGTAATATTACATCATTTGCATTAATGACCTCGTTGTGGTTGCTCACAAGACAGAGTTCTGATTTTTATTTTGAAGTCACTACAAATAATTGGGAGACTTGTGTAAAATGAAGCATAAATGAAAATGGAGAAGTACATCTCCAATAAGGAAAATAACTTTTGGAAAAAAACCACTGAATTGTAGATTATTTTAAGTTGCAAAGGACCTCTGAATGTCACCTAGTTCTGTCTCCACACTAAAAGCAAGTCCAGTTGGATAATGTTTCTCAGACTTTGTCCATGTGAGTTTTGAGTGTTTCCCGGAACGGAGGTTATGTAGTCTCTGTGATTATGGTGGTGCCAGTGTCTGACCATCTTTGTGGTGATTTTTTTTTTTTTCCTGATCTGTTGTCAATTTCTTGTGTTGCAGTTTGTTTGTGTTTCTTCTTATTCTGTCACTGTGCACCTCACATCCATCCATGGATGATCATACTCATGTACATCTGTAGTTTTAGACACTGGAAGAAACCATGCTGGTGTTTTGAACCAAACAACTGGTTGTTTCATAGCATCATTTTAAGCATAATAGCTAGAATTTATTCTTATACATCGGGAGTTTATTAATCCCAAATATTTGCTTAACATTTCCTGTTTATTTGAATGTGGTTGATAGCAGATTAGGATATTAATTTGAAATGCACAAACACCTGATGAAGACTATTTGTTGGTACTTTCCTTAAATAAATGTCTCAAATAATATACCCATCTCTGTCCACTGGCCTTGTGTTTCTTAACCTGAAATTGAGAATCCTTGCTCCTAACTTTTTGCTAGAGTCCTTTCACCATCAACAGTGTCATGTATAGTCTCATGGAATGACAGAGAGTCTACTCATTTTAATAGAAGGAAAGCTTTTTGGCTTTAGTCTTGAAATAGATTTTCCTTGGGAAGGGATGTGCCACGAACAATACAGTACAACCTGTTATTACTGAGAAGTTGCTTTTGTACCATATAGACATTGTTTAATGGTGGAGTTGGTTGGTATTTATGATGCTGTTGATGTGGTAAATGATGTGGGAACCTTTTTTTTTTTTTTTTTTATTTTCAGTCCTGCAGGAAAATAAAAAAAAGTTTCTGTGCTGGGCAGAATAAAAATCTGCATGTTCTCCACCATGGCATAAGGCTGTTAAAATTACTTGTTTCTTAATTTGCGTAAATTCTTGGATGTTGCTGATAATACCTCAAAAGCAGGGGAATGTATTTGTAGTGTGCTTTATAGCATGTCACTTCTGGATGTGTCTGGGTAGAATTTCAAAACATTAGTATGGTGTTGCTTAATGGCAAATGCTTCTGAGTAACTCATGCTCTCCATTAGAGCAGTATCAAATAATTTATTAGAAGCTGTTTGAATGACTGTCTTGCACTGAATTTGATGATATTTAGAATAATTTGATAAATAATTTAACTTGTGTTTCCAGATATCAGCTGCCTTTTTATAATGATGGCAAAACCTGACGGGTCCATTCATTGACTTAATTGTAGTGAGCTTCCACTTGGGAAGAAATCAAATCTATGGGTCATTTTTCTATTTTTTGTGGTGTTGTTTTATATTATTTTATTTAGTCCTGTAATTACTGTCTGAGTCTTAGATACTCTTGAAATTTATAAATCTCTTCTCCAAGCTTACTAAACTCTAGGTCATGTATTCAAGATTTTAAATTTTACCACCACTAATATTTTAGGTCTTTTAAAATGGTATTTTCTATTTCAAATGTGAACTGCCTAGTCTGTTTGTTTTTCCCAGTCTGTATTAATCTCCTGCTAGCACATAATTATGGTAAAATAAATAAATAAATTGCATATGACACTTCCACAAAATAAAACTTTTTCAGGGGTATAAAGGCTATATTTTATTTGACAGCATTTGAGGGCGATTTGCATAGTTGGAAAAACAGTTTCTCTTGGATTGTTAACATCAAAGTCTTGGAAGAGGTCATCATCAGGATAATAAATTTCATTTTGAATTTGGTCAACAACATAAAACTGGGGATGCTCTTGGTAGGCTCACGAATGGTTTGCATATTGTAGTACATACAGAAAGGCTGTCAGTGGCTTTAACTTTATTGTTATAGGACAGAATTTCATAATGCAGCTCATATGCTTTCAGTTTTACGGCCTGGAGGACTGAATGTTGGAACGGCTGTGCTAAATTAAACCTGGGGTCTGTGACAATGACTAATAAAACACACTTCAGAGGAAATTGTGAGAACAAATGGGAGGTAATTTGCATCCCCTGCTCAAGGTGAACATGATGCTTTGTAGTTTGGAATTGGCTTAAAACCTGAATAATGTTTAATAGCCTCTTCAGTTGTTATTATGCATAATTATGATAATTTTGGACATACTTGTTGCTGATAAAAGTAACCAGTCTAGAGCTGTGGCTAATTTGTCGGGCAGATAGTTTATGCTGGTGTTTTATTTGCTTGCTTGTTGCCAGAATGTTTCTAGACTCAGGCCAAATTCACTTAATATTTTACACCAGATTCAATGATTGGGGTTAATGTGGCATTTAGGAAAAGAGATTCTTCTGCCCACAAAGCTTATCGTTTGAACTGTAGTGGTGACAGCCACTCATCTGGGTGTGAAACCTGTTTAGTTGCAGATTGTGTTTCTGTTTGTGTTGGAGCAAGGTCTGGAACAGAAACTGTTTCTCAGAGAATCCCATTATCACCAGTTTGTAGGAAGGTCTGGGGTGTGTATGTCTCACTTTCTCTTGTGGAATTGACATAGAGACCATGCCTGTACTTGCTAATTAGATCTTTTATTTTGGTCTTGGAAAACTTGTGAAGTTTGTGTTCCAACAGATGTCCTAGTGAGTGTTCAGGTATTATAAATATAAACAGCAGCTACAAAAAGCCTGAAATTACACTGATACATACTAACTTGAGTCCCCTGAGCTCTGGGCTTGACTTAAAAGTTGGGGTAAAAAAGCATTGTTATAGGATAGTCTGTTCCTGAATATTGCTTAATTCCAGAATTCCAGAATCATGTCATCTTGAATGAGGGATGCTTATCATCTCTCATTTATTCTGAACAGTTGCTTCTGAATACTGTTATATTCTTGGTGTTGATGGCTTCTGGTAAGAATAGATTATGTGTTGTATGAGTATGTATTTATGAACTTGCCATTGTGTGGTGGAATGGCACCAGTCAGTATTGTTCAGTGAATATCTGTGAGGCTAAGTATAAATTTCATTGTTATCGATTAGGAATTTTTAATGACTTTTTTTAACTTTATAGATTTCACATGCAGCCCCATGAAGGGTTTTGAAATAGTGAAATTTTGCAGTTCCTACCACAGGCTCCTACAGGCTCCATACTGTGTTTGAGGACTTAGATGTTTGAGCTTTGATTGAAATTGCAGACAGTGCTGTTCCAAATCAGTGTTCCCTCAGCTTCTGTGTGTGGTGGATGGCTTTACATTTCTCTTTTCCATAAAGAAATCCATTATTTGCATATATATACACCCAACTGGCCCTGAAAGAGGTGCTGCTACTCCTGCTCGAGAGTTACCTTTCCTAGACTAGAAGTCAGTAGGCTGCTGTGTTAATCCCATGAAAACTCCACCAGTTTAAGTCATCGGTCACTAATATTTGTGCTGATGTATGATCCAAACCCATTTTTCACAAAATGCTTTGTGTCTGCAACACGACCACGCGTTCTGTTCTCATCAGTGCTGGCATCACTGCTGCAAGCACGAGACTGCTATAGATGGCAGTGTCAGGCTGGGGAAACGATGGGAGGATTTCTGGTGACTACAGCCACAGGAGGTGACAACTAAATTTAAAACCTGGATTTCTGTCCCTAGTAATTAAAGTTTCTTTCCCAAAATAGCACTGATGAAAATCATAGCTTTCACCGACTTTTTGTGTTATTATCCATGTCAACCAAGAAATGTTCTTAAATGCTTTAGACAAATGTCTAAAAGGGGAGTTAAAAATGTCGTGGGTGTTTACTGTCATACTTAAGACTGACTTCTTGGAAATTTGTACTTCAGAAAAAAAGATTCTTATAAACCTCTTACCATATTTTTAAATGAGCTGGAACGAAACGTGGTATTTCAAATCGTATTACTAATGTCTATTAAATATTAGCCCATGCTTCATGGTAGAACTTTTTGTTTTCTTTCAGTTACATAAGAGCACAGGTAATTAGAGTGCTTTGAAAGGAGTTAAATACAAGTGTCAGTCGTCATCATAAATGAGTGATTGTTAGGATGTGGATTTATTTTATTCTTTGCATCATAATACATGCTTTGTCTTGGAGCAGCAATTGCAAGACCTTCATACCAGGCCATGAGAGAGGATACAAATTTGGCATGGGATTCCAAACTGGAGCACCTGGCTGTAGTAAGATTGGAACTTCTCGGGACATTCCACTTGTAAGGGAGTGGAAGACATTCAGCACTGCTATAGGATATTACTGTCTTCTGAGTTAAATAATAGGTGTATTCTTATTTAGATAGAAATTAGTTTTCAAAGATAGGCTCTTTGCACAACAGATCCCTAAAAAGAATCTTTGTCTCACCTTGTGGAAGGCTTTATTTGGAAACAGAACACCTCCATTCATTCACTGCAGAACTTTCACTGTGATCATTTTATGTGCACCTGACAAGCTGTATAAAAACAATGAAGTGACATTTGAGTCTGTTTGGTTTTTTTTAACCTGATGTAATCAGCCACTACATCCTTAACATTTTGTTTTAGATCTCTTTACTAAAAATCTGATTCTGTGCAAAAGCAAAAATATTTTGAATAGATGATCTTGTTCTTAGGAAAAAGTACTGCATACTTGTGTACTTGGCATAAGGAAAATACAAACTGGTGCTTTCAGAAAGCAAACTAAATTTCTCCAGTGGTAGAAACAGGCTTACTTGTCGAGACTGACAAGGTTAGTGTTGCTGGGAAACAGCATGACTTTAACCTCTGTGTGTGTGATGAAATACCACAAATGATGCTGGAGTTAGTGCTGGCATTGAGGGTGAAATTACAGACAACAAGTAACATAGTTGTTTGTAATTGTACCATTGCTGCCTAGACTATTCCTAAGTCAGTGATTCCATACATTGCTGTTTAAAAGGCAATTTTAACAGATTTCACAGAATTCATCGGTCTTACTTTTTTTTTTTTTCCTTTTTTCCCCACAGCATGACAAGGTTTGAAATGAGTTAGAAGGAAAACTGTATGCTTAGCATTTGTTCAGAAATTATTTAATGGATCTGGTTAATCTATAGGTGCACTGTCAACTTGGTTATTATTGAATGAACATTTTCAGTATCTTAAAATTCTTTGTCTTATATATATATAAAGTTGTATGCATTGCTTGCTACAGATATTTGTAGCAATAGATGTTGTGAGAGAGGGATTGTTTTGGCTATTAATAGCTTCATTAGACAGCCTTTATTAGAAGAGTGAAAATTAAAATAACACAATTCACATCTTTCTTATTATATTTGCCTATTTCTTCTGTATTCTAGTTAAATGTGATCACTATTAAGAGCAAGTATGCTCTCCTGTGAAGTCTGGAATTAGTAAAGCTCATTTTCTTATGAATTTCTATTTTATCATTCTTCTGATGGTTGTGATCAGTGTTTTTATTATGTTGAAGGCGTGGTATGGTTGCTCTCCACATGGATTCTGCTAATGTGTAATATGATGTGAATCCATACTGCAGCCTTCATCTCATTCAGGGCACCTATTAGAGGTGTTTGTCAGAAGCTTGTTCTTCACTTGACCATCTGTTTCTGTAAAGCATGTAGCAATTTAACTACCTTAGAGGATGCTATCCTGTCAAAAATCAGTGATATCTGTCAAGTGGCTCAAAACTATTGGGAGGGAAGAGAGGGAGATGTTCACAGACCTCGTGATCACATAAGCTTCTTAGCTTTAGCAAAGCAGACCTGAAATCTGTATTTTAATTATTCTGCTGCACTTGGGGTTCTGATGCTCTCCTTAAAGAAATATATCCCCAAAAAGAAAATTGTTTGTGTAAGGAAAAGTTTAAAACTTGCTGAAAGCATGTAATATTTCTTATCATGCTTAGTGTCAATAGACACTTCTAAAAATACTGACTTATTTTTAAGAACTGTCAGACCCACATTTTTCCCCCCTGTAAATTCTAAGATTTCATGAGTATTTTGTAAGCAGTAATAGCAACAATTCATTCGGGCAAGAAATTTTGATGAGTATTTATTTTACTTAATACCCTTTACTTGATATCCTTCAGCTTAATATCCTGAATGTCTGGAAGAGTTTGTACAAGGAGTGCAGGTCCACATCAGGATTGGGTCACTTGTAAAGAAGAGCAGCTTTAACATGTACTGGAAATACAAGGCTCCTGCTTCCCCTACTAGAAATACTTGTGGGATCACTTACTCCAACACAATGTTTGTCTTAGTGTTTTTTTATTATGTGTTATTTCAGTTCTGGTCTGTTGCAGTGTCATTTAGCAATCTTGTTCTGGAAGTCATATTGAAATTAATCCATACCATGCAAATAGAAGGTTGTCTCATAACAAATTAAAATCAATATCCTGCTTCTTTAATTGCAGAAAGAAGAATAGAAAACTGTTTTCTGTCAGTAATGGTCAACCACAGTTAAACCTTGCAGGACTCTGAAGTGTGCTACTGATATTGATATGCTGTACATTTTCAGGAGTTGTCTTACTGTAAAAACAGGAGTTGAGAAGTAAAATCCCGAAGAGGGAGATAAAAGAAAAGCAAAGATTACAAAAAACAATGTTACTTTTAATTTAAGGAAACTTGATAGATTGATAGGAAGGCATTGGAAGGGTGAGATTGGATAGAGATGGAATGAATGAAGAGCATAATCAAGAATGAAGGGGAAGAAATTACCATTTATGGGGAAAAAGTGAGGACTGGTAAAGCCTTTTGGAAATCATTTGTGTCCCAGTCAAAGTAGAACATATATTAATTTGAATACATTCTTCAAAGGGATCTGCATTATTCTTAGATTTATGTCAAGCTGACTTTTTGAATAACTTCTTAGATTTCATTGCACAATTTGTTAGCTGTAACTAATTGGCAAGCTGTAAATCATCTAGGCCTGAATCTTCACTTCTCAAAGTTTGTCTCGTAAAAAGATTAAGTAAAATACTTTGTAAGTCTGGACAGGCATTGTCAGAACCATGTGAGAATTTTGTATGGCTGGTTTTCCTTGTTTAGGAACAATATTGGAAAGTTTTACACAACTAGGACTTTCTGTCACCACATAGGCTTAATAATGCTACAGTGGTATTTTTTCCAATCTAAGCATGGCAAATAAAACAACTATGGCCATTTACAGTCATCTCATTAGGCAGGTGCCCTTCAGAACAAAAATTAATATTTTGCTGTTGCAGTTCCTAAAATGCTTACTAATGTCATTTTGGAAGGTAAAAATACACAATTTTTGTCCATTACCATCAAGGAAGCTATGATCCAACTGCAGCAGCAGCTTCTGAGGAGGAAGGAAGGAGCAAATCAGGAGGTACAGTGCTGGTGAAGTTTGGGAGATGGAGAAGAATGGGTCTGCCTCCAAAACTGCCTTTTGTTCTCTGGTAAAAGATTTTTAGGGTGCAGAAACTGTATATAGGCTTATGGAAATACCAAGTTCTTAGTGATGTTATTTAGAAAAAGTGGTTCTAAATTATTTATTAGTCTTTGGAGGAAACTACATGGATATTCTTTGCCTGAGGAAGTGGCTGAAGATTGCTGGGCAGAAAACAAGGTCCAGAGGAAAGCTTATTTCCCACAGGAGCATAGCTATGGGTTAGATTTGGTTCTGAGCTTTTTTTAATCGTGTAAACTGGCAACAAACCAGCTTGAATTCTTGTTGTGCCCAGTTGCATTGCTTAAGGTTCCTATTTTTGTATTTTAATTATATACAACTTCAGATCCCGAAAGCTATGGCCTGGGGGATTCTTTTCTTGTTACTTTCTCTCTCTTTTAGGGGGGATGGGGAAGCAAGACTATTTTCATGTGAGTTCTGCACTGGGATTCAGCTGCAAATGCTAATGCAATTTGCACAAATGAGAGGCCAAAAGGAACAGTGAAGAACATACTCTTATCTCTGACAGATTGCACAGTGTACAAAGTTCTTTGTAAATACAGGTATTTAATATGATGACATGATTAACTTTTGCCAGCTTTCCATTGATTTTTTTTTTTTTTTAGTGAATTAGCAATTTAAATTTATAAGCATATTTAAAGAGTGAGACAGGGGTTTTTAATACATTTATTATAAAAAATGGAAAAGACTAAAATTTCCTTAGTTCACACAGTCAAATTGTGAGTAGAGAGAAACAGTGTGGAAAGTGAATGTTGCTGTAGCTGGCTCTTTTTCATTATCTTTAGAGTGATTTCCATGCTATCCTTTTCCTATCACTACTTTCTCTCTTCTGCCTTGTAAGCATTGCTGTGGAGTCTTTCTTTTCTTAATAATTCTGACCTAGTAATTCACATGCTAATATCTAGCTTTGAGGTATATAGTAACAGGATCTACAGTCCCACTATTCACAAATGAGTCTCCATTCTTTAAACAATCTGATTATATTCCCCATCCCTTGGGAGGATCCACAGTGCTGCCTCCAGGACTCTAGAACAATTTGTGACTGATGAAAGTCTGATGGTCCTCAGGCCAGTGAATCCACCTGAGAAGGAGCCCTGTTAAATGATGTCTGAAGCATTCTGTAATATTATTACCCTTCTCATTTCAGCCAGTAGAAAGGAGGAAATGGCCAAGCTGGCTGCCTGTTGTTTTCAAAGATTTGCATAAATCACATAGGTGGTTTGTTGTGTCTTTTCCCCTTTGGGAGATGGGAAGAGTAAATATATCCTTAATATGCCTTATAAGCCATATTTGAGCATTTCTGTGGCTGGTAGTTCTTTCTATACAGTTTGTTATTTTTACAGTAGTATTTAGAGTAGGTTAGAACTGTAAATTACCATTTTGTTCTCATAATAAGAACAGTTTGAAAAAGAGTGCAGAAGGCAATAGTTAAACTGCTACCTATTGATTGAATACTGATACTGTGCTGGCTGAAAAGTTAATATCAATATGCTCAAGGATGGCAAGTTACTTTGCTTAGCAGAAATTACAGAAGATTCTGAATAAGTTTGCGTTGTGTGAAATTCAGTGTTGGCATGTATTAGGTTCTACTTTGTTGAAAAAAGAAGTAAAATAAAATGCATATACATCATTGGGACATCAGAGTAAATATCCCTCTGTGTTGATGGCTTGATAGATAAGCCAGGCCCTGCAATTGTTTTTTTTCCTGACCCAACAGTTATGAGCAAAGACATGGAGATCTCTCTTTATGTGAAACAATTTGCAGCCAAGAAAGAGAGTAGAAATTGGAGATTGTCAGCAATGATAAATAGGTTTTGGAAAACCTTCCCAATAAAGCAAGATTGAGAAGATGGGCACTTTTCAACTTTTCCCATTAGAGCTATATGCAGAATACTAGCCTTGATGAGAAAAGGGGATTGTGTGTACTATCTGTTTTGATGAAAGACTAAAGTCTGTGTAATAAACTAAACATTTTTAAGTATAAAGAACTACTTTTTAGACGGTGTGTCATTAGTTTATGTAATTAACTGACAGAAATATCTCAGCAGTGAGAAGATGCCATTATTTCTACAACAATTGCTTAAATGCAGTATATGCATTTAAGTATTCTTGAAGTCCTTTCTTCTGTAAATCCTTGTACTTCAAAATACAAGCAAACTAGTTGGATCAACTGAAGAGACACTTTCCCAATCCAGAATTGTCCGCTGACAAATTTCTTGCACCTTCTGTCAAACCATCTGCCACAGGCTAATGAACAGACAGTGTGCTGGATTAGATGTAGCACTTGTATGAGCTATTTTGATAGCTCCTGTGCTCCTTTCAGTGGGAACTCTGTGATTAATGAAGCTTAGAGTTAAATTTTTGAGGCCAGGGGTGGGCAAAGTGTTCTGCCTTCGAGCTTGAGCCACACTGCAGGATGCCGTTGACAGAGAGGAGTGACAAACCCATATCGCTGTTTTTGAAGTATGTTTCAATGTTTTCTTATAAACCTTCATTTAGCAAAAGAACATCTCAGTAACCTGTGTCACCTGTGGGAAGCAATGACTGAATTGAGAGGAGTGCAGAGTTGTGCCCATTTTTGGCTGGAGGTTTCCTAATTCTGGGCACCAGACATACTCTGTAGTACAAAGCAGATGCCAGAGCTGGAGCTGCAGCCTAGCTAGAACAAATACCAGCTTCATTTCAGACCTCTGTGTCTGAGGAATCATCACCATGACCTCTTCCTGCTGTGTCTCCGGGCGAGATACCACACTGTGTGAGCTGACACTGGCAGGCAGTGCAACAATCACAAATTTGCAGCTAGAACACAAAGAATAAATTTATTTCTATTACCTCGCTAACTGGGGGATCCCCCCACAATACCCAGGCAGAGGCACACAAGTGGAGAGGCAGGCACTGTTAAGTTTTGGTCCAATGCTAGAGAATCACTGGCCTGCAGTTCACACAGGTTTATCAAGTGTTATTCCAGTTATGTAAGGTCATTTGAGCAATTTACAGTCCTTTTCACCGGTCTTTGACTTTTTACCACATTCCTCCCAGCACACACAACTATTTTTTCCAGTAGCAGACACAGATCTTGTGTTTGAAGCTCTCTCTATACAGACTGGCAGAGAAAGTATTCATTTATTTAATTAATTCCAGCATATGCTCTTTTGAAGTGTTCTTAGATATACTTCATAGATGTACTTGTGAGGCATCCAGTTTCACTTTATGCCAATCATTCTTGCATTTTTTCAGGATTAAAAAAAGGTTAATGATGCTGTTTGGTCACTCTTCAGTGATTCTTATGATGACTGTTGAAGTGGGAGCTGCTCATAAACATCAAAGATCCAGTACCAGTACAGTAGGTGGAAGTGACTGGCATTACCATCAAAGCTGCTGCTGGATTTCCAGTCTCTAGACCTGCTCATGATCAAAGCAGAAGCACATCACTGAACACAGGTGGGCTGCTCTAAGGACTAAGGAACAGTGAACCAAAGGATGCTTTTCCTACAGTGTGGTAGCTGCAGGAAGAACATCCTTTTTGCCTACTAAACCAGTCTTACTGAATCTGGACTGAATCTGTGTTGGCCTGTAAAGAGTTATTGCTGGAAGCTTTTGCCATACTACATTTGCTCTCCATAGAATAATATTTGGCTCATCATTATTGGAATTTTGCATCAACAATGCAATTTTTTTCTTTTGTTCCATTGTTGTTTTTTATGAAGTGTTGAAGAGTGAGCGTGCCCAGGTGTTCCTCAGCGCCACAAATGCTTCTTTGCTAGCAGAAATTCTGATGGCTTAAAATTTTTGCTAAATCAGCTATGACTTAATGATGCCACTGCAAGAAGAGCCACAAAGTGAAAAACCATTATGGTTATGTTGGAAGAGTATGTGCATTGTGTTAATAACCAATCATTGGAACTAATTGATTTTTTTCTCAATCTGATATACAGCCCGTTATCTTTGATGTATTTAATGAACTCTCCTAATAGAGTAAGTTGTATGTAGATAGTGCACAAACCAAGGGAAACACTGTGGGCATGACTGATAGATCAGCCTATTTCAGTCCATGCCTTCTGTCCTAGCATAACTTGAGTGACTTCCTGCTTTCAGTGTGCCTACTTGCAATAAACTGACCTGTTCAGTTTATGTAACCATCAAAGAGGACAAGAGCCATTGCAGTTCATTTGTCATTTTTCATCTCCCCCAGCTGTGCATAAATCCATGGAAGTTAAAATTCGATTTGGAGACTTCCTGTAGTTAATGTTACTGTTGTGATCTCCATTTCATACCTGAAAAGGCTCTGACATCTCTGTGTAAATGCTTATTTTTATTCTTTTATATGTAGGGATGTCAATTAAACTCAGAAGCTAAAGTTGCCAATCGTAGGCATTCTGGTGGACCAACTAGGGCATGATATTGTGTAATGCAATTCTGTAGCGAGTCTCTTTAATTTTTACACAAGATATAGCTAAATGACCTGACTGATCTGTTAGAATTACTTTTCTTTTTCTCTCTCTCACCCTGTTTATTTACCAGCGTAAGTGCTTTAAAACCATCATTGTTATTTCTTGAAGCATATTCAAATTGCTTCTGTATTTTGGGGGGTGGGGAACAAATTTCAGGATCTGTCTCTTAGTTTTTTTTGTCCTAAGCAAGGCTATGAAAGGGTAACCCGTGTGAGATCTGTACCCTCCCCTGCTGACATCTGCAGCATCTCAAGCAGCACTGGACGTTTGTGGGTGTGTGAAACTAAATCAAGACTCTAATGCCATATAAGAGACATAAAACTGTTACAGTATCCCATAGCTGCAATATCCTAATAATTGCTGATGTGTCCTCTGAAATGTCTTGAGAAAAAATATACTAGGGGTCAGAAATTTTATGGCATTTGATGCTCTTAAGGAGGCAAGGAGCATCATTTAATGAACTTTTAAGATGTGGGCTGCTGCACTATAACTTTTAAATTCATATGTATCCTTGCTGCTGCTGGAAGGATCAATCCCACTAATAGCAATTTGGGCTGGGTCCAGTTATCATTATAAGTAATCTTTCAGATCAAAATAATTTTAAAATTTGGAGTGTAGTCATATCTCTCTTGGAATAGATAGATAGTGTTGCTATTTTTAATTAAGTTGGAAATATTTTATTTTTATTTAATTTACACTTAAACCTATCAGTCATAATCAGAATGTGCTGCATCCAGTAATTGTCTGGCCTTTCTTTTCTAAAAGATCTGAAAATTCAATTAAGTTTTAATTAGTGTGTATAGTACAGATTGTGGTAGGTGTGTTGTTAATCTTTTTTTTTTTTTTCTGAAGATTGAAAATAAATCCACTCTAACTTGCCTTATATAACCTCACACTTCTGAATATCAGCTGTGGAATATTGCTCTACAATTTAAATAAAAAAATCCCCATACTAAGTCTCCATCATTGGGCTATGTACGATTCAGAAAGCCCTGTGGTTTTCCCTGCTGGTCAGATGGAAAACTACATTTAAATAGGAAAATAACTTTCCACCATAGTCTTGTTTAATATTCATCATAGAAGTTTTGCTACTTAAACAAAGACCTGAACTGTAAGTGTAATCCTAGGGCCCTGTGTTGCTGGTGGACCAGCTTCTACTCTCTGAAAGACGTGCAGTGTAGTGGTTTATATTCACATATGGAGCATTATGGTTAACCATATTGGGAATGTGTGCATCACTGGCAAGCTCAAAATACGGAGGTGTGGTGACCTTGTCACTGATGCATAGGAAAAAATATCTTAAAAATCCTAAAGTGCATTTTTCAGTGGTATTTTGAGTCTTCCCCCCCACAGCCAACTCCCCCAGTTTATATCCTGGTCATGATGTTCTCTGGTATGGAATATCTCTTTAGCCAGTTTGAGTCAGCTCTCCCAGTCATACTCTGTCCCAGCTTTTTGTGCATCTACTCACTGGCAAAATATGGGAAGCTGAAAAGTCCTTGACTTAGGGTGAGCACTACTTAGCAACAACCGAAACATCACAGCATTATCAACATTATTCTCACACTGAATCCAAAACACAGCACTGTACCAGCTACTAAGAGCTCCATGTCAGCTGAAACCAAAGGGACACTCAAAAGTGATACAGTGTAGTGCCACACTTCCCAAACAAGAAGAGTGGAGCAGTCTTGACATTATCCATCATCAGCCAACAAACAGCCAGCCCCCTTTGCCAGACAGTCTTGTGGTCATGAAGCAACTTTCTTTTAATTATGATGAAGATAAGGAATGTTTAAGGGAAATATCACACAGTTCATAATTTTAACTAAGAACAATACAGGAACAATATTAAGGATTTACTGGGAAGGGACATGAACTCTCTGTATATCACAGTTTCTGTTCTGTTAATACTGTAGTTAGATTTTTACATATTAGTGACACATTAATATTTTTATATATTATAAAAACCTTAGAAATTTCTGCCAGGATGATAATGAGTTGCTCAGAAATGTAAGTTTAATCAGTGCTGCCTAGAGATCCCAGCAGAGGTAGCACACGTTGAACACCTTTGTGGAAAATGAAAGGTTGGGAAACAAGAAATGTTGGCTGTTCTGCTTTACAAGGTGAGGGGAGACACCTTGCCTTAAATGAATAAAAAAGCATTAACAATGTCTCTTCTGGATTCATGAGCTACATAAGCAATTTTCACAGTCTGGGGGGGAAAGGAAGCATGATTGTGTGATGGAATAGCTAAAAGAAGGCAAGAATTAACAGGATCAAGAGTATTGGAGAAACACAGGGGAAATGGGTGAAGAACAAGCTGATTAGACAAAAATAAGAGAGAAATTAGAAAGAAAAAAATCACTGAAAGGAACAAAATAGGTGGGTCCAAATGAGCTAGGAAAAGATGCATTTATATGCATATATGTGTGTTTAATAATGCTGGAAAACATTGAAATTGTATAATACCAAGAAGACTGTCAGATATGACATATTTAAATTAAGGTACTTGCTGAAAACAAGCAAAATTGTTCTAAAGCTGAAGAGTGACTAAAATTTTTGGGTTTTGGAAGGTCAACCATTTCCCAGTTTGTGAAAAGACCATAGAAGAGGTATTGCATCCAGACATTAAAATCCTTTCTGAATTTTCCTAGTGGGAGTTCCAAGCAACATATTTTGCAGTAAGAGAGGAACTGGCTGGTTCTTAGACAGTTACCATCCCAATATTGCTAAGCAGATGAAAATTTATTGATACCTTGGAAGCCGTGTAGGGTTCATGATGTAATAAGAGAGACATGTCTATGTTCATGGTGTAATAAGTAGAATATTAAGTAATGCAGCAGCTAGGTCTAGTTTACAGATTCACTGATTAAGGCTAGGAAGGGAAGAATAATGTTGCCATGGTGAAGTCTATATGATAAAGTGCAAGAAGAACAAGCTAGTGAATAATTGATACATGTCTAAGATTAGAAACAATCATTTGCAGCGTGTGCTTTGATGTTCATGTCTGCTTTTTACTTTAAAAAAGCTCAGAGAAACACATTAGCACAGATTGTGACAGATTTTTGCATAAACTTTTAGGTAAAGTACCAGCTTTATGTACTAGTACATAAAGGCTTATATGTGGAAGAACACAGAAATATACAGTTACTGCAATGCTAAGGTTCAAATTTCAGGCATAAGCCAAAATGTTCCAAAATGGAAAGCTGTTAGCATAGGATATATTTGGCCAGCCTGCATGTCTTCCTATATTTCTTTAACACAGAACACAAATAAATAAGAATGTTTATCACAAAACTCAGTAAGATAATTTGTAACTTTGTGCCTGTGTCCTTATCTCCTTCTGGGTTTAGTAATACAATTTTTAAATCTTTAGTTTAGAAGTGATTTAGTAAGATATCCTAGGCCATCTTGAATTAAGGAACAGTCGTTATAAGTCTTGGTAAAACTTAAAAAAACTTCTTTCCCAAACAGATAAAAATTTGACTGCTGTTGCAAAGGTATCTGAGTACAGTAATGGAAAGGATTTTCCTGGGATAAACCTGTAGATCTGCTAGAGCAAAGAACTGCAGTCATCATGCTTTTATAAACAGTTTTGCTTAATGAATGTGTGATTTGGTTTTATAAATGTATAATGGAAATCAGTGAACATGCACGATAGTTCCAAATACAGTCTATCTGCCCGGTAGCAAACTTTACTTCTCATAAATTCCTTTTTAGAATCTCAGTAGCAAGGGCTATTTTTCCTTATTAGTTAGCCCCTTAAAATAAATAAAGTACATGAAGTTGGCTTGTGTAGAACTATCCTGAGTCTGAGGGTGCTTTTTTGTTTGCAAGCTGAATGAAATTACTTAGGGGGGAAAAAATTACCAGTATGGATTAATCTCTGTATAAATACCGCATGATTTATTTATTTATTTTTATAGTAATCATTAAAGGAAACATCTGCATATTCACTAGTGTAAGTTTTAAGTTAGGTAATTCTCTGGTTAAATTATAAGCAGGTTGTGCCCATATACCAAAATTAGTTCAACAGTTACTGTGAAATAGTGATGACAATTGTCAAAGGATAGAATTAAGAGATACCTTAAAGAATTATGGCAAATATCAGTATCAGGTTCAATTTTAGTTCATTTACTGCCTAAAATAAATAAGGAGTAGTATACAGCACGTTACAAAAAGTTTGGATTTGTATTACATGATGAGGCACTTGATTTCTTTCATTAACTTATAAAGCTGCACAGACTTCCTGTGCTTTTTTTCTGTTGAAAAATAGACAATCTGGCATTAATGATTACAGAGGAATCGAGACATAAAAGCTGAAAGGGAGAGGGTTTGAATTTCTTAAAGTATGGATAGAGGATCATTGAGGTACTTCATACATATAAACGTGATCAGCTTTTTTTTTTAATCTGGTTTGTAGTATGCCTAAATATTCTTATTTTCCACAGACCAATGTATTTAAAGATTTGGGTTTCAGACTAGGTTTTTGTTGCCTGTCCCAGAAGTGAAGGTGTTTTATATATTGAATGTTTTATACAGGCCAACCATGGTCTGTGTAGAAGAAGTTATTCCAAACTGGTATGCTTTTCATACTTTTGTGCCTACTTCCCTACACAATACTTTAAAAATGGATTTATATGGAAAAGAAAAGAGGTTTTGTGCCTGAAGTAACAATCCATGTAGATGTAATAATAATACTTTGTGATTACTTCAAAAAGATCTTCATGTAGAATGGTTATGTTTCCCCCTGCATTCTTCAGTCAGTGTTATATTTGATATTTGAAAACATCCTTATTAATTGCAAAAAAAGAGTAGGATTTTCCAGTACCTTGAAGGTCTTGGATAAACATGTCATTGGGGAATGTGAACTTGATAAATATACCTTTGAGAACAGACTGGTGAAGATTACTTTTTTTGCAAGAAGGGAGTTCTAGCTTGGCAATTAAAAATAGAGTGAAAATGATACAGATCAGAGGCTAATAACTGCAATTATCCTCAAAATTAAAAAGCACTTATCTTTTAGCATGGCCCCATCATTAATGGGAGACTCTTCAGTGAATGGCAGCTGTTGTCTGGTCCTTGCCTTCCTGTTCATCCCTTTGAAATGAAAGTCTGAGGGCTGCAAATGTTGCAGTCGAGATGCTGCAGTCCAGATGTTGCAGTCAGCAGTTCTTCATGTGCTGCACTGAGCCAGGGTCACAGTGGTGGCAGCTGAGGTGCTCTTTCTGTCACCAGTCCCACTCTGTCCTGTGAGGCACTGCTGGATGGAGCTGATGTGGGCTGGGTTTTGAGGTCTACTGCTCAGTTAAAATTACATTTCAAAATTGCACATAATGACGGAATGCTGTGTAATTCCATAAACTCTACAGACACTATTATTTTTCTTAATTAGCTCTTCAGAAGTTTCAAAATAACTTCAAAATAATAATAATTTTGGAAAAAGCATTGAAGTCTATCTGGTTTTGTATGTACAGCTCCAACAAGGCAAAGGGGGTATCTTCTTTTTTAATAGATGAATGAAGAGTTTGGCCTGTATTTCTGCTACCTGGTAGTTGCTGTTTTTCTATTAGATATTTCCATCAAACTTAGATGTTTTTTCCTATGCCTTGTTTCCCATATAGATTGCTAAGCATCAATAAATGAATTCTGTATATGTTACTGTCTGTGATTTGCATACAGGGGAACAGAAGTTGCATGCATTTGTTAATATTTGTTTCCATTATTTCTTTAAAAGTGGTTTGGTTTGGGTTATTTTTCAGAAAAGCAGATAGTACTGAGTATTGCAAATCAGTATTTGCACGTTTTCTCAGGTTTGCAAGATATTCTCAAGTTTCTCTCTCAAAACTTGGAACTGTATCATGTAGTTTTCCCACCTTTTTTATGATAGAGTGGTAAACATTTATCAGAGGCTTCACTGTCAGAAACGAACAGGTCTGGATCTTCCCAGTATGGTGGAGGAGAGAAACATGTTAAGGACTCACTATTAATACTTTTGAGAAAAGGTTGTTCAGTCAAGATACATGCTCATCTCGTTTTGTTGGTCTAAGTTTTGAATAAGGTATTGTCTGCTTTATTCTGAAGCAGTTTGCTGGCAGCATGATTAATAGTGGTTTATTGTACTACCAAAAAAAGCAATACTGATTGCAAATATAAAAGGCATCCTTACAGATACTTTCTGAATAATTTAGTTTTCCTAAATGAAGTAATTTTAAAAATAATTTTACTACTAAATCTCTTTCTAATTTATCTGTTGTTCTGGAAATATTTATGGTTCTGATTCTTGATTTCATTTTTGAGATTGCCATCTGCATGATATCTAGAAGTGCACTCATTAAAAGAATTATTCAGAGCATTGGTATTATCAAGTCTAGGCACCTGGAGTTTGGTTTTGTATTTCTTTTTTTGTCTCTTTTTTGGCTTTAAGTATTTTAATAAGTAAGTGGGCTGTGAACTGATTGCTATAACAACTAAAAGTGACTTATACTATCTTTGTTAGCCTTTCTTAGTTGTTCACTCTGAAGGAGTGTACTTTAAGTGTAAAGACATAACAGATGGATAAGTCAATTCTAAGTCAAGGGGAGGCCTTGTTTGGTTGTTACTGATATTTATTATTCAATTTATTGTTATACTCTTCTATATCTAAAATGCTAAAGAGTTACTTGAGATGGAAAAAGCAAAAAGTAATGCTGTACTAAAGAATATGCCTAGTAGACAAAAGGAAATTTCAACTAAAGAGATGGCTAGTTTTAGGACATGAAGGGAAAGTACTGGCTGAAGTGGGTGTTTTGTTCATTTTCTTAAACTACTTAGCTGCTGACAAAATATTTGCAGATCATTAAAGGTCTGTGTAATATAGGTTTCTGTTCTACGCTTTTTGGTACCCATCTTTCAAGTTGTTCTTCATGCTTGTGCCTCCAAGTAAAGCTGAAAAAGTTCAGGTCTTATTCTTGTTCAGGACTTAATCTTGTTCAGGATGTTCTACAGACAGTGTAATAGTTTCATCCAGAGTTTATTTACTGAAAGTTGCATGACCTATTGTCTGGGTCACTGAAGTTGCTTCCATATCTGATTAATCAAAACAGAGTGGGGAGGAAGTCCAGAAAAAGGAAAGTTATTAAATGAAATGCCATTTTAGAGATTGAATTTAATTAAAACTAGCTAGACAAAAGTAGTTGTTCCTATTTGAATACCATTGCTGTCAGCCACATCAAAGAAGACTAGCAAAATAAAGATCAGATTTTTGCCTTCAATTAAAAACTGAGGTTTTTAATAAGGGGATTATTTTACATATTTTTATTCAAATGGACCTTCACTCTTGCTGTAGTCACCAAATGAACACCTGATGCACCATTAGAGATGCTTGCAGTGGGAAGCCTTTTAGTCATGGGTAGAAAATGCCTTCCTTTTTGAGCAATTAAGTGCTTTCTTTTTATTGCTTTGAGTCCCAATGAGGCCATGGGTTATGTGATCATTTTTACCAGGAGGAAATCAGGCTTGGTGCTGGAAAATCAGATTCTGTCATCCTACATTCTTTTCTCTCCCACCAGCTCTCTTCTGTTGGCTGTGCTCAAGTTTACCCAATGAAAGTTAATGTGAAATAGAAGGAGGGTTGGGTTGTTTTGGTTTTTTTCTTTTGTTTGGTTTTTTTTGTGGTTTGTTTAATCCTCTGCCATGGACATTAAGACCCTTTCAGAATATGATCTGTGTTTGCTTCTGAACTCCTTGACAAATGCAAGTTTTTCAAGACTAACAGGCAGTTTTGAGGTGATATGTATCTAGAACTGTTGGGTTTTGAAACGTTCTCTTATGAAATAGTCATGAGAGTTTAAAACTAGAATGGGAAAGCATTTATTGATGCTAACTTTAAAAGTATTTATCAATGTGGAGCTCTCCAGAGAGCTGGCTTGGAGCTGTCGGTGACCACAGTGGAGGACAGTAATTCAGTTACTATCACCCTGCTGGCAATCAAGGTTGATCCTATCCTTCACTTAGCAATTTTTCGTAGTTGAGGTGTTTATTTTTTATCACTCTACCCTCTTTTCTATCAGGGAATTAAATAAATATCTTAAGGACCACAGAATGCTTTATAGCAAGCTGCCTTTGCTAATAGCAATCAGATCATACAGTGTATCAGTAAGGTGAGTGTTCTGTCATTAATTACATAGATGTTAAAGAAGCACGTCATCTTGTATGTGATTGGTAAGGAACAGTCTGCCAAGTTGAGCTCTAGAGACTGTAATAACACATCAGAGAATAGTGCCTTCCTGCTGGTATGTTCATCAATCTGTTCCACAGCATGAATGATGCATCTCAACTCTTCATTTAGTGTATTTACTAAATGAGTAGTTCATACTAAATAAGCATTTACTTACTGTGCTCCTGGTGTGGCATTGCAGTCCATGGGCTGGCAAGTGCATCCCAGAAGTGCTGCTCAGAAGGTGTGCATCTCCCCTCTGCATTAAATACTTTTAAAAATGAACAATATAACTTCTATATGAACACAAGTGGTCAACATCCCCAGCTAAGTGTGTTGTCTCTGTGGTATGTAATCAGGTCCTGGCCAAATAGAGAAAGACTTTGAATTTGTGGAGGGTGAGAAAATCATTAACTGGAACAATTTTTTTATGAACAAAAAAGTGATACTATTTTGTGTACCCAAATAGTTTTGAGTAGTTTTGTGGAGCTTTTAATTTGGGGTGTTTTTTCATACACTACTGTTTGAAGTACTGGTTTTATTTATTCTTTCACAGAATGTTTATTTATAGATTTTCAAAATAATGTATTTTATCCTGTAATTATGCCTATTGTTAACCAGCACAAACTTAGTAAATTAATAGTTAATTTTATTCCCTTTTTTTTGTTTGTTTGTTTTTTTAATTTAACATCTTGATCCAAAGATTCTAGTACTGAACCTTTCTCTGTAAATATTCAACATATTCAGCTATTTAACCAGGAACATTTTTACAGGATTTTATTGTAAGTGAAGATTTTTTCAGCATTCAGTGGAAAGGGAAGGTTGGTGCAAGCATAGCAAAGTATTTACATGATCTTTTGCAGGGATTAACATGTTCTCTGCATGAATTATTTTTCTTAAGAATCATTATCATATTATGATCTCAGAACTAATTACCACTCTGAGTGAGAAATAGTTTAGTTGCTTTTGATTCATTCTTCTATGTTGTTTGTTGCCTTCTTTTATTAGAAAGTTACATTTTTCATGAAGAAAAGTGGTATTTCCCCTTGCACATCCCATTCCTGTCTCTTTTTTCTCTCCTGCCTTTAGCTGCAAAATGTGACTGGTGCAGTTGCTGTTTTGGACCCCTCCCTTGGGGTTGCTAAGCAGAGGAATGAGGTTGCATAAGTAACCTGTTACTGAACAGGCTACTGCAGCCCTAATCAGCCACCTAATGACAGCCAAGACCTAAAGGAAATAACTCCTACCATCTACTGTTTGGATCTAGACCTTTTAAACATGGAAAAATGAAGTGATTAATTTGTTTTAAAATAACAAAACAGATAAAGAAATCTACCAGCAGAAACTAATATAAAGCAAGAATATAAATGTCTGAAATTAACTGTCAGAATGGTAGCTTCTGAAAATGGGAAATGCAGGTGCTCTTTTGGGGTGCTTTTTTTTTTTAGTTTTGAGGTTTGGGGATGTGGATTCAGTTTGGGTCCAGCTCTGGCTTCTTGGACTGGTTAGTCAGTGACCTCAAATGAACTGCATAGATTTTGTGAGGTAGTTTCTAGCTTGTTCTGTGCAATAAATATTTGACTCTAATAATTCAGATCTTGACATTCCAAATCAAACTGATTTCTCCGTCCCAGTTAAGTGGTATAATATAAATTACCCAAGTGAAGCATGTGTGTAAATATTTGAAATGGAGTAGTATTGCTTTCAGACAAATAGTGCCACAGATTTATTTGGTAAAAAGTTTGTATGCATTTCTGCATGTTCTGGAGATTGTTATCAAATGGATCGTTGTTTATTAGCACCATCCTAAAGTTGATAAACATTGAAATATTAGGAGTTAATCATGTGAAGCTGCATGTGGGAAAGAAGAGAAGCAGAGAGCAGAACCTGGAAGGGTGGTGAGACTGTGGATATGAATTTCAGGTGAGCAGACAGGATGTGAAAACAAAACTAAGGAGATACAAAACTGTAGAGAGGTTAAAGTGTGAAGGCAATGAGAGGGGCAAGTTTGCAATAGCTGGTGACATTTTTGAGAATAGATTTTCCCCTGTTGTTAAGATCAGCCAAGAAAAGCTCTTTTGTTGTTTTTTTGGGTTCTGGCCAGTGCTGGCTTAGCCACAGGCAGATAAAGTAGTCAGTTACTCAACTGGTGGAAGCAGACAGGCGGCTCTGTAAGATCTACTGCCCCCCCTTTGCTGTGGCTCTTCCTCAGTGGTGGTTCAAGGGCTGTGAGATGGGCAGGCTGCAGACCTTTGCCCCTTGCTGCACAGCCAGGCACAGGCTGCTTTTTCCTGTTCTCACACCCTGAGGGGCCAGAAAGGACCAGGCAGCCCTGATAACCACCCTGGGTGGTTTTTCTCAGAAGCAGCTCTTACCACCCATACCTCCCCCAGCATCATGGGAGCACAGCTGCCTCTCCATCTCAGCCCTCCTGCTTCCTCCTTCCTCTTCCTCTCTGCTCCCCCTGCAACTTCACATCTGTCTTTGCAGAGCTCTGAGCCGGCTTTGCAAAGCAGCTGCCAGCTCGCTGGGCTAAGGGCCCCTTGCTTCTGGAAATTACACCATCTGGCTGTGCACAGCAGAGGGAGTTTATATTTAGATCACCTTGTATCTGGCATCTGGACTTTATTCTGCGTGCTTGATGAGACCTGGTTGGTCTCATCAAGCATTTTCTTTTGTGGATTTTGTGGTATTCTGCCTAATGTATGCACTGTTAGTTCTCAGTAGCCACGGTGAAATGATGTTCCATAAAAAGAGTTGTTCATTCTGTAGAGCTGGTGTTTCTGTTGGTGAGATCTGCATGCAAGGTGCCATTTATTATTGGTGCTTTTCAGAAATATCAGACACAGACAGGGCTTGTAAAGAACATTTTGCCCTTGAAATTAGATCAATTATAAATATCTGCAAAGAGGGACTAATGCAGGACAGAACCAGCAATACTGAGTAATCTGATATTGAACTATATTGTGGTATATAGCTGAAGATTTTATGCATAGGACTGGGTTGCACAGCAGGTTTCTTTGGTTTTTATTTGTTTTTTTTTTCTGTAAAGGAATCTTTGCCATAGCTTCAGGATCCAACGACTGACTTTATATAGAGTGCACAAAGTACCATGCTGCCTGAAGGCCAACAGAGGGTGCTGGAGTGATGCAGCTCTTACCTTCACTCATTTTTATTAGTTTCAGGAGAACAAGGTGCATTTTGACAAACCTCTTATTTGGGATGTCTTACTATATAGCTATGAAGTTATATCATAATTTTGATACTTCTAGAGATTATTACATGTTATGAAGATTATTTTAGGAATGCACATTTAGCAATAATATTTACAAGAACAATGTGTACCTACTTGGGGCATTTTAAAATTTTCTTTACTGCTGAAAAAAGATAAAAAGAAAAATTCTCCTTTTTCAGAAGAAAAAATTGGACATAGTGGAAGTATCAATTATTTCTGTAACTTGTCTACATATATTATTGCACATATATAATGAGGCTGATGTAGCAAACCACAGATCTGTGAAAGTCATGGTTTGGTGTAAATAATACCTGAGTAGAAATAGCATACTTAGAATAGAATTGTTCAAGGAGGATGAATAAAAAGTTAGCATATGACGTATCATTGTGCAACACTTCACAGTTAAACAAATTATTTTCATACTGTACTTTATTTCAAGTTCCTAATTTTTAACCTTGTTCTGGGTCTGGTTTCACTCAGTTTGTAGAGGAGACTGTGCCCTTTGTGCACTGGGCTGAAAAGGGTTGTAATATTTGGCTTGAGACTGCTTGTTTCAGGTTGTCCCTGTTCTTTAAAGTAATGCCCATGAAAAGCAGTAATTACACTGTATTACACAGAGTCTGGGATGGAAAACTCTCCTCCCCACCATCCTCCTCCCCCAGAGTACAGGATAATGGCTTCAGGTTACCAGAGACTGAAAAGTGCAATTTGTCACAGGGATATACAAAAGTAGGTGATTACTTCTAACATGCAGTGTCTCCTTACTGCACAGATGTGATGTATGATGCCTGAATCTGCTCTCTTGAACTGATGATGATAACCTGAAGTATTCCATGTAATTGGGATTTCCTTTCATGATTTAAAAACTTGATATCTCATTTTTGTCCAAAAATCTTGTATGTCTCTGACAGCATCTCACAGGCTTTAGCAGACTTCTCTGCAGGGACATGAAAATAGGGGTGGTTTCAGTAACCTGTCAGATTTACTGTCTGTCATTTCTTATTTTACAAAACCAAAAAGCATCTGAACAATGGAGTCTTATCTTTAAAATGCATCTGGAGTATAACAGAGAAAAAAACATCTCCAGATCTGCAGAAATTTTAAAGGAGCAGATGTGAGCTGTGACTGCCCTGTGTCTCTGAGTGACTTTACTCAGATGCCACAGTTTGATATTCTTAACGTTCAGGAAACCTGATAAACATGATAGAAGAGAATTATTCAGACTTAGAGTAGTGCTGCTTTAAGTGTGGACAGAGGTACTATTGTGTTTTTATAGACATCAGCTGCAAAGGGCTATCCAGAAGGATAAAAGCACTGAAAAGAGAAATCAAGATGTATAACTCCTTTAATAATGCATGCTGAAGTGGCGAGGGTGGCTCCTGTTGTCAGGGGAAGGGTGGGGAGAGGAGACAGGTTGTAAAACACCCCCTTATGAGATAGGTGACTACTCAGTATCATTTATTAATATCAGCTCAGGAGATCTTTTAATTATATGCTCTTTCAAACATTTCATGGGGCTGAACAAGTTGAGGGGGAGGTGGACTGTCCCGTTTGCTGCCATGGGTCTGTAGTATTCAGGTGGAGATACACTGTTCTGAGGCTGCTCTGACAGCACTGTGGCTGCCCAGAGAAGGGTGTCCCTGTCCTTGGGGGTATTTAGTGCCTTGGTTGGACAAGGCCCTGGTAGCTACACTTCATGTTCAAGTTAGCAAACAAGGTGTCTTACACATCACAGATCTACATAGCATCATCACTCCTTGAGCTCACAGAGAATATTCAAACTGCCTTCACAGTAACAAGATTCAACTTGGATTTGGTAATTCTGCATTATGGGCCTCTGGGCATACCCATCATGGGATAGTGCTCTCCCTCCAAAGTGTTGGATCTGCATCTGCTGCCAGTGCTTTTGCAGGTGGTAGTCTCAGCTTCAGAGCCTTTTGGCAGCCACATGCCTGTATCTGCACCAAACAGGAATCTAATGTTTCCTGTTCTAATAGGAACCTTGCAGTTATACCCAAATAGATAGCAAAGCACATTCCTACTTTCAGCACTTTTTTTCTCCCATAGGCACCATTCTGTTTACTTCTGCTTATAGCTTCTGACCAGAAATCTACCAAAAAAAGTCTAGTTTAAAGTCTACTTCATAGTTCATATTGTCAGTGTAAAGCCAAATAGTAATTTTTTTAAAATATGACATTTGTATATAATTTTTTCTCACTTGTTTTATGTCTCTATCCAAGAACATGAACTCCTGGTAAGAAAGCATGCAATAATTCTTTTAATGGCATCTGTTATGAAATGTTTGATAGATAAATACAAATTTTAACATCTTGTTTTAAGACATGGATTTCTTTTAAACCTTTTGTTTAATCTGGGAGCAGTAATATATCACATTGTCCAGGTGACTGAGGGTTGGCTGTTATTTTTCCTAGGTAGTTGTGATGGCTCACAAAGCAAAACAGTGATCTCCAGGAAGCAAGCAAGATAGCATCCAGACTGCTTGCAGTTAACCTATCCATCTCTGCCTGAACTAGGAAACCATTTATGAACAGTACATTGCAGAATTAAAGCACTAAGAAAGATCACTGCTGGAAATTGTTGCTTCAGGGAAAGGTAAGACTTTGCATTTATTATCCAGTCATTATGGATTTACATGAGATTTTTCTGGTAAGACTGATAATAAATTCTAGGTATTAATGCATTTCTTTATTGACTAGATTTGGCAACTATTCTAAAACTTTTAGTAAACAGTTAAAAGTATTTTGCATAGGTGTGAAGAATATAAAACATGCAGATTGGAATTTGGAAACTCTTGTATATGTGGTTCTTACCAGAAAGACTTGTGAGCATAAATTTAAATATTTGGCAATGACAAGTTTTAGGTTCTTATGGCCTGACTTTAAACATGAATTACAAAGCTATATTAAGACCATCTCATGTGACATGAGACTGTGCATACTTTACTACGGATGTTTGTGAATTCTTTGTCTTAATGTTGTTGAAAGTTGCCAAGCCATTACCAGGAGCTGAAGAAACCTGTGGCTTTTAACTAATCTGATACAGTGCAAGTGTTTAGTTAAAGCCTTCCTGGGGCTGAAATTCCTTATAGCAAAGAGTTGGCTGTATTTGGTTTTGTAAATGCTGATACATTGCTTGAAAACAGATGAGCAAGCATACTGCAAGTGTACTAATTAAAGGATATAAAATAGCTGGAATTGCTGCCATGCATTTATATATCAAGGAGCCAGGGGAAAAATATACAGCAACATGCACACATCAGTGTCCTCTTGAACAAAACAAAGCCTTTCTTTTCCTACTAGAAAGAAGGTTGTATTGGTTTTAAACTACTATTGGGCTGTATTTAGTCCTTCTGTCATAAAAATAAGATTTATTGGAGACAATTAATTTTGCTGTGTAATCGGCTATAAGCCACATCAGATTATATTGTTAGCACAATTTCTCCTGGAGTGCTGGCTTCTATAGTGCTCCCAATTCTACTCCAAGGGGGAGTGAAATATTTTCTTTTGCTTTTAAAGAGCAGTACTCTAAAGACTCTTGACAGGGTCACAGCCTTTTCAGTCGAATAGTTATGCTATTTTCTTTGTTGATTGCTTGAATACAGATATTTCTGTTTCAGCTTTCCTAGGTTTTTGGGTGGTGGTTTTAAGTACATTGGGACAATCATTATAAAGCCATTTATTATTCAGTAGTGTGGTTTTTATCCAAGACAGTGCAGATCAAAGCAAGTTAAAGGTTACATTTATGCTGTAGAGCACAGAGATCTATAAATGTGTGATATGTATTCTGGTCCCTTATTATCCCTGTGAAAATGGTGATTTTCATTGCCTAGAGATAAGCTGTTGTGTACACCAGAGATGTGTATCTTACAGCTGACATGAAAAGAGCTCAATTTGGTCGAGTCTGAGAGTTCACTTTGGCTTGAGGTGGGGCTCTAGGACACATCCTCACAGCAGCATGTCCAGTTTCAGCCTGGTGCATGGTTGGAACAGGAGGAAATTCCCATGACAGTCACTGGAGGGTGTAAGGGTGACCTTACCCCCTTGCTCTTGTAGAGCAGTGCAGCCCCAGAAGTCCAGAGCACGATCCCCAGTGCTCCAGACACGAGACTGAGCACGAACCATTGCACCACGTGAGACAGGAGGAATGAGTGCCTGACCCCTCTGGTCTGGAAAAGTACAGCTATTGGAATAACAGGCTGCTGAGCTGGGAAATGCAGGAGCTGTTTCCTGGACTGCCTTGTAACTGTAATTCTAAGACTTCCAGGTTTAAGCTAGCTCAGGAAATACTAGATCTGACCACTTTGGGGTTAGTTTACCTGTTTTACTGTGCCTTCAAAGAATTGGTTATACTAGTGTTTCTCCTTCATGAAGCACTTTGAGAAGGTACACTCTCTCAGCAGTTAAGCCAATGGCTTCTGAGTGGAAATGGTATCTCATGGCAGCAGGCTTCCCACTCCAGTGAATTCAAATTTGGCATATTAGCAGGTGTCTTGTAAGCATCCTTGAACTCAGAGACAGAACTATGTGAATATGCAAACATATTTGTGGGCTTTTATTTTCTAAAGGGAGATGAGACCAAATGGCATAATGAGCTATTTTGAAATTTCTTGTACAGTTTAAAAAAACTCCCAGGGAACTGAGGGACTGATTTAGTTCCATTTAGCTAGAGCAGTGGGGCTTTTTTAATTACACTGGTTGCATGTCAGAAAAATTAGCAGTACTGAAGTCTGATGAATGTGTGACCTATTATCTTCCCATAGATCTCTCAGGTTTTGGAGAAGGACAGTGCTGGCCTCAACAAGAGAGTGCTAGAGAGAGGGGAGATCATATCTGTTGCTACTCATAAATGGAACTGCCTTATTTTCCCTTATTTATTTCAATGCTTCACTGTAAATTTATGCTATTTGTTTTATTTCATCTGATGATATTTTAATAGTATATTTGTCCAGCTGTAGATTGAAGTCAATTAGTTTTGTGCCTTTGGCTTTTAGAAGTAACAAATGAAAACTGTGTGTTTAGACCCAGCAAGGCATGTGACAAGCTATCTGGCAGTAATCTAGGAATGCAATTATTTGTGTTTAATTATGCACTTTGTTTGCTAGGCTAGAGTTTTATAATTTTGCTAGGTGGAGAGCTCATAGTACATCAAAGTTCAACCATTTTATTTTTTTTAATACTTTGACTTCATTTATCAGAGTTTGAAAAACTCCATTATTTCATCTCACTCAGTTAATTGTGAAGCCTATATTACCTAGGAAGTTCCTAATTTTTGCTTAAGTTTGATAGCACTCAGTGTCAAAGAAAAGTGCAGATCCCAGTAGCTGTAGGTTCAGGAAGTTGTTTCTCCATTTTGATTTACCTTCTTGGAAGGCCTGGCTCTGTGGAAGATCCAATTCTCTAACTGCCTAAACAATGTGCATCTATACATGGATTATAGTACTTCACAAACTGGAGAATGACATACTTAAACAGGTCTGACTGATACAGGAAAATAAATGAAAGCTAAGTGTCCAAGAATTGAGATGGAACACAAATATAGCAGTAGTTCAAAATAATACAGCAAGAAAAAAAGCCCCAGAGAATGAAGAACTAAAAATAGACTTGTTTTGTTATTTTTAGGAATTTCTGCTGGTTGCATAGAAATCACTGAACTTAAAAGGACATGCTACCAATGCTCAGTACATTCATTTTAACCTAGTGCAGAGATCCAAATGAAGACTGACACTTGGAATTTGAGGGAGGCAATATAATTTTTTCCTAATTAAATATATTAGTGTTCTAGCTTGAAACCTGTTCTGGGAAGGAGATCAGCATCATGCATCATGTTGAAGCCAACAGTATTGATGTTGACTTGAATCAGCTGATATTTTAGAGCTGATAAGCATTATTTAATATTGCCTAAGAGTGGATTTTGGTTTTCCTTTCATGTTAAGGAACTGTAATAGTTCAGGAAAGAAGTTTGTCAATATTACTTCTAGAAGAATTCTAAAGAATCTCTATAGCTATAAGATGTGTGAGTGCTTAAGTAATTTGGTTTTTGCTTTAGCTTTTTGGTTTCTTAAAAATGGGGTGGGTGGGGAGGGGAATAAATAAAAGAAAGTATTTTTCTTGAAGAATGTGCCTAGCATGAAATATATTACAAAATAGGCAATTCTTACTGCAACAGCAAATACTAAAAAAAAAAAAAAAAAAAAAAAAAAAAAATCCTCACAAGATGAACAACAAAATCACAGACAGTATGCTGTTATTTCCAAAGTAAATATTTTACCAAATAGGTTTGTGATACTAGGAACAAGATGTGCAAGGAACAGGATGTGATACATATCCAGTACAACATTTTAAACACATTTTAAACATCCTGGCTTTCCCTTGGTTATATTTAGATAAAGCTTAAATGGTTTCACTCAATATTGTTTTGCTTTGATTAAAACAGACAACATTTTACCCATGTAGGTGGCTTATTTGAGGGCTTTTTTAAGTATAAGCAATTTTTTCTCATGCATATAGTAGAATCCTCCATTTCCCCCTACAGAGATGAGCTAAAAAGTCCAAAGGTGCAGATATAATACTTTTTCTTTCAGTGCTGATGTGCTATTTTGGAATATGTGCTGACCTACTTTCTGTGTTTCCAGAAAGCAAGCTGAAAAATTCTAGCTTAGACTGCAGACTTGGATTTATTTTTCAGTGTATTTTTGTACATACTTTAACACAGATATGCACACACACACACATTGGCTAATGTGGGGGTTGATGTACAATAGCAAATCAAGATTGCCAATTTTGGTACAGTTTCAAACCACTTGCAGCAGAAATCTGCTGCTAGACACCTTTCTTAAGAGGATTTGGCAGGAGGATATTTTCAATCTAGTGGTGCCATTATTTAGAGTTACATTGTAAGATAGAAAGTTTTCAGTTCCCAACTTCAAATAAATTTGATACTTAAATAGAATAATCCAAAATTGCAGTGAAAAATGATGTAAGAATTTTATGATTATATTTTTCACCGTTTCTTCAGTGTTTTCGTAGACACTGGAAGATTAAACCCCTTTGAATCATTTACTTTCACTCCATGTATCTCTTTATACAGCACTCTGACCATCAGAGAAAGTTCAGCCCATTAGTTTGCCATTCCCAATTAAAATAATGATATATAAAGCTTTGGAATTGTATGAACAAATTAGGAGAAAACAAGTAATGAGAGGTGAAGCCCTGCTCTGTCCTCTACTTAGGGCAGAAAAAAATTATCAGTTTTGGCAACTCTGTGCTCACTTCTGAGTTTTTAGTGTATTGTACTTCACTCTCAATTACTGTAGTGCAGAAGGTCCTGGTGTGGAGTTCCTCTCATCTAACCTGTGTGAGAATTCAAAAGGTTAGTATCTGAAAGTCTCAGTAAAAGGCTGCAGTTAAGGGGAAAATACAATTTCCCCTCTCCTCAGGTAGGGGAGATGAATTCTGCCTTGCAGAGGTACATCTCTATCTCCCTGTTAACTACAGATGGGGTTTAGACTTTGGCAACTTAATCTTTGAGTGTGTGCAGCTAGGTGTGGGAAATGCAGTCTCCTTTCTTTATATATACCACAGAGTCCTGGTGTTCTTCAGGGAAAGGCAAGACAGTGTAAATGAGGCCTCAGAATATCATGAGTGGTAGGTCTGAATCTTTCTGTGACTGACAGGCATCTTACTTCTCTGGAAAATATTATGGCCTCCTTAAGCTAGCTGTGGATATGCTGTATTTTTCTAAGACATTTGAATTGCTACTTCTCTTCTTTAAATTTACATTGTATGCCTTAAAGACTATACACAGTACTTCTAAAAACATGTCTCTCAAATCTTCACTTATAGTTGATAATTGAGATGAGTTTTAGATCTATATGAGAGTTAAGAATTCTACAGTTTAAAAGATTTTTCCTATATTTTTTAAGCATCTGGATGATGTAAAATTTTCACTTGGTAAGTATCCTCAGCAGTTCTACTATTTTGCAGGGTGTCTAGAATTGGTGAGATACTAGTTAATAATCAAGGTAAATCAGTGTAACAGCCTGATAGTCATATGTGAATTGCCTGGTTACGTGCTCATGGTAGAACAAAGCAAGTTCTTAATGCTGTTACATGGAAGGTAACAGGGCATAGATAGACAGGTTGCAAAAACAAAACTGTTCAGGGTAGTAACTTGAAAGAAAGCCAAGGGGCAATTTAAGAAGCTTCTTCAGTTGGACTGTCAGTGTGATGCTACAATATAGTGGTACCAAAATATTGTAACCAGTGCCTTAATATTTCCACTTAACAAAGAGGCATAAATAAGGGAGTGAGTTCAAAAAAGAAACCTGTGGAGTTTTTGAAGGTCTGGAAATGAAAAAAAAAAAAAAAAAAAAGAAAAAACTTTTATGTTGTGAGGCTTCAAGAGTTCAGTTGTATAGATTTATAGAACAGAATTTTGCACAATGACTTGATCATCATCTACAAATTCTTGTATTTTAAAAAGCCATCTCAAAGCAAGTAATTTGTCAGCCTTACAAAGAAAGGCACCTAAATGTTGAAGCTGAACTAGCTTCATACAAACCCAATTTTTCTCACAGGAAGGAAATATTAATATTGAAATAGATGAGTTGTCATATCTTCTGCCAAAGAAGGAGGGATAATCCAAAAGCTAATATTACCCTTGCCACTATTCAGTATCGTTAGTGGAGAGGCAAAGGTTATTCCCAGCCCTAAACTGATGGCTCTATCCATGGGCTAGTAACAGGTATGGGAGAATAGGCTCTCAGGCTGAAATTGGGCTTTGTGATTTGATTCATGAGTCCCCAGTACTTTCCAAAAGTCTGTCCTTAGCTAGCAGGAAAAAACTCTGCAGCCTTCTGTATGCAGTTGGTCAGAGCCTTGTTTTCACTCATCTCTTTGGTTTTGTGTTCCTATGCTCTATCCTTCCCCATGCAAGATGTGTCCTGCTTGTTAGACTAGAGAAACATATTTGGGGATCTAATTTCTGCTGAAGTGTGATCTGAACTTCACCCATTTCTCCATGTACTTCCAATCGGTGTAAGAACCAAGGGAATCTCAGGTTATTTAGGTCCCCTTGGACCTCTTATTTTTCACCCTCCCCAAAATTATTTGTCACGTTTGCACACTATGCTGCAAGAGCTGTTTCCCTAAATGGAAGGCAAGACTTGTAAAGATAGCCCCCAAATAATTGTCTCCACCTAAGAAAGATAGAAATTATACTGCATCAGCAGTGCAATGTGCCATGGGTAGGTCTGACCCTTGCTCTGGTAGTTTTTCACTCTCATACCTGTAATATGTTCTCAATGCAGAGTCACTTAGCTAAATTTATAGTGCTAACATGACAGTAGTGTTTAACTACAGAAAGGTGAGGGTAGTGATTCCCAACACAAGCTGATTGAAGGACTTATTTTACTGACATGTCTCCCTGAAAAGAATTTGTTTCTACAGTATTGCAACTTTTATTGGATGTTTGCATAATTGTAGAAGGCTTCAAGAATGTGTCTGCCTGTTTTAGAGACTGGTAACAACTTTCCAGAGATAAGCCAGATCGTGGTATTCTATGCTATCACAGACATAAGTTCTTCAAATTCCTCTTGAAACTGATCTGAAATGTCAGGAAGTTACTGTTTATCAAAGCTGTATGTTTGATTATCTTTGAATCTGGATTAATTTCAGGATTGTCATCCTGAGTCTAAAAGCCCTTAAATAATTAGCCAACAGTCCAGCTGAAAAATGTATTGCTCCCTGATATTTGGCCACCCATCTTCATTTCAGGGTTATAAAGCCTGGAGCTGAACTTGGAAGAAGCATGAAGATGCTGGTGTTTCATGCACCTTGCTGGAGAGTGGAATGAATTATTGGAAAAGTTCAGTGGGAGTCTCACAAAGTTTTGGGAGCATTTCAGGGTTTATCTCTCTTGGCAAGCTTTTTTTCTCTCTAGCTAAGCTCTAAATTAACTTTGGGTGAAATAAATTCCCTGTTTCTGGAGCCCTGTATAAAGATAGCAGTAGAAGACATTAAGGAGTGAAGGGTGTTTCCTTTTCTTGACAGCACTGATACTAGCATGGATTAAATGTTCACAGTCAGTGGGCAAACAGTTTGTCTCAAAATTCGTACTTGCTGCAGTGAGTGTCTGACTTGAACTAGGTTATTGCAGAGTTTCATTTTACACTAATGCTGTGTTTTTCTCAGTTGTTTTCATTCGTGTTACTACTCAAAATTGGGTTGTGTTGTCTTAGTTTAAAATTCACGAGTTGCACAGCTGACATTCAGAAAAGTAACTCTCCTTTTCTACTGTGCTGTTGCAAGAGTGATCTTTGTTTCTGATTTCCATGGCATACAACAGCATGTGTGTACATATATATGTGTGTATTTGGTGATTATCTGGAAAGCCTTGGGCCCCTGCAGCACTTTGAGCAGCACAACCCCTAAGGGAGCATCTGTTCAGCACATTATCTCTCTTACCATTTTGCCTGTATTTAGGGGGCTTGCAAAGAGGACACAACTACTCACTTCTGCTAACTCTTTCGAATGCATTCACTGTTATTCTTGTAAATTAATTGTCAAAGTAGTCTAAATTGTAGTTATCTCAGGCCTGCACAGAGTCACAAATAATCCCATCCAAATTCTAAAATGTTTTTCTAATTTGCTCTTTTTCTGTTTGTATTAATTATAACTGTGTCCACTGGGTCTTAATATGAATGTTAATGGAGAAATTGAATAATCAGTGTACATATGTAAAATGCTAGATGTTAAATATCTATATATTTATATATAAAATGCACAGTCACACTGCCTTAAATCTAGTATTGTCATACAGGCTATATAAATGATGTCCTATTTATAGCAGGGTAATAGAATATGATATTTTTCCAGTCTTGTCTAGGAATAATGTTTCAGGCATGATCTGGAAGCCATCTTGTCATGCAGCTGATTCTTCAAGAAGTCACAGTAAAATAATCAGTAAAACTGGGAGTTTTAATGTCATTGTTTAAAATGGTGACATTCTTTAACTAGTTAGGTTCTGAAAAAACTCTAGTAAACAAGGTGGATGAAAGAGTATCTGAAAATGGCTGTAAATGCTGTAAATCTGTACAGCATCTCTTATTCTTCTTTTCACTTCTGTGGATTTTTTTCTCTTTTCCAGTCTTTAAGCAGTTGAAATTTTTCACTTACCATAAAGCTTGCTTTGGGGGGCAGGTCCTGCTTGTGCTTGCCAAGCAGAGCTCACTGTTGCTCTGTGGCAATGCTGCCTTACTTGCCGTTGGCCACTGCTTCCTGTGGTTTGGAGACCCTGAGTTTCCTCACATCCTTTCCATTTCCCCATCCTTCTCACATGCCCACTGGTTGTCATTTTTTATCTCTAAGTATGGCAGGTGTGTGTGGAGGAAATTTACTATTGTACTATTCAGGTAGCTGTTCCTTTCCTTTTTTGCTTTTTCTCTTTCTTTCTGTGACACTGTAAGAGAAGCTCCAGTCTGCTTCTGAATCCACATTTATGAACTAGCATAGAGAAACTTTTCCTCAGCTAGGAAATGCTTTGCTTACTGCAAATGAGAGAAGGAAAAGAGGAGGAGAGAGGCTTGCAGAGAAAGGGAGTAAGGTGGTACACAAATGCTTATATTATAACTGATGTGTCCTACTGTATTGCAGTGTCAGGTGCAATAAGAGGTCCTCATTAATACTGTTCAAATATAAGTAATAAGTTCAAATAATAAGTACTTATAAGAAAAGTACTGAAGTTCAATATTGTACAATTAAATGGACAAATGTACATCCCAAAAATGTGGGTGTTTTGTTTCTGTAACTGGAGGTTTTAAAGATAATTTACACATCCTGCTTTATGATGCTGTGGCAGTGTCACAGACTGTATACTGCTGACTCCTGTAGCAAAAGGTTAAACTCAGGTTCGGGCTGTGCATCAGTCAGACATTTAGGTTGTTTGGGATGTGTTCTGGTGTTTCTAGAGCTCTGGGCCTTAGGTGGAGTGCCTTCATTTTCATATTGATTGCTCTTGCACTTGAGATGGTGATCCTCTCTAAGAAGTACTTTCAAGTTCCATACATGGTGATTTTTGGCACTATATCTGTAACACTTTTTTTTTTTTTTTTTTACAGAAGCTGAAATGCTGTTATAATCTCACACATATGTGCTAACAAAATTTATTTTATGTAGAATACTGAACACTCAGAAGTCGTTTTAAATAGAAAATTGTCTCTGAAATCTGTAACCCTCATATGCATAGTATGCTCACAGGATTCATTTTCAACATAGAAGGCAAGAGGAAAACCATCTGCCATGTTTATTCAGGATTAATACTACCTCATATGGAGTAAAATTCCCTCAGAGCCTCAAGTCTTTCTCTTACCAATGTATCCAGAGCATAGGCTAAATGTCCCAGGTTGCAGTGGAATAATATCAAGCATGATTTTGTGATTGCAATTGTTACCATTGTGCAGATTCTGCTGAGTTCCTTCTATTCCATCTTGATCTTTGGAAGATGTCCAGCAGCTGGACACTTTGCCACTTGGGCAAAGCCACGTGTGCTGGCAGCTCTGAGGCCATCTGCAAGGAGCCCTGTCAGCTAGCTGGGTGCTTGTGCTGTGCCTCTTCACTCTACCCTGCCAGAAAATGCCTGTTTCCTGGGCTTGCACTGCTTCTCTGCTGGAGAAGGATCGACTTTCGAGCCCCCATGGAAATAGGGCTGCGACAGCCATCGTGTAGTGGGAACATTTAGCATGAAGTGAAATTATTATAAATGGACATTTGCATGTGAATTGTTGTGCCTGTGAAATGCTGTGATTTTAATCAGCTTTCTGTTTGAATAGGAGATGTGCACGTTATAGATCAAACAGTAAAGGACTAATAATATCTTAGAATCAGATTACAGCTTTAGCTGTATATTTTGTTTGTTGTTAGCAGGCAAGAATATGACTTCATATGCTTATCTTCTTTCAGCTGAAGGACAATGCATTTTAAATACTTGGTCAAATCTCTTCTCAATATTCTTCTTTTAAAACCAACATTCCAGCAGAGAAAGCAACTCTGTAAAAGCTCTGTTCTTTTCTTCATGTTTATCTGTTAGTATTTGATAATTTGAGGAATCATCTTGGCTGAAAGCCTACTTCTTTTTCTGTGAGTGTAATTAAATGTTAAGTTATCTACCACAAGTTGAAACCATAAATATAGTGCATGATATGATGAACATCTAATACTCTTATTTAGCTCCTCAAAGGTCAGGTGTAGCCTGGCAACTAAGTCCTATTTGCACAATTCTATGACCCAGTGTTTGCTACAGGGTAGAAATTAATGTGAACCTTAAGTGATCTCTTTGCTTTCTTTCAGACTGTGACCATGACTGATTATTTGCTGACCTTTTCCTCTTATACACACTTCTGAGAAATGATGCTTGACTGAAGAGAGATTTTTTTGGATGCTAAGGCTGTCGTAGTCCAGACTCTGCTTCTAACAGCATTAAACTGGAAAAAATAGGTTAATTGAAGCAGGGAACATCAGATGTTCACTTCCTATGGATTAAGACAACCAGGATAGTCCAGAAAATGAAACAAATACTTTTTTGAGCAACAGTTGGAGGATTTGAACTGCTGTATATTTTCCTCATTCCTTATTTTTGATACCCTTTTTCTCTCCCTTTGTTGTTTAGCTTTTCTATTTGAAATGCAGAGCAAAAGGAGTTGAGACTTCATGGCACAGATAACTTCTGAGGTCTGTGACTGTTCTGCTATGTACAGGGTGTTAGACCAGGGTAATAAGTGCTTACAGGGAATAAAAGAACAAGATTGGTTTGCTAAATTGGTGTGTACTTTTTAAGTCTCCTCAGCAAGTAGGTACCCAGGAATATTCAACTTTATTGGTAACAACTTCATTTCTTTAAATATCTGACACCTGTAAAATGCACTCAAATTAATCAAGCATTGCCTTTATAACCTAATTTTTACAAATATTTTAAAGGGTGACACTTAACATTTTCTAACATGGCACAGTCACTAAAAGAAACAATTCGTATATCCCTCTCCTGGATGCTTACTCTTGTCTTTTTGTCCTTTGTGGCAATATGAGTACAGATAAATAAACAAATAAATAAAAGGTTAACCTAGGTTTGTGCCATAGTTTGCTGTGCAACATCACAAAATGAGTGGTAGTGGAACAAGGGGGGAGGCTCCATGGGCCACAGGCAAGAAGGATGAGGTTTGGTTGATTAAACTGTGCTGGTTTAAAATGTTAGTAAAGCTCAAACTTTCCCTTCATGCCTTTGCAGTTCTTCCAACATAGATGGCTTAGAGACCTCTCCTCCCTTGAGGTACCAATCTGTTCTGGTGTGTGTGGCATGGTGGGAAGGGCCATGAATCCCTGTGATTACTGATACAGAAGTTACTTTACAGGAACTCATTGCAGCATTAGTTTTCCTTTCCCATAGTACAGATTTTCTGAGTCAGCCTGCACAAGGTAACACACTGAGAACACTTTTTCTAAAAACCTTTTCTTGCTTCTGCTGTTGATAAGCCCAAATATTTCCTCAGCTGAAAAGGCAGCTCTAATGCAGTCATAATAACTGCTGGCTTACTGCACATAAAATATAACAGGGTTTGCTGCTGTATTATTTTTTAGAAGCTAATGATAATTTCCCCTGTGAGAATTTTTAAAATTGTTTTTTGGACCAGACTAATTTTGTAACTTCCAGTCTGTATTACTGTAGAACAGGGTACCATCCAAACAGAAATCAAACATCAGTTACCTTCAGCACTTACTTACCAAACTTAAGTCAAAATATTTAGTAATAGAAGCTGCAGACACTACAACTGGATAATTTGCTGGAGGCAAGGGGTAAGATGTTCTGACTTAGCCTTTGACTGTAATGGACAAACCAAATGGTTATTATACTCACCTTTAAAATCATAAGAAAGTACTGAACTACACCAAACCTACCAGAGAAATCTGAAGCCTTATAAACCCTTCCCAGCCTGAAAATGTAGCCAAGTTAAGATTCCTGGTCTTTGTTTTTCATAATTTGTGCACTTTCATGATTCAGTTCTGAATGTAACACAGTGGTTACTTTTTTGTAGAAATCTCTTCTGAAGGATCTTGTGTAAACCTTTGACAGGATAAATAGAAATAGAAATAGAAATATGCTAAATAAACACTAAAATGGCACTTAAGCATCTCATTCTCAACAACTTTTTGACACGACTAGAATTTTCAGTTTCTGTTTTACCACTGCATATTCCTTTACTTTACCTACTCAGGATTTTCAGTTTTCAAAACAAGTATTTGCCTTTTTTTGATCTTCAGTTCTGAATGCATTTTCAAGAATGTGTTCTAGAGTAGATCCTATAAAAGGCAATTTGAAAGCTCCTCAGGATTAAACTGTTCTTAGATTCCGGTGTACTCTCACTGGATCAGAGGTTTGTGTCCCTGGCAGATCTTCCCCATCTGAAAGAGCATGACCACTACACAAATTTGAGTGTCCCAGCAGAAATTTCTCCTATTGGAAATGTTCCACTTGGCATGAATATTTATTGGGCTGGAGAAGGTAAGATTGTATGGTGCAGCAATTGTATCACTCAGTGAGAATATGGGACACTCACTTTCAAGTCACTTCTAATGAATATTTAATTATTTATATGTGTTAGAGTTTTTTTAGCAGGAAAAGTTCAGAGCTGTTTTCATAATAACCTGTAGCCTGGAGCTTAGATCACTTACTGAAGATGTTGAAATTTTATTTAAAGCTTCCTTCAAATTTCAGTGTATAGCTCCTCAAAAGTTAATTCCTGCACTTATTCTCAGTCCTCACACCTGGTTCAAATATATTTATTTGCTCAGATTTAAGCATTTTCTGTTATTTTGAAAAGCATTTGCTGAATTTACTTTGGTTTAGTTGGGCTTTTAGGAATGGACTAAATATTTTTATGCTGGTTCAATCAAAGCTGAAAAAACAAATGGAGTTGGAAAAGAAGAGGAAGATAGGAAAACTTCTTGGACCTGTTTTTTGTGTGTTTTTTAATTAACTGGGAAAAACAGGATGAAATCCAGAGATGGTACAGGTTTGAAAGACATTAAATATTTTGGTCTTGAATTATGAAGACCAGGGTGTAGAGAAATTTTTTAAATGTAACTGAGCAATTTAGACACACAATTCCCTTTGGTTATAACCTAATTCTCACCACCTAACCTCTTTTGGAATCCAGTAGAATTTTCAAAAGCTTATTTCCACGTGTTAAAAGAGCTCATGATCCCTAGAATACTCAAGATCAGAAATAGTCCATTTTCTATCTACCTTTAATGTTCATTTGGTTTAAATGATCAGTTTGTTCTGAATGCAGGGTATGATTTCTGAGTCCAATGTATTTAAGATTGGATCCTTCCATTCATAATTTCAACTTCCAGCCCAATGCAATATAATTCCACGAGGAGCAAGACAGAATCCAGCAGACTATTTGCATCCTTCCACATTTCTAACACAATAAACACACTTTATATATATATATGTATATACATATATAAAATTTCTCCTCTTCCCTTCCAAAGACATACAGATGAACCATTTACTTTTTTCAGCCATAAAATTACAAAAGGTTGTAATGAACTTCACACAAAAACTATATTTGGAACAGCCAACCTTGTGATTGTTGTACCAATTTTACAGTGTACCCTACTTTCAGGAAAGTGATTAAAGCATTTGTTGTTTAATTGTTTTTTAAAAATTAAAGAAATCAAGTTCTATCTTCAGGTATTAAAATCACTTTTCCTTAGGTATCCACAGTTGAAACATTATTTACTCTCCCTTTGAATTGCCACTCTGCTTCTTCACTTTGCCAAATTAAATGCTGTATTTTTAACAGCAAAATGCATGTCAGAAGATTTGTTAATTTTAATTTACTAATTCATTTTGCCTCATTTATGGTAGAATTCAATAAGAAAATTAGCTGGTTCATAGAAAATGTTTCAATTTGTCTTCTTTCTGAACATTTGAGAAAGGAAGATCAGATCCTTGGGGGTTAAAAGATTTCATTGGGATAACTGGAACAAAACAAGAAAAGTACCTGGGGTTTTATTTAAATGGAGAATTTACAGACCATCTTTGTCATACATGTATTTAAATATCTTACTTTTACTAGTCAGCAGTTACATAGAGAGGGAAATTAGTCACACTATCACACGTTTGATTTTTGAGTAGGAAATAGCATTATTGCTCCTTGAGGAAAGAAACCCCAAACTGATAGTGGTGGCCAAAAAACCCGCTGTGATTTGGAGTGTTTATCAATCTTCAAATTGTAAGTTTGTCATTTGTGAAACAACAGGACTAAAAACCCAAAACATACTGTTTGGGTAGTGCCTTTCCCCAGACAGCTCCCTAGGCTGGCATCTGGAGTTTGGTTGGTTGTTGTTTTGTTATTTTTTGGTTTGTGTGTGTAATTTTTGTTTGTTTGTGGGTTGGGGTTTTTGGGTTTTGGTTTGTTTGTTTTTCTCTCACACTGTTTTCTTCTTGTAAGGTTAAGCAGCACCTGTTCAACTTGCCAAGTTAATGAACTATTAATGAGCTGATGTGAGAAGTGCTGTGGGTATAATATAAACCATCCTAGCCCTAGACAGTGCTTGCTATTAAATTGTATCTTCCACTTTGCAGAGATTGTGCTGCTGAGCTCAGGTTTGCTGAACTTCCTATTCACCTCCAAACTTCCAAAGGAATGATTTCAGCCTGCCTCCTCCCTGTGCTGTTTCACTGGTGCAAGGAGGGGCAGTGCAGTAACTCTACACCTGTCCCAGCACACGCCTCTCAACCTGCCCAACTTCCCCGGCGGGTGAGTGGGGCATGAGAACATCCGAGATTGCTCGGGCTGTGACCACTGGGACACCTCTGGGCGTTGGGGCTGGCTTTGTGCTGGGCTGGCTTTAGTGCTTGGGGCTCCATCATGGCCCTTGATGACAGCAGCTTGTACTCCAGGACTAAGACTAAACCTAACCCCCATCAGACTCGCTATAAATCTACGAGACGGAGAAGCCTGCCGCCAGACATCCTGCTAGAAAACGATTTGAAAGGAAAGTTGCAGAAAAATATTAGGAATATAGACCCTATACACCCAAGGCGCACTAAGAAAAGACCTTCCATATTTTCAGGTAGGAAATGCTATTTCAATAGTATGTTAGTGCAGTATCTTTTAACCTTCTTGGTAGCAGAACAATTCAGCAGATGATTACAGTCAGAACTTAGTTTGTTTTAAAACATAGGACAGATTTCATGGATAGATTTAATCAAGTGCCATTTATGTTAAATTATGTCAGTCATTAGAGTTAAAATGATGGAACCAAAAAGAGACTTGATGCTTTTGATTTCATTTTGCTTGCTTGAGGATTGGTTTGTTTTTTGGTTTTTTTTTTGAAAGCCAGTTGTTTACTCCAGAGATTTAAACTGCATTTTGCTTAACTCCACTTACATGTACTACAGACAAGAGTAGCAGTGTAAGAATCTCCCTTGCTGTTGTAATGCTGTATCTCATTGCTTCTCTGGAAGAGAGTGGTTTGGGAGTCCTTCAGTCTAGCAGATCTTTTTTTTGTGTGTGTAGCCAGAAATTAGCACCACTAAATAATCAAATGCATGCTTTAGATTCCTGGTTTGAACTGAAGCCTGTAATGTCAGGAGTTAATAATTTAGTTTAACTCTCTAGCTGTTAAGAAGTAGGAACAAGGTGTGAGTGGATTTCAGTCAACCTAATGGCAAGTCTGGAATATTTTGTTGCATTGTGCTTTTCAATAATTTTAAATGTGGCCTAAAAATAGGCAACAGATTACTAGGAGGACAAAGGATTTGTTGGAAAACATTCAGGCCATCTTTACGAGAAGGACTTAAAAGGTTCTGGGGGAAAATTCAATACCAGCTCATCCCTGCTGAAACTGAAAATGTGTTCTGTGAGGTGATCAGAGGAAATGAAATCCTTTGTAGAAACAAAACTGCTTTAAATTAAAGTATCTCCCTTTCTAGATGAAAAATCAAGATTTTCACATTTCTGGGGGAATTAGTACAATCATACAGATCTTAGAAGATTTGTGAAGTACATCAAATAATTTAAATATTAATTTTATATTCCTTAGGGACAGCTAAGCTTACACAGGCACCTTTTGAGGAGCTGAAACACTGGTGAAGGAATGGGAGTACAGTGTTAAAAGACAACACAGGGCAGCAGCAGCATTGTTTGTGGGATTTAGATCCTCTATTGAACCTTTGTTAAGGTAGTTGAAATATTTCAACACCTCAGGAAATAAACCTTTTCCCTCCTTCCTATTCTACTTCTCTGGCTTAAAAAAATGCAAAAAAGCCTTAGCAAATCTTAAGCCAGATGACTCTGACATGCCCAAGGCTCCTGGGCTTCCCAATGGCTGAACTGGCTCTTCCTAAGGTGATATGGTCTGTTGGTGCCTCTCAAATCACATTATTTTGGACAGGATAGGCCCTCTGTATCTTACCTGACTTTGTATCTTATATTCATCTCAGTTGCTACTTTTTTATGTTTTATGTACCTTTTCGGCTTCTTAATTACTCCGTGTTTGTGGGGTTTCTTCTCCTGTAACTTTTCAGGTTTTTTCCTGTACATCGATATTTTTGTTAGGAAACAAAGATATTAAATATGTTTTTGGCTTTGTGTATGGTCTTCAAAACCCATACTCTGTCGTACTTACCCAGATTTCACCTTTATTCTGTGATTTATTTTTTTTTAAATGCAGTTCTTTCTTTCTGCTCTTTTTCCACCCTCCCAAATGACCACATTAGCAGTAGTACTCCATTCTCTGTGCTGTGTCAGACGTGAGCACTTTAGTGCCGTTTGTGTGTCTGGAACACTGCCATTATGCTTATGAATTCCACTGCAGATGTGTTACTGTACACTCAAGGACACTTAACTCAAAGGTAATGCAAATTGATTCCTATAAGGGACTGATGGAGCATGATGGAAAGATGGGTGTAGCCTTTCATTTGGTAGGTCAGCAGTATGCACAGGGGAAGCTTTACTTGATTGCTTTTGAAAACAGGTTAACAAAGTACACTTGAAGTCCTCCAGACCATTGTCTTTCATGCAGTAAATGTAGGTTAGAGTGGATAAGAGCTGTTTCATAGAATCAGGAATGGTCTGGGTTGGAAGGGGCTTCTAAAATCCATGTAGTACAGCCACCCTACTATGAGCAAGGACATGTTCCACTGTTATCAGGTTGCTCGAGGCCCTGTCCAACCTTAAACAGACAGATAGATAGATAGATTTAAATATAAATAAATAGACAGGCTCTGCAATCTTTTGCATGAATGAAGAAATGATAATGATGATGATGATGAATTAAGAATGTAGTAATTCCTACTTCCTTGTTTCAGCCTAGTCATCTATTAAAATAAGTGTTTTAAATCTCTATTATATTGATTCTTCCACATTCTTCTAATCTTTGTATGTCTGCTAAATCTTTTATAACAGTGTTAGATGGTCTTGCATTTAGGACATTGTTGCAATTTAGGCTGAAGTCATGGACTTGTTTTCTTCTCTTTTATTCTATTTTACAAAGCTTTACTAATACAATAATGAACAGTGACACACCAAGGCATTGAGCTGCAAGGAAATGCATCAGTCCATCCATTGGGACTCTTGTTGCAGTCTTGGTGCAAACTCAGGGAGGGGCTTCTTTTACAATTTTTTTCTTAACTGTAATAGCTAGAAGCTCATTCTTTAAAAATAAAAGCTGAAACCTGAGAAGGTGACTTGTCTGTCCTGCCATCATGAAGTCAGTCATTCATGTACACCTAGGCAGGGCTATCCAACCAATGGTATCATTGGATTATTGTGTTCATCCCTGTATGGCAAGGGGAAGACAGAAACTGTGTGCTGAGAAACCATGGCATGGCCCAAGGGATACACTGCACAGAGACACCTTTCTCTTCTTTTACAAAGCACTTTATTTCTTCTTTTTCTTGAAATTTGAAATGTTTAGAGCTACTGTATACTTCAGGAGTTGGTGAATATCAACTGCTGTTTATATATAAATTTTGATTTTTACTGTTACACGGTTATGTTGTTTGTTTTTTTAAAAAAGACACAGGCACAAGGGATCAGTCAATATTATAGGGCCATTTATTGCTAATAGAGAGGTTCATCACCTTAATTAGTGGAGTTTAAACTGATCTGCTGATATGCTCTCAGTTCAGCATATCTCAGTTCTCAGTGTCTCAGTGTCTTTTCTTAACCTGGAGATAAACCCCTCCCTTGTTAAAGAGAGAAGAAAGAATTGTATAAAGACAGAGTGGGCAATAAAGGGACCTTATGAGGCCATGTCTTGACAGAGCTACCTAATAAAAGTAAATTGAACTAATTGAAGCAGCATAAAAATTAAAATGGATTAGCTAAATATCATTAAATATATATGCTGACTTATATTCAAAAGCACAATAGCCTGAAGAAAATTAATGTGTATTTTTTAATTTTAATCTAGGGGAGTGAAGGGTGGGTTTTTACTCTTGTTTCTTTTTGGAAGAAGGTTGCTGATGTTATTTGAGTTTTCTCTTTTTGCATGGAAAAGGCACGAGATTTTGGCTGGGAATGTTAATTTTCTATAGAAAATAGAATAAAACAGAAATTGCAAAGGTCAAAGTGCTAAAAAAATTGTAATGGTCAAATTCTACTTGGAAGCCATTTGTATTGTGAGCTAGGGATGTTTGCTTAACTAAGTACCATTGAAAATCCAATTATAATCCTGTTATTAGTATCATGTAGGCTTTTTTCCTTCTCCTTTATCCCTTGCTTATGTAGGTAGTCCATATTATTGTTGAATGATGCTTGTTCACTTATGTGTTGGTTTTGAAGAACGGAAGGTGAGAAAAACACTTGGGATTTTCTGCCTCTCCCAGGACCAGGCACACCTCCATTTCATGGCTGTATGCCTGTGCCTCAGGTGTTGTCTTCCCAGCCAAAATAAGCCCTGTGTATTCTGTGGGACACACATGCTCACTACTTTGGTAAAAGCAATGTGGTGCTGCTGTGAGTTAATGTAATGAAGGTCACTGCTTAACAGTACTTTACAGAGCTACTCAAAGTAAGAAAACTAGGTTGCTAGTCTCTGATTTGACAACTGAATAGCCAGTATTTTTTAACAAATTCACTACCTTTTTTTTTTTTTTTCAGTGAAAATATTGTCGCAGTTAGAAGTCTTGAGGTACTCTCTCAAAGCATTTCTGGAGTTCAAACCAGCATACAGTCTAGCAAAGTCACTTTCTAAAATAAGTAAGTTGATTTGACGCCATATTTGCGTGTAAATTGTAATAAAGAAAAATAATGAAAGAAAGAAAGGGTTTTATATGAGAAATTCAAGTTGTTCAACAGTGACATGAATAAATTATTTAATTTTCCATGAGTCGTGCAGCTAAGACAGCCAGTATGTATGACTTACTTTTTACTTTTGACTGGCTGTGTTAATTGGGAAAGACTTGCCAAAATCTAATTACTTTTAATAAGGATGCTTAAAGTCATGGGTCCAGTATGTGTCTTGATTCAAATGAGTAATAATGATCTGTCTTCAGTATTTTAATTTGGTGAATATTTGAATATCCTACCTCCTCTGTGAATAAATTGTACTGCATTGCTCTAATGTATGCTTGTGATCTGCATATGATAATTGCTGTTGACTTATGGTACCCCTACTGACATTTGGGAGATTGGCCTGTGTTGGTGCTGCATTTTACAATTATCAAGGGAAGGGAAGGCAAGTCTGACTTGTCCCAAAGTTTTTCTCCTCCATGCCTTACTTGAAAACATTGGCTTGGTTTCCCACTGTTACCAAGACCTTCTGTTGACTGAAAATGAAGGAGGAGGGAGGGGTAGCATTTTTTATTTACTCTTTGTATTGTAAGCTGGCCTTAGTTCTGCTGTACTGTTTTTCATTGAGCCTTATGCTGAGATATGCCATTGGTGCATTGCTGATTGTGTCCCCACCCATTGATTTGGGTGAGTGGCCACTGCTTCATCAACAGAAATTTTATTACTGATATTATCTTGCTTTGATCTGGCCCTCTGCATTTTTGTGGTCTCATACATATTTATATATACATTACTAAATATTCAGCATTTTAGTTCATGCATAATTCTATTGAAGTGAAATTTTTTTAGAAAGAATGGGTTGATGATTCAGAGAAAACCTCTAGATTTCTCATGAAGTCTGATGTAATAGGTGTATGTTGTCAGACTTGTTTTCTTCTTGGGTTCACTGACATTTTATGGAGTGGGGAGAGTGATTTCCAAATCATCTTGTAAGCAAGTGATGAAAATTCTGCCTCATCTTTAAGTTATATTTAGGACTTAAATGAGGTTCTCTATGTCCATTGGAAAGTAACTTGAACATGGAAATGAGAGAGAAGGTAGGAAGGAAGGTGAGGTTAAGATAAGAAAGGCTTCTTCTGCTATTATGGCTTGGATTTTTGTGTTTTGATTTATTGTTTGTTTGTTTTAAAAGCTGTTTACTTGTCTCCTAGATTTAAATTGCTACCATCAGTTGTTATAGATGTTAAGACTCTTCTTAAAAGCGAAGTGTTCAAGTGAATGAATCCCATTGTATTTCACAGTAATATACCTCAAATCTTAAATGTCTAAGAATTTATAGACTTCATTTGTGCTGAGAGAGCTGGTGAAACCTTTCTGTTTCAAGGAAAAAAATGTCTGTAGTTATGCAATGTACATTGTGTGTGACACAATCCTGTGGCTCCTCTTACAAGGAACTGTTGTGTAGTGGGCTTTTTATTTATTTTGTTGGTTTAGAACTGCCTGAGGGTATTGATGTGACTTTCTGTGGGGTTTTGCTGTGTCTTTGGAGTTACTGTTTCATGTTGGCTATAATATCAACATGCTTTAGTTGCAGAATGTGTTAGAGATTATCTATGCAGTTATCTGCATGCTCAATTTGTTGTGAATTATCTGCTATCAGAGTAAACCTTTTCTGGGGTAATTTATGCTGCAAACAATAATTTTTAAGTCTAATCTTAAGTCTGTGTTTTGGTAAGGAGAGGGACAGTTCACAAGTGCCATCTTTCTAACTGTAATCTCATTTGTCCTGTATTTCCTGCTTTGTTTAGGATTTTTGAAGTAGGCAGTCTCTTGCTGGCCTGTCCTCTCCTGTTCTTCTTATGCAAATCAGAAAAATATCTCTCTAGCAAAGTTGCTCCATTTCTTCTGCATTTTGCCTGGATAACTCTCCTAGCAATTCTCAGACCCAGTTCAGAAGTTGGCAAGAGGTGAGGAGTCAAGAGAGAACTGGATTTGCCATCAGGATTTAGATGATGCTTTTCTGTACACTTGTAGGCTGCTTCATGGCACCTGGCCTCATGGCAGGAGAAAGCCCCAGGGGTTAATGTAGGCCTGGCTTTCATGGCCCTACATAGTTGAATCACCAGTCTGTCCAGCAAGACATGACTTTCATTACCACAGAGGTCGTTAAAACTCAGCACCAGTTAGTTCAGTGTGTCACAATAAAGTACTTCTGATCAGACTTGTTTAGATTTATCATGGGCAGTTACTGACTCCTCTATAGAGAATCATTCAAGTATTAAATTTATACTAGTTGCTGAGGCTCTGTTCTGAAGCAAAAACCTAATCTGCAGCAGAGGTTTTACTATTACACAGAGATGCCAGGGTGAAAGAAGGATGACAAGAAAAGCAGAATACCAGAGACTAAATTAAGCTCACAAGATGGAACTTCAGGGTCTGAAATGTAATTTTCTGCCCAGTGAACTGAGAATAAACAAAACATATGTGTTCAAGTCCAATTTTAAATCTGTTCTGGAAGCAGAAAATCAGCAGTTCTCCCTTCAGAAGCTAGTAATAATGTAATTTAAGTTTAGATTTGTCATACTAAATGTTGTTGCACTCTTAAGTAAGAGTAGTGTCACAATTTGTCCTTTATCTGGTTTCAGGGTTAAGAATACTTCTGCATAATCTATTGTTCTATTTCTATTCTTCCCACTTGAAAGCCCATCCTGAAAGAGGTCTCAGTGACTGTAAACTTCCCTCATCAGCAAGGACAATGAAGGTGATGGAGATGGAAAAGGCCCAGGTGGTCCATGCTGCCTTTGCCTCAGTCTTTACCTTCAGGAGATCTTCAGGAATCCCAGGGGTAGAGACCAGTGGGAATGCCTGAACTGAGGCTTTGCCCTTGGTACAGGGATAACAGGTTAGGGAGCACTTGAAACAAGCTGGACATCCATGTGACCTGAGAGGAAGCAACCCAGTGCTGAGGAAATCATGATCTGACCAGTCCTGAGAGTTTTTGAAAGCTCATGGCTACTGGGGGAGGTTCCTGAGGGCTGAAAGAGACCAATGTGACTCCTTTCTCCAGGAAGGGCAAGAAAGAGGATCTGGGAGCTGCTGGCTGATAATCCTCACCATAATCCATGGGAATGTGATGGGGCAAATAATCCTGTAATTTATTTCCAAACATAATTAAAGATGACTGGCAGCAGCCAGCATGTTGGTCTGAAGGGGAAATGATGCTTTATGATAGCCTTTAAAACAATAGACAGACAGCTTGGTGGGTGATGGAAGGTCAAAGGACACTGTTCCAACTTCAGACAGACTTTCCTCAGTATCTCCCTGGACATCATCATAGGCAATGATGAAACTCGATGAATGAGCAGTGGGGTGAGTGGAAGGCTGAGCTGCAGGCTGAATGGGTGGTGACTGGCAGCACAAAGGCTCACAGGAGGTCAGTCACTAACTGTGCAGCCCAGGAGCTGGTACCAGAGCCAGTACTGTTTAACAGGAATCTCATGAAGCTCAATGAAAGGATAAGTCAAGTTAATACAATTTTAACACAGTTTTGTTCAATATTTCCCCTACTACTTCTACAAGTACTTCATTTCACTCTATTACTGAAAATCTTACCAGTTCTCTTACTCTGCTTTCCCAGATTATTATAACTGTTTAGGCATTTCCTTAAAATTCTGTTCATTGACAACTTTTCTCACTAAATATTTCCAGAAAATGGAATCTGGTTTTTTTTTTTTTCTCTTCATGGAAGATAAATGGTAAAACTCTCAAGCAATCCTGTAGGCCTACTTCATTGTGTATTCCCCATAAGAGAGGCCCATTGTTGCAGGAGTTGCAGACACTTTGCTTTCCAAAGCTCCTTTGCTTTCCTCCACTCCTGATAATTGCAGAGGGAATTGTGGAAGGAACTTCCATGAGCATTAGCATTGCTCCTTTCTCACAGTAGAGATCCAGAAGGAGCAGATGCAGTAGCTTTAACAGAGTTATCATCCTATAAAGACTGGTTATCACTGTCCATTCTGGCTTTTTAAATCTTTAAGCTCATTTTCTGACCGTGCTTCTTGCAATTAGAGTAAAATGTATCTGTTCCTGACAGCCAAAGTTTAATAAGGGCTGAGCCAGAAAAGCAGCTTGGAAGAATGCTCTTACTATAAAAAGCAGTGCCTCTTATAGGTAAAAGTGCTTCTTATAGGTAAAAGTGCCTCTTACAGGTGTTTGTGAATGCATATGAGCAGTTGGGAAAGCTATTTAACTACATAATACCTATGAAAAGCATGTCTCTGGTTTTTTTTAAACAGGTTGGTTGTTTATTGTTTTGGGTTTTTTTCAATTTAGAAGCATCATTTTCCTTTGCTTCTTTCCCCCATGTGAACACCCATCAGCCTCCATTGCATTGACCTGTGGGGGCAGCTGAAGGTAATGAAGGTAACACTGGAGCCCCAAGACACACCTGCTGCTCAAATCAAACTTCTGCTCCTAACTAGTGCTGGCACAAGGAGACCTGATGGAAATTTTGGAGGAAAGGGAGGGGATGGAAGAATTTCACAGCTCTTTCAACAGTAGCACAATCTCAGGTTAGGTGAGCTTGCTTAATCAAACAAGAAAACACACTCTGGGTGAAGTCTGTCAGATTATCAGATGGGGGGGAAGTATCCTTTGTTCTTGGAGAAGTTTCCATTTTATAAAGGGTTCTGTCTGTGCTGATGCTGCATTTTTAGTTCACTGAATTAGTCAGTAGCTGGTGATGACCTGCCTTGATCTGTGGAAGAGTTCAGGCAAGGTTTGTGCCTTGGAGCCCAGTGTGAGTCGGGAGGATACGGTGTCACTGAGCACTGGTACCCGACTGAGCAGCAGCTCAGGTTCCACACCCACCACTGCCTGCAGCTGCACTGAAAGATTTCAAAGCAGGTGGATCCCAGTCGTTATTTTTTTTATGATCACCATTCTGATTTGAATTAGGTCACTATAAAAGTTAACTGGATTTTTTTCCAGATCTATGCACCGTATTCAAATAAAAGAATTCTGTTCTCAGTTATATATCCTATATTTTAGATCTCACTTCACAGCTGAGATGCCAAACCAGAGATGAAAAAGAAAGAACTATTTTTGTCTTTTGATCTGGCAAAAAAAAAAAAAAAAAAAAAAGGTTGGAAAGAATAAGATCTGCTAATTTTAATAAGTTTTTTAAAAAAATGAGTTTAGATTTTTAAAGCTTTTAATGATGCAGTGGACAAACAAGTACATGGGAGTTTGATACTTAACCAGATTAGACACTTAATAATATGCAAAGCAACTGTTAGATGTTTCAGAACCTAAATGCCTTTGAAAATCTAGGCTGTGGTGACTCAAAATCAATAATCATTTTAAGTGTATTTAAAGCATCTAGAATTACTACTGCCTTTTCTAGGAAACCATTCAATTTAAAATGTGGCATCCTTTTGTGCTTTCTTCCTTGTGTACTGAGCCTAAAGTACTTTCTTTTTTCTTCTAGTTAATCAAAAGCAGATTGTATATTTTGTTCTGTACATTTTTTTGCTAAATGGCAGTTTCCATTCAAATGTAGCGTACAAGAAACCTTGAGTAACATAACCCTCTTAAATAGGAAGATATTTACCTTTTTCCAACATAAGCAGGCAGCTGTATTAGACCTCATCTCTCTGGGAGACCCAAGACATTTTTTGGTTTAACAGGAAGGGATGGACTCTGGAGGATAGAAAAGGCCCAGTTACAAAGGCTGCATGTATATTTAACTTGTCCTCAGTGAGGACACTTGTTCTTCTGTAGAACAGCAGCAAGTTGGAGAATGCTGGAGCTCTTCTACTGCCTGTGCCCAGATCAAAGCATTGCTGTTGCAAAACCTTCACCACAGCAAGGGACAGCCCTAAAACAGGTGCTCATCAGTTAAGAGGTACTATGTTCAGGGGGGGAAAAAGGAGGAAAGAAAGATTCTACCTCTCAAATTGACATCTCTCCTGGCACAGATTACTTCAAAAGGTAAAACAATATATACTTACAGATGATGTTCTAATTAAAAAAAAAAAAAGAAAGTTTTGCCTCCCTTTAAAAAACATTATAAAAAATATTTTGCAAGTCAGATCAAGCATCCTTATGTAAGATCAGTGATATTTTTTAAATCCAAATTATTGTCTCCTATCTAGCCAGCATCTAAACACACTGTTGTGCAAGTTAAGGGTGTTACATAGCAAATTCCTGATGCTGTGTTTTACCAGTGCTTGTCTGGGAGGGTTATATGAAAAGTGAATTCAAAACTACATAAAACAAGACATATTCCTTCAATAACTGTTTAGGATTGAGATGATTTACTGACATCAATTTTTGAAAGAATGGAGAAAATAGTTTTGAATAGTAAAAGGAGAGCACTGAAGCAGAAGTTGTAACTGAAAGATGTGCATGTAATGAGAAACAGAAATTTCACTGTGATATCATTTGGCCTGATTTTTCCTGACAGTACCTCACAGCACTGCAGTCATTTATGTAAAGTTGCTGTAAAGTAGCCAGTGGCTTGAGTCGTGAAGATTTTTGCTGACAGCTATTTATGTTTACTTTGGATATTCAGAAATATTTACAAAGAGATGAAGGGGATGGTGACAGCCTAGCTACTAAAGGTATCAAGTGAGCTAAGAAGTGTGTGTGCATGTCCTGTTTATAACCTACTGTCAGGGAAAGAAAAAATTATTTTTTGGTCTACCACCTGGCATGAATTCTGGGGTAATCCTAATTTTTAAAGTGTTAGTTTTTCCCACCTTGAAACAAAAAAAGTTTCAAAACTTGTTGATGTTATCTAGCTTAGTCATTAGGTCCCTGGTCTAATGGGAGGTAGCACTGATCTGAGTTCCCTGAACCTGAACTTTCTATTAGTACCTCTGAGTAAAATGAGAAAAAAAGCTCTTTCACTGTAATAAGCCAGGCTCCAGCTATTCCAGGCACTTTCCTCACAGCAAGGACTTGAGTCCTGAAGGATTTACAGTCTTGTCTGTGGTGATACATATCAGAGAACAACATGTCAAGGAAGGAAAATTGATGGCAGTGATACTTCATCATTTGAAAAACTGGTAGGTAACCAGCTAAATCTGCCAGCTAAATCTGATGGTTTTCAGTTTCCCTGTTTCAGCCACATAATTCTGATGCAGCTGTTGCAAGAGGTAGCATTTCTTGGAATCATTCAGAGTGGACACTGTATGCATAAGGCCCACCTGAGGAGACTGGAGGTGTTTGCATGACAGGGGCACGTGTGCCAGCTCTGACCTGAAGCCTGGCTGGTCTGACCCTCTCTCTGATAGTGGGCAGAGCCTGATACCTGATAGGAAGGTGTAGGAGGCAGCAAATGTGGTACAATCTGATCCCAAGGTCCATCTCATCTTGATCTGTAGTAGATGGAAGCTGGTTGAAATCCTTCCAACATTTTTGTTCTCATTTTATGAGACAACTAAAAAATTGACTTTTCTTCTACAGTTGATGTTTCTAGTGGAGCAAAGGAACATAAGCAGAAGGATACCTTTCTGCAGAGTAATGTAAACATTGAGGTGTGAGTATCAAATAGGTCAGCCAGAAAGGAAGAAGTGTTAATTATTAAAAGACAGAATGAGAGAATGGAAAGGAAAGTTTAAAAAAAGAACAAGTAAGCAAGTAGCCTGTCACTGGACCATCTTATTTAAAGTCAGCAAAAACTTTAGGAACTGCTCTGGCAGAATTAAGAGAAGGAAAATATATCTGTAAATGATTTGAGATTCAAGAAAACATTTGTGTTAAAAATCACACTCAGGAAGTCCATTAAGGTAAGATCTGTCTAAGGGATGGATTAGTATTAGAGAACAAATTGGAGGTCCTGCACTGAAAATTCCACCTTCTAATTAGATAATCAATGAAAACATTAGGCACATGCAACAAGTTACAGGGAGGTGTCTTGTGGAAAATGGCTATTTTGAACATGTTATTCTACAAGGGAGATAAAACTAAGGTGTGTAATGTAGTTTGGGTCAGGGGTGCCTTCATTTTGGGATCAGCTCACCATTCTGAGTGGGTAAACCCCCCCTCCCCCGCCTTTTGTCTTGCTGTGCTTTCTGTCACATCTCGGGCACCTCTCTGACAAGGTGGGAGCTTTTCCTTTCCAGGTTCCATGCCTGGGGAGCAAAGGGAAAGGGGAATTTTCCCCAGCTCCATGGCCCTGGCAGAACAGGGACAGGAAAGCTGTGCTTAGAATCTCAGGGTGTGTCTGAGCACAAGGATCAGGAGAAACAAAGCCGAGAACTCTTATGATCTCAGCTGCAGTAAGGTGCAGTAATTGTGAGCCATCCCCAGAGACCCTGTAGGAACAAACAGGTTCTTAGAACAATGCCATGGAATGGAAGGTGTCCCTGGCCGTGGCAGGGGTTTGGAATAGTCAATCTTCAAAGGTCCCATCCAACCCAAACTATTCCATGACTCTGAACATCCAGCAATGAACGTGCTCCAGCCCTTCCCCTTCCTGGCTTCCACCTCTCTGCTCTCCCACAGAGTTTCCTGGAGGGTAGAAGACCTGCAGCTGTGTGACAGAAAGGAAGTGGAAAAGGGAGTTTACAACTTATAATAGCCCTAAATTTTGCAGTATTTGGGGGTTCAGTCTATGCACTGTGTAATGGGAAATATGTGTAATAACTTGAGAAAAAGAGGGACAGCCAAAGTCTGGGTTCCCTCTGTCCTAGACTTGGTACCAATCTCTTATGAATAAATTAGCAAATAAAAATTATATTTGAATGTGTGGGTGGGGTTCAGTTACTCCATCTCATCTCTGAAACAAGCACCAAGAATCAGTCATCTTCAGTGGTGGTTTGGAAACTTCCTGCTATGAGGAAGTTCTGACACCTGATGCTAGGATGTTTGGAGTGTATGATATATACTCTTGTCCTAAAACACAGGTAAAGGTTTGTTACAAAACTGAGAAGGGAAGAAGTTTATGGGATTTCACGAATGGAAAACAGCTTGTGTAGGAGTGGTTCCTGGAGACTTCAGGCAAAGAGCAAGAAGAAAGTACTGCTTAAGTTATTCTTTGTCCCTGCTGATGCCTGTGATCTGTGCTTGTGGGACACAGGCTGCATTTTAACATGCACAGCAGTATTTCTTGCATCAGTGTTGCCTAAGTCCATGCCCCAGTGGTAGTGGTGCAGATTTCCTAATGGCTTTCAGGATGGTATATTTTTAGCATGTGTATGGTAAATCTGGGTAAACAAAATTTGTTCCTGGCTGGTCTATGCTTCCAGGCACTGTTCAGCTAGGGAGAAACTCAGAGGTGAATGACAGAGTCCTAAGAGGACATGTCAGTTTGACAGCTCCAAAGAAAATTCAAAGGAAGAATAATAGTACCTTGAATCTTGAAGGCATAATTCCAGTGTTAGCCAATTAATCCTCTGCAACATGCCTAGTTGTCATTTGTTACTTATAGATTAGGCACAAACCCCTTACAACCTATTTAATTACTCTAATGAATTCACTAAACCTGAGGATGAGAGCTGGGTAATGTGTGAATCTATAATATATCTCTGAAAACATGTTATTTTATTCTATTAAATACCATTCAATAGGTTTCTATCCAAATATTTTATATAACTGTACCCAAATTGCCGTGACCCTTGCTTTGGAAATGCAAACACGTGCTTCATTTCAGTGCTGCTGTCTTCCATTTTGACACAGTTTATGCTGTAAACATGCATTCCTTATTCATTATTTACCGTTGTTTCTGCCTGTTTTGCTTCCCATCACTAGGTGGCAATAGCTGAACAGTCACTTACAAACAGGAGGCAAAACAAAATGGTGCAGCAAAACTAATGATACATAAACTAAGAAGGATTTCTATTACTTTATTTAGCAATTATCATATTAAATTATATTTCCTTGGTGAAATCTTTTTTTGTGGAGTGTTTTCTGTCACTCTGTATTTTTAATTTGGCTCATAGCAAGATGTTTGTTTTACCTTGTTAATATATGGGACATCATAGTACCTAAAATTTGGTTGATTTAGATACTCCAATTTTGATCTTTGATTTGGCAGAGGACATTAGTAAAGCTGTGGATCTAATGTATGTGTTATGTCATATCTGCCAGTCTCTGTGAATAGCTCCCATACCTTAGGGTATCTATAATCATGCTAGACACCTATTTTTAGGCACTGGAATACCATTGAACTATGACCAGCATCCATCTGAAAGCTAGCACAGTCTTTCAAGAGCAGGGCAGAGAGAGGTTCCCAGAGAAGGGAATGTGAAACCATGAATGCAATGCAGCCTATCCCAGAACATGGCAATATCCTTTTTGTTTTCCTCTGTTAGGTGTGTTCTGCACTGGAATCAAATAAATCTGAGGATCCCTCTTTGTAGGGTTGCTTTATTTTGCCCAGGGGGACTAGACTGTATCATAACCATGAAGACACTAATAAGCAGCCCTTACTTATTCCTGAGGTGAAAAACTCCAGACAATCAAACTTTTATACAGACTGTACCACTGTGAATCCAATCTGATTCCATGGAAATCAGAGACACAGATGTAATTCAACATACAGTATTATTTGACTAAAAGGACATAGTATTTGACTCAAAATAAGGAGGAAAAGCTATATGAATCCATAGAAAATAATCATCATAATCATAATAAAGGATGTTAAAACCTTCAGTAGTTCAGCAGAGCTATTTTTGGCTTTGAGATGTGTCCACATCACTGCTTGGAAGACAAAATTTGCATCTATGTTTGCTTTGTTACTGTTGTCATCCCTTAAAGGCTTTCAGCTACTCTTTGCATTTAGCCCCAGAATCTGAAGAGTTAAGATTGCAAAATCCACATAGGCCCTTTCATTCCAGGCTAAAATGAGCCCTAGAAGATTGTGCAAGACTGTGCTATATTCAAAACTCCATGTGCTTTTTTAAGGATTCCTGCAAGCATTGCTGAAAACATAGAGGACTAAGCTGCCTGAATGACTGTAATAAACAGTAGTCACTAAAACTGTAAACAAAATTGGTACCTATGCTACTAAATATTAAGAATCTAAAAATCCAGTGTACAAAAGTAGTTACCCTAAGTATCATGTGTATACAATGAGGAGAAACAAGCTGCTTTGAACAAATAATTGTGCTCTTTACTGGAACTCTTTGGAACTATTGTGTCATGCTGAAGGCACTCACCTCCCAGTGTAGGCATCTGAGCTGGATGCCTCAAGATAGATATTGTGAATACCTCCAGCAGTATGTGGTTTTGTTATTCTTGTTCCTTTACTGAGTGAAAGCTTTGGAAGTCTATTTTTCAGATGTTTTGCAGTGACAATAGCTGTTCATTCAGCATTCTGCTCACAAGAACAATTCTGAGCATGCTGATGAACAGCATCTCCCAGCTTCTTTATTTCAAAAATTGGGGTATGGAAACTCCACAGCTCCAGAGTCTGTTCAGACTGAGAAGGGTATTATTAGCCAGGTAACCAAGGTTCCTGGATATTTTTTACCTCTGATCACAGAAAACAGTGAGGGAAGGTGCTCAGAGTGTCACAAATGTGGAGTGTGAGTTACACACAAATGTTTATAGTTAAACAAGGCTTATGGTAATTAGCAGGTTCATCATGGCAGACAAATGAAAATCCTTACATTATGAATCTGTGGTTCCGTATGGCCAAAAAAAAAAGGTGACTTATTGTCAATTCCCATGTAGCAATATCATAAAGAAGGAGCCCACTGTAATTCTGTAATAGCCCCTCATCAAACAATTTACTTTCACTGACAGATTTCATATGCTCATGCCTGTCTACCTTTCACAGTCTAGAATATGTAACTAAATTGTAAATATCACAAAGTCAACAAAAATGAAAGTGGAAGCTATGTAACTTCAAAATTGCTTAGTCTTGTGAGCCTACAAAAAATAAATTCAGAACACTAAATTAGAGTGCTGATGTTTCTACCATTTCAGTGTGTTATTCCTGTTTTAGGAGGGTTTCCAAAATATGGGTAATTCATTATATATGGAAGATGTCTTACATGCAAATTTTGACTTGCAAATATTTAAATTCAATTTAGCATTTAAATTTTTTAAAAATGTTTTATGACTAATTATAGAAATTAGTAAGATTTTAATTGATTATGCTTTTAATTTTAAAGAAGCTGTTAGAATAAAAGTTAAATTCTGAGGCATTTATGTTAAGGGTGATACTTTTGAAAGCAGAACCAGTAACGGAGGAGTATCAAACCTGAATTAATCTTAACCACCATTCTGTATGAACTCATTCATATGATGCCAAAAATATAGGCTTTTAGAGTGGTGGCATTTTTCCTTAATATACTTTGTCTTAATGTATCCATTAAGCTTTTCAGTATTTTAGTACAGCTTCATACTGTCAGTGGAAGCACACAATAGGCAGTTCTTCAGAAATAATACTAAATGGTGAGAGCAGTGAGATTCTGCATTAATATTGTGATGCAATGCTTGAAAAAGACCTGAAATATACATGACATTGGATTACTTTGGCTCCATATCACTTTGGAGAAAGTCAGTAAAAAAGGTGCTGAGGATCTGCCACTCCTGGACAGACAGCTGAATGTAGCTGTAGCCTTTTTAGTGTTATTCCATAAGGAAGTACAACTAGGTGATACTCTAACATGCCAGACACAAACTCTACCTATGGTAGTCAAATCCAGCTGTCCTTGGATGCAATAGCCCATTTATTTCCTCACCAAATGATCACAAAGTCAAGAAAACATTGTTAGGCTGGTTAGACTTGATAACTGGTGAATACCAAGTGGCAGGAACATTACTGGATCCTGTTCATACAAGCTGACTCAAAATAAGCAAGGATAGATCTCCAGATTTGAAAATACAAACTTGAGAACTAAAAAGGAGCTGGATAGTGACAGCTTAGAAAACTGCCTGTGTGGGATGTCTGAAATTTCTTTTACTCAGAAGCACCAAAACCAACCAACAAAACCTTGAACTTTTCATTCTGCCTGTGAGGAACACCTGGGACCCTCAGGAGCATCCCATGGAGCTAACAGGTCACCCATGTCCACTGGTTTTCTCCTGACAGCAGCAGTACAAAAGGTGAGCTAAGACTATGTGAAGGAATAAAAAGCCAATGGTTAAACATCCTTACTCCTTTACAACTTTGAAACAAGAACTTTGATTTTAAAAAGTCCAGTACCCAGAGAGGTTGAGAGATGGAGCAAGAGTAAGATTTGTGCACTAACTACGTGAATGCTTTTGCCTTTAGTTTTCATTTTGCCTTGTAGAAGAACTGAGGTAGGAGGAGTAATATAAACAAAACAAAAAAAAAAAAAAAATTGTGAGGTGTAAAAAAACCTTCAAAGGTCTTCAAATTCACATTACAAAAACCAGTTAACTTCCCATTCATTCACCCAAGGAAGAGCAGGCATATGATGTTGCAGCTTGGATAATAACACTTTCTTTGAGCATATCAAAAGAGAGATTCTGCCCTGTAAATATAAACCAGAGGTTTATTGGGGGGAAAACTATCTGCATGAACAGAGAGGTTGCTTGATACTCAAGACTGAAACAAAATTTGTGGGAGATTATTTAAAGGTGTGAATTTAATTTAAAATTGAATAAAATCTAATATGGATTTAGGAAATACAATGAATTGCGAATTAACCTCCTGGTTTTATTTTCAACAAGAGAGTTGCAATAAAATTAATATATCAGTCATCTCCAGAAAAGCATGTGATATAGCACCACAGGGGAAATTATTATTTAAATCCTCGAACATTGGAATTACTGCAGTATTTGTGAGGGTGAATAAGGACTTCCAAACCTACTTCACATTGTGTCTGATGAAAAATCAGTTAGCAGAATGGTGGAAAGTCATCAGTCCTAGATCTTGGAACTTGCCTTATTTGGTGTTAAATTTAACTTTAGTTGTAAAATGATGGATTGTGCTGGCTAAAACAGGATGGCACAAAGAGGAGGCTTTGTAAGTGGAGGGGTAGGGAAGGAGGTACAAGTGGGACAGCAGGGTCTCAATATAAATTGGAGATGCAGAGTGACAGCAATGGGATGATAATTAACAGCATAGAGAGGAAGAACTGATCAGCTGTCATTGACATGGCTGGTTAGATTAAACCTGAGATATTCTGGTTTCTGGTTGTTCATATCCATGAAAGGATGTAAACAGGTTTTGAGTGAAGTTCTTTTAGGAACTGAAAGGTTTACAAAGTGAGTTTAAACAACAGCCTGTCATTAGTGAGGACACAAAACCTTATCTCTAGATGAGATATGTTTGCAGAAGACATTTAGCATATTTTCAGTGAGAACCACAGGAGCTTGGTCTCAGTGACCCTTGGTTTCCTCAGTTTCCAATCCAAACATCAAATACTCTGCATACTGAAACTAAAAGTAATGTGTAAATATAATTGCTGGCAACGTTTTTAGAAGAATCAGCAGCAGACAAGCTCTATTTTGTCTCAGATACTGTAATTATAAAATGCTGCAGGAAATTTATTTCACTAAGTGAGCGAAAAAGGGTACTGCTATTCCCAGGAAATAATATCTGGAAGGATGATACCAAGAATGTGTGAAACAAAAAGTATTTTGGAAACGGCTTCTTCTTTTTATTCATTACCATTAAAATATGCATCGTGATGTAGTGTGATTATGTGAAATAAAACCTCAGGAATATGGAAATTGTACCTAGCAATTAAGTATTTTGTAGAAAATACAGAGAGATTAACAAGCAGTGAATTGCTTCTGCCTCATTTTTCTTATGTGGATTCAGTTCCTTTTCAGAAACCATTATTCAAGATAAAAACGATATCAAACTGAGTTTTCTGTGGCTCTTTCAGGGGTGAATACAAAGCAGTGAGCTCTCTGGCTTATTTGCCGCTATGAATTCAGCTTGCTGTCTCTCATCTTTGTTAAAGGGGGGGGCGGAAAAAGTGTCAAGAAAAAAATGACAGCACGTTTTTCTGTAGCAGTGAAGGAAAAGCAGAAGCAGCCCAGTGTGAATGCCGTGGGTTTAGTGCTCTGGAAGTGCTTCTCTTGTGCAACTGGGCTGAGGGAGAGCCTTTTTTCCTTCCCAGCGTCACTGCAAGCAGATCTGTGGGTGCAGCCCTGCTGTACCGCAGCATGATGCAGTTGTGTACAGTCCTGCGTGCTCTTCTTGGGAACAGGCGGAAGGAGAGCAGCTGACCAGGGCAGGCAGGGATGCTCATCGGAGGGTGCTTTTCCCCCCGAAGCTGAGCAGTACGTGTGAGGTTGCTGCAGCTGCAGGAGAGACGGGTTCAGCGGGGCTCGGAGTGTATCCTCGCTGGCGAGAGGAGGCGCGTCCGCCCGGGCTGGCGGCTTCTGATGGGAGAGCGGCTCCAGACAGACGGACAGGGCTGGAAGCACGGCTCAGACACCCTTCGGAACACGCCCGGGCTGTGCCTATGGAACAAGTGCTCTGCTGCTGCATGTGCCTGCGCCGACCAGAAGAAATCTGCCCGGTTGCAGAATGGAATAAATGAAAAAATACTGAGTACTGAGGGGGTGAGGGAATAAAACACTCCTCAGAATTAAGAACAAGCCCCGAAGGAAGAGCAAAGGACAAAAATCTCATGGTGTGTTTTTGTTGTTGTTGTTGAGCTTTTTTTTTTTTTTTTTAAATGAGCTTACCTACCATGAACGGAAGAAGTGGATCTGCGGAGACTTCATTTCCTCCTCTGACCCCTCGTTTACATCACTGACTGGTGACAGTCACATCTACATACATAGTACCTGCCACTTCAGCTGCTCAGAATTATAGAAGCCTCTTTGTATGCAGCAGACATGGCTAGCCAGCAGGATTCAGGCTTCTTTGAAATCAGTATCAAATATTTACTGAAATCCTGGAGCAATAGTGAGTAGCAGAAGAGTAATCTTTTCATATTACGCATTGCTTGGTAAATAGCTAGGATAACCTGAAGGATAGAACCTTACCTTTCTGTATGTTTGTGTTATATAAACCTAGTAATTTTTGCTTTTGTCAGCTCTAAAAATCAAAATGTCAGAGATTTAAATAGGTTTCATTAACTGCAAAGGCTGTAATGAGATTATACTAGATTTTGCTTGATTGAATTCTGAAGTTAGCCTGCTTTCTGGGTCTAACAGTACATTTCAGGGAGTGCATTCCAAACAGCATTTCCTGCCTACATGTTTGCTTGATTTGTTCAGACTTTATCTCTTTTTTTTTTTTTTTTTAAATTATGTTTAATCTCAAGGGTGTGGCATTGCTCAGAAGTTGGTTTTTATTAATTGTGCACCGAGGACAAAATATTATTATTCTGCTTTAGGTCTGAAAGTCATTCTGATGTGATGGGAAGCAAAACATCAGTTGCTTATAGCTGCACTTCCCACCCTCTATGCTTAATTTCAGAATCTTATGCAATATTTCTAGCCAGAAAGAATCCATCTGTTTATCTGATCCAGGCTGAGTTTTGCAGAATGTAAACAAGTAGCATTTTAGTCTGGCTTAGTCTTTTCAGTACTGCTGTTCCTGATTTCCATTGCTTTTTAAATCAATTACCCTATAGACGTCTTAGCAATATTACGTAATAAAGACGTCTGAATAAAATTTCGTGCTTGCAAATATATTCAGATTAGGTAAGGTGATGAGATAACACTGGCAGAAATTTGCTTTTTAAGTTAAAGTACATGAACAGTATATTCCTTCTCTGTAGAAGCTTTTATTAACAGTGCTAAATCTCCATATTTAACTGTTTTTAAAAGATAGAACACAATGTCTCTGGAAAAATCCAACTTGGCTATGTGTGAAATAAGGTTCTGATCATCCTACTATCTATAATATATAATAATGTCTGCATAAAAGTCTAGTATTTAAAAATTCTATGGTAAAAAATAATTGCAAGATATGCTCAATACAATTAGAGTACCTTATACCTGCAAAGAAATAAACAAAACACTATATTTGATGTGTGACATGCAAGACTTGTATTCATTAAATGATATCCATAGAAACTGTATTTTTCCAGGTCATTTGTAACCTCAGTAACAGTGTAGTGCTTGTTTGAATCTGTTTTTCTACCACAAGTGTGAAGTCACCAGGGAATAATAGTATTACCTAAATAGCATTGCTTATCTGCCCTCCTACAAAAAATACTTAGTGCATATTCATTCAAATAAGTGATCCCACAAGGACTAGGAGAGAATTTTATGACTCAGTTACTTTATTGGACTAATATTAATCAAATACTGAGAGCATAAGTGTGTGTTGTGACAGCACATATTTTATGACAAGCTAGGCACAGCTTATGACAGAAGAAAAACAAGTCAGTTTATGGTGCTGAAATCAAATCAGTTCTGGCATTAATTTTGCAATAGCCTACTGTGTCTTGAAGTAAAACCAGCACTTAAGAATGTAAAACCAACTACATTTTACAATTAAATATAAAGTGCTGGTTTTTTTTCTCTTCCTTTATCTTGAAGTATATTGAAGGCATTTCAATATAGGAAAGGTATTTCTAGACTGAAATTAGAAATCCTTAAGTTCTAGTTTAGGGAAATGGAAACAGTCTATGAATAATTGATATTTCTGACATTCTTTTAGTGGATAAGCATCCCTTCTACTGTATCTGAAGAAACAGTAAGAGGAAATAGAGTACATGAACCCAAGTTGCCTTAAACTTGTTGCCTACTGGGTTTTGGTTTTTTTTCCTTTCATACTGGAAGGGTATGTTCATAATTCTGAAAGTATCCTTTCTAGCTGAAAAACAAACAATTTGATAAGAAGACAGTAGGGAGTTAAAAAAAAAAAAAAAAAAAAAAAACCTAGGGCTTTCTTCAGCTCTGCTATGTGATGGGTGGAGCAGAGGAAAACACTTCCCTTGCTTGAGAAACTGCTGGGAAGCCTGCACATGCATGCACAGGAGCGTGTTTTTCAGAGAATTGGTGCTGTGTCTGCACACCCAAGACCAGAAATAAGCCATAAATTATGCTGGGGCATTTGCATAGCAGCAGGAGGTCTAACATACAGTTTTAAAAGAAAAATAACTTTGGTCCCTACAGTGTATATTTTTCTGCAGTGTTAATAGCGTAGAGGTGCTGTCCATTTATGTTTCTACAAACTGGCACTTTAAAACATCAGTTTAAAAAGCATTTATCCTTCCCAGGCTTTTGAGTCCCACCAAAACCAGGTGAGACTAAACCAGATCTTTCTATTTATTTGTGTTTTGGCTTACACAGAACATCAGCAGTTACTAGCAGATTGCCATCCATGTCTGTTGCCCACACCATGAAATATACTCAGTTATTCTACTTGGAATGACATTTTCTCCTGATTTTGCCATCTAAGGAGTTTAACAAACTAGCATTTTTGACATGCCAGGCAGGATTTCAGTTCATTGTCACACAGCACTCACTGAGGTGTTCCCCCAGAACGTTGCTTGAACATTTGGATGTTTTCATCCAGCTGAGGAGGCAGGTGATTTGTGGGCAATGGGGTCGGTTCACTTTAACTGTTGCAGTCAGGATGATACAGTCCAGTACAGTCCCTGGTGTGTTCCCAGAGCCTGCGCTCTCCTTCCTGGCAGGTAAAAAAGCCAAGTCACAGTCTGGCCTTCAAATCATCCCATCTAACTGGGAGATCTCAAAATACTCCTGTGTGCAGTTCCCAATACAGACTTTTGCTCTGCATGTGTCTATAAGATACTGTGCATGTCGTGCTGTCTATAAAATATTCCTGTACTGTGTTGGAGATGGAATCAGAACTGGGATTCTCTGATTGGAAAATAAGAACAAGGGGCTTTTTTTACCCATCTCATGTGTGTTCTTTTATTTTCTTAAATATCGAGTGGTTTTGATCAGTGCTGCATTAGTCAACAACTGTATTAATCATTTGCATTACTTACTTTTGAAAGTACTGCTAAAATGGCTATGGCTGCAGAAAGTGAGTGACGCTCACTTGGCCCACTGAGGTCAATTAGCTGACAAGAACAAAATAGGGCTTACCAAAACTAGGACAATTAAGAGTCTTTTCCTCAGATTTGTTGAGGAAATACTGCAAAATGCATTTTTGTAAATGAACATTTATAATTTATTCAAGGCATAATACATGAATACAAATGTTAAGAATTTGAAGCCCGATCTTTCCTTAGATTTTATTTTCATGAATAAGATAGATTTATTCTGAATTTAATTTCCAAATGTATTTTTCAAATTCATAGTTTTTAAAAAAATCTGAACATAAATTTTGAAATCTAGCTACAAGAACCTAGAGTAGCACCATCATTATGAACTGCAGAAAAGTCTATAATAAATTCTGCCTTTTGCAGTTCCTAGATCTGATCGGCAATTAAGTTTATTGGAGGAAAGGATTCTGTAGAAGAATCTAAATGGCACAAGTAGATGGCTCACTCTTGCTCTCACAAGTCAGCTTCTGTGTGGGCTTGTAGAAGCTGCATTTCTTTGTCTCACTAGAGATAGGTCTTAAGGTTTCTTGCTGTGTAACGAAATGAAATTGCATATTTTGCATAGGGAATATTATATTTGGCACTCACATAGAACAGTTACCTGCAGGGCCTGATTTTAAGGATTGCAATTCTTGTTTATCTACCTTTCAATAGCAAGGGGGTTTTCTGCAGACTTGTGTTTAATGCAGACTCAGAATAAGGACTTTTCTAGTCTCAGGACTTCAGGTCTCTTTACCATGGCCATATTTCCTTGCCTTCTTCCACAGCAGCCAACACCCACATCAAAATCCTCATGTCATCATCCTTTCCCCTTTGCTCTGTACAGAGTCCATTGCTCAGTCCAACAGCACAGTGCCCCTTTCCCTGTGCCCCTGTGTGCCCAGTCCCTGTAGCAGTTGTCAAAAACTACTTCTTGTTTATAAGTGGGCAGTATCAGGGACTGCCCATGCCTGGGATCACACAGACACCCACAGCAGCTCACATCCACAGCACTCCCAGTAGGATCTCTGGCTCCTCCACAGCTTGCTGGTCACGTACCAAGCTGGACACAGGGCTAGCATCAAAACAAGTTCTGTGCTCAAAAGGGCATCAGAGACTTCCCTGTGGCTGACGTGAAGCTGAAGGGTTCCCAGCTGCCATGTGGTCAGCCATGTTCTGTTCATCTCTTGAAGATATGCTTCTATGTCAGGAAAAGAAATTAATGAAGAATGTTTAGTCCTTCAGTAAATGAACAAGGCAATAAAACTCAGCCCTTTTTACATAGAATAGTCATGAAGTCCTGTGTCAGTGAGCAAGAGGAAAGGGAAGGCCACAGACACTTTCTCAGCTGAAGGTCTCTGTTATGTCCAAGTCTGTGATGCACTTGTTTGATCTTCTAGTAAGATTTCATTGTGCATAAGGGTGATAACAGCTGTTTTGTAGGGTTCCCTTATCTGCAGTCAAACACAGACCTGTTTAAGGCTGAATACACTGGGCACACCATGCTATCAGAGTTAGAGATTTTTAGCAAGATACCAATCTTGGAAAGAGGGCTCCTTCATGTTTCCCAGTACCCACTTAGACAAACATATTCACTGGACAAGGAGAACCTATCCTTCCTTCCCCTCTCTCTTGCTTTGGCATCCTTACTCTTGCAGGCCCAAATAACCTGATTCCAGAAGCTGATGTGCTGCAAACTCACCCTGCAGGGAGAGGATCAGTTCTTGCCTGAAGCACCTGGGGAAGGGATGGGGCCAGTGGTGAGCAGACAGAGAAACTGAGACTCCTGTACTCTGCTGGCTCCTGAGCTCTCACCCTGACACACCTGCAGAGTGAACACCATCCACAGCTCCTGCCTTTGGGGAGCCCTGGGCACAAGGGTTAACATCTGCTCCTGCCTTGGCATCTGAGCCTGCCTGGGACAAGGGATGCCATTAATTCAAGCTGTTGTGCTACCTGAAGGGGATTGATTGCTCTGTCCACTGAACCTGAAGGGAGGGTGCTTAGTGTATTCTTCAGCTCTGAGTAGTCTGTGATTGTCAGCAGTGAAGTGTCTTGCTTGATAATGGTAACTCTTATCTCCTAGGAACTTTCTTTGTATTTGCTCTGATCCCAAGGGAAAGGTAGTAAACCACAATGTTTGGGCTGTTTATGTTCTGGTGGTACCCATTTTAGAACTTACATTTTGACATGGTTCTTCTCAGAAGTAAGGGAAAGTGAAAGTTTTGTTACTTTGGAAACATGAGAACTCTTTAAAAAGAATTTTTGTTTATTTTGATATTTGCTACTCTGTTGAGGACATTCCAGAAGCGTTTCTACCATACTGGGAGGAGAAAAAGGATGAGAAAATCATAAATGCTTTATTGCAAGATTCAGTTGATTTGTAGAATGAGTTTCCTTGCCATTAAAAAGTTTGAATTACTGCAGTAAAAATCTACAAATGCTATGACTGCAATATGGTACATAAATTTTTGTGGTAAAACCTCAAAACACCAAAATATAAGATGATCTGGAAACTAGGCTATGTTAATTATTAGTAGACATTCCATAAATGTTCTAATTATTTTACTTGTGGTAAAAACAAAACTATTCTGTTATACTATATGTATTCACTTTGAGTGAATCGTGATATCCTTGATGTTATCAGAATACCAGCAGTTTGGTTTTTTCTAGTATTGCTACTTATTATTCAAAAGGATCCAGGAAAGAATTAACAATTTTTGTATCCTCTATTTGTATAATATACCATTGAATAAGCTGTGGTATCTTTTATTTTTATATGTATATATAGATATACAGAAACTCTAATTATGGAAAAGGGAGTATATATAGGTATAAGGAAAGTGATAAACAGGATACCTTAGGAGTATAAAATGTACAATAGTGTTTAAAATTTAATACTGGCAAATATAAGCTATTGTATTAATATATTAAATTGCTACTTAACAATCCTTTTGTATTTTCCCCACTTTTGATACACTCATTGCATTAATATTTTAACTCTTTTCTGTGTATTGACTTGGGGGCAGTAGGAAGCAGGATCCACACCTACAGAATTACAGTTGCACGTGCTTGCCCAACTTTATTTTCCATATTCATTCCTGAGTTTTTAAACAATCAGAAACTACAGACCCTTGCTAACAGTTGGTAGCCCTAGAGGCAGCCCTGAGGGTGTTCAAACCATGAATGGCACATATGGCATTGCAGTAGCTGTGCCTGGGAGGGACAGTCTCATCCCAGCCTCTTACTCCTGCCCTCATGCTCCTACCCCTTCTTTGCCACCCTAATTACCCATAGAGTTAATATCCTGAAAGCTAAACTTCCTAAAGTGGTGTAGATGCTGGTGTCAGCATAAGAAAGGGGATGAAGGTACACTGCTAGGAGTTTTGGCTGATTCCTGCTATTAGGCTAGTGGAACTGTATAGCAAATCATATTTATTTTAATAGTGACTACTGTACCTATTCCTCCTTCTAAATATTGGTAATAGTTCCTTCTCCAGGAAGAAGACAAGTCTAGCTTTTGCATCCCTCTCTTTTCATAGCATCATCAGTGAAGCTGTTGCCATTGTTTCCATGATAAATTTGGAATGCAGAATAATTTCACAGAGATAAGTAGCTGAATTATTTGTGAGTCAGTAATTCTCAGTCACTGCAGTTACCTAAACTAGATTAGAATCAATTGTTCATGGAAAGAAAATCCCTTTTCCTCAAATATTTTCTTCTGAAAATCATCCAATCCTTTGTCTATTGCACTAGCTAAAAGGTATACTAAACATCAAACTTCGCTGTAACTCTATCAGTGAGATACTTTAAGTTCTTGCATGGTTTATGTTTTTAAGAATGCAAGTAGAAAGAGGTTCAATAGTATTGCAAATCAGGACAAAACACCTGCTGCCTGGCTCATCATCCTGCTGAGAGCTGGAAACTAGAGGTGTCAGTGGAGGGGGATTATGACCCATAGTTCAGTTAGGTGGCCATGAACAGGGGTGGAAAGCAAAGGATGCAGGACAAAGGGAATAAGAAAAACATAGTAGGAACTGTAGAACAGGACAAAGAGACAGCCTTTTAAATATACTTAAATGTGTGTGCACAAATAACATGCATTCTGGAAAACATTCAGGAAGTCAGGTGCTACATGTAGTCACAAGTTACAATGTCACAGCAATAGCAAGCTGGGTGTTAACAGCTCACACTGTTGGGATGCTGGGATGGATGGATGGATGGATGGATGGATGGATGGATGGATGGATGGATGGATGGATGGATGGATGGATGGATACAAGTTCCTGAGGGCGGACCTGCCCGGAACTAAGGAGTGGAAGTTGCTATCTTTGTGAAGGAACTCCTTGTGGATCTGGAGTTCTTCTGTGGGATGAATGGGTGACAGTGAGCTGGAGAGTTTGTGGGTCTAATCCTGGGTCAGGATTAGAACAGATGACTTCAAGTGTTACAGAGTGATGATGGGAATATGTTACAGGGCATTGATCAGGTAAGGAAGTGTAGAAAGTCGTCTTTGAACAACTTGAGGAAATTCATGAATTGTTGATACTGGTTCACATGAGAGACTTGAACTTCCTGATGTCTGCTGCAAGTGTGAAATAGTGGGATGCAAGCAGTCAAGATTTCTTGAGAGTATTGGAAATAAGTTCCTGAATTACAATGGACGAACTAGTGAAGTACAGCTGGGTCTGTTACTCATTAACATGGAAGACCTGACTGGAGCTCAAAATCCTGAGAAGAGTGGGGAAAGGGTGGTTATGTACAGACCCTGGACTTAAGGAGAGTAGATTTCAGTTTTTGAGATTTCAGAAACTATTAGTGGAGATCTCATGAGGGACAGCTGTAAAAGGCAAAGGAACTTAGGAAAGCTGACAGGTCTTTGAGGTTAGCATCTTCCAAGAACAAAATGGGAGTAAGGGAACAAGCAGGAGTATGAGGAGACTGGTTTGACTTATCAGGGACCTCTTGGCTGAGCTCCACTGTGAAGGAGGTGATATATCTGAGGCAGGACTGTGATTTGGCTGCAAAGAAGGAATTGACAGACATTGCCTGGGCATGCAGTGCTTGGAAATTCAAAACTCAACTGGAGGTGGGCTTTGCAAGGAGTATCAAAGTCGAGAAGGAGAGTTACTCTTGCTTTTTTAGTGGTAAAAGGGCAATGTGGACCCTGAATGAGGCAAGGAATTTAGTGATATTGGACTGAAGTACTGAGTGAAACTTCTGCCTCTTTTTCCAGCAAGATGGTCTCTCTGGCCTCTGTCTGCCAGGTTCTAGAGTTCCCCTTGATATGGCACATCTCAAAGGGGGAAACCTAGAACTTGTTCAAGTCCAGAGTCCAGAAGCCCAGACTCTCTTCTTCGCAGGAACTACTGAAAAGCCTGGCAATTCCTTACATATTTATCATCTTCTATATATTGCCAATTACAGTCACTTTCAAAACCAAAGGATGGCAGAGTTTTTCTTTTCACAGCAAACAGTGGAGCTTGCTAAAACAAGCCACTGAGTGAAACACATCTGAGAAACAATGACTTCCTAGTTTGCTCTCAGCCAAGTAGCAGTAGTTTCACTGAGTTACTGAATGCCACTTGCTTCCTCATCTGTGTGAGAGATCACAAAATAGAGATACCCCCAAAATATTGATGTTTGTGCATAATATAAGATCACTGATACAACAGATATTAGAGGTGCTTGAGAGATTCATCTTTGTCATGTCTTCAGAAAAAAAGATTTTGGGGCTCTTTTCAGGACACTGGTTTGAAGAGAAATCTGAGTGTTGTTTTGTAAATACTATGGGATCACTATAGTGACAGTATCTTGTTTTTCTAGGGGAATGCACTGCTGATAAAGAGCTTAATTAGGTGATTGGAGCCTTAGGAGAGAAGTTTCACGCATTAAAATAAAAAAGGGAGGCCCTTTTGGGAGACATGCTATACCATCTTTATCCTGGATACTTTCTGTTCTTTCAGAAATTTGCAGTTATCACATGTAGTGCTAATGCTACAAGTTGAGAGACTGCTGTGGTTTTTCACTAGTCAGTGAGAGGGTGAGAAATCACAGTTTGTGTATGACCAAAATGTGAAGATGTTAGATGAATTAGTATCAGACAAGGGCTGATAAACAGAATGCATCAGATCTTGATTTTATTTGTAATAATTGAATTGAAATTACAGATGGTTTTAGTTTTATTTTGAAAAGCTTGAGTTTGGAAGACTAATTTATATTCCCTTGAATTCTTAAGTAGTACATGGCTCAGCACAAAAGTCTGACAAAGATATTGGTTTGAAATAATTCTCCTATAACTGGCTAGTCATTATGTCAACATTTTTCCTAATCTCAAGCTATCTCCCCTCTCTCTGTAGCTTTGAAGAGTCTTAACTATGTAGAATAAATTAAACTTCGAAGGATGTCCATTTATAAATTGGTTTGTTTTGATACTGTTTTCTTTGAACAAGTTTGGTTGAACACAATATACAGAATTATCTTTCTTCCTGCATTTCTGATTATTATTTATGAATGCCTTTAAATGTGTGGATTAATTTGGCTTTTTAGTCAGAAGGTTACCAGATAGAGTTCTTGTTGAAGTTCTTCCTTGAGAGGTTTGCGGTGTGGGTTTCTGCATATACTCACAGCAATGCCTTGTTGTATGTTTTCATAAGAAGTTTTATTCTTTGCACATAACTGAGATACGAAGGGATAGAAGTAGTCATCCCCTTGTAACTGGAATTGTTTTAGATAGCTTTCCTGTGGAAGCAAAACTTATTCAGTCTGCCTGCCTTCCTTTTTTCGGACATGTTAATCAAATTGAGAACAATTCAGAGAAGGGTAGAATTCTTAAAGATACTTAAGTTTCTATGAATTTGCAAATTGAGGCTGTTTGGCAGAGAAGAGGGAATCTCAGATTTTGGAAAATGGCTGCATGAGCCTCCTGCCTTCTTAGATGCAGGGAAATCCTTGCTGTGACAGCCTTCATAAGTACCCCAGCTGTGAAACAAGCTTCAGTCACACCTTTGAGAGGACTGCACACAAAACTCATTGTGTTGCCTATTTTAAACTACATTCACAAGATGCAAATTGACATTCATTAATTCAGGTGCAGGGAAACCACTGCAAATAACTTCATTGCAATGTTTTCCATTATAATAATATTCATAGAGTGCTTCCCATCTGGAAGCTTTACAGATTTAAATTCTTCCAGCATTATTACCTGAATATGAAGGATTGCTTTATTGCTATTCCTGGGCAAATCAAAACAGAGAAATTAACTGAGAAACATGTATCCTGTGTTGGATCTGGAAATGAAGCCCTGTCTTCTATTTTTGTACTGGAAGAACCTTTTTTCCTTCACATTCTTGGTAGCCAAGTTTACACATTGTAAATTGGGACTCAGCCAGTTAATATATTAATGAGATTTTTAATTGACGGAAAGTAGTAATTTTCATATGGAAATGTCACTGGATTGTTTAAAAATTCCTCAGCATGCATATTTGTTGCTACTGATGTCTTAAATGATGAGAAAATTAGTCAGCTGAATTTCTTTTTCTATGAAGGCAGATGTTTGAAACAAATAACCTCACTCCACCCTTTTTCTGTGTGCCATCTGAACCAAAGCTAGGTGGTCATTTTGATTTTTGTTCAACTGTTCACAGGCAGGAAAATGGGACAGATCATTCTATGTATTCTTTACTGGGATGAGTGTTTGATCAAGAGCATTTCTGATTCTCTGGGAATCAGAAGTTGGAATGCATAACTTTTTGAAATACAGAAGTCACAAGTCTTTGTATTAAATTAAGTAAAGTCTCAGTATGTTGTTGGTGAATCTTTAACAAATATGTCATGGAAGATGAAAATATTTTCAAAGGGAATGTGAGGTTAAAAATATTGATTGTTTTTACTCATTTGCCTGTCATGTATCCAAGCAGTAAGGGATAGGACAGGTAGAAGTGAGGGTTATAGGGACCTGCAGACCTCCACAGTAGCTGAAATGACTGAAATAATTTGCATTATAGTTTTAATGAACTTTTTAAAGTTGTTAATATAGAGAGGTTGGAATATTATTAAAAAAATATTTATTGTGTTTATATTGCTATGCCTACTTTTTAAATGCAAATCCCCTCTTTTCCTGAGCTCTGCAGTTTGGGCTAAAGCACTTCTAAACCTGCAGATTAACTTTGGAATTTTCTGCTGAAATGGTTCTACCCTTTCTAATAATGAAAAAATGCAAAATAAACCCCGTTGTTTGTTCATGTTAAAAATTCTCTTGTTGGGAATGAGTGAGGGACAGAGACCTTAGAGCCAGCTGCCTCTGCACAGAGACTGCACAAAGAAAGTGAGGGCAGAGGGGAGTGAATCTGCAGTGAAAAGCCCAGCAAAGAGTCTGTGGGAATGAAAGGAGAAGAGGCTGGGGAATCATTGTGGGGAAGGAATCAGAAGTAGAGGAACTGAGACTTCCCAGACAATGGGAGTGGAAACTGAGAGTGCCTGGTATGACATGGAACCAAGGGGATGCTGGAGAGGGGTGGGTGAAAGGATAAGGATGGGAGGAGGAATGGGATGGGGTTAAGAGGGCTGGAAGGCTGAGATGAACAAAGTTTAGATGGGTAAACAGTGCATGGGAGTCCAGAACTGGAATAGAGAGCCTGAAGTGGGGAAGACACAGCCGTGAGGAGACCAGATTGTAGAGATGGAGTAAGAAAGGAGCAGCTGGGGAGATGGGGGTGGTGAGAGACAGAGAAATCCCCTCCCAAGAGCAGAATGCAGTGCAGGAGACCTCATTTCCATCCTACATCCCTGTTTTATAGCACATCCTTCCAGCACAGGGTATGCCTTCCTTTGCCTCGGTGCTTGGGGGGACAGAAAGTGTTAAATGTTATCAGGTGAGGAGAACAGCAAGTGCCTTGTGCATGCTGTTAAGGTAACTGGGTCAACAGTTGGTTCATTTGGCATCAGATTAATCATACATCCTCTGCATTAACTCACTTCTGAAAGCCTGAGTCCAATGAGGTAATGCAGCACAGTGGAAAGCACAAAGAAATGTCCTCTCAGCTCATTATTCTATTTATTATTACTTGTAATGCAGTAGCAGGTAACTTCCTAATGGACTTCTCCTCCAATACAGGAGGTAATGTCTAAGCTAGTAATAAAACCTAGTCTGTAGTAGCATCTCCCAGGGGAGGCTGTCAGACAGATCTGGGCACTTTTGACAGTTCTCAGCTGAATGAAGAAACAAACCATGGTTTTGGGCATTAGGGAATATTTGAGTGTCACTCAGCACACGTTCAAGCATAATAGTTTTATGAGCAATGTGTTAAAAACTGGCATGAGGCACTGTAAATATTAAAAGTGTCCTTGTGGATGGTTTGTTATCACATTAGATTGAGCTAAGCAGTTGTGTACTGCAGGGATGGGCTCTCGGCTTTACTTTATCTTCTCATCAGGGATTTGAAAGAAGGTAAATAGCATGTTGTGGCATTTAAGTATACATACATACACTGTAGTATCTAAGTATTAGTAATGAAAAAAGAGAAAAAAATAATCAAGTGAAATAAATTATTTTTTGAACTTATTATTTAGAGTAAAAATCTGGAAACTTATTTACCATCAACCTGTAAATGTCGTTCAAGGTAGAATTTATTTTTAAAACATGAAAAAACAAGACTGGCTGCATCCTTAAACTGCAGTGCAAGGGCCAGCTCTTCACTGGAAGGGGAAAAACAGGATTTCTCACTGCAGCTGCAGTGACAGAAGGTACATGTATATGCATAGATGCTCCTGGGCCAATTCCCAGCTCTGTTTTGCCCAAAGTGGGAATTTCAGGTGACTGACTGCTACAATGGAGCTCTGAGAATGGCATTTACAAGTAAGGGTTTTTCATTTATTTGAGGACAAGCAGTCGTCCTTCAAGGAGTAAAATGAAAGCATCACACTGTTGGCAAGTTAGATATTTATTTAAATTTAGCATGTGCTTTGATATTAATAGATACTTGGAAGGACTATCTGCCTAATATTAATACCATTGTTTCTAGATCACCATAAAGTCTGTTACTAATTTCTGCAGTAATTTCCTCTTTGCATAAAGGAATTTATCCCTGGAAGGTAATGAAACAGTTTTTTCAAAAGTGCTACCACTGATTTTAATCAAGCATTTTTCTCAATTAAGTACAAAGAAGTGTATAATACTTTTCAGAACCTCTTGCACAGCTAGCATGCTTACTTACCAAATTCTTTTAATGGGTAAGCTTTCCTAAAGCCTGATTGAGATGTCATGCATTTTAAAAATTCCATTTGTATTATGATAATGTCCTCGGGGCATGACTTTTTATTACAAATTTTTCAGTTTTATAATACTAAACCCAGAAAAGACATTTCAAGTTGGTATTGTTTACATTTATTGGGTTGGATATGTTTACCTGTTTCCTAAGGAGCACAGTTTGAAACATTTGGCTAGAATGTTCAAATCTCTACATGAATATGTATGTGTGTGTGTGTGTAAATATAAATAACAAATTATGTCTTTCTAATTAATGCAGAAAATGGTCTTCAGTCATTAACACAAGTGGCCTAAACACAAGTGACCAGTGAACATTAAACATCATTAAACACAAGTGATCAATGTGATCAATGGCAATCATTTTCAATCTCTTTTTTCTGTTTTGAATCATTCAATCATATATATTTTGGATTCAAATGATAGCTATGATTTTCCAGAAACTGTAGAAGAACTGGCATGGTGTCCTGAAAATCTAATAAGTACCTGCATTGATAATTTAAGTAAGATATACTGAATAGTATTTTCAGAAAGTTGAATATTGTCCTAAGGGTTTTCATGGAAAACTAGAGAGTATTTAACTGTTTACATCAGTGGAATTGGAACAAGATTGATTTCATTAAAAACAAACACAAAACAAAACCACCACAAACTTTACTTTAAAATTACTGTATTAGTTATTCCAGATGAAGTTTTTTTAAAGGTTGGAAATGAGATTTCAAAACCTTGAAGTTTAATTAAGCATTAACCCCAAACTATCACATTCTGGGTGAGTTTTTTAGCCATTAAGCTGTTACCTAAAAAGCAATTACAGCCAAACTGAAAAGAAGAGGAGCTACTTCTCTGTTCTGCTTTGGACATTTGAAGTGGCCCAACAATGTGAGGTCACTGTGGGAATATATCTAAAGCAGTGTTGGCTGTTGCGGACCCTCTTCTGAGATGCTGCTTCACCCAGATAATTTACCAGCAAATTTTACCCACATTTATCTAAATGATTTATCATTTGGGTAATTTTTTATGGTTTCTGTTCCATAGGCTGGTTTGAAGCACTCAGCTTCACAATTGGTGAGCCCTGAGCAAAATGTCCTGGAAATGCCACGTCCCCACAAAGGCAATGATTGCCTGACAACATGGGGAAAATTTCTTTGTATATCCAGAAAGAAGTGTCAATGCTGGTGTTTAAATTCTTAATATGTTGAGAGCCTCATGTCCCATTTCAGGTGCCTGAGGTTCATGCTTGGTATAGTTTTGTACGTGCTTTCTTACGGACAAAGGCGTTCATTATCATTGGGTTGCCATGGAGTACTGATCACATGGATCTGGGAATAATAACCCATTATGCTAATATAGCTTGTCATTGTTTTTGATGTGAAGTGATGCCCCATAACAACATCTGATGCTTGTAACTAATGGAATTTATGGTAAGATCACAGGTTATGGAACAGTGTTGGCAAAATTGCCTACATGCTTCACTTTGAATTCTCTGGTTGCATACCTAGTAGCAAAACCATTTGTGCATTTTTTAGGTCAGAATTCTTCTAGTTTTAATGTCCTTCTACAAAGAGAATTGGAGGCTTCTAACAGAACAATTCTGGCCTATTTGCTTGATGCTAGAAATGTGTATTTTTCTTCTGAGCTCTCCTGCCTCTTTAGGAGCCACAACTTTGATACTCTGATCATACAATTTATATTTGTACTTGGATGTACAAAGAGAAATCAAGTACTGATGGGAATTCAAACTTCTGCTTCTTGATATTATCATGACTAGAGAAAGAAGAATCCTTCTTACAACATCTGTATCCTGGCTTTACCAATGAGAGATTGTTCTCAGAACTATGTTTTCTACTAATATATTCAACAAGTCATAAATTATACAGTCAGAAAAAACATTGTGTCATCCAATCTGTGCTCTGCACAGAACAGGCTTTAAGGCTTCTCTGAATTAATTTCTGTTTGAGACAAAGCACATCTTAAAAAAAATCTTAATTTAAAATTCCCAGTAATGGAAGAATCAGCACCAGACTTAATAGCATTCTGGCAGTTAATTTTCCTCCCTTTGTGTTTAACTTCTTTAATGCATTTGTCTAGTCTAAAATTCCAGACATTGGATGTTAATGAACAAAATGCTGTCTCTTAGCAAATTTCTATTCCTGATATTCATGTTTAATGGGCATGGAAATCATCTCACCTAACTTTCAGGCATCCTTAGTGTTTCTATTTTACATCTTACACAATCAGGCCTGGTTTTCTGGATAGGCAGTGAAGAGGTTGGGGGGTGCAGTTCAGATGAGCTGCTTTAGACATGTTTATTGTAATGAATCAGCTTTGGATGTGCCTGAGTGCCTGTGCTGTCTAAAAAAAGCGTTATGGTTCCATGAAAGGAGTTGTGCAGATAGGTGCCATTGTAGGAAGAATAAGTGCAAATTTCTGCTGTTAGAGGATATGATGGTGTAACTTTCTCATGGTCCAACTAAACTAAACTTCAAGACAGGTTTTGTAGTTGTGAGTTGTTTCTCACCTTTCCCGAATGTTCTCTAACTCACCAGTGCCTTTTCTCAAGCTGCAGACACCAGAACAGGACTGAGCATCCAGCAGGGGTGGCAGAGCCCCTGACAATGAAGCAGTAGGGCTTTCCTGCTTTTGCTTTTTTTCATACTGCTTGAAAAGGCTCTCCATGGCTCTTCAGGTCACAAGAATAGCTGCCTGTTCCCAACACATTAGTCATCCTGGTCTCAGGCCTTTTTTCATCATCAGTGTTTCCCAGGAAGAGAAAGCTGCCTTCTGTCTGTGTGGCCTTGTTTCTGGCTATGCACTCCTCCATAGGTTAGAGTTACTATCTCCTGTATTATTTGCTTGTATTTAAGTTTCAAATGCTATTCAAACAGAGTAGAAGGACCTTTTTTTTTTTTTTTCTATTTTTTCTGTCTCACACCCTTAATTTGTGTTTTGCCTGTAAACTTTATAGAAAAGTTTTTCTTTTATGTCATTAAAATTATGATAAATAGAACAGAACCAAGAACTGGTCTCTGTACTCTACTAGAAGTGCATTCATTAGAGTATGATTCTTCCTTAATTCATAGATGTTACCTATCTTTTAATCTATATTGGTTATAAATGTTGATTTTACAGTTTGGTAAAATACCAATCCAATTGCCAAGAAAAAATGTAAGACTACACTTTCAGTCTTGCTAACCAAATTTATAATCTCATAAAAAGATATGGTTAATTTAATAAAATTTACTTTCCATAAACTTATGATTATGATATTGTATTATCATACTTTGGTTCTTTATTAATCAAATACAGCCACTCCAGGGTGAGTATCAGGTCAGCTGTGCTGTGCTTTGCCTGGATTGCCCTTGCTGACACTTGAGAAAATCTGACAACATTGATTTTGTCCCAGCCCTCAGAAATACTGAATTTCCCTTTGAATATACTATAAAAAGCATATTTTTATAATTTTCAGATTTCGTCAGGCTCTTTGGTTTTTCTAAAGAATTACTCTGTTTTTCCAGGGTTTAAGCCGTTTATTTGAAAAATCCAATGTGAACCCTAGGATTCTTTCTTTATTTTTGTAATTAAATGACACAGAGTTCATCTCTATAGGTGCCTGTTCCTCTCCAAATGTAATAACATATTTATGGCATTCCAAAACATTTGGACATTTCAATGCATGGAAGGAGTTTTCTGTCATGGCCGACTGACCAGCATGAAAGCAATGTCCTGTCCATGTTGTATTAGGAATTTGCAGCTGACTGGTCATGCAGAAGGTCCCTTGGACAGCAACTAAATTTCATGCACTCTACTTAGCTTTTCAAGTGAAAGTTTCTCAGTGGGCAGCTGCACTCAAGCCAAATTTTCAGAAACCTTAACTGAGCTCATGTGGATGGTAGAATACATTATCTTGTATTTCAGTCACCACAGAAAGTATTTATATCCTGGAGCCACAGTCTACCAAAGCAGCAAACATTTGCATTTGCATTTAGGTTTGTGGCTAAGGAGCAAATGAACCCACTTTCAAAGAAATGTTAATGTAATGTAATAAAGGGTTATTAGATACAATAGCATCATAATGGTCTGTGGCTAATACAAGATGGCTGTAAGCAAAGAGGCCAGGTAGCATTGAATATGGAAGACAGACAGTGTTATAGACATTGCTGGTGCTGTCAGTATTAAGTAATGACAGTACTGATTCAATCAAACATAGAGTAGGGGATTGATAACAAATATTAATCCAGATTTTGGCTGCAAAATTTTTTCTTTAATTTTCTTTGTACAGATGTTACTTTGTATGTTCCACTGCAGAGAAAAACATGAATTGATGTCTCTCTCATGTTAGTCTTTATTCAGAGAAATCCCTCCTGGGGTGTCATCATAGAAAGCTTCACAAAATCTTGTGAAATTCTTCTTGGTTTGTGATGGTTTAATTTGCCAGTCTGCAGATCCAGCTTCATTTACTGCTGGTATTGTTCTATTTTCCACCCACACAAGCAAGGACAAGAATTTGAGCCAGCAGCAGCTAACATGCACCACAGTGCAGTTTAATCCATACCAGGTGCTCTTGAAGAGTCTAGAGAGTTAAGAGTGAGAATCATCACATAATAACTTTGGGTATCTTTGTTGTCAGTTCTCTTTCAGTAATCACTGAATGAGTGATAGGCACCTCTAAAAAGTGATTTATTCTGTCTTAAGGTAAGAATCTAAGAAGGGTTTGATGGATTACCTAGAAATGTCGGTCTCAATTTGCCCAGAGTCTGGATGGCTAGATTAGGTTTGATATTTGGTTGGTAGGTGGCTAAATTTGTAACTTTTCCTAAAAGGCACCCATACAGTAGATCAAGTGCACCAGAAGATGCAAGAAAGCAAGTATAAAGATTTTACTTACTAGTGCTACACTTTGAAACATAACTAGACATGACATCTTTATTATGGCATAAAGTAAATAGAGCTGTAGGAAACCAACTCTTAGACATTGGTAATGAAGTACTGCTTGTTTGCACAAGTGCATCATAACACGCTCAGGTTTCCGTGCACATGTGTACATTGCACAGAAGACACATCATCCACAAGCTATATGCTGTTTCCATTCCAGTGAAAGGAGTTTTTAACAGCATGATCCAACATGTCAGTAGTTTGGAAAAGCAAGTGTTAACAAACAGACAACAAAAATTCAGGGACGGTTCCAGTTCTAACATCTGAGGTAGCTACTGAAATTGGAATAGGACTAAGATGCAAGCATTTAATGTCTCTCTCTGGTAAAAAAATAAATGGTTTAAATATATTTTCAAAATTCCATCTTATCCAGACTTACAGCTGTATTGCAAAGCATTTAAGTAGAAAAGGAAAAGTAAATTAACTCTACCCTGACCAAAATCTGCACATTAGGGAAGGAAGATACAGGTCACATCCTCCCTGCTTGCTATTTAGTCCCTCCTCTAGAAGTAACAATTCCTTCTCTTTTGGACTCTTTTAGCCTTGTACTTCCTCGGCCCTTTCCCAAGTTCCCTAAAAATAATTCTTCTGCTAACACCCATCAGCCACAAAATGACAGGAATATCTTCATCTCCCTGTCTCTGAAAAGGAAAGCAAGTGCAACAAAATGTCTGTCTAAAAATCTTGTAGGAAACTATTTTGTTCTCCGACAAAACCAAAGTGGACCTTAGCCTCTTTGCCCTAGTACCTGAAAAAGTGTAAAATAAGAGTATGAATGTCTTTATTCAAAAATCAAATTGTTTTTAAGCTGTTTGAGCTCAAAGAAATCCTTATGTTGCTTCAGAAATAAACCTTGTCTCTGTCTTAATTTTTTTAGGAAAAAACCCAACAATTACTCCTCTGAAAATAACTTTTCACCCTTCTTTGGAGTTTTTTTCTTTTGGAATAGCTTGAGAAGGTAAAAAACAACCATGTGAAGTTATGTAGAAAAGATACCAAGATTTTGAGATCTTTTAAAAGTATATTGTTATTCTCAAGTCAGCCTTCAAAGAGGCAGCATGTCATTACCATATAAAACATAGAAACTGAGAAGTATTTTTTTTTATTTGGATCCCATCAGAAGCAAGAAAGGTATTTCCTTTAGTGAGAAGTCACCCCTAAATCAAACACTCAAATGTGAAAATTGTTGTAGATTTTCCACAAGATTTTCCATGTCATTTAGCATTTTCAGTCTTTAATCTCATAATAAACCAAGCAATTTCTAGAATTAATGCAGTTAAAAATCTTTATGTTACATGCATATATTCCCACATATCTTCAGCATGGTGGTGTATATAAACAAGAAAATAATGATTTAAAGATAAAGAAGCAGAAAAATAGATGGTGAGCAAAGAGAATCAGAGGGAAGGAGAATTGCTTTCCTGCCTCACTCACATCTCTTGCAAGGATCCGAGATAACCTAGGGAACACTGTTAAGCTGCTCAACCCCTGACCTGCCAGTTAGGAGAAGGAGAGAGGGAAAGTCTGTATCTCACAGGATGCTTATCCAAGTCAGTGAAAAGGCCTTTAAAAAGTCGATGGACTCATATGACAGGATTTCCTGTTTGCTTATTTGTTTTGGCAATCATCATTCTTGAATCCTCTGCACATGCAAGGGAAGAAATGTGTTCCATTCACTGCTTTCCTCTACAGGCTCTCACATCAATTACCCCTCTCTTGCAGAGAATTGCAGTACTCCTCTGAGGATTACAAAGCATAACACTTACCTGCCATCAGCTGGGATGTGATGACCAGAAGGTTGCTAGTGGCTAAATCCAAACCAACAGTTTTATTCTTTCCAAGGTTCTAGGTCAAACAAGAACCTTTGGCTTCACAGCTAACAGGCACTTCACCACATTAACCTCAAATAAGACCTGTCTCTATGTTACAGGCGTGTAAGGACTGTTCTGATGTTTCCCTCAGTTTGCACAAAGATGTCTATATCAAGCTGGTTATTTCCTGGTGGGGTCCATCACAGAAGGTGACTGCTTTATAAGCATCTCTGAGTGGAATGAATGTATGAACTCTTTGGAGATGTGCAGAGAAGAGCATTTCCCACAAGTGCTATTTTAGTATCCACAAGGCCTACTGAGTGACTATATATTTATTTCCAGGTTGCATTTTGTTTCTATCCTGCAGAGGATTGGATCTGATTGTTAAAAAATTACCACTTCTGGGATATGTTCTTGGGCTCCATTCTGCAAATCATTGTCCACCCTTGGATTAAGGGGAGGGCTGAATGCGTTTGCTACAAGGAATTAGCCTTAAGTCCCAAAATGTTCAGTCTCACTGAGAATACCACATGGTCTATTTTAGGCTTTTTTTTTTTTTTATAAGATACTGAAAATAAATTCAAGAATGGCAAGCATGTGTGCACACGCACACAACGTTCAAACTTCCTTTTCCTTGGGTAGAGTAGTTGGGTTGGCCAAAGCTTACACATTATTGGCAATTCTGCCACTTCTTAGTGGATGCACTAGTTAGTCTCCTGTTTTCTGCCTTTTCTCTTCCTTGAGTTCACATGACATTTGTAAAAGAAATAGGAGATTAGGACAAAAATTGCCTAACCAAGCTGCCTTTTGTAGCTCCACAAGTACTGTGAAAAGAGTGGAATAAGTATATCTAAACCTGGCAACAGCATTTTTTCACTAAGTACTCAGGCAGAAATAATTTTAAATATTGGCCTTATCTTGAGTAAATCAGTAACCAAGTCCTGGAGTGCCTTTATCCTGGAAGATATCTTCTTCCTTTCTCTTCTCCATGCCAGTTTACACAAATGAATCTCCTGAGGCATGTCTCTTTAAAGAAATTAAGGAATCTGAAATGTTTAAATTAGCCTTTTCTCCCTTATAGTTTCAGCATAATCAAGTATTTGAGGATATCCATTTTGGAGAGCTGAGGTAATCTCAACGGTTTATTGGATATCCTCCCAAATCTATTATTGTTAGACTTGTTTTCTAAATGAGCTGTTTTGCTTCAGAATCTTGAATTTCTACTGTATTTTCCTCACTTACCTTACTATCTCTTCTCTGTTTTATCTTCTATACTAGAATTTCCTCTGGCAGATGGATTTCCAGACTTTTGTTTTGCATGTAATTGTTTTGGGTTTTATCTTTGTTGCATTGCAGACCATCTATCTAATTGGTCAACCAAAGATACTCTTTCTGAAGAATTCTGTATTTGGGTTAAACAGACTTTTGAAAGTCAGGATGAGTTGGGATAGTTCAATGTCATGTTCTTGTGTTAAGATAACTGTACAAAATGACTGGAGAAGACCCTCCAGTAGTTGCCTGAACAGTTTTAGACAGTCTTCCGAGTCTGGAGTTTTAGAATACATGTTTACTGAGATTTCACAGAATCACAGAATGAACTAGGTTGGAAAAGACCTTTAAGATCATCAAGTCCAACCTATGACTTAACACCTCCTCATCAACTAAACCATGGCATTGAGAGCCACATCCAGTCTTTTTTTAAACACATCCAGGGACAGTGACTCCACCACCTCCCTAGGCCAACGATTCCGTTGCCCAGTCACTCTTTCAGTGAAGAATTTCTTCCTAACATCCAACCTAAATTTCCCTTGGTGCAGCTTAACGCTGTGTTCTCTTGTTCTGTCAGTTGTTGCATGGGAGAATAGACACACCCCCCATCTGACTAGAGCCACCTTTCAGGGAGTTGTAGATAGCGATAAGGTCACCCCTGAGTCTCCTTTTCTCCAGGCTAAACAACCCCAGCTCCCTCAGCTGTTCCTCACAGGGTTTGTGTTCCAGCCCCTCACCAGCCTTGTTGCCTCCTCTGGATGCGCTCAAGCATCTCAATGGCCTTGCTAAAATGAGGGGCCCAGAGCTGGACACATGCAAATTAATTATGAAAATAATTCTTACATTAAAATTGTGCTATTAATGCATCTTACTAATATGCTAGAATAACATTTTCCTTGGGAACCTTGCAATTTATTTCACCAAGATAAAAATGGATCTGCTTTAGTTTGTTTCTTTCAGCAAAAGTTTCCTTTTTTAATTCTCTGTCTATCAAGCTTGAATTAATTGTGAATGTTCTCCTTCAAAGGGTGAAAAAACAACCTTTTGTGCCCTTTGACCATATCCTTGTAAATTAAATTCTTCATGCTTTATTTAATAATGTGTTTTCTTTTTAATATTATAATTGCTCTTTTAAAACAAAACAAATTTCCTCAAGATTGCAGCAGATGTACAGTTATTCTAAAGGTTATGTGGCTCCTCACTGATTCTTGGCATGGGAAAAGAAGAGATACTGGGTTGGCTTTATTGTAAGGAATTTAGACTGTATGTACTTTTGGCCAAAAGACTTTAGTTACAAAATAAAAACCCACCCTGTGTTGTCACTGTGCTTCACATTTCTATATTAATTGCTTTCAGCTTGGATTGTATGATGATACGTATGTTTGATATGTGTGGTTTGTTTTTGTCCAACTCCATTATCCTGTCTCATGTTCTTGGAGTGCCTGAAGTAGTTTCACTAATCTGTCAGCATAGTATGTACTTGTGGATAAATATAGACGTGCAGCCACTCTGTGAGTGGTCATCATCATATGCTGAAGCTAAAAATTACCCCTTTGGTTATGGAAAGGCTGAGCTGATCTGCAGGCCTGCTCTAGCTCACGCTTTGCAGGTCTTCAGCATGTTCTATTGAGAAACAATACCAAGAAACGGGAGGAAATGTCTTCCTCACAAGCAGTGAGGAAGTGTGAAACAGGATTATGAAACAACTAATTTATCTTTCAATTTTAGTTAGAAAAGAATTCTAACTTTTCTAACTGAAGGAGTGGAACATTTCAGGTATTCACAGGCTCATGGATATTACAGTAGCATGTTGGAGAAAATCCAGCGTGATCGGCTTTATAAAGGGGCTCGGTAGGTATGAAAATACTGCAAATAGATGTTGGCGTTTGTCTTATTAGTTTGTTCATTGTTGCTAAAGTGTAAATTTGACACAGTTTACTAAAAAAATGCAACCTCTGCTTTTCTGCTTGAAGATAGTGAAAATTCAGTAACTGTATGGCTGAAGTTATAGCCAATGTAGCACAGATTCTTGGCTCGTGCATTATGATCGTTCAGTTGTTTTGGTTCCTCTTATAGCTCTAAGAAAAATACCTGTAGTGAAGATCATAGCAGGGACTGCCTTCTGATAATTTAATTTCATACTCATCCCCAGTATCAGCTTTTGACCGTGTGTTGCATTAGAACTACTGTGCTTTTTTTTACAGCTGTTTTTCTGATCAGGGAAATGATCAATACATGGAAAAATCAGTGATTTTATGTCAGGAGGCCTTTCTGTGGCAATAGTATACAGTTGTGATGATAACTATGTGTGATATTTCACTGATACTTCCATATTTATTCCTTGTTTTTAATTATTTTAAAATACATAAAATTGAGAAAATGATATGGTTATAGCCTGTGCTAAATGCAAACACACTGTGGGATAAGAGTATAATTTGGGATACAGCTTATTGCCCATTTAATAGAAAAATAAAGGATTGTGTTGAAAACAAGAAAAGGTGCTTCAGACAGAATTTCACCCCCAAATGGTACACACATTTTATAGTTGCTCTAGCATGGTTAAACTTTGTTACAGATTTTCATAGGATAGGAGCTTTAAATATGTATACAACTTTATAAACTTGATCTGTGGATTCTCTGCTATGGCAGAGTCCTTGGACACCGGGGTTACCATGGTCTCCTCCTTGTGCATCACTGTTCATTCTCCTGGGGGATGAGCTACTTCTCTCTAGGTAAAGAGTTTAGCTTAATTCAGAACTTGTGTAATACCCTACAATATGTAGACATTAAAACTAAATGCTTCTGTGGTCTGTTCTGGTACTTCTCTGTGTATAACATTTATTGTTTTTAATCAGGCAGAAAAAAACTAAGTTTGTTAAGGAAATCAGTATGTCAAATTGAGTATAACTCCTTCCTTCCGCCCACCTCCCTCCATATATCTTCTGCATGAACCCACACGAACTATACATGGTGATTTCTCATGGTAAAATTACATATTTTATTTAATGGGGCAGTGTTTCACTGGTGTAGATGGCAAAACTGAGCACATCTTTTTTATTGCTGCTTCTAAGGCTTGCTTTATAATGTGTCAACATTAAGGGACTAACCAGGGATGACTTTAATGCAGCTACTTCTTAAATTTTGAGTCCTTGATCTCCAATTTTATGTCTCAGCAGCAACTTTTTTTGTGATCTGTATAAGGCTCTAGGTCTAGGCATAAAAGCTATATTCTGTTAAAGCTCATACGTTATCAGTGTAGGTATCAGTGACAGTCTTGTCAGTGGGCCAGATTTTTGCAATGCAACTATCAAGCATATGAAAATGCTGGAGCTAATGAAGCTGCAAAGATGCCTTAGAAAACCAAACCTATATATAATAGTTCATGACCAACTCATGATCAACTCCAGACCTTTAGAGTATTGGCAGTGTTAGCTTTCACACTAAAGATACTTAAATGGAGTTAACAGCTACAAAATGGTCTTTTAAAAATTGAACTAAATCAATATCATATGTCAGTCATTTCTCTTAACTGCTGTAATTGCTATAGTAATGATAGATGTTAACCCCCAGGATGTGCTTTTTCTATATTTTGGGAAAGGCTGTAAAGTCCTTTATTTCTGAGAAGAGCTAGAATAAAACTTTTTGGTGCACTGGCAAATCTCACAGATAATTATATTCCTCTATTACAGTGTGCCAAAAACTGATTTTTCAGTTAGATGTCTGAAAGAAAAATCTGCCAGTGTCACAGACCTAACAGATTCATTATTAAAAGGCTTCCTGCTAACAATGACTATGTGTAGATTTCAATTCCAATCTCAGAATCCTGGCTGAATGCTACAATGATTGAAGATTAGGGTGGCAGCTCGCAGGCAGTGTGGCTAAGGCTTTTGAAACTTAATTTGGGCAGGACCTGCTCTTACACACACTGCCTGCCTGCCTGCCTTCCTTCAATCCCCCGGTGCTTTCAGCTTAGCAGCCGGGTTTAAAGCAGAATTGCTGAGAACAGAAGGCGAGTTTGTGTTCCATTAGATTGCTGCAGGTTCCTCCGAGAGGGAGCCCGGGCTGGCTGCCCAGCCCAGCCCAGCCCAGCCCAGCCCAGCCAACTGAGCCAGCCCAGCCAACTGAGCCAGCCCAGCCCAGCCCAGCCCAGCCCAGCCCAGCCCAGCCCTGCCCAGCCCTGGACATGGATACGGACACGGACATGGGCACAGCCATGGGCACAGACAGGGCTTCACTGCACAAAGGACACAAATCCTCACAAAAATTGGTTTCATTCCCCACCAAATAATTGTCCTGACTGAGCACTTGGAGATCGAGATGATTTTGTGGGTAGATGTGGGCTGGTCAAAACCATGCATTTGGCAAATATATTCCTAATTGTAAAAATATTGTGTAACTCCATCCTAAAGCTATTTGTGGAGAGATTTTCATTGCCTAGTGTATTTGATAGTCCATAAAAATTTGCATCTGATCTTTTGCATCCCACTGTCTTCATGTTTAAGTTTTGAGAGAGCCTAGATGATGACAGAAGAGCAGTAGCACTTACACTCTTCTCTGGTGGCACCTTTTTCAGTCCTTTGAAGTAGATTATTATTGAGAACAACAATACATTTTTAGAACAAGTTTTATGTAATATAAATGTGGGACTGTTTTATATACTTTGTTTTTTGCAAAGAGCCTTAATGCCAGGAAGATTTCATGATAATGCTTTTGCCCTCAAAAATCAAGTGAAACTTTGCAGGAAACAAATCTAGCAGGAAACATCTGTCGCAGTGGGAGAAGTGCTGCTGCTGTGCTGAAAAGTGATGCTGTACCTCGTCAGTGAGGGGTTATTTTCAAAGAAAAGTATGCAGAATAATAGCTACACGAAGAGCAGCATTTCTGTCTTCTATTATTGTCACATAGGAACTTCTAAACTCATTTTTCTAAAGAAAAGCATGTTCTCTTTTCTCTAGTGGATCCTTTTTTATTTTTCAGTGTGTAATTTTGAGTTCCAATTTAAATACTCTCAAACCCTAAAATCTCTTATTTTAATATTTTTTTTTACATTTTTGGTCAGCAATGATGTGTTAAAGTCCATAGGAAGGTTCAGAAATCTAATTTATCCTTAAAACAGTCATATGTCACTAATAATTTGCAATTAATTTCAGTAACACTTGAAATTCTGTTCCTCAAAGGAAAAGACTAGAGGTGTTGGATGTGAGGCAACCATCACTGTAGTTCATTCTTCTTTCACTCTTTCTTCTTTGCAACTTAGATGAGACATATAATATAACACTCTGGAGTGCAATGCTGTGGGGAAGTGCTGTAATGGTTTTAGTTCACAGAATTTCCATGGTTTGTATTGCATTAAAGCATCTCTGTCCCACTCACCAGTAGCACTCATGGGCACTTTGACACTTTTATTACATTCAGAGTGGATAATGGCTGGTCTTGCCAGTTTTTCTTAATTTGCTGCTTTTAAAGTCTCTGCCAAAGAGAGAGGGTGCTACCAGTGCCTGCCTGAAGACCAAATATGACTTTCATTGCCAATAAGAGCTGGATTTTGGATTGCAAATTTTATGTGTAAAATGGTAACATTTGAAGTGCTTCCATTTATTTTTTCTTCATTCACAGAAAAACAGCAAGTAGAGCTCAGATGGTATACTAGAGTCTAGTATACAGTATCTTGATACTCATTATGGGGAATTCAGTCGCAGGATAATTTAGATTGGAATAGGTATCTCTGGTGGATGGTTAGTCCAACCCCAACTTGCTCACCAGCTGGGGAAGGTTTCTCAGGACCTTGTCTGGTCAACTTTCAAGTGTCTCCAGAAGTGGAGTTTCTGCTGTATCTCTGGACAACACGTATCTATGTTTGATCAACCCTTCACAGTCGAAATTATTTCCATATATCTAATAGAAATTTCCCACATTCAAACTAGTGTCTGTTGCCTCTTGCTCTGTCATTCTCAGCTCAAATAAGAATCTGATTCCTTGGCATATTTGCTATACTCCACTAGGTAGCTAAAGAGTGCAATAAGATTCTCTTCTCCAGCTTAAATCAGCACAGCACTCTAAGCCTTTACTAATCTAGCAAGCCCCTGACCATCTTCATAGTCATCTCTTGGCTTTGCTTCAGAATAGCAATGTCATTCTTGTATGGGAGAGCACAAAACTGAACAAAGTTCACCAGGTGTAACCTCAAAAGTGCCAGATGAAACTGTAGGGTTTGGTACTTTCAGGAAAGCTAATGTGTAATTAATACTTTTTGGCCATTGAAAACATTCCATGTCTGACTCTTCCTGTAAGATTTAGACTGGTAACTTGTATGTTGTTTCTTGAGTCATTCTTGACTCAGTATAGATTACAGGAGAGAATAAGACCCTTTACACCTCACCATAGTCAAAAGACCAGACTCCTGACTTTTGCAAGGCTAAACGTTGCAAAAAGGTTAAAGTTTGAATAGCAATTAAGAATAAATTTTTGCTACTTGACAGCTGGGTTGGAGGTCTGACTTGCATGCAAAAGATAAAAAATGAGGATGTTTTTCAGTTAGGTGTCAGCAAGTCTTACCAAGTTTAAAAAATATAAAGAGGATTGAGTATGTACTGCATAGTAAACACCACTCAATTTTAACATAAGAGATTTCATCTTTGATTTCTTCTTCCAGTTAGATAATGTGTATTTTACCTATGGTTCCATGGAAGTTACATTGATGTGTTGTGTATTTCTTTGATTAGCAGCTAGTCTTCAGTTTTGCTTTGACAGTGTAGTGAGCTGTTGAGGTGCTCTGTGAAAGTTAAACCATGTTGAATTACCCAGAAGTAAACGTGTCTTCTCTCCATTTCAGCTTCTCCAGTTGGTAACGGATATATCAAGCCACCTGTCCCTCCTGTTTCTGGTACACAGAGAGAAAAAGGACCTCCAGCCATGTTGCCCATCAGCATTGACCCCGACAGTAAACCAGGGGAATATGTCCTGAAAAGCTTGTTTGTTAACTTCACTACTCTGGCTGAGCGCAAGATCCGCATCATCATGGCAGAGCCTCTCGTGAGTAAAAAGAAACTCTGTGTGTATATATATATATATATATATGTATATGTGTATATGTATATGTGTATGTATATATATATATATATATGTATGTATGCTGTACTTTGAAAAAAATCAAAGTTCTGTTTTAAAACCAGGCTTGCTTGCTCTGCAATGAAGAATGTTTTGCTTGCAATCTGTGTTGGAGTTTGATAGTGTTTCCCAAAGTGTAAGATATGCTGCTATGGCAATTAGAATGTTGTGGGAGAGGGCAGAGGTATGCAAGATATGCCAAAGGGGTGACATGAAAAGGAATTAATATTTAATTTCTGTTTGCAGTATGGGCACACGTTAATGGGATTGAGAAGCAGAAGGGGTGTCAGCCAGCATAGATTTCACAGCTGGGAGAGCAGTCACTTGAGTCAAAATATATTAGAAAATGCTGAAATATGATAAAAGCAGTATTTCTGAACTTTACAGGTTTTCAGGTAAAACATGAAAATGGCTACCACTGCTGAGTCCTGTTTAGTTCTGACAGTAGTAGATTTCATAATCTAGCAGAGGGCTAGGGCACTTTTTTCCAGATATGAAAAGCATGCAGCACTTGAAAAAGGAGTTACATTACAAGGTCTTGCATAGTGAGAGAGCCATTGTTATTTGTATTTTTAGGCAAATTTAACACGTAAGTATGTCTGTTACAATTTGTCTTATGTAACTGAATTTCCAGGACTCTGCTTGTTTAATTTGAGATTACATTTTATATACTTTCTTGCTATTTTGATTAAGGAAGAATATTCCAATAATTTATATTTTAGTTCTGATGAGCAAAAAAAAAAGCCCCAAGATCTAAAAATAACCAGAAATCTCTACTTCTGTACTATAAGGGAACTTTAATAAAATCTTAGAATGTTTTTGTTATAAAGTCCAATGTAGGATACTTAGTTCAGTCCTTAATATCCAGGGTATTTTGAAGGGCAAAATTAAAATGTTCTTTATTCTGATGGCATCTGTTTAGCTTTGATTTAGATTTAGAAGCATTTGATGCTTGGAAAGTTTTATCAGGCTTTCTTCTGGAACATTCACTAGATGCAAGATGACAGAACTATCTTACATAATTTGGAAATAACACCAAAAAAAGCTTACAGTAAAGAACATTATGACAAAAATCCAGTTTTTTCTTCTTTGATGAGTTCTCTCCAAATCACAAGAAGTAGAATAAACTGACAGTCATAGTGTAGGTCCTTTTAAAAAATAAAATACCAGCAGCTATTTATTACCATCCAGTCTTCATGTGATGCCCAGAGAACGTCTTTAAAATTTTAAAACAAAATGTGCATAAAATTACTTGACAAGATCAGGAAATCAGCAAGACTACCAGTACTGAGGACATAATTTCCTTGCAGCACCTTTGCTAGTCTTAAACATGAACCTCTGCATTTTCATATAAGATTTCAGGCGTGGGTTTATTCCCATTTCACCTTGTGTTAAGATGATTTTAAGTTGCTGTGTGGTAATATGTTGATTTTTTTCACTTTGAAAAACTATTATTATCTGAATGTTGATCTTATTCTGGAGGTTGTTCAATGGAATTTTATTTGGTAAATTCAATGTAGAATGTAGAAATATTACAGGAGACTGGAATGTCACCTTCTTGTCATTATTTTCAGAACGTATTTTTTACAGAGGTCTGACCATCAGACACTAACAATAATTCAATTACATACTCACATCTCATTAGTACTAATAAAACTTACAAGTCATGGCATGCTGCTGCTTGAGGTTGGCTGTGACCAATGAGTAAGCAGGATTCTGCAGACATGCAGTCAAAATGATCTTGAAATAATTAAGTTGTAATGAAAGAAGTGACAAGGGAAAATGGCAAAAATTATTCTCAAATAACGGCTAAGAATTTAAGTCTCCTCTTTTTGTGACGTAGCTGCTGGATGTTTAGCAGCTTTGTTCCCACATTTTACTTTACTGATCAGAACTGTGACCACAAAGTCCCAGGGATTTGGGAGATGAAGTTTATAAATTGATGGTGAAAAGCTACCTTTTGGCCTTTTTTCACAATAGGTAGTCAGATAGTGAACTCTTTGAAGTTTATGTTCTAATTAAACCCAAGTGCACTTCAAAGAAAGTCAAACTTGCACAGTGCTCAACACTGATATTTTTCTAGTTTGATTTCTCCAAGTCATTACAAGATATGACAGCTTAATTTTATAATGAGTGATGAATATTTAGGATATCTTCTAGAGAAGATAAAATGATCTGTTGCCTTTGCATCTCTTTTATCACAAAGTCTAGCTCACATTGAAGCTCTGAAGTTACTATGGTTAAATTAAATACTTACTGACATCGTTTTACCTAGATCATTCTTTTCATACACATATTCTGTCTGCTTATACTTTCTATTTATCATTACTTTTGTTTTTATTAATTTTTCTCTCAGTTTCTTTGGGTTCCCTATGCCCAAGTGATACATAAATTTCTTTCTTTTGTAATGTACACAGAGCCAAAGTGTAAATTACAGTGTTCTGACAACTCTGTTGGAAAACCATGTTTGTGTCACATCATGAGTTGCAGATGCTAGAAAGGCATTAGAAATCTTTTCTATTTTCTAGGGTGTCAGTAAAGGGCTCAGCAAACCTCACTCCTTCCTGCAGCCTCATCTGGGATAGCAAAATTCCAGTGGGAGAGAAAGCAGAGGGCAATGCCATCTACTCCTGCTGCCTTGGCGGCAACCGAGTAGCATTTGAAATTTTGGTTACTGGGTCTGGCAGTGATCATCATAAAAAACACACTTGCCAGTTAATATATTTTCTAGACATTAATATAATGTCAACTATCCACTGCTAAGTCTTTAACAAGTCAAAATGGAAAACTATTGTTTCCAGATTTGACATTTTTAAACTTTGTCTGCAGAATATTTTATTCTGTTCATTTTTCCCCCTTTTTAGGATCTGTGATATATAAAATGATAATTCAGTAATTATAAGTTCACAATCATGTGGCTAGTTTTTAATCATTAACTACTTACCCAGATTGTCAGGTTGTATTATTTCAAATTAAAAGTATTTGACAGCAGACTTGATTGAAGTGAATTGTCCAGTTTATAAAATTAAATTCTATAAATTAAATGTAAATATATTTTCTTTATAATCTTTAATAATTTCCTGGTTCTTTTCTGTAGATAATTGTTCTTACTCGTAACAAATATTAAGAATTTTATTCCACAGACCTTTTTTCACAGCTGATTTAATTCATATTTAATTTTTATCAATTTTTATTCTAAATCTTCTCTGTATTGCCTCACTTATAAACACAATCTGGTATTTTATTACTGCTGATTTTTTTCAAGCAGTGGTGACCTTGAAAAGAAGCTAGAAAGAAGAAGCGAGGGAAATATTCTTGCTAGTTCAAATGAAAGAATATGTTTCATAGCTCTGTAAGGAGAAAGCCCAGAAAACAGTTTTCCTTTTTTGGGACTGTTGATTATCACTTTGGGTAATAATTCATCCTGTGCATACAGAGCAGGCTAATCTTTAAATACGGCTTTCAGCAGTACTTACACACAGCTGTAGACATTGATAAAACATAGGGAGCTACAGGCATTGACAGTTGTTAATGGTTAATTTAGCTGTTGGTAAACTTTCATTATGCTTTTCTCCTGCAAGCATCTTCTTTTACTGAGCTTGTCTAAATTCAGGATCTCTCTGAATACTGAACTCAAGGACAAAATTTACTCATTATAGGATTGGGACTATAAGCATATTCATGTGCTCTGCATGTAACTCTTACTAGGCAGGTTTCATCTCACCATTAGGGAAAAAGCTCTGAAAGGAGTGATGTGATTGATACTAGTGTCTTTATTACGCCCATTTCATTAGAACCTTGAAGACATTAAAATAGAGATCTATTTCAAGACAGGCCTGGTGATAACAACTTAGCAGATGGTTCAGAAGGCTTTGAAAAAAGGGAAAGAATAATGCAAATTGCAGAGGCTGGCCAACCAATATATATAGTGGGACTGGTTTCTGATTAGCTTCAGTCTTGGCTTCACTTTCTCTAAGCAAGAGAAGAATATGCTAAGAACAGACTTGGGAGAAAAAGAAGTAGGTTTTTTTGTTTTCTGGGAACTGAGCTGTGATAACTAGTAAGATTGATGTAGGCTAAGCAGTTTTATCCCACAACTGTAATGTAGAATTTTCTGGTTTACATGGACTAAAAGTCCAGCTGCATCACTCAAGGTGACAACTCCTTGGTTGTCACCTGTAATGGGACACATTACTGTTACACATATTTTACATTTGAAGTCCTCATTCACTGTTTGGCAGGTACAGGGACTTTGGACCCCTGTTTGTTCATGGTGAATAGATAGTAGTTACTGTAAGGAACAAGTAATTTCCTGGAAAAGAGGAAATGCAGACTGCCTTGCTCTGTTCTAGCCATTCACTCAGTATATGTATGCCCAGAAAAATTCACAATTACACAACTTTATTTGAATACATTTATGCAAATATATATTGAAAATTTTGTTCTCTTGTCTCATATAAAACCTATCTTCCTAGGACCTTTCCTCTATAAATGCTACAAGCATGCTGGCTTCCCATTGTCATCTGTGCCTATCCACCTCTCTGTCACTGAAGGATTGTGCCACTGATCATTAATCTAATTCTTTTATTACATGAGTGTTTTTGCTAGTCAAAATTTTGTAAAGCATGTAAGCAATGCCAGCTCTAAGGACCTCATCATTCATAATACCATAACCCTGTATCTAATGTCTCATAATTCTTTATTTCTACTGTAATTTTTATTTAGCATTTAAATTATAGAAATAAACATGATTATAGTAGCTCTTTTAGACCTAGTTGCAACAAATAATGTGTAGGTCATTAAGAATAATTATTATTAATTATTCTTTCAATAATTGTTTCTGAAGATGCTGCTTTATGTAATTCTGCCTCAATTTTTATTCTGTGCTGAGGACTGTTCTCTCACCTTCTCATAAGAAAGTGAAAGCATCTCCACAACATATTACCTTACAATATGTAACCTGAATATGTATGATCCTTTCATTATATGGATCCCCACAGATCTGTGACAGTGGATGTGTTAATTGAATGTGCAAATCTGTGTCTGTCACTGGTAGGACAGTCTGGAGATCAAGAACAGTCATTCACCTCAGGGAGGATCTTTCTCCTAGTCCTCCCAGAAGGTGTCAGCTCAGCAGAGTACCTTTCCTGAAAATCATTGACTACATCCTGAGTCAACTTTTTAGACTAGTAGCTGGTCTTAGTATTTTATTCAACATCTAGCCCCACCTAAGGACTTCTTGTTGCCCAGAGAGGGTGTAAGTGCTGAACCCCTGGAAGTATTTAAGACCAGAATAGAGAAATCTAGGGGAAGGTGTCCCTGCCCATGCCAGGAGGGTTGGAGTATAATGATCTTTAAGGTCCTTCCAACCCAAACCATTCCATGATTCTATGATTCTGACTTTAATTTCAGTGTGGACTGTCTCCTCAGTTCTGTTTCCTTTTACTCAGACTTTCCAGCAGCTAACTTATCTGTTTCAAGAAATCAATTAAGCAGAACAATGGTTCAGTCATCTCTCCTTCACTAATCAGCTTTCCTTGGGAGTTCACTGGCTTTCCAAATATAGTCCAGTTCACCAGTGATAATGAAGCCCAAGCTGGGCTAGATCAGTGTGCTCTTTTCTCCAGCAGAAGGAAAGCAGAGAACCTACCACATGCCCTTAATCACATTTTTGTGTCATTTGAGTTTCAGGGAAATATATCCCTATATCTAGGTGCTCTTACCACTCTCCAGAAAATGAAAGTCCTACTACAGTAATTTCAGGCCAATCTTATCACTGGTCTGTCATCATGAAGGACAGAAGAAAATCAAATATACACTTTGGTAGCATTATTGCTAGATAAGTAGCAATTCAGTAAGGAGGCATCTTCCCACAGCTTCACAGCAGCTTCAGCCTTTGCATGCTTTCTGAGTCACATTTGGAGTCAATGAGGTACTGCTTAATTTATGTGCTCTTTTCTGGGACTGAATCTGGCAGGGCACCATTTATACATCAGACTTGAATTATACCATATTTGACCCTGCCTATCTGGTGGCATGACAAATATGAGAAAACTTGAAATACTTCACATAACTACCTTCCCAAACTGGAGATCCACCCAATAAGGTCTTGCTTCACTAGCTGGGCATGCAGTAGGTGTGGAAGTTATGGCTTTTAGGGCCAACATACTTGTAGCAAAAGAACACTGAAAGTTTCCATCAGCTCTGCAAGGGCACCTGGCATCCTCCTTGAAAGTCTGTCAAATAGTTCCAGTAACCAGGAGGAAAAGGGTTCAGATCAAATCACCTGGGGACACCTCTCATATGGCACATTAACAGCCTTTGAAATAAACACATAGCCAGGAAAGCTCCAAGTAACAGAATTTTTAAGAGAGCTACTGGCAGTAGTTCTCAGGTTCACTTTAAAAATACACTTTCCTCATGTGTTTTTCTCTTCTGTGAAAACAGGTGCACAGTTGGTGACAATAAGTATCTACCTGATGTTAAAGCAGTGGTGGACATCAGACAGCAGACCACGGGCAGGGTCATTTGCTGTCCTTTATTATCCCTGGCTGGCTTGAGAGAATGTGGTTCCTGTTCGCAGAGACCTCTGCTGTGCTTAGAGCAGCCCTGCAATTACAACCCTAAATTTATTCAAATCAACTGATAAGGGCTTCCTATAGGCTTTATTAAATTAGGTCACATTATTCTGAGTGGGTAACCAGTGGTCAGGGCCCTAAGGGCACTAACAAGCCTTAATGGCCTCCTCTGAGTCTCTCCCACTCCTGCCCAGAGGCCAGGACTCATCCCCAGGTTTTGGAGCCATCACTCCCTGCAACAACAGGGCTAGTCTCCTGCTCCCACAGCCCTGCCCCCTCCCTGTGGGCTTTACTGAGCCAGGTCACATAGCTGAAAAACCTTAAAAAACCTTAATAAAAAGTTGAAACAATACCTTGAATAGCAGTTTCATGCAAAAGTCTTAACATAGACTTGTAAGTTTCGATCTTCATCATCTATTGTTCTTATTGTTATATATAAATCACTGTATCAAAGATTTTTTAAAGCATCATGCTTATTCCAGTCCAACAGGCTCATAAATGAATGATCTTGGACTTTCATACTGCATCTTGTGACACCACTCTTGACTATGGCCTTAAACATTCCCTGCCCTAGCAAATTAGGTTCCAATCAGCAAAATTTTATGTTCTTGTGTTGGATTTTTTAGATTAGAATCACACAATCTTCTAACACGAGGCTTTGAGGGAATTATGGTGTCAACATTAAGTGCCCACACTTTGTCTACAGATGGTCTTTTAAAATTTATCATACACACAGGTTGTAAAAATCTACCTCTTTTTCTGTACGGTGTAGTGTTGGAATAAATAAAATCAGGGGAAACTAAGGGACAGTATTATAATACTAACCAGGAGGATCCTGTTAGACAGAAGATTTTGATTGTGTTCATTAAGTTGCAGTTTTGAAAAAGCATTCTTATTAAAACAAGCTCTAAAAAAAAAAAAAACCAGCCAAGAAAATTTCCTTTCTCTCTTGTGCTAGAGTCTACCTCAAAATCTCAGTAAAGTTATCCTTAGTACTCTTTTCAACTTACAGGTTTCACAAAAGCATGTCATTAAAATATTTCTTTCAGACCTGGTCCACTGGTAGCTCTCAGCATTTTTAGGCTTAAAATATGGTAGTAAAAGAAATGTTTTACTTCTTGCCTACAATAAAGCATCTTAATTTGCAATGGAAAATAGAAATGCTGAGAGTAGTAAGTTTGTTGTTTTGATTAATTGGGGCTTTTTTATTTGGGTTGGTTTTTTTGGGATATTTTGGGTTTTTTTATTTTATTTTTTTGTTAGGTTTTTTTTGCTTGGTTTGGTCTTGTTTTGTTTCGCTTTCTTGGAGTTTTTTTACTGTTACCTGTATATCTATAACAGTATTTAACCTTGGTTTAAAGTTTGCAACTGTTTATTGTCAACACTGAGTTGAGGGAATATCTGGGAAATTTTGTACTGTTCAGGTCAGAATGGTAGAGTTCTTGAGTTGATTGCTAAAGGCTAGGGAAGAAAGTTGGTTTTGATTGATGGAAGTTGGTTTGTTTGTGGGTTTTTTTTTTTAACATTCTATGTTATCTTGGGAATGTAGCGGTGCTAATTTTTGTACTGTGCATCCAACAGCAATTTCTGGTTCAGTGGGTTTGCTTCTTTCTTCAGGATGCTTGAAATTTACTTCTGTGGAGTATTACTTCTGACAATCAATTTTTTTTTTTTTTTTTGGCCTGTATGGCCATTTTTTTCTGACATGCCAGTTACTTCAGACTGAGCATTCACATGACCAAAATTTATGTGTTCACATTTTAGTTTTCTTGGTAGACAGCCTAGGTAAAAGATGCCTAGAGAATGTGGTAATCAGACAAAAATTAGCCTGCAATACCTGATGTGATGGCACAGTCTATTATCAAATCAGAGCAGTGCATGATGAGGGTGCCAAAGAGCCAAAGCCAGGGAGTGAAAATATGTATTTGAAGTTGAACTGATGTTTTCCTGGTTTTTTAGTATTCAGCAGTACATGCACATCCTTTTCCACATGAACAAAACAGAAGAGCTGTTACAAAAACCCCCCCGAAGCAATTACATGAAGAAAGAATAGATTCAGTAATACTGAGCTTGTCTTTTGAACCTGTACCTTTCATTATTTTTGTGCATTAACTGTAATGACAAGTAGGTTTTTGACTTGAGCTTGCTAAATAATTTTTTTTTCAGAGATGTAGCATATTTTTACATATATTTCATGGCCACTTGAAATATGCTTATTTCCAACATATGTTGTACCATGCATAATTAGCATTGCTTTTTTACTCGATTTCCAACAGTTAAATGAAGTCCACCACAGTTTTTGTTAACATTTTGTGTATCTGTAATTTTGTCTTATGCAAAGTTGTGGTGTTTCCTTAAAGCTGTATTACCATGTCTTTTTTTGTTATGTTTGCCTTTAGAATTTCCAGTTCCTGTATGCTTAGAATTTCAAAGGTTAATGAGGGAAATCTTCTTTATTTTACTCTCTGTGTACTGTGGTCACTGACACAGTTTCTTAAAAGAAGTGTCTAGCATCTAATTGATGCTAAGAGAAGTCAAAGATTCTGTTGTCATCCACTGAACAGGCAATTTATGTGTTTATGCATGAGGACCTGCTGAGTTGCAAAGAATGGTTAATGAAAACAGGACACTAATTTGCCTGTTTCATAGAACTTGCAGGTGGGAGACAGTTGGGAGACTATCAGAGTAAACAGATTATCCTTTTCAGTCAAAAATCTCAACTCTTTTAATTGCTTAGGTATAAATTAATTAGACTCCTTGGGGTGGTGGTGGGAATTCCCAAATAATAAAAAGGTATATAAGCAAAAAAAAACACTTCCTGAGAAGTTCAGAGCTATTTTCCATACAAGAGCTTTTTTTGTGTGACCACAGACTGTTCCATATCCAATTTTGAAAGGGCCAAATGGAAGTGCAGCTTCATGAACCTGCTCAATGCAGGATCAGCACAGATCCATTCTGGTAGGGAGGAGGCAGGAGCACACAGCTGGAGTGGAGGACATGGGTTACCCATCAGACAAGTGCAGGATTGACAGTCATGCATTTTCCTGGTTTTTGTATGTACAAAACAAAGCCAAAATAATAACTGGCATGCAGATCTTTTCCTACAAACACCAATTCTCTTTCCTGCTGAAAAGCATTTAAGAGAGATGTTCATTTGAGGGAGAGGGGGCTGATGAGGTGATTTGTCATGAGAAGAAAGAATTACACTTGAGGTTTTTTGGGCTTTTAAGGTTGTTCTTACATGCATTTTACGTAGATTGTAGCTGTAGTAGTTGAATGTGTTCTGTGTCTACTCCATTTTACTTGATAAAGTCCATTCTTTCTGTTTGGTGGGTCTTCCACCCCAGCAGAGCAGAACACTCAGTAGAGTATGTCTCGCTGCTTTTTAGTGTGAGGTGCAAAAGTTAAAAATTGTGTAAAAATATCCTTTCACCATGCTTTTAGGAAAAAAAATTTAAAAATGGGCTTTATCTCAGTCAGTAATACAGTAGCCTGTCACAGCAGTTTAGTAGGAAAAGCAGGCCTAATGGTTGCTGAGATTAGAAATAGCTTTAAGGGGCATTATATGTCATTATAACATGGTGACATAGTGAAGCTTAATAGGCACTACAACATCCTTTTGTTTTTGTGTTTCCCTGAACTCTCAATTCTGTGACAGGTGGCTATTCCTGTGTAAATTTACCCAATTATATTTGTGTAGCAGCCCTGAAAAAGCCTAAATGTATTAACCATTAAAAGTCACTGACAGTCTTTGGAGAAATGTTTTAGTGTGCCTGTGTGAATAGAGGATTTGAATGATATGTTGGTTTTTAGGTAATTTATAAATATTATATTTAGTTGATGCATGCAAATATGATAAAATATGCATTTTCCATTGCATAGTTAACATATTCTGTTTATCATATTCTATTTATGTTTTCCCAAGAGCAGTGAGAGAGTGGAAGGAAGTTAAGTTTTAGTTGAGCATTTTGTTTTGCAGGCATTGGTGACACAAAACATTTGGCTGGTTTTATTGAAAAACAATAGTTTCAAATATTAAATTGCCTTTTCTACTTATCTCTAAAGTGTTTATATCATGGGAGTTCCCAGTGTGAACAAATACAGAGTATGCAATTGAAGGCAGCACTTCAAACAAGAAATAAGGATGTTTAGTTTAGTGATTAAAAATGGAAATGTTGCTGTTGAGAATCCATTCTTCTGAAATTTTCTGATGTTTTTGATAGTTCAGTAAGCTACGGGCCCTTCCATATTAATCAAAACTTTATTTATTCATATTTTGTTATAGGCTTTGGCTCCAAATTCATCTGAACTACTCATCTCAGATTTGGATGACATTTCTGTAAAATGTAATATATTGACAGAGACTCAAATAAGTCAACTTATTCTATAAAAAGGCCTCTTTGCCATTCCTGAGTTGGGTGGGCAAGAAAATAAACTGAAGTAAAATTGTACCATGAGGCTAGAAAACAGTTTTAGGATTTTTTGAAAACTAATTAAGGGTATTTCCAGGGTAAGTAGACTACTATGAATCTATAGCTCAGAGACAGTTTCATATTATTACCATTTTAGCATTTCTTTGCAAGTCCTGAACCTGTGGTATGCAGTAAAGACACCTACCATGAGTATAAATATATTTTATATAGTATCTGCCATAGCAACAGTGTTGAAAATACTGCATAAAATGAAATTATAAGATTTGTAAGAATATTAGAACTAAGCAAATAGAATAGGTGAGTTGTTTACAGTCGATGAAAATTAATGATTTATTGCATAAAGAAAAATTGCTGTTTTCAAAGGACACTTGAGTACCTGCATTTAATTGAGTTGCCTTTGAATTTACTCAGTAACGTCTCCCTGACACGGTCAGTTGTTATTCTTGCCATGAATGTATTCATGCTTTTATACTTTAGGAGTGCTTAGACAACAAAACCCCACATTTCTATCTGGCCCTTCATCTTTATTCAGTTCTTCATCTATTCAGCACTCAGCATTAGCAATAGCATTAGCAATAAGTAGTAATAACTTCTACACTGAGCCCTCTCAAACCTCCAAACCCCATACAATCCTATATGGCTGTTGCCATTCACTGCAGGGATACGGTGGGTGGCTCTGGTGTGGGCACCCCACTCCCAGAACTGGAAGGGTGTGTGCAAAGACTCTTGTCTCCATGGGCTCAGGTTGGGTGCTGCAGTGGCTGCAGGCAGTGCTGGTGGCAGCACTGTCCTTGGAAAGAGTCAAGGAAGAAGCAGAAGCAGCAGCAGCCACCCAAACAGGGGCATGACAAAGAGGCAGAGACAGCTGCAGCAGCAGCTGCTGCCTGGCAAGGGTGTGAGGGGCAGGGAACAGCAGGAACAGCAGTAGGTGCAGGATGGGATGAAGGGAGGAAAAAAGCCTCAGCTGAAGCCCTAAACTGGAGACATTGAGAAGTTATGGCAGCAGAAGCTTTCCTGGCTTTTGGCAGTTCTCTGTCCCAGCTGCCTTCTGGTGCCACCAAGGCTGCTGCCTGGGCTGTGAATGGTTTCTTTAGGTCAGTGCACCATGGCTGGGGAAGCCCTGGTGCAGCACCTGCAGGAAGTGATGGCTTGTTCTGCATTGTCAAATGGAGGCATCTTCCTTAACTCAGGGGTGCGTCCCCTGGGGAGAGTCATCATCAGAAACTAAACTATCTGAGAGGTGTATGTGCTTCTCCAGGTGGGTACAGGTGACGAGGACATTCTCAAGGTTGCAATTTCTGACTCAGGTTCCCAAAGCATTGTTTGTCTTGTTTAATTTTGTCCCCCTTAGAGACAGCACATGATGAGGAATCCCACACCTCATTTCTGCCTGAAACTCTTCTCTCTGAAAGCCAAGTACTGCAGTGCTGGCCATGGAAACACAAAGCTTCTGCATGCTGAAGCCCTTTTTGTTGAAAAAGACCTTAAGAAGTTTCTCTGTGGTAACACAAGTCTTCTGTACCAGAATCAGGAATTGCATAATAAAAAGGAAAAAAAGGGGGTGTTGATTTTTTTCCTATACTGCAGTAATTCTTAGTATGCTGATTTGTCCAGGACCCATGAAAACTTAATAATCCTTTTCCTTTTAAATAAGTTGAACACTGCTTTTGAAAGTGTATCTGCTATCCTTTTCAGTGAGCAGCAATAGACAAAAGAAGTATTGTCCTCCTGTGAGACACAACTAGACAGGGTAGCATCGACTTACTGATTGAGGAGGAGGAAGACTGTGGGTGGGGCAGTGTCCTTGTTTTTCTCAATGTTACAGGTTTTTTTACTGCAGATGTTCATCACCAATAATCTGTCATAAAGTTGTAATTAATAGCTGTTGTGCCTGTAATGTAACCTGGAGGAGTCACTTCAGATATTGGAGAAAACAGTGAAAAATATTGATGGCTGTTCTGGGTAAATCAGTGACTCAGTAGAAAACATTTTGTTGATTTTTGTATTTGGTAGGTAGTCAGGGGATACTGCAGTCACCCCACAGTTGGCCTCCTTGCCAGCTGGCATTACAAGTGGATCAGCATAATTAATTTCAAAATCAGTCAGCATATTATACTGGGCAACATTTGTTTCTGAAAAAAACATGAAATAATAGAAACCTTTGCTCCATCTCAAGTCTCTCCATTTCCTTATCTCATTAGCTGTACAGATTTCTTTATTTTATATCTAATATCCCCTGGCAGGGATAGTATTTTGCCTACTACATTAACAGATGCTGATGAGTGTAATTGTTGAAAGCTGAACACAAAATCTCATTCTGAGCTGGTAGGAGAGCCCCAGTCTTGCAGCTGTAGGAGGAGAAAGAGTCATGATTTATAGAAGAATAAGGCACTGGCACATTGCAGACACCAGAAACAGTAGTGTAATTCACAGCAGAATTGTGATGGTGACAAGTGACATGTTTTTCAGCCCTCATGTGTTGTTTATTTTCATTGTGGAGTGGGAGATTCATGTTTTGGATACTGTTGCATTCATCTGGAATACTGGCCTGTGTACTTCTCCATGTCTCAGTAGTTCAGCCTGCTTGACAAAGAAGCCGTGCAGGTGGATGGATGTCCACACCTGGCTTCTGTGAGTTGGGAGTTCTCCTTGGCTTCACCAGTTGCTGTGAGAATATGACCTGAAAATTTGCTTCCATTCTGAAAATACCTTTTTTGTATTTTTTTTAGTAATAATTTTCCTCACAATTGTCTTCCTTAAAAAAATGACCTGTGTGGTATTTGATTCTTCTAAAACTACCTTTCTTTCAGTATGCCCTGCATGAATATATCTATGGACATGGTTGTATTGCCTGGTAGTTTAATAACAAGAAGTTATGTAACAGAATCACAGAATCACAGTATAACTAGGTTGGAAGAGACCTCCAAGATCATTAAGTCCAACCCATGCCCTAACACCTCAACTAGACCATGGCACCAAGTGCCACATCCAGTCTTTTTTTAAACACATCCAGGGATGGTGACTCCACCACCTCCCTGGGCAGACCATTCCAGTACTTCATCATTCTTTCTGTAAAAAACTTTTTCCTAATATCCAACCTATATTTTCCTTGGTGCAGCTTGAGACTGTGTCCTCTGGTTCTGTCAGCTGCTGCCTGGAAAAGAGACCAGCCCTCAGCTGACTACATCCACCTTTCAGGGAGTTGAAGAGAGTGATAAGGTCACCTCTGAGTCTCCTTTTCTCCAAATAGAGCCCCTTGGTTATGTATTAGAGAAAACATCAGGTACATTTAAGGATGTTGAAACAATTTATCATCAGTGTGAGCCCCAAGTCAAATGTGATGAATGGCCAATCTTTCTCTTTCATGAAAAGGCACCAAAATCACTCAAAACACTCTCAATGTTACCTTATACATATGCAGAGGCCTCCTTTGTAGCATTATCCTGGTATCTCCAGGATCAGATCAGGAGACACATTATGTGAGTAAAAAATCTAACAGAATAATGCTAGTAGAATATCGTAGTATTGATCTTAAGTAATATATATTTAATATATTTTCTTTCAGGAGAAGCCACTGACCAAATCTCTGCAACGAGGAGAAGATCCCCAGTTTGATCAAGTAAGACACTTGCAATTACATTATTTCCATTCCTCAAGCTAAAAGAGGAGTGCATTGGAAGGCATTCTAGTGTCCTTATACTGTTGCTGCATACTGCAAAAGTAATATTTCTTGATGTGTTTTGGTAGAATAATAAGTGGTTGCCTAACCATTCTTGGATATAAATTGGAAGAATTTTTCCTCTGTTTCCACAGTCATTATTTTTCTGCCATAGAACTTGTTACTTTTTATAATGTATTAGACACATGTATTGTTTCTTGTCTGTTTCCCCTGATGGGGGATCTTGAAGCAAAATTTTTACCTTTTCAAATTATGTGGTTTTTAAAACAGGTGTGTGGCCGCCAATCTTTCTTTTATGAGGTTTCTTTTGTAGTTAGTATGAACACCTATAGAATCATGGTTGTTGTCATCAGTCTCATCAGTCTAGTTTGCCTCTGTAGCTGTGACTCAGCATGACTTACATTGTGTTGTACTTCTAATAGGCTGAGACAACCTGTTGTGTTTAAAATTAAGTATAAGTTCAATTGTCAGGATAAATGCCTGTATATGACAAGGCAGATAATTATTAGGAAAATAGTGAGCAGGGGAAAAGTGTTAAAAATTTAATAGAGTTTATATAATTGGTCTGATTCCATTTAGTAGAACAAAAAAATTGTAATTAATAAAATGGAATTTATGTCTGGCATTAGATTAATTTGTTATCTAAGCGAAATAGGACAAGTATAAAAATAAAACCAAGAGCAATATACACACTTCTAATTGATTATATAAAGCAAATTTATTTTTGTCAGCAGTCTTTCTTTTTGTCAGCAACATCTAGAATAATCTATTTTGAAATAAAGGAAGATAGATTCTAAAGAATCTATCAGGGAAACCAGCCACTGCAGGCTAAAGGAGGTTCCTTCTGAGTTCTCCCTACCTGCCTCATGAAATTTTTTGTGATATTCTGACCTTAACTTTATATGCATACTATTTTCCTTCCTGTGGGAAAAATGTTGCACTCAAAAGGGAAAGTAAAACAAATTAAGCCGCCCAGATTCAAACCTTGTGATACTGTTCCTGCAGTGCATTAAACAAACTCATAATGGGTGGACATGATTTGATTAAATATTTATAGTTTAGCAAATTTTGGCCCTTTAAAAGGAAGAATTGGAAGACTGATACTTTTCCTAGTTATTGGTAAGTAGACAGAAAATTGAGTAATTAAGTCAAGATCATTTAATGAGAACAGCAAAAGCTTCCTAGAGTGAAGCAACTGTGTATTTACTGCTGTAGCAATTTACTCTGAATGCAGGCAGGAGGAAGAAAAAAGATGCAGACCAAACATCAAGGTAAATGTTGTTATATATGACATTCATATATCTTTCTATCCACATACCTGAAGTCCTACCTATGTGCAGAGTTGATAGAAAAGTACAGTGGTGAGACGGACTTAGATGTCTTGTCAGAAAACATTGCTTTCAATTGCTTGAAATTTTTAAAACAAACTATTTAAGCTGAAATTTTCAGAATTTGTCAGCTTCAGGCTAGGTTGCTGACAATGTTTCCCTTTTCAGTTTTTACATTGTTTTCTGCTTAAAAGCATTATCATTTTGAGATGTTCTGGTGCTCCTGGGATTGATGTCTGTCATCAGCAGATGGGACCCTGAACCTGGCTTATAAGCCCATTTTCAAGAACATGGTTCATACTTACCAGAATTATTTTAGTTGAGCTAAATCCTTGTAATCATAGAATGGTTTTAATTGTATTCAAATAGTTTGCATTCAAAATTTTGTAGTGCACAATACAGATTTGATAGAACTGAGCTAGGGTAGAGACAGGAAGACAGAGCAAGAAGTCTTTCTTTACCTGGTGTGTTTCAGTCACTAGATTATGTGAGTACATCACATTATAAAGCTGTTTTTCAAATTATAATGTGTCACTATTATAAAGTTGTCATGAAAGTAAGGATAATAAAATGAAGGTGTGGTCTGCCTGGGAAGCTCTGAAGATCATGATATGACATGGTACCAAAACCCAAGTAAGAAGGCATGTGCTTTAAGTGAAACCACTTAAGCTTTATTTTTGAATTTAACTCAAGTATTTAAAGATTCTGTGGGATGGAGGAAGACCAGGTTGGTAATCCCTTACTTCCCTTTTCCAGTTAGGATGCAGAAAGCTTTGGTGTTTATTTCTGAAAGCCATAAAGTCATCTAGCAAAAACAAAAAAGGCCAGCCATGACATTCCTGATATTTTTACTACCGAAATGAAGGGGGGAAAGAGGGGCAATCTCTGTGAACAAACTTCTTCAATGAGTATCTAATAATTTTTACTTTCAGTTTTAGGGCATATAAGTGACAGACTGTCAGAAGAACCTAATTTTCTTTCTTTTCACATAATCAAAATTATTCAATTTGAGTGAAATTTAGAAGTAATGCTGAAGTGAGTAGGTCACTATTTACTTTGAAATGTCTGAGCTCAATCTTCTAATGGTACATTAAAATGCAACAAAAAAAAGGCATGACCTGATTTAAAACTTGCTTTTTTGCAAGTCAGCTTCAGAGGTGGAAAAAAACAGTCCAAAAAGTAGCTTGACAATGAGCAGAATGGCACTTTGGGCACTAACCAAAGCAATCAGCATCAAGTTTAACACTGAAAACCCCAAACCATTTGGGATGGCTGTGAAAGAATTGCTTACTACCCTTGAATAGTTCTATCTCTGGCTCCCTGGGAACCAGCATTTTTTCATGCCTGTTCTTAAACTCCATTTTAGGAGCATTAGTTGTGATGGTGGTGATGGATCCAGTGTCTGCAAACCTGGCTGTTTCTTTCCACACAGGTGTAGTCAGTGTCTCCTGTTGGGCAGACAGCATGTCTGGCTGCCAATTGCATCACCCTCCTCAAACAAACAATAGGATCTTGAGCAATGTATGAAGTGATGATACTTATCCTGACTTGCTGAATGTCTCACCATTGGCCTACCAAACTGCATTCCTTACACTACCTGCATTTTCCTTTCTAGGTGTGCACGTGTAAAAGAAAATATATACAGGAAATTATGTAGGTTTTTTCATATGGTTTTAAAATATTTTCATAGTAGATTTTAAATCATGTTGTGGGAGTCCTTGATTAGACAACTCTAGTTGCCTATTGGCAAAGAGCATTACAGCTCCAGCATTAGCATGCCCTGTGTCCCCAGTTACAGAAATGTTATTAAACATTGTACTAGTGAACTATGACTTAAACTTCCTATTACAGGAAACCATAAAGTTGCAGTACATGAAAAGATCAAAAGCTAGCAAAAACCCATAATTCTCCAAGAGGGTTATCCTCACCTAAGGAAACATTTTTATTACTCTTTTCTCTGCCTCTACTAATGTATCATTTGTTCTTACCACGGTGTATAAATGTTCCATGAACTGGCAACACTGGAGGCAGAAGAAGGGCACTGTGTAATCTTGGACAGCTACAGGACTGTTTTCCATATAAAAACACAAAATGAATGTAATGTTTTGGCCATGGAAGTGAAAATTTAACAGGAAGGCTTAGTTTTCATATGAAGCTATCTATCCGAGGTGCCTGTTGCAGAAGTTTCAGCATAACCTGCACAAAAGCTTATTCTTGTTACAGTTTTATTTTGCTGCTCTCTTTTTAGAAGTGCACTAGGTTCGAGACTACAGATGGGAAAGCAAAAACATTTAATATTTTATATACTGTAAGGAGATTTAAAAAAGAAATCAGCCAAGGTAAAGAAATGGAAGTAAGATGAATAATAACAATCATAAAAAACTGGAAAATGCAATAAATAAATAAGGCACTAAGCAGCATACTAATGATAAAATGTCATTTTTCATAACAGCCTAAATGTGATTAATGATATGCTGATCATGATTCTTATCCAATGTTATTTTTTAGATGTAGTTAGTGAATACTGATATCATTGTCATTGCAGTACTACTGCAGTTGGAAGCTTTTGTGTTTTCCCTTTCCCTGAGTTTTACACATTGTCCTTCATCACCAGAAAAAGGCACAGGTTAGAGAAGGTATAAGAAATGGTGGTCATGAGGTCATAAAATAACCTTTGGCTCCTGATCAGAGCTTTGGATTCAAGCAGTGCATAAAGAAGTGCATCTGAAGGCAAAATTAAAGGTAACACCTTCAGAACTGAACTCGCTGTCCACTAAAAATAAATGGGTTTTCATGTAAACTGTTATGCTGGCAGTAAAATAGCTATAAACATTGGTAGTATATAAGTATGCTAGCTGAAATTACCTATCCACAAAATTATGGTACTAAAAAGTCCTGCTTTCTTTTTTTTGTCTCGCAAAGCCAAGGCCATTAATGAAATCTAGTGAGTTCCATTTGAACAGTTATCAGTTTTAACCATTTCCAGGGAGATTTAACTTCACAGCACAGTCCAAAAAAAATACTTAGAACAAAGATGTGAATGAAAGGAGATCTCCACAATCACAAATGCATTCAGTAGCATTGATATAAAGTGTAAAACCTTACTTGTGCTTGTCCATTATTAAGAATCTGCACAACAATTTAAAGATAAAATATGCAGACACTGTGCGAAAAATAGAGTCACAAGAAATAAACCAAGTTCAAAAATGAAGTACTGCAATTCTGCTTTATTAAAATAGCAATAAAATGCCCATTCAACATACATATTGACATATGTGGTATAGAAAAAGAATGCCTGGCCAAAAACTTAATGATACTGTTGGAAATTGGGTGCGGTTTTGAATATATTTGGTGTTAATGCACATATAAATTCACTAGTGAAATAAAAAAAGTAATCATATCAATTTGCTGTTAGTGGAAACATTTCTTATATTTGAATTTTGACAATATAGCAAGACTTTTATGAAAGTATATAATTTGTAGTGAGCTGTCTGAGCAGAATTTCATTAAAATCAGTCTTGCATTTTAATCCAAAATAAATATTAATCATTTATATAAAGTATATTTAATGCTGTGTGAACGCAGGTTTTAAACAGCTCCCTACTTGTGCAGCGTTCTTATCCTTAAGCTATACAGTAGGTAGTTCATTTATGATGGAAGAATATGATCATTTGTCCAACAAGGACATATTTGTACATCTGTGGACTCCCTTTCAGGAGCAGCACAGAGCTAGAATTCATCTCACTCCTGGATTAACTTCCAGTAAATGAAAGGGTTGAGTAACCAGCATGCTGGCTAGACTTCCCTCCCTTCCTGTTCCCTGAGAGCCAGGTCTTTTCCCAGTCCACCCTTCCTTCCTGTCTTAAAAGTGCAATGACAGAAAGATTAAAAAAAAAAAAAATTAAAAAAAAGGAAAAAGTAAAAAGCTATATCGACCTTTTATCCCAAATGGAGGCAGACGCTGTAGAGTCAGCAGAGGAAGTATGGCATGAGATTTAACAGGAATCACTTTGACTTTTTCTGGTGAAATTGTATAGGTGGAATTTAGAGAACTGCTGTTATAAGCATGTCAGTGAACATGCAGGACGACCTGATAGAAGCAACTTTTCATTTATAGTTAGATACTGCAATTTCTGAAAAGATATTTAGGTCTATTTGAGGACAGACTTTTTAGTAGAGCTCGTGGACATAGAACAAAGGCTAAGGGTTTAAAACTAAAAGAGGGCCAATTTTTACTATAGAAGGGAGATATTTTTTACTGTGAGGCTGGAGCAGGTTTCCCAGAGAGGCTGTGGATGCCCCATCCCTAGAAGTGTTCAAAGCTGGGTTGGTTGAGGCTTTGATGAGCCTGGTCTAGTGGAAGGTTTCCCTGCCAATGTTAGGGAGGTTGGAACTACATGACCTTTAAGGTCCCTTCCAACCCAAACCATTCTGTGATGCTATGATTTTATGGTTCTTTTCTGGTCTTCCCTAGGAAACCCATTTTCATTGTATTATTCATTAATAAGCAGTGTTGTGCTAACTTCATAAAGAGTTTTGGAAAACAGTAGAGAAGTGAGTTGTTGGTGTATAGTTTGCCCTGACACCAGGTGATTGATTTTTTTCTGAGTATTTATCTGAAGCCTTTTAAAGGCCTTGGTTAATTGAGCCTGAAGTCCTAAAGTAATTCCTTATGAAAGACCTCCTGTCACTGCTGCAAGCAGTTGCTTCATGATATCTTCCACAGCAACTTGTTTTGTATTTCAGATAATAAAATCTATTGCAAAGACTAGATTGAAAGTTTTATAAAAGTATTACTTTTATGGAAACTTTTAATTTAGCAGGGGCAGTTGTTGTATCTTTCTAAAACAGCATGTTTAATTTTAGGCCATTATACCTGAATAATAATGCTTCATCAATGAGACACAAAGTGTCTCATTAACTTTAGTCCACAACATCACTGTGAGTTAGTTAAATACTGAGGCTGAGTAACTACAAAAGAGATTCAGAGTTACTCATCTAGGCTAAGTGTCATCCACAAAAGTTCTCAATTAAGGCTATAATAATATTTGTGAATGCTTGGTCTGCCAATTTTGCTCTTGTCTTAGTCACAGTATTCACACAAATTTGGTGTTACGTGAGATATTAAACTCAATTGTTTTTCCACAAACATTGAAACGTGCTGGTTTAAGTTTAAGCAGGTGGATAAACCTGGCAGTTAATTACATGATCAGTGTACTTGGCATGTAATGCACACTTCAGCTATTCACTCCTGATACTCAGCACTTCACAGGATCAAGCCCTGCATGATCTGTCAAAAATTTCTGGATCACTAATTTCTTCCCTATTTTAAATGTTTTGGGTTTTTTTTAAACTTTCTTCTAATGTCCACAAATGTTGTAGCTATGAAAATTCAGTTGCAATACATGTATTATCCTCTTGTATAATAATGTGGGGATTTCTCACCCTATTTTTTTGTCTTTGAAGGTTTTGTAGCTTTATGGTTTCCTGTAATAGGATGTTTAAGTCACAGTTCAGTTCAACATGCTCAGTAATATTTCTGTAATTGGTGACACAGTTAATACTGAGTGAGCAATAATCTTCTTATCCACTATGCCACTAGAGCTGTTTAATCAGCAACCTCTAAGGAATAATTCTAAACTATGTTTTGTTTATTTGTGCCCACAAAGACACAAGAAACTGTAAATATTTTCCTATATATAAAAGAGAAGTTTTCAGGTTTTTTTCCAAGTTTTCAGGTATGTGAGCCTAAGAGTAAGATGCATGCATCTGCATAATCAGTTGATTAAAATTATTATAGAATTGTGGTGTTTCTCAATATATTCTGAGTTTCGGGGGGGGGCATCCAGCAGTCAGATATAACCCCTGAAGACAGTACCTCTGATTCATTACTTTTTCTTTCCTCACAATCTGTTTGAACTCAAATCAACGTTGTGTAACAAATCAAAATAATCTGCTTGAAGAACTAGATGATTTTCTGGTATATTGAAAGATGTTATACACGATTTTTAATGCATTTTAATATCATCAATATAAAGACTCTATCAACATAAACTCCAGTGTTGCATTTCTGTTTATGTTTTATAGAATCTTAGATTCATTTAGGTTGGAAAATACTTTTGAGATCATCAAGTTCAATCACAAACCCAACACTGCCAAGCTTAAACACTAAACCACGTTCCTAAGTGCCATGTCCACACATCTTTTAAAGACAGGAAATGCAGGATGCTAAATCACTGCTTGTACCATAGTTCCCAAAAAATGGATAACAAGAAAGAACCACTGAATTAATACTTTTTTTAAGGAGGAGAGAGAACTTGAACAGCATTTCATTTGTTGGTTTGTTGTATTTTCCCAATAGGTTATAAGCTCAATGAGCTCACTTTCAGAATATTGTCTACCCTCTATCCTGCGCACTTTGTTTGATTGGTATAAAAGGCAGAATGGCATAGAAGATGAATCTCATGAGTACAGACCAAGAACAAGCACTAAATCCAAAAGGTATGATTTTGAATATGCATAATTGATAAATTCTAAGGTAAACTGTGTTACATTTCACCCATCAGTTTTTGTGAGGTAACAGTTGCTGGAAAGTTGTATCTTTTTTCTGCTTGTTCCTGGAATTCTTCTCTTGGCTTCTTGATGGGTGGAATAATTGTCTCTTTCATGATATGCTCCTCAGAGTTCAAATATAACAGTGATATTATAATTGTCTTACTCATGTTTTGGATGCTTTCATGTCATTTAAATACTAGTTTGTATAAACTGCATTTACTCAAGTGATCAGGCAATAATTCTGTGCCATTTGCAAGAATTTTTCTTACATAGAGTTCTGCTTACACATAATCACACATACCTACCCTCAATCTGAAAACTTGAGAATCAGTCAGAGGGTTTTAGCAGCATGCTTCTTTTAAAAGTAACAAGCACACAAATATAATGATATCAGTAGTTTCTCAGTGATAAGGCAGCAGAATGATCTTGGTTATGTTGAGGTCTGGAAGTGTGATTCAGGTATATTCTTCAAACTTTGAATTTTTCTGAATACTTCAGTACTACATTTGCACACTTCAATGAAACAGCAGGAGAATCAACACTGTCAGACCTGGTGTTCAGAAATGCATAGGCACTTCTTCACATTGGGATTATGTGATAACCCAGTAACTACAAAAGGCTGGAACAAAGGGGTAGGGGCTAGATTTAGATGCCAAGGTGGAAATTAACCTGAATTAGACTCTTTATGTCAGTAGAAGTAGGCACTATGAAGACACAGTTCATTAATTAGATGTCTGCTTTTGGGTGAGATGAATGCTTGCCTTGAATTGCTTCTTTCTCTCAACTTGTTCCACGACTACCTGTTCATAAATAGCTGTCTTTGGGAACTCCACCCAAAATTTAGTTGAAAGTCAGTTTAGCAGTGAAACAAGACCACTCTATCAATTGGCAATGTTACAGAAAGAATGTGTAACAAGTCCCTTCTCCAGTTAATGTAAAACCAAAGGAAACCAAAATGCAAATAACTTGCTTCTTGACTCATCAAGATCTAGTCTTAAATGCCTGTTTTATTACAAACGTAAGTGCAATTGAAATCACTAAAACTCTCAATGTTTATAAAAATTGTGCCAAGTTTACACAGAAATCTCACTGAAATAATTTGAACATTTAACATTTGAATGTTAAATGCTTGAAATGGACTGCAGAACTGTTTCTTTAATGTTTAATTTTACAAAAAGTACTGTATATTTCATGTTGTTTTTTCAGTACACTTTGAAACTTTGATCAGTTTATTCAAATAGGTATTTTTTGTTATTTTTATTGGAAGCTATTCACTTCAGACTTTTATTCCTCTGTGTTGTTCTGTATAAGAAATGTGTTTGAAAAGTTTGACGAGTGTTGTCAAAGTTAAAAAATTAACACTGAAACCATTTTTAAGAGGTAATATAGTTTGGTTGTGAATTCTCCATTGGTGCTTTTAAGGCATTTTTCAAAATTCATGTCAAGTCTAAATATGAATTTGATAGCATAAGGTTACATTTGCCTCCAAAGTGTAATTAAGAATGGTCTAGATGGTGTAATCAGCAAGGAATTTGAAATTAAGTCCATTTGTTAAAGAATCCACAGGTTTCCTTTCTTTTGTTTTGCTGGAAGAAAAAAAAAGAGGGAGGAAATGGATAAGTGATATTTAAGCATTAGAAAGAACGTCACAGTAACAAGTTAGATTTGGTCTGTTTATCTCAGATTTTAAGAGAATAACAGTACATGACTTTCTGAAATGCTGGCCTGCAGATTAAAAGGTAGAACACAATTCCCTGTTATCTGTTTGTGTAATTACACCATTTTAATTAATTTAAATTTTTAAATTTAATTTTAATAATATTATAATTTGTGTAATTGAAGAAGGCATATGATATGAATTATGACACTTCTCCAAAATATTGTGTTTGTTGGTTTGATTTTGCAGTGATGAACAGCAGAGGGACTATTTAATGGAGAGAAGAGATCTGGCTATTGATTTTATTTTTTCTTTAGTATTAATAGAAGTTTTGAAACAGGTAGGAGTTCTTAAATTATCTATTAACTAATAAATTATGGAAATTACCAATGCAAGTGAATTTTGGGATTCTCCTTTCTGTTTGCATCTTTAAGGTTATAATAAAAACAAGAAGTACATCCTGCGTGCTTCTTCACTGCTGTCTTTCTTCCACCTGTATGATACATAGCATTCTGTTCTTATACAGACCTTACTTTGCCAAGTCTTTGGAGTTAAAGTACTTCTCTTCAAAATAAAATAAACATTAAATGGCTGGCTCATTTTAGCTATTTTATTAGCTACATGCTATTTTAACTGATATATTTCTGAATGGATGATATCCATAAGTAATACTTGCACCAGTGCAATATATGTGTACTTGTTATATTTTATTTTGTGTTTTCAGATTCCACTTCATCCTGTAATAGACAGTTTGGTAAATGATGTTATTAACTTGGCTTTCAAGCACTTTAAGTACAAAGAAGGGTAAGGCTCTTTTTCATGCAAGAATTCTATGAAAAAGATATTTTCTAATTTTTTTAATAGTTGTGGTTTAAATAGTATGTTTTCTCAGCTGAGAATTCTTTCTTGTCTCTTGTTAGGTACCTTGGTCCTAACACTGGAAATATGCACATTGTTGCAGATTTGTATGCAGAAGTAATAGGCGTTCTAGCTCAAGCAAAGTAAGCAAAATTCGATATATTATTTCCTCCATAAATATGACAAAGTCCGCTTGCTTAGCATGTGAATATTCTGATTTTCTCACTTTCTTAAGTATTCTGTAGGAATAAGTCATTTCAGTTCATTGGCCTTCTATTTATCCAGATGTTCTAGAACACAGGCCTCTAGGGAATCACAGGCTTTCTGCATTTAGTCCAGTGATATTGAATAAATTCAACTCAACTACAGGAGCATTATTTTTCCTATCTCAGCAGTGACGTCTGTAGAAAGCCCAAAGGGCTGAGGAGAGCTATTTTAACTAGTTTTTTTGTTATTTTTTTCTTTAGCTGGGTAAACCTATAAATTACTATCCTCCTACACAACAACAATATTAAGACTCTCTAAAGCTATTTCAACTCAGAATTTAATGCATCTGCTTCTGAACCCTTCATGCTTCTTAGAACAGATTGCATAAAACACTTTGTGGATCAGATCTTAAATTTTGAATCTGAAAACAAACTCAGGATCTCATGTACCCAATATAGCATCTCATTGTACACTTAAACCACAAACTAAGCAGAGGATGAGTTTTACTGCCCTGATGTATTGCTGTCTGTCTCCTGACACTTGGATGTTGCTGAGGGTGAGTCTCAGCTCTACAAAACCAGTCAGTTTGGCTTGATGTGGCTAAAACAGTTTGAGATTTCGGAAATCGTATAAATTCAGCTGAGGTCTTACCTGGACCTCTAAATTGGCTGGGTCAGATGCAAAAGGAGAAGTTGCATCTGGATCCAAAGCTTCAAGTTGACTGTCAAAGTTCTGAAGGGCCCTGCTGAGATGTTTCTATCACTGAAGAGCTTCTTCCTGCTAACCTGTTTCTTTCAGTTCACTTGGGTTGTCTATCAAAGGGGATACCAAAAGGTTGTTACATGCTGCACCTACCGTGACAATTACAATCTTTCCATTTTGCCTCAAAAAGAGCAGGAGGTCCTGTTGGATGCTCTATGTATAATTTTTTTATGGACAATGTCTCCAAGGACACCTTCAATAGATTCGTGGAAGAGACCAAAAATTATCGCAGAGCCCTCTACCCCAAGTTATTGTAATTGTTAAGACTTAAGTGATACTGTAAAGGCTATTAGGAAAAAAACCTGAAGGGACAAACTGCCTATATGAATATTTTCAGGATTATAATATAAACATTTTATTTTAAAAATATTGCATGTACTTGCAAGGTAGCTATCTTCCATCATGGATTTTTGAAAAACATTTGAAGGGGTTGTTTAAATGATATTTTTATCTCTTATGTAAAAGAGGTGCATGGTAGTAAAATAATTTGAAAGATGTGGTTATCTAGAAGGACTAAAATCAGGCTGTATGCTTCCTTTGCTCAGTTTATTAGAAGTGAAAGCTAAACAAAAAAAAAATCTATTCAAATACACAGTGAAATGGTATTCTATACAACCTCTTATCTTCTTTAGGTTTTTCCTAATTTATGTACCTTGCAACACATTTCAAATATTGATTTTGAACTTTTTGATACTAACCAATCTGAATTCATAGATTTCCTGCAGTAAAGAAGAAATTTATGGCAGAGCTGAAAGAGTTGCGGCATAAAGAGCAAAGCCCATATGTAGTTCAGAGCATTATCAGTCTGATAATGGGAATGAAGTTCTTTCGCATTAAGATGTATCCTGTGGAGGACTTTGAAGCTTCTCTTCAGTTTATGCAGGTAAAATTCTTAAGTATGTAGCTGTGGTTTCCCAGACATTTTTGAATGGGCTGGCCTTTATTTTCCATGTAATATTCTAGCAGATTTTCCATGTATCATTTCAGCATAAACTTATGTGCTGCTACTTTCTGCTTGCTCTGGATCCCTCAGTGCTCTGGTCTCTGGAGTGTGTCCTCCCATACCAGCTTTTCCTCAGTCATTTACCTCTAGTCCCTACACCTCACCCTCCAGCTAGAAGAGGTTTTGTTCTCTAGACTCCAGCCCTTCTGCCCCACTATCCAACAGCTGTCTCTTGCCCTGTGTCTGTGCCTAGCTGCTCACTGCCTCCAAAGTGAACCTTCCAATGCTGACACAGTTACCAGAAAAGAGAGAAGCTTCTAATGGAGGAAAACACTGAGGAAGAGACAGAGAATTAAGGCAAAAGCTGGGTAGAATTTCCTTTGGATGTGTTGTGTCCTTCTACCACACCTTCACCCTGCTTGCTGTAGAGTGCATTCTCTACTCTTCTGGTTTAAAAGTCACTAGTACAGAGCATAGTTCAACTACAATGAATGCTTTAAATAATACATAACATAGTTTTATAAAAGGCAAGAAACTATTTCATGTTTCAGCATTCTTGCTGGTAATGTACAATTGGTTTTGTTCCCACCAGCAAGTTTCTTTAGCTTAATATTTTTTTCTCCTGTTTTTTCTTGGGATCACCCACATGGTTTGTAGCCTTTCATCCAGTAAAATAAATGTTTTATATAAACCTCCATGTGAAAATTAGCGTATTGGTGGTGTAAATGGAGAAAAGAAATCTATGTTAGATGCCCACAAGTAAGGATTTGGCATTGGAGTACAAATGTACGGGCATACAGACACACTGAGCTTTTTCTTTTGAGTCCTGAGCAGAAAACACATTCTATTTCAGCTTTGCAATATATTCTAAACCATATTTAATAGCATATATAAGACATATTTAACAACTCAGAAAAATATAATTTTTCTTCTTACCTTACTCTTACTTATGTAGACACATACTAGTATGTGTCAACTTACTTTAAGTCATCCAGAGCTGGCAACATACCAAAGTAATGTGTGCTCAGTGCACTAGACTTGATGAGTGAATGGGGTTGTGGCTTAGCTTTATCCAGTGTTCACTACTATTACAATCTGTGGTAAAACTCCTATATAGTAAAACTGAAATTTGGATCTCTACCTTTCCCTGCTACAATATCTCAGTACTAAATGAATTCTCGTATTTACTTCTCTGCATCATAAGATGCACTGTGCATGTAGGAAAACCTTCTTTGCTCAGTTTGGTGAATTACATTCCACTTCTTTGGGCAGTTTGTCTGTTTGAGTATCTCCATGCAGTGTTTCAACTGAAACCTCTGTCACACCAGTGCTGCTGTAGGAGAGAGAGGCGCTTTTAAAGGGTGAGCTGATTTCAGGAGTGAGCTCCAGAAACGCCTGTCTTCCTGCAAAGAGTGCAGAAGAACCTCAGGAAGGCTGGCTGGAGTGACTGAAGCCATGTGTTGTATAATCCTGTTAGCACACAGGAAAAAAAAAGCATGACCTGAGGTGTAAACTGCTCTTCATGACTGTGGTCAGTGGGGACCTTCCTCATACAGTCAGGGGCTGTTTGGGCCTTGGACCTGGAGAAAAAGTAGCTGGGGCAATAGATTTGTCATCCTCAGAGAAGTTGTACACACAAGTGGGTGGATGCTTATCTCCCTCACTTCCTGAGCAACACAGCTGTCTGGAGAGTAGTTTGCTGCATGTTTAGGACAAAGTCTGTTTCTATTTTTTTCTTAATCCCCAGTTGCAGGCTGGAAATTGGCCTCACATAGCACAGTTCCATATTGACCCTCAACATGCAACGAATCCTAGCAATGAAATTCATCCAAAAATATTTACAATAAGATTGTTCATTGCCCTGTGTATTTTAACAGAGAATCACATTCCTTTTTTGGTCTCTCAAAGCATTGTGTAAAGCAGTCCATGTTGTCTATTACTTTTGCTCCTGAAGATACACACAGCATACAGGGAAGGCATGAGGTCAGCTCCTGAGTTCAACTCCATTTCCAGTCCAAAACACCACCAGGCACAGCTGGAGTCAGTGGAGACTTTCTGGATTAGAGTAACAGCTCCTTGATCTTGACTTATGTCCTGCTTTGTGCTTGCTGCAAAATGCAGATTTAGAAGTTAAGGGGCAAATGTTTTCAGTGGGATTTGCAGGATAAAAATAGCCACTGACACGTGATACGCATTCAGCAAACATTCAAAGGTCTTTATTCCAGCTGATACGCAATTAATGTTTCTTGTATTTTTTTTTTTTTTTTCCCTAGGAATGTGCACATTATTTCCTTGAAGTTAAAGACAAAGATATCAAGCATGCACTGGCAGGACTGTTTGTTGAAATTCTTGTCCCTGTAGCTGCTGTGAGTTTATTTTTGTTGTTGTTTGCATAATTTTTTAAATTAGATAAACCAGCTTGTGAAATAGTGTTTTACTAACATGAAATTTTCTTTCAGGCTGTTAAAAATGAAGTGAATGTCCCCTGTCTGAGGAACTTTGTTGAAAGCCTGTATGATACAACGCTTGAACTTTCATCACGAAAGAAACACTCACTGGTTAGTAACCCTAAGAAGCAGAGGTTAAAATTCTTTGTCACAAATATTTCTGAGCAAGACTCTTAGGAAATTGCAAAACATTTTATTTGCATTTGGCTATAACCAATACATTTTTATTTGCAGGGAAGATTATTGTGTTTGCAGAAAATAACTGTACTTATTTTACTCATTATATGGTCTAAATTAGTTTGAATCAAATATGGTGTCAGCTTCTGGTTCTGTGGTTATTAAATGGTTAGGTTTTCCCACAGTTGTTTTATGTAAACATTAGGAGAAGAAAAAGAATAGAGTTCACTTCTTGTCAAGCGAGAACAAATGAGGCATGTGGGAACAACTCTTTCACGGGGTTTAAATAATACATTGTAGGAAGGAAAAAATGTATAACACATGCCCTTTTAAATCCATAACTTGGCTACTGTGTAGCTCCCTATTTCTTTTTTTTTCCTGTGAGATGAACAGTGGCACTGCAGTATATTTTTGGAATCATGAGTTGATCTGAATTAAATGAGGATCTGAGTCAGTTTGATGCTGGCTGCCTTAAGCAGTCTGTCTCTCCAACTGGGTCAGCGCCCGTCAGCAGTGTGGCATTAGCTAATTCATTTTGAAGTCCTGGACCTTTTAAGTAAAGAAAGTTTGTCATTTGTCCTCCCTCATTCCAGGGGAAAGTCAAAAAGAGTCCCCTGTTTCCAGTTCTTTCTGCAAACGCTGGTCACTGGTGCTAGTGAAAGTGCTGGGAGCACTGCAGGAGTGTGCCTGAGCTCTCTGCCTGTTACAGCATTCCCAGGGGACAGTCAGAGCATCCCCTGGGGCGCAGTCCTGATCCAGTTTGGATTAGTGGGAGGCTTGAGATGGATTTCTGATTTCACTCTGCTTGTGTCCGTGTGGCTCTGTTCCACTCCACCGAGTTAATAAAACATTGTTGGAACTGCAGCAGGGTAGAGCTTTTCTGCACAGTTTTTACATTAAATAGAACTTCCCAAACCGTGGCCATACTTGCCAAAGTCAATACCACATTCTTGAGAAAGAGTTGCACAGCTGGGCCCTGCATTTGATTGCTTGTCTACACATACCACACCGGAGGCTACATAGTTAAAAGTGACAAAATAGAATAGATTCTTGTGAGGGTGTGATTAGAAATACAAACATTGCAAGGAGGAGGAGGAGGGGAAAGGCAAACAGTCGACAGAAATAGCTGCAGTGCATATTTCCAGGCTTCCAGGAAGAAGGCACCCTCCTTAAAGTCTGAACAAGACCAGGATCAGTGTTTGGTGAATCCAGGCACTCACTGTACAGACAGGATGGGGGAATTAATCTTGCTTTTCTATCTAAAACTACCTCATCTGAGCTAGTCATTAAGGTTCTTTTGGTAGTGAATGGAGAGAATTAGGAAATTCCAAGAGATGGTTTATCTTCCCTCCAAGGGATCTTTCTTAGGATGGGTTGTAACACTCTTGGAATGTTAACTAAACTCTGTGATCCAATCAAATACTCAACGGTATAGTAAGAAAGTCTTCTGTGACAAGACTTCAGTTATCCTGTCCTGTATGTATTTTGGACATGAAGATTATAAAAATAAAAATTAATTTACATTTGCCATTTGCTCAAGAAATTAACCTGTAGCTATAGATGGTTTATGTTATGTGTTAATGGAACAGAAGCTGAGATTTATAATGTGTTTATACTGTGACTGAAGTTAGAATTTAAAGATAATTTTTAGAATAATCCATCTTAAAGTGAACATTACCTTATTTTTTACTAACACCTTTTAAGACCTGACTGGGTTAATTAGCATTACAGCTGAAACCTTAGTCTTCTTGAAATAGCAGGGACAGTTTCAAAATCATTAAGTGCATTTTACCTTATTTTTCAGTGTAACATTTACCAGTGTTAAAGGAAGTGTTGACAAAGAGGCTGGGTTCCAGTATTTCAAATTCTATGTTCTGCTTTGCTCCTTTTTTTTTTTATCACTTCACAAGCTGTAACTCCCAGCACATCCAGGCGTTCCCTGCATTTTAACACAATTCTTTAGGGTGTTTGACATGCCTTGTGGTAAATATTGTGACTGCAGATTTTGAGGAGTAATAGTCATCTGATTCACAAGTTCCAACAATCTCTGTGGGTCCCGTTATTGTAATAATGAAGTTGAGTTATTTCCATGCTTTTATTTCTCAGTAAACTGACAGAACTTAGCCCTGAGAGTCTGTAAAATTGTGCCCTATCTTACACTGCTTTTAGTGTTTGCTTTTAGTTTACCCATGAAACTTCCCTGTAACAGTTTTAGAGAAAGCTCCTTTTAAATAGTACTACTTACTAATGTGTTTATGTTAGCTAGCTTGTATTGCACAAAATGAAGGAGTTAGAGCTTCAGGTTTACAGTAGCTCTATTAAGTTAGTTTTGTGTTGTGTAGACATGCAAATAACACTCTATCCACATCCATTTCCTGTTTAGGCTTTGTACCCCTTGGTAACATGCCTGCTTTGTGTCAGTCAGAAGCAGTTCTTTCTGAACAGATGGCATGTTTTCCTCAACAACTGCCTTTCCAATCTCAAGGTTAGTATCTCCTGGTCCTAATATTCTATTTAGACTTCAGTATGCACTGTTGCATAGCCTTTCTAGGTAAATGGGCTGAGTTATTGCTATTATCTGATTCCATACATAATTTTATTCCTGACAGTACAAGTTCTTTAGCTGTGCAAGTTTTTTCAATAGTAAAAAAGTATTCTTGGGCCTATTTTGAATTTCTACTGTTCCTGAGTAAAAAACATGTGAAACAGAAAAAATTGCTGATGAAAGTTGTTAGGTTGAGTGACATACCAAAACTTACCTAGTAGTAACCTGCTTTTCCCACAAAAGCATTGGAAAAAAAGAACTTGTTACTGCTTTTTCAAAGTGGAACTACTTGCAGAACACTGATTCCATGGCTTGTTTCACTCATGTTAAGTGTTTGCATTACAAAAACCCCAAATAGTTTCAGGTTTTTTCCTCCATGTAGCCATTCTTATTCCTTTGCCATTTGTTAGATCTTTGAGATTTAAGGTTAACTTTCCACTGCAATCTGCTGTGGTTCCCAGGCTGCAGACACTGTTCAATGCACATGTGCTAGTTATCATTGCTGCTCCTCCTTTTACTTTTGCAATGGCTCATGTCCCATGCCATGCTAAAACTGCATCTGTGTGAAAGGATGGTCCTGTGCCCACCTGAAAAGGGCAATGTAAGAAACACAGTGAAGTGATTAGAGCAAATGAAGGGCCTCCCAACTGTGACTTGATGAACCATTGGTTAGGAGGTTTCTGCTAACAGCACACTTCAGACTTCACACAAACTGCACATTTCAGCCACTTTCTTAGCTCAGAGGCAAATATCTATTTTCCAAAAGTTGAGTTCTCAAGCTTATTAAGAAGGTATTTATTTCATGTACTGCTTTCTGATTGTGCTTCCTCTCTGTCTTAATGAAGCAATTTGTACTGACTCTCTTCATATGGATCCTACTGTTAGAATAGCTCTTCAGAGTGTTTAGTCTGCCTGAAGATTTCTTTCTGCCAGTACCTGAATACCTAACTTTTGGTGATGATGCCATATAATCTTGCAAAGAGATTCAGAAAATAAGCATGTTATTATTGAAACTAGTTTTATGGGGTTTTATGCAGTTGTACAAGCTTCAGAAAAGGCAAAGCCAGCTGGGAATATATATTTTTCTGAAAATTAAGGAGATCCTGACAAATTATTTGAAACCATCAGAGAAAATATAAGAAAAGATGGTCCTGTCTTACTGATTGAAAATAAAATTGGAATTTATCTTGCAACCTGTAATTCATTGATATATATTTCAATGTATAGGGCTCTCAGAAAGATCTCTCTTTCTCTTTGGGGAGAAAATAAGGTAACTGAATATGTGGCTGAAGTAAGAAAGTGGTTGGCCACTCCTTCCCAGTACAGAGCAGGAGATGCCTCAACCATTGAAACAATCTTTTCACCAGACAGGCTGGCACCTCAAAACCCAAGCCAAACTCACCCAACTGGAGGAAAACCTGAAAATCCATCTGTTAGAGGGAAAGTTGTGCACATCAACTTATGAGCTTGGACAGATCTTGCTCATGGACACGCCCATAATGTCCCTGGATGTATCTTAGGCTCTTTATCATCTCCTTTTAATCCTGTTTCTGCCATGCAGCTTGCTCTTCTAACAGAAAGCTGGTCCACTATCTTTTGAAAACTCCAGTAGTACTGGTCTCAGCCCTTTTCTCCTCCCTCTTTCTCAAAAAGACAAAGAGCCTAAAAACAATATTTCTGTTCCTAAGCTTGTGACAGATGCCATGTTGAAAGTTGAGGTTGTCTCCCATATCCCTGGCAATTGTCTTCCCATCATTTTGCAGGAGCCAGAGCAATACACATTCAGGAATTACTGATGGCATCAGTTGCAGTTTCTTTGATCAAACCGCAGTCTTTGATCCATGACTCAACATTTGCCTGCCGAAAATATCTCAGATTTTTGCCATGGAGATTTGCCCTGTGGGCCAGGCAAACTTTATCTCAGGTCAAAGTGTACTCGACTCCTACAAAGTTTAACCCAGCAAATGGCTCAGCATGTGGGAGACCATCTGATTGGACTGCACTTGTTTTTTACTCAGACAGCCCTTACAACTGCCACAGGAACAGAAAACTGCATTTGACTGAAGAGACCCAAACACAATCCTGTACTAGTTTCTAAAAATAAACAGCAATCCAGACAGATAAACCAATTCAGTCCAGCTAATCACAGATGCCATGTTAATTAGGACAGCCTAAGCATCCATAGATTTTTGTCCTTTCACTTTCGAGTAAATGTGGTACATTCCCTTATCTGTTCTTCATACCAGGCCTCCACTGTAGGGCAACAACTTTTGAATTGATGTAATTTACTGAATAGGAAATTTTCTTTTCATAGTCAAATTATGGGGGTTTTCGAAGAGAGATTTTAAACTGCAACATGTATCTAATTTAACTTACTTGATACTTGGGTTTTTCAACACCTTAAGTAATAACAGAAGCAGAGTCGGATGCATAAGTGTCCTAGAGCTACAGGAATGGAGCACAGAGCAGTTGTGAGGCTCTGTCTTTTTGTAGTTTCATTATCAAAATGCTGAACCTCAGCATCCATTAAGTGTAAAACTTCCTTGCTAATTTCTGCCTGAAATTTTTTTTTATGTGGTACATTTCTCTAGAATAAGGACCCAAAAATGGCTCGAGTTGCACTGGAATCTCTGTACAGACTACTGTGGGTTTACATGATCAGAATTAAATGTGAAAGCAACACAGCTACCCAAAGGTAAAATGCTTTATTTGTAATGAAAATCCATTGGAGTGGATGTTGCCAGTAAAGAGGTTTTATAGTTCTCCTGAATTCCTTCAAATTGAACCTATTTCTGCTGTGAAGCAAGAAACTCAACTGTACACACAAAATATTCCCTCTTGTGGCACTGTCAGTTATCCTGTCACCTATGAAAATTGCTGTATAAAGTGTTTCTGATTATGGAAAAATTAGAAGTCACTCCTTGTTCAATGTAAGTTAAAAATACTTTTGAAGTGGCCATTGACAGGTTAATTTACTTGTAATGCAGTAATGAAATAAAATAATTACACTGAATTTGTAGCAAAGATCAGAACGAGATAACCCATTACATTTGCATTTCAAAGGAAGTTTCTTCTGGTCTTCCTAAATGGGGTGTCATGCTAAATGAAGGTCTGTGAGGTCCAAAAATGTCTCATGTCTCTTTTTCTTTTACAGTCGACTTATTACTATTGTCACAACCCTTTTCCCAAAAGGGTCCCGGGGTGTTGTGCCAAGAGATATGCCTCTAAACATCTTTGTGAAAATAATCCAGTTTATTGCACAGGTATGGGAGAACCATGCATGTATCTTTCCATATAACAAACAACTTATTTTCCCCATAAAAAAGTTTAAAAATAAATAAACTTCTAATGGCTGAATTTTTTGCAACCCTGTTGACATTATGTTTCATCCAGGGAATGATTAAATAATAGACTGAGCTGGGGAAAACTTCTTTTGAACAACAGGTTTTGATTAACCTCATTCCATTGAAAATAGATGTGTTCACTTCAATTCACATGTAATTTTTGTCAGTTTTTATGATTTCCAGCAAGTCAAGAAATGCATTTGTTGACACACTCTGTCAATAAATTTCAAAATAATAGGCCATGTATTATCCTGATACTGAATTATCCCTGCTGTACAGGACAATAAATTGCACTGCTTTCAAAGATGTCAACCAAGTTCAGCATGGAGTTGACACATGGAGTTTTCATCACTTCAAATGGGAACTGCTAAAATAGACTAACCTGCAGTGCTGGAAGTTTCATCTCTCTTATGACTTAAATTCAGAAAATTTTCCCATTGAGCAAAGCACTTAAGCACGTACTTAAAGTCTGTGAATAGGAATGAACCAAACAGATGCTTAAAACCTTTCCTCAACTGTGCCATCTGTGAACAAGCTCTCTTTATGTAAAATACTGTGTTAGTGCCATAATTACTGCAGTTTAAATGAAATAATTAAAAGCTTTATTTCCAAAATGGATCATTTTCTATTTAAATGCTATACATTTTTGATTTTGTCAACAAAAAGCATTGTTAAAAGCTTAGATCTGATAATATGTTCTACATACTTCTGAAAATCTGTTTTTCTATATATTTAAATAAGCCCTGATTAAACTGGTTTTCAGTGTTCTGTAGCCTTAATGAAAATAACTACCAAAAGTGAGCATCGTAATGATTTGCAATATTTTTGCTATTTTAGGAACGTTTAGATTTTGCAATGAAAGAAATTATCTTTGACTTCCTTTGTGTTGGAAAACCAGCAAAAGCTTTCAGTCTCAACCCTGAGGTATTATTTACATCTGCTTCTGCTTTTTTTTTTTTTTTTTTTTAGTTAGTATGTATTGCATTGTGCTACATTTACTTCCTGGTTACATTCTAAGCATTCTTTTACCTTCATCCAGTTTTCAGCCCAAATCTTCAATCTGATTTAGTGGTAAAATATATCTATGAACTTTCAGCTGTAAAATGTCACATTGTTTATGCCTTTCTGATGTTTTCTCAGTGAAGAATATCAAATGTGAACTAGTGCAAATGTATAAAACGAAAAGTATAAATAAAACTATTGGTTGCAGTATGAACTTATCACTCTGCTGTTGTTACATGCAACACCTTAAACTATTTTAATATAACAATAATTTTTCTGTAACAGTGTCAATGTTTTTCAAAACAAACAATACATGAAGCAAGAAAACTTGAAAAATAAAACACTCTAATAAAATTTTACCACTCTGATCAGCAAAGCTCCACTGATGTTGGTGTCATGAGTCAGCTTCCTAGTGCTTTTCCGAGAGAAAACAATCAGAAATTTGATTTTTTTAAAAATTAAAATATACATAAGTACTAAAAGAATAAAAAATTCTCTTAAAATATTTAATTCCTTGAAATTTAAAAAATATTTTCCTTTGAAAATTAAGAAAAAGTACAAAAAAATTTGTGATTCTCTTATAAAACATGTCTGTTAATCTTGTAGAATTAAACTGGTGTATCTCTTCACTGTTGTTAGAACAGAATTATTGCCTTGCACAAATTACATTTGCTACAAAAAATGTGGAAAAGTAGATTAAACTTTCTACTGTCAAAGGCAGGAAAAATGAAAGGCGAGCTTTACTTTGAACACAGCTTTCATCTTTCTGTAGAAGAGTAAAAAGAATGAAACAGAATTTTTGAGCGGGCAGTCCACACCATGCTCGGGGTCAGCCACCTGCAGCATTGACTGAGAAAGGTCCTACAAAGGGCATTTTGTGTGAGCCCAGCTGAGAGGGGGTGGACATAGTCCATAGCTTCTTGTTGAATCAACATCTGAAATTTTGCTGTTTCTCAACAGCATTGTAAGTCTGAAAAAAAAATTATAGCACTGCTTTTTTATGTACATAGACTTTAGCATTCTTAAAAAAAAAATCCCCATAATCTGTGTAAATGCATCTCTGTCTTAGTTTTTGGAACACGTTCCAGAGAAACTGAAAACATTCTAATCTTTCAATCACTGCAATGCAAAGCTTGCAAGTTTTCCTCTAGTGCATTCCCAGAAGGTATTCAGGTCACTTAGATTCAGTTTCCTAATATTTTCACATTGTAATTTTGGCATTGAGCATCATTCCAGACTTTTCTGTCAGTATGATAGACCCTGGGGCCTTTCAAGGCAGTTATTGATCTTTTTTTTCATAACAGATGTAGGTCATTTATGTTTAACTGAAGGCCCATTTAAGATGCATTGCTGTACTACAGATCATATCCAGGTATTTTATCCTGCAGATAAAAAGATTATGTGCTAATGCAAATACTTAAAGTTCTGAGAGGGGAGAGCACAGCTCACAGTGGAGATAAGAATTCACTATTTATTTCATGAGCAGTTTTTGAGAAATATATCTGACTAGTTAATTTAGTGAAGATACAGAAAAAAATGCCTGCAAGTGCATTCTCAAAATTTCAAAGTGAATGAAGAATATGAGTAGAATATGATTATTTGATTCTGATACTCATCCATCTTCTAAACTTCACAGAGAATGAATATTGGCCTGAGAGCTTTCTTGGTAATTGCTGATAGCTTGCAGCAAAAAGATGGTGAACCGCCAATGCCAGTGACTGGAGCTGTCCTTCCCTCTGGAAACACTCTCAGAGTGAAGAAAACGTATTTGAGCAAAACTCTTACAGAGGAGGAAGCTAAAATGATAGGTCAGTAAGAGAATAGAAACTTGTGTGAGAATGAATGTGAACATGTTCTCAGCACTTGAGCAGAATAGTTTATTACTGTTAAGTATTTGATTTATTTTTGTGTTATAAACATTTAATTTGTTGTGTGTTCTAATGAAATGTATGGTTTGACAAATGCTGCTTTTCATAGGTTAGTCTGAAAAGTGCTCAGTTGTGCTCCACAAGAGCTGACCACTCTCTATTCTGGGAGGATTTAAAGACTTTAATCTCTCATTAGTAGTCTTTAATCTTTCAGCGCTGATGGCTGTGTTTATTCATGGATATTCATCCTACTAGAAATAGTGCCTGTGCTTGAAGACATACCAGGTTTGAAAACCATCAAAAATTGCACTGATAGCCTCATTTTAATTACAATATCTTAAACTTTCAAAATGGCAAAACTTTTAAATGTAAAATAATATTATACTGAAGTGCCTAAGTTATTAGCACTGCTTTCTTGGGCTTTGATGTAGGGCAAGAATCCTGTGCTGGAGGAGAGCCTCTCTATCATGCCCTGAAGGTGCTTGGTTTTGTTGGCAAAAAAATAAAATTTGGCTGCTCACCTTCACATTTCATTAAGTCCCCAAAGTTACGTGAATGAAATGAAGTCTACACCAGTGGCAAAGACCTGTATTGTACTGTGCTAGATCATTGTAGTAATATCAAGAAAATAAGCAGTGTAAGACCCACTGCTGTTGAAGTATTTGAAGTATTTGAAGATAGTATTTGATAACAAATGTTTGCACAAATAAATTTTTGTATTAGCCATTTCATTGCTGTTTTATGATCCAGTTTTCCAGTTTCCCTGTATAATATGTAAGCATTCCTTTTGGAGCAGGCAAAATATTCTGGTTCTGGATCAGGATATCATTACTAGTGGAATATGCTATTTCATGAGGATAGCATTTTTTTTTACTTCATGAACACAGCATGACTAAGCAACTTTCTTTTCCAGAATATATATATGTATGTATGTATGTATGTATGTATGTATGTATGTATGTATGTATGTATGTATGAATATCCCAAATTGTACAAAAAAACATATTTTTGCAGGTATGTCATTATATTATTCTCAAGTAAGGAAGGCTGTGGACAACATACTCAGACACCTTGACAAGGAAGTGGGTCGGTGCATGATGCTAACCAACATCCAGATGCTTAACAAAGAACCTGAAGACATGATTACGTGAGTGCTAAAAACACTAATTCCCATGAAACATGGAGATGTAATTTTGGAGCTTTTTCTCTATTTCTGTCCATCATGAGTCATCAGAGAAACAGCAAAAAACAGGAACATTTAGCTTAATTGGTATACACTTTGAAAAAATGTTTAAGACAAGTTGATTGTGCTTCTTTGAATGCTGCAGTGTTTGGGACTGAAGATGTTCTCGGTGTAGGTAAAATCATGTGTGAATCCCATGGTTGTTTAGATGGCAGAACTAGAATGCTAAAGTAGAAAACCTGGCAGCCTGTTCTCAGAACACTGTCTCAGGGTATATTTGCATCACTGAACTTCAAAATGAATGCAATGAATTCTGTAAATCTCTATTAATAATAATATTCCAAAATTCCCTTTGCTTTTCATGCCTGTAATCAAAATCAAATCTTAATTAAAAACCCAAGTAATCTTGTGATAAGGCTTGGATTTAAACAGTATCCTGCTGGAACAGAATCAAAGCAGTGTGCTTCAAGCTACGTTGAACAGCACTATTTTTCACTTTCATCCAAAATTATTAGTGAGGGAAGTTTTCTGCAGAGAGTTCTGGTGAGGAGAACGTCAAGTAGAGGTTAGAGACACAGAGACATCATCTGATACATGCAGAGCACAGATGGTGGAGATCTCAACTGTAAGGAGACCTTGCATACCTCTCTTGTTAGAGCAGTGGATATGGCTGTTATTCTAGAAAAGAAACCACTGGAAAAAAGTTTGAGATGTAATGAAAAGAACACTTGTCTCTTTGCGATTTTTTTTTTTATTTATTGCTCAAAAACGTCAACTTGCTAGGAATACTGTGAGTGATTGACTGCAATGACTGGCCAAAATTGAACTACCTTGTACAACTGGTACAATCTTTATATTTTTGTACTTCTGCCCTTATTTGTTGCAGTGCCTCTAGGTGAGACTGTAAGCTGTGTCACCAGCATTGTTTTACTTTATTTATATTCGTAGCTAATATTACTACCCAATAATACTTAATATTTTTCTTGTAGTCCTACCCGGTATCCTGTTCAGTTCTCACACACAGTTTTCATAACCATTTTTGGTGTTCAGGCTTTTGTGGTAGGGAGAGCAAATTTTGAAACTCACATTTTATTCCCAAAAGATAATTGCACAGTGAAACCTTGGGCACTAAGATAAGAAGTGTACTTAGTCTTAGCTATAAATATCCTTTGGGTGAGTTCTGAGCATCACCAAAATGTTGTTTATTTTTAGAGTCAGCAAACAAATAGGCTCAAAAGAGTTTTAAATTTCAGGGAGTCTTAAGATTTGGTGGTAACTTTTGTCAGAAATGTGAAGATTGGAATATTTAGGTACTGCCTTTTGTACTTTATATCCAGATAAGCTCTAATTTAATATATATACTTGAAAGACAGACCACATTGTAACACATTTTTACTTGTTCTTTCAAGGGAAAAAATATTTGGGATGCTTAATTATCAGTTGATCTCAAATCATATGAACTTACAAAAACATCAGTAGCTGTTACTGTCAGGATTGAAAATGATCCTTTCAAAAACTGCATTGTGGATATGTGAAAAAGCCAACATTGTTTTTATGTAATTTATTCCCATTTTATTCACAAAATTCTATGCTTCACTAGAATTACATATTTATTTTGAATTCTTATGGGCTTCAGTGGTAGATATCACACTATATTTATGTACATTTTAAAGTTATTGCTTTTGTCATAGTTACATAAACTTTATGTGTAAACTGTATAAAATGAATACCATTGAGGTATTTTTATTAACAAATAAAATAAGAATCAGAGGGAAATAGCTAGGCAGTGAGCAGACAAAACATTGTAAAGTATGCACATTGTAAAGTATGCAGATTCTGGAATTTTCTTTGGCAGTGTTAGACTTGCTTTTGACAATATTTAATTAGTGATCCTTTAAGTGTTTATTGTATGGAGTGTCTTATTAAAATCCTGAGTAAGAAGCATCCTTTGCATCCTGCACTGGGATATGAATTTCAATACTGGTTATAATTACTTTCCAACATTTAGTTAGAATAGGGCATCCATTTTTCTAAAACACAAACCTGTCTTTGCAAGTACTTCAAAGGCTCCCCTTTCCTCCCTCGTGTGCTGTGCCTGGTAGCTCAGATAGTAAGTTGGGAACTTGAGCCTGAGGTTTGGATCTTCTCCTGCTACTCTTCTGAGCAGCTTATAAGCCACAGAACACCCACAGATTTTATATTTATAAATAATTACTCATTTGCCTTCAGAAGAGTTTCCTCTCAGACTATCATTTTACAAGTCTCCATTTGAAATGCACAAACTTTGCCCTCGCTAGGGTCTGAGCATAAGGAAACTCTGCAAAGTTCATTTTCCATTTCAAGTCATCAAGGAAGACTTGTTTTGCCTTCACATAAAATTACCAGTGGCACTTTAATGTTTACAACTGTAAAAATATAGGATTTTGTGCTAGTTATTAATCCAGCTACTAATATTTGATTAGTGAAAATAGTTGAAAGGGATTTGTTTATAACCAAATTCTCAGTGAGATGTTGTATTTTACTCCTTTTCCAGTCAGTTGATGACACCTTTCAAGTTTTATCTGTTAGAATACAGATACAGTGGGACAGAGGTAATTAATCATGAATATAGTTTCTCCTAACTGTACCATTAAGACAGTTAATTAAAAATATGTCAACATTTTATTCATGTAATATATATCTAGCTGATAAGTAGAGTGTTAAGAGACAGTGTGATATTCACTACCAAACTGTCTTTAATCTTGGAATTAAGTCAGTCTAATACCAGTTTATGCTTTTTCTCTACTCACTGAACTTTACTCGGTGTTACTCACTGAAATAATGAATACAGAAAACCTTCTTTCAGACCCCATTAAATCCAGGCTTTCTCTGTAACTGAACACAAAAGTAAGATACCAAAATGCAATGTCCTCTGTTGGATGGAGAGACAGAGAAATGTAGTAACCAGGGCAATGGACTAGGGTGCAGGGATGACTAAGTTCATTTACTGTTTTGTCTCTCCATTTCAGTGTGGTGTTAAATAGCTTACAGTGCTTTCTCTTTTTCTCCCTTCATTCTTTTCTAGTTCTATTGGAAGCATATTAAAAGAGGAACAGTCTTTCTCTGCCTGTTTATAATATGGCCTTTAAATAGGACCTTACTTTTTTTTCTTACTTACTTTCTTCCAAAGCATATTACAGGCTAATAATTACTCATATTGTGGGAAAGACTGCACAGTTTGAAATGCTGCTACACTTTGGTAATTTCCTCTATACTCTATCATCAGATTATAGATGATTGAGATAAAAATGAGCAAATTGTTAAAAATCCACACTTTGGGTTTATCTGAATGACTTATTTAATCTGCAGAGTTACCAAAAATGTTGAAAACAAGTTAGAAAACAACTTCATCTGTTTTGAAAATAATCAACAGCTGAAACTTGAGCTACTTTTAGAAGACTCATGGATTTCCAACCTAGTGTTCAGTTCATGCTGAACTTTGTGTTTAATGACTTTCACAGGCTGTTAGGGAACAGTTGTGCCATTCCACAGATTAGAACACCCTTAGGGCTACTAAAGCATATTCTAGCTGATAAGAGTTGCCAAAATGTCATCTCTGGCAGTGATCAACAGAAACTCTCTGGCCCTACCTCCCTCTAAATTACACACTTTTTTTCAGTATAAAAATGTATTGTGATGGTTTTCCATTGGCTTGTCCTCTGCTGGGGGCAAATCTCTGGGTCGACAGTCATGTTATTTGAACCTGTTACACACTTGCTATTTGCTTTATACAACTGGTGAAATATAGCTGCACTGTGATGGAGAACACCCCAATTCTTTCCTCATTGCTTCATCCAAAGCTTGTATCATTTAAGTGCTGATCTTGATGGAGTAATCCTCCTACATTATACCTCCTTTTCTTATATATATGACAATTCTTCTCAGAGAGAAACGAATCCTTAATAATTGATTTTTCAAGCAATGTATAGATATGAAGCGTGAAAAATGTCAAAATCAAAACAATTTATTCAGTGGACAAATGTATTCATTTTCCTTCTTATTTCATCAGAGTGTCTAGCTGTCTATTCTGATGTTTTTAGTAGGGCTCTGGCACTTTAGAGGTGGGTCATTTAACACAGTTCCTTCTTAAGCTTAGTCAAAATTCTGTTCTAATTTTTCAGTGGTGAAAGAAAACCTAAAATCGATCTGTTCAGAACATGTGTTGCTGCTATTCCTCGATTACTTCCTGATGGAATGTCAAAACTTGAGTTGATCGACTTGCTGGCAAGGTAAGCTGTACAGGCATTGAATGACTGCTCCAGGGGAACAGTGTGAAAAGCTGAGCTACAGAATATGTAACTGTTTCTTTTTATATATGCTTTTTAAAAGTAAATTGCTCTTAATTAATTAGACAGAGATGTCCTAGCATCTTATTACAGTTTTTGTGGTTTTATTATGGTTCATAATTTTATGAAAAAGTTGGCATGTCTTCCAGAACTTTCCTATCAATATGTAGGTTACATGATATTCACTGTTACTCAGGAAACTCACAACATATTACTGTTTTCTAACCATCACAGCATTCTGATTAACAGGAGAAAACATCTTTTCTGTGTAGTGTTGAAACATGGAGATACATGTTTAGTTTTGATTTATGATTCCCACATGTCTTTTTGGTAAAACAAGATGTGCTAGATGTGGTATATTACAAAATTCTTTTTGCATTCCTATTATTATTATTTTTATATTAATATTATTATTATTGTAAGCCATAAAATAAAGAAAATATAAGTTTGAAAAATATTATATCTCTTCATTTAATTTGTCTGAGTAGACTTCACTGAACAAGGTTGTCTATGATGTGACTGCTATACCATTTAGGTTTCAGGACATCAAATGAGTGACTTGTGGCAAATAATTATGATTAAAAGTGCTGGTCAGTACAGAAAAGTCTGTTACATTTCAGTTCAAGTATCCCAGACCAAGGTTCCAGCTTGTGTTCTTTGTGTAAGTGGATTATGGTATTAAATTGAACCAAGATGACTTTGCAGCACATTGCTCTCAGGTAACTATGGCAAAGCAAACTTTGCCACCCTGTTCTTGCTTTTCAGATACTACAGATGTGGAAATGACAGATGTGGGAGCCAGAAGGCTAGTGATGTGCTAAAACAGTGAACCAATTGATTCTGGTAGTTGTGGAGAGTGCAGACAGCCTAACAAGCCAAATCATCAGGCAGCAATAGGTGTGCTGCAGTGCATGGCCAGCTTGATTTCCTTGTGTGCACATTGTCTGCTATAAATCACTTGTAGCTTGTTTTAAATCATTATATTATTAAATTATACAGATACCTCATTAACAGTTGCATCAATTCTGCTTAAGGGAAATTTAAAAGGACATGTTTTCCTTTAATCCAATATTTTAACTAGAGTTCTATCCTTATTAATGGCCTTAACTGAGCTGCTAAAAATCACGTATCTATTCAGGTCACAGCTCTTCAATCACAGGATTGTCCAGGTCAGACCTGTCACTACTCTTAAGAAAATTTGGAGACCAGTGTGAGTTTCTTTATAAATTAATGCTACCCTCCTTAAGTCTCACAACTGTCAATATAACCACTGGTCTATCTTTATTCTGTCATCAAACTTCATTCAGAAAAGGTCAGCTGTGATTCTAAGCATTTCTTGGGTAATTGCCCTGCTGGGATAGTGCAAGCCCTAAGTTTGCTGAGTTATCTGACTCTTACTGTGAAAAGAAGTGAGATGTCAAGAGGAGCTGAGAGAAGCTTCTCTAGAGCAAGTTCAGAAACAATTAAATGATCAGCCTTTCCCCTAAGAAGACGAACTCTGTTCTCCTCTCCTACATGTACTCATGCTACAGCATCTTAGAGACATTGGTATTGTTTTAAGTCATATTCCTAAGTATAAGCAAGGGAAACACAAATTAGGTAAAATAGGTAGGTACATAATAGGCTGGAAAGCAATTACTAAACAGTTTAGGGTTTAGGAGACATAGAGTGATGTTGAAACAACTGCGTAGGGTCTCAGTATTGCAGAGCAGGATCACAAAATGAAGAGATACAAAGAAGTGATGTTCCTATGAAAAGACAAACCTTATTCATGTGTAGAGGTCTAGAAGGTTTTCAAAAAAGTTCTTTTGGTCTAATCAATATCAAGGATGCCTGATTTGGAGGAGGAACATGCAAGCTGGGGCATTGTAGTTGAAAAAGAGACTGACCAGAGAACAAGGGAGAAAAGATGAGTGAATTGAAAAATTGAGTCTATTTAGCCTGGGACAGCATGAACTGAAAACTGTGTTCAGAAACATACTTTCAGAGAAGAAAGTAATAAACTGTTTAAATAATTAATACCTGGCCTGAAGTTCGTGTAAATCACCAGAATGCCCAGCACCAGAGCTGCTTCTACATTCTGTATACTATCCCGTATTTATTTGAGACCAGACTGACTACTTCTCCCAGTTCTGAAAGTGTAGGCCCAGAAGGTAAACATCTGCAGTTCTAGAGAACTCTGCATTACAGTATTGTGTATCCTTGGTCAGAAACTAGATTCAATATAGGGATAAGAAAGAAGAGGTAAAGTTTCAGTTTCTCCCTGTATTGTGGAAGAATCCTAGAAGCTGTTCTGCCAGGGATTTCTGTGGGCCTGTGCTGTTGAGATGGAAAGCTGGTAAATATTTTCTTTTCACAAGAGATAAAGTTACATTTTTGAGTTAATTGCTTCTTGTGTTCACAGTTTGGTTTGAGTTTTTCATCCTCACAACAGATGTGTCTTTTGGTTGTTTTCAGGAGTCTGTAAGTCAGCAGCTAGACTTTTTTGCCAGGACAGCTGTATTCAAATTATAAACCATGAAGCAGATGTCAAGTATACACTGTACCTTTTGCCCTTTCACTGCCCACTGCAACCATTCATTACAAATTCCTGAGTAGGTCTTAAATTTAACTGGCTCAAGTGCAAACAAAGAAACTTGTACTTGCTTCCTGCACTGCCTGTCATACAGTGGTAATACATAGATGCATTCTTATGCTCAATTTGAATTTTGTTTCATTAGATAATGCCACTGGGCAGTAACGGGCTTAGGAGATGTCTTTTGTATCCTCTTCTCTGCTATTGCTTTGTGTCATTGTGAATGTCATTTCATGGATGACTTAATTGTGGTCTTGAAAGGTTTTGCTTGTTTATCTGGTTTTGGCATTCCAAAACGGAGACAAAAGTAATCGTTTCTTAGCACAACAAAGTACTGTGTTTCTAAATATATATGGAAAGTCACATGGTTATTAAAGCATAACAGTTATTTTTGGAGTCCCACTCGCCAGGGGTGAATTTTCATGGCAGTTGTTTTCTTTTCGCTTAAATAAAATGTCCCCAGCCTCCAAATTAGGCAGCTATAATGAACCAGATTTTTTATGAAACACATCTCATCATACACTTCCAGCTGAATGGACTTTGGTTCCACTCCATTTGCTATTTTGGGTTTTTTCTCTTAGCTTTCTGTCCATTTCATTATAATGAGTCCTCCTTTTCAACTGTGTAGATTAAATGTAGATAAAATACTTTGAAAATGAGTTCTAACACACTACAGAAAATTACAGTCTCATGGGTAATTAAAACAAAATGCATCATAAAGGCAATGAACCAAAAATTGCAGGACACACTAATCTGAATTTAACTTTATCCTGCCAATTTCTAACATAGAAGTGGTTTGATGATTTCTGTGTCAAAAAAGGGTATGAATTTTTTTTTATGTTGAGAAGGACTTCAACAGGATGCAAATAAAGAAGAAAATAATATTTGAAAATGGGATCTCTGAATTGTCACCATCTTTCAGAATGACTTTGAGGATGTTCAACGTGTTTCTAAAAGTACAGGAAGTTCTGAGGCTGTTTTCCCCATTTCCTCATCCTAAGTTATTTAAAACAACACATTTTTAAATTCAATTGCCTCATTTGAATTCTTTTGAAGATTTGCTTTCATTAATTATGATTTGCATCTTGGCAAAAAGAAAAAGATTTGTTTTAACTGTTAGCTGACTTCTTGTGATTCTTTTATTTTTCGATTTAATGTAAAAAAAAAAAAAACCAAATTCTGAAATTATGTATTTATTTGTAAGCCTTTTATTATCATACCTATATGGAAGTTATTAAGTTATGAGTAAATAAAAAATTTACTCAGTTTGAGAAAAGTTGCCTAATTATGTGCTTTAGAGATACCCTGTTTCAGGAAGGGAGTATACTTCTTTTGGATCCGTGAATATCTTGTTCTGTAGCGAGAACTACAATATAGAAAACAGGTCAAGGATGTTAATTGTGGTCAGCAATAATGAAACCAAGATAGCATCATCAGCCATTGTCAGTGGGAATTTTCCATCCCTGTCATGTACTGATAAACACTCCTTACCTTTTTATTATCTGACTTTTACATTTACTTACAGGCTGTCCATCCATATGGATGATGAACTTCGACACATTGCACAGAATTCTCTTCAGGGCCTACTTGTTGACTTTGTTGACTGGCGGGAGGACGTGCTCTTTGGTTTTACTAATTTTCTGCTCCGTGAAGTGAATGACATGCATCATACCCTTCTTGATACTTCACTCAAGTTGCTGCTACAATTGCTGACGCAGTGGAAGCTTGTAATACACACTCCAGGAAAAGCTTCTGAGCAGGCCAAGACCAGATCTGCAGAGGTATGGAATCAAGAGATCTGTGTCCTAACATTTTTACTAATTGAAGGCAGAAACTTGTTCCTTGATACCACTGTGGTTTGTGTGCTTTGTATTTACTCACCTGAGAAGAATTCACCATGCAAGATTTTTTTAGGTAATTAGTTCACGTGCCTTTTGAGGACAGCCATGTCCTTGTGTAATACAGCAGATGTTGTTGTTGAGCAACATAAGAGAATGCATGTCAAACTAAAGTATGCACATCAACAAAAGCACATAAAGGGAAATATGTGTATGTAGATGTGGCAGAAGGACATTTTCCCAGGGCTGAAACAGATTGATAATGCTAGTGGGAATGCTGTGAAGTAGATGTTCTTTTCCCTTGGTTGACTCAGAAACATCAAAGAACCTGATTGTTACCATAGCCTGCTGTCTCCACGTGTAACAAACATTTCTGGGAACTGAACAGCTTTTCTCCTGCTTCTCCCATCTGCACTATCCCACAGATATTTTCATTATGAGAAATGATTTTTAGGCTTCTTATCTCCTGCACTAATCACACTGAGTATATGTTCCTTTGGGCAAACAAGATGTGTGTTTTATATCACAGAGGACCGGTAATTAATAGATAATAACAGGAGTACATTAAAATGTAGAAAAGAGAGATCCTCACATATTCTTCATTGAATGTTGTTGTGCTTTACTGGTGAGGTTGGGTTCTTGAGGCCACCTACCTAAGATGTTGGCTGCTACAGGACCAAAGAAGGACCTGAGGACATGCTGTCTGGAGTAGCATGATGTTCACCATCTGATCATTCATTCATGTTTTAGTGGAGGATGGAAAAAAGTGGGTAGATTAATTGAAAATTAGAGGGAAGGATTTCTTCAGAGAACTCTGCTCATACATTGCTTGTGTGCAACAAGGTAACGTGAAGCAACGAAACTTGTTTGAGAGAATATGTCAAGTTTCCCAGTCTGGCCTCTGCATTTTGATTCTTTACATGTCCTAGTTAAACAGAACATTTCTTGGCCTGGTTTGCAACCACCACCACTGCATTTTCTCCCCCTTGCGCTGTTCTACAGCTGATACCAAACGGGTCCAGCCACAGGATGCAGTCTGAGAGGAGCCCCTATTCTAACGTCCTGCACGCAGTGGAAGGGTTCGCGCTGGTCCTGCTGTGCAGTTTCCAGGTGGCGACACGGAAGCTGGCTGTTCTAATCCTCAGAGAAATCCGGGCTTTGTTCTTGGCCCTTGGCCAGGCAGAGGTAGGATTTTTCTCTTCTGGAACTTTGAGTTAAAATTTCCCAATAAAGCTCAAAACTGCTATTACAGTTGCTTTTAATGTAATTGCTGCAGTGTAGCAGATATGCACTTAGTTTAAAAAAAAGCTTTTGATCTCGGCTTACTATTTCTATTTGCAAGCCTTTCTGTCGACTCAATAATGTAACATGGACAGCAAATGCCTTATATAAGAATTTGAAGGGAAATGTATAGCAACTTCTATTTTCTCTTGGAATGATGTGAATGTAAAATACACTGTAAAACCTTTTTTACTGCCTGGGTCATTTTTGTATTGTCAAGATTAAAAATTTATATTGGAAATGAAACCCATTCCTGTGGCATACCATTGTGGGTGACAAAACCGCCAGCATAAGACACCTTTAGATCATTCACATGTATTTTCCTTCTATAATAAAGACCTCTAAGTCTTTTTTATGGATACAGAAATCTGGAAAGTCATGTTGTGTACTGACGGTCACAGCTCAGTGAGCCATCTAAATGCCTAAGAACACAAATATGTGTGTTCATGGCAAAGGAATGCTTCAATAAACAGTAAGCTAATTTTTCAGTCTTTTGATACCAGCTATCCAAAGTCATTTGGGATTTTCTGATATGTGCTTTTGTTCGCTAAGCAGTGAGCTATAGCCACAAATTAACTTCATTTCAAACCACAGCTTGGATTTACTTCTGAGATTAATTTGAAAAAGATTAACAATTCATTAACAATGAATATTTTTAGCTACTTCAGACAAATGTCCTAATTTTTAGATGTTTCTGTTGCATATCCCAGAGACATAAGAAGGGAAATAATTTGGTCAGGAGAGCAGTAAACTTGTATTCTCTGTGTTATGCAGGATGATGACAGACCTATGATTGATGTTATGGATCAGTTGAGTTCTTCTATTCTTGAAAGCTTTATTCATGTGGCTGTTTCAGATTCAGTAAGTACTACTTTACTGTTACTGCTTGTGTTTATATAACAAATATCAGACATGAAATACTAAAAATAATACTGCTAAAAATCAAAGAAATCATACAGCTTTAAGGCTCCAGCCATCTACCCAAGAACTCCAAGGCTCCACAATGTCCCAGACAATCTGTTCCATGAAAGTCATCTTATATGGATATGGAAGATACTGCACACAGAAAAACGAACAGTTGAGAAAGTCTTATCCCTAGCACCACCTAATGCTGGAGGCACTTGCTGCTATCATCTGTTTGAGAAGGGAACAATAATAAGCTTTAGCTCCCTTGTGTCCTTAGAAAGTGGCCCTGCCTGCACACCTGAACATAAGCTCCAGAGTAATTCACAGCTGGGGTGAATCTCTCATTTCACTCTCTCAGGGGCCTGATGTGTCTGACATGCATCAGAGGAAGCAGAGATTGAGCATTTTAAATAAAAAAGTGTCAGTAGAACTGATATATAAGACAACTGATTTTACATGCTGTCCCAGAGATTGGAGAAAGGCCCATTTCCAGAAGGCAGAAACAATCAGCTTGGGGAACTTTTCAGCCTGAGTAAGTTTAAAGCAACAAATGGTCCTTTCTAAATTGATTGATCTTTCCAGGGATGTGGGTTTGTGCCACATGTTGGGTGCTTAAAAAAGTTACCCCAGCCAGCAGTCAAGCTTCACATAGCCACTCACTCACTTCCCTGCCAGTGGGATTGGGGAGAGAATCAGGAGGGTAAAAGCTGGAGAACTCATAGGTTGAGATACAGACAGTTTAACTGGGCAAGCAAAAGCTGTGCACACAAGCAAATCAAAACAAGGAATTAATTCACCACTTTCCATGGGCAGGCAGCTATTCAGCCATCTCCAGGAGAGCAGGGCCCCATCACATATAGCAGTGACTTGGGAATGCAAATATCTTCACTCCAAATGTCCCTCTTCTTCTTCTTCCCTGACTTTATACACTGAGTGTGATGTCATATGGCCTGGAATCTCCCTTTGGTCAGTTTAGGTCACCTGTCCTGGCTGTGTTTCCTCCCAGACACCTCCAGCATCCTCACCAGTGTGGCAGTACAAGAAGCAGAAAAGGCGAGCCCTGTGCGAGCCCTGCTCAGCAATAACAAAAACATCTCTGTGTTATCAACCCAGTGTCCAGCACAAATCAAAACACAGCCCCATACCAGTCACTATGAAGAAAATAAACTCTGCCCCAGCCAAAACCAGCACAGAAGGGGACATTAAATTGGTGGGGAGGTTGGGCCCCTCTGCATCTGAAAACAGAAACTGAGCAAGAAAGAGACATTCTGACTTCATAATACAGGAATTAGGAAATTTGTCTGAAATAACAGCACCTGTGTTTGGGTGTTGCATTTTCTAGAGGTCAAGGTTTGAATTTTTGCTTTCATTCTGTTTATTAATAATAAAGCAAAGAAAATGTGTTGCCTCTGTGCCTGGTTTCTGACTAGTACAGCAAGGGGTGTTAATTTATTTTTTCTTTCCATAGACAACAATCCCGTTAACACACAGCGTGGATTTGCAGTGGCTGGTGGAGTGGAATGCTGTCCTAGTAAATAGCCATTATGATGTGAAAAGTCCTTCCCATGTCTGGATCTTTGCACAGTCTGTTAAAGACCCGTGGGTTCTCTGCCTCTTCAGTTTTCTTAGGCAGGAGAATCTACCAAAACACTGTCCTACGGCTCTCAGCTATGCTTGGCCGTACGCCTTCACGAGGCTGCAGCTGATAATGCCTCTTGTGGATCCAAAGTAAGTGGCCATCTACATTTCATTTTTGTTTGTATGGGCTGTGTGATTTTAATATAAACTTTCATTTGGTCTCACATTTGAGTATCAGTCCACCCATCCTATGAGGTGCCACACAGAAATTGGTGCCGTTCAGGTTTGAGTTTCATAATTGCAACTTGTAATTTTTTATTTATTGATTTTTCCTGTGTATCATGTCATGTTGAATTGCAGCTGATAGATACATACTCTGTTTTATTCCCCCTTAAAATATTTTAAAATACTGTCATTAAGACTGGAAGATCATTTTAATAATTATAATTTATTTTAAAATTCTAGTATTCCTGTTAATGCAAAGAAAACAAGTACAGCAAGCAGTGGAGACAACTATGTTACTTTGTGGAGAAACTACCTTATTCTGTGTTTTGGAGTAGCAAAGCCCAGTATTATGAGCCCAGGACACCTGCGTGCTTCAACACCAGAGATCATGGCTACCACTCCTGATGGAACAATGAACTATGACAATAAGGTGATGCAACCTGCTACAAGTAAACTATAACTTTGTTTAGGAGAATTTTAAGCTGCATTCACATGCAAAATCTTATCATGATGAAAGTATTTCAGTTAGGGAATATTTTGATATATGCAAACTACTTAATTCACAGAATTAACAATTAAAACATCTGTATTATGTGATGTATTGATAAATATTTGGCAAAAGCCATGGTGTTTTTAATATATTGGTTTTTTTGTTTGGTTTTGTTTTTTCATTTTGGGTGATGTGCATTCAAAATACAGAAGGTCTAGACATGTGTTTTTAAGTTAACTTTAGTTTGCCACCTCCTTTCTTTCCTTGTAGAGCACTCCAATTTGTAAATTTAAAACAATAAGCAATGAAGCAGATTTCCAAATGCAAATTGTATTCCTGTTGGATATGTGCCTGTCAGAAGCAATAATATATAAAATACACTTTCAAGTAGTAGCAACCTGAGAGGAGAAGTAGCTTCACAAATGTAGTTACTGGAATATTTTAATGAAGCAACAAATTAAGTAAATTACAATAATCTGAACTAAAGCAAAGAGATTTCCCATATGTATTTACTTGTTAGGCATTATTGAGATGATTGTCAGGTAGCAGACATCCAGTTAGACTGGTGGATTGATATCCATAATAGTAAAATCATTCCAACATGTTTTTTAAATATGTATTCGTTCTCAGACAATGTTTTTTTGTTAAAAAAAATTGTGTTTGCTTAATATTGATATCCTGACAATTAAATTCAACAATATTTTAATATATTTTAGGCTATTGGAACTCCATCTGTTGGAGTCTTACTAAAGCAGCTAGTTCCTTTGATGAGACTTGAAAGCATAGAAATAACAGAATCACTTGTATTAGGATTTGGAAGAACAAATTCCCTTGTTTTCAGGTACTTCTCCACTTATCATATTCTCTGTTTTTTGCCTCTAATACAAGTACTTTATTTTTGTTGTAACTTGAATATGTATTTAAATTTTTATTTGCAATTCAGAGCTTTGTTTTTATATGTTGGATAAAATATTTATGCTTTTCAATGGACATTAGATTTTGTGTACAAGTATTTATGTTTTTTAATTTAGGGAATTAGTAGAAGAACTCCACCCACTAATGAAAGAAGCCCTAGAAAGAAGACCAGAGGTTAGTTGCAAAAATCAAATGTACTAGTTTCTTTTTTTAAAAATTACTTTTAAAATAGTAATTCTGTCTGTTTGAAATACAAATATTTTTTTTTGTACTAACTAGCAAATTAAGCTGTGTGCGCAACAAGAATTTTATTAATTCCATAATTTAAAATAATTTAATTAAAACTTAGTTTAATTTAAATTCTATCAGTGATCCAAAATGTAAAATGTAGAATTCTATTCTGAGGAAAAATTTACCATCCAATATGGAACCTCCTGATACAGAACTTGGATATATTGGAAATTCAGTATCTGAAAAAAAAAAAAAAAAATAGCTTTAACACAGCTGGGGTACAAGCACATTTTCTAGCAGTGTTTAGATGTGCTTTTAGTTTCAGGGCAGGCAGGGTCACATATTTCAACTTCATGGAATGACAGAATGGCTGGAAGGGACCAAAGTGGTCCAGCCTCCCTGCTCAGGCAGGGTTATCCTGGATCACATGGCACAGGACTCATTCTAAATAGGATCTGTTAACTGACACATTCATCAGAGTTTTAACCTTCATTGTAGTGCTCTCTTTTGTTACAAGAGAAAGACGTGCTAAAAGGGTTCCCAACAGATCTTCAATCCACTCAAGAGAGAATTCTGTGTTCCTAAAAACCTCTGGTGATAGAATCTGTAGCCTCAGTAAGCAGTTTACTTGCAGGATGTGTCTGTGCAGCTAAACAGAAAAGCCATGGGCAGGGCTTCAGTGCTGGACTCACCTTCTGCTCAGTTTTCCCTCCTTGACTCAGTTTTGGACCATTCCATCTGGCTTTGAGATAGAAATCTAAGATGGCTCATGGGCAATTTTTAATAATTCTGTGTCTGGTAAACATTCACAATCATTTCCATTCTGCTTTGCTTCACACCTCAATTCAGTAGTGTGGCTTCCATCCCTGTGGAGTCACTGATTTGAAGGTCACTTGTTTTGGTACTGGGCAGAAGTGGATTAATACACCTTGGTGCAGCCACTTGCCCCTGCATTTTGTCTGCATACCATTTAAGACAACTTAGACTTGGAAAGCCTTTTCTGGAGACATACATATCTAGTGTACCCTCGGGAAAGGAATTTCGAGAATTCAGAAGTTTACTGTAGGCAGTAAGAGCAAATGTAGCACATTTAGCAATTAGAATTGTCAGTAGAGGAATATAAGAGCAAGAAATGGCAATGTTAATTGCTGCATTTTTCCTGATATGAATAAATGGGATACCTTCCTGCAAGCAGTGCCACCTGGAAACCCAGGAGTGACTGTATGGGCTGTGAGCATGGCAGGCCTCCCTGTCAGCAGGCAGGTATCCAACACCCTGGAAACAATGTCCTTGAACATATGCTGTGACTAGGAAGAGAATTCCCAGCATGGCCACGAGCTGCAGGGATAAACCAAAATGGACATTACACAAGATCCGCCCTGTGGGTGCTGGCACAGAGCTTGCCAGATCACCTCTGACACTGCTGCAGGAGGCAGCTGTGGCTGGCAAATACTGAATTACAATAAAACTGCTTTTTTCTCTACATGTGCTTCCTGGAGCCTTAAAGGTATAACAGGAGGAAAACAGGGCTCTGAATAAAACAAATCAAATGGCATAATTATTTGAATAAAACCTTTGGTTGGGGTGTTGCAATTCTGCCAGTTCTGGGTCAGAATACCAGACAAAGCATCATTTTATTCTCCCACACATCTAATACTGGCCATGGACAGAGCCAGAGTCTTAGAAGAGATAAGCCTTTGATCTCAGTTGCTCAGTTTTGAAGAGCAAAATCTGCATTTTCTCTGAGCTTTTCTTGTTTCTTTGAGTGCAACAGCAGCTTTTTTACCTTCTCATGTTTTTCTTGCTTAGAGGAGAACCAGAATACAAACAAGTCAATTTAGCCTTTCAGCAAAGAACAGGCCTTGTTGCATTCACATATTTCCAGGAAAGATACAAGACAGAAAGGAGAGCTTTCTTGAAGTCAGGGAGATACAATGAGCCAGTTAACAACCATACAGTCGTGTTCTGTGGGAGGAGTACTCACTGTGGGCAAAACCCCTGCAGACAACACACCCAGCACTGGACTGGAGTGGTGTGTGCTAGGAGCTCACTTGAATGTGAGTGATGATGTGCTGCAGCACTGCCAAGTTCAGGAGTCAGGCTGATCACTAAGATACCTTCCTTGGGTCTGGATATACATTCTGCACTGTAAGTGCCTCCAGCACCCAGACTGGATGACATTAAACTAACATGACTATCCCTGTTACCTGCAGATAGCATGGCAGTTTGGTACAGGAACCTTGAATATTAGTTTTTTTTATCCAGCATTTCATTATTTCATTTCCGCATTTTCAATAAGTACTAAGGCAGTTGTTAACAATTTTTTTTTTTTTCAAGAATAGTTACAAAGACAAAATAATTGATCATATTCAGTTTTTTGTTGATGTATAAGCACAATGTTGTAGTGAAATATCCAAAAGTACACAGGTTCCTTTGTGGAGAAAATTCTTTAACTGGAATTCTTAAATCTCACTGTGCTACTGGCATTTCTGAAGCTACAGTTTTTAATGGGTACACCTATGCATATAAACATGGTTGTTATTTTAAATTCCAAGAACAAGAAACGTCGAGAACGACGAGATCTCCTAAGGCTGCAGCTCCTGCGAATTTTTGAACTCCTTGCTGATGCTGGTGTTATAAGTGACAGGTAGGACTATCACTCTTCATACATACTGATTTTTACATGAAACAATTTTCAGTGTTTGCAACACTGAGATTATGTCAGTATGTTCTTTGAATAATTATGTGGTCTATCAGATATGGGGAGATTTGCATGCACTTCTGCAGAAAACTGTAGTGTAACTACTCTGTTATTCTATATTAATGTGCAACTTTCCTTTTTGCTAGTACAAATGGAGCCCTAGAAAGAGATACACTGGCCCTTGGAGCCTTGTTCTTAGAGTATGTTGATCTGACTCGCATGCTTTTGGAGGCTGAAAATGATAAAGAAGTCGAGATCCTTAAGGATATGAGAGCACATTTCAGTGCAATGATTGCCAACTTGATTCAGTGTGTTCCAGGTATGAAGTTAAATTGTGCATTTAATATAGGTATAGGAAAAGGAATTTTTTGTTCCTTTTTTTTTTGTCTGTGCTTTTTTCGCTGCTTGTGAATTGTCATGTAAGGAATGTAAAGTGCAATGTAGGAAAAAAAAGTGTTCAGAAGTCTACAAAGGTTGAAATAAAAATACCAATAAAGCTTGATGAAGCCTGTAACAGTCATGTCTAAGAAACACCTCTTTAAAAGCCTTGCAAAGAAATTGTCTGTGACCTCCAGGGACTCCAGATTTCTTTGGCACAAGGTTTTATTTTCCCCCTTCTGATTTGATTGCCAGACTCTTCATAAACTCAGACATGCCTTGAAAAATACAAGTAGGTGCAGACAATGTGCAATATTAAGTGCAGTGAAAAACTTGCCCAAGGTGTTGAGACAGTATCTCATATTACCTGTGTCCAGTTGTATCACAAAGATTTATCTAATTGATTTAATACTTTTTATATATTGCAATATCACTTCAGAAATATAAATATATTACATTAGCAAAAAAGAGGGAAAAAAGCCTCTGCTTTAAAGGCCTGAATGTAATTACTGAAAGATGTGGTCTGAGGCTTTTTATTCATTTGCTCAGGTAATTCAGCTGTTTAGAATGTATACCACATATTTTTCATAAACAAAGAGCCACCAAATTTCTTTTATTTATTGTCCCTACCTATAACTGTATTAGAGTAAGACACAATTATTGTTTAGGCTCAGATTTAACTAATTGGAAAAGCCAAGAAATTATTTGCCACTAAAGGAATGCAGGAGGCAGTGAAAAACCCTGATTTTATAATTAGATTCTTAAATGTTTTTCTATAGTCAGATATACATGTTTGTATAACTACACATTAATTCAGAACTGAAGGTTCTTAGCAATAAAATGCATCTTACTCACTTGGTTAGATTTTGTTAAGGAGCTTAGGTACTTCAGAGTAAGTGTATGTTGAACATATAAAAACCCCTCCCTTTTTGTAGAAATTTGAAAATCATGCCATCATTGTGCCATCATTGTGCCATCATTGTGCCATGAATGTGTATTTAATAGTAACAAATCACAACTATTTCTATTTCTGTTCATTTAGTTCACCACAGGAGATTTCTCTTCCCTCAGCAGAGCTTGAGGCATCACCTGTTCATCTTATTCAGTCAGTGGGCAGGACCTTTCAGCATTATGTTCACACCACTGGACCGTTACAGTGATAGAAATCACCAGATTACAAGATACCAGTATTGTGCATTAAAGGTACTAAAGTTTTGCTGAACAAACCAGTAACAGTAATTTTTCATTGAAAATACAAATAGTTGTGGGGTCCATTTGTTTTTATTTAAAAGAAATTTGAATTGGCATACTTGATGCAAACTTGTATGCTCATATGTAAATGTACAGTGGTATCACAAAATGTAGCACTGAAGTTACTTTTTTTTTTTCTTTGTTGACACTTTTCAAGGCTAATCATTTTAAAAACCAGAGTGCATTTCAAAATTTTACTGAGCTGTTCATTAATGAGTTAGCAGATTCAGCAAGGAGATCTTAGGCTCTGAAATTAGGTGTAGCTCCAATTCAGTACCTCAGGATACTGAATCTGTATCAATATACACCTCAGGAATGTCTCCCATGCTTGCCTGGAGACATGCTCAGTAATAATGTACTTCTGTGGCAAAACTAGTTGCAATTCCCCATGCACCACTTGCTGTAAGACAGTTTTAATTTTTGCAGTAGCATATTGTTGAAACATCTGAGTATATTTTAATTGGTTTTGTAGCCTGATTTGCGAATACTGAGTAAAATGACAAAATCTATCTTAAAGACAGTACTCCCTCCAAAATGCTTTGAGCATGATCAGGAATCCAGTAAAATCTATAGTCAAATAATTACTGAACTCTAGCAGTCAGCTAGAATTACCATTTTCACCATAGTTCCCTCCAAAGAGAAAGCAAGTGGCAATCCTTTTAGCCTGGACTCAGATGATTCTGAAAGGCTTGTTTTGTTATTTTTTGTGTAACTGAAATTTCCTGTGTTTCTAGGCCATGTCAGCTGTGCTCTGCTGTGGACCTGTGTTTGATAATGTTGGTCTTTCCCCTGATGGATATCTTTACAAATGGCTTGATAACATTCTGGCTTGTCAAGACTTACGTGTAAGTACTGGCCAAAATGCAACACTGATGGACAATTACTCTGTACTGGGTGAGGAAAGAATTTGTAAAGTGGTATTTTTGCTTCTTAAAGAACGTGTAATGGATTATTGGTGCCGTTTTCCATTTTTGTGAAGATGAACTTCCACTTTGTACCTACACAGTTGTAATTCTGTGTTTGCAGCTGATTGCTAGACTGCCTCTTTGATTAAGGAGGAGTAGATTGGTGATTTATATCAAGTGGAGAGAGAGGGACAACAATTTTTCCCTTTTGGTGTCTTGCACTTTGTCCTGCTGTTCTCCCTAAGACTCTCATCCCAATACACGTAACTCTGCTAAGGGAAGGTAAATAGCAGAACCTAAATAAATGCATGTGAAGCAGCTAGAGGATAGAAATTGTGGAGATGGTAATTAGGAAAAAAAATTTGATCAATTTAAGGAAAGAATTAATAGCTTCAGAGAAAATCCTTCAGAAATTACATGGGATTTTGGAATGTTGATAGGGACAGAGCTATAAAGATATGTGCAAGTGGTATGCAATCTCTACAGACAATCACCTACACTTGATGACAGAATATTAATAGCATTAGTGTTTGGTGTACCAGCACTATCCTGTTCTGAAAGAACATGAAGTCCAAGACTTAGTCTTGCAAAAGGTATTTTTCTTTGTCTGCCATGCTTCTGTGTTAGTCAAAAGAAGGATAAATATGAAAGTTTGTCACTCTGTGAAATTCACATGAAGTAGGAAATCAGTTAACAGTCAATCAATTGATACAAAAGGAAGTTGCCCAAGAACATCTATCAAGTATCTTAGATTTTACAAAAATTCTGCTTTTTTGTTGTTGGTGTTGTGCCTAATTTTGGAAAATTTATTTCATTTATGTAGTCATTGTACATACCATTTTTTCAAGTGAGTATTGAATCACATTCCAACTCTGCTCTCCCTAAAATAAATTTATTACAAATGTTCTGATTTCTTCTTATATGTTTGAATTTTCCATTTTCGCCCTGTTTTGCCTATGTCACTCTGAGAATTTAAAGAATGAACATACCTGACCCCATCATGTTTTGACATTTGCTCAGGTTCACCAGCTTGGCTGTGAAGTTGTGGTCCTGTTGCTAGAACTGAATCCTGATCAAATCAATCTCTTCAACTGGGCTATAGATCGATGTTACACAGGATCATACCAGCTTGCCTCTGGGTGTTTCAAAGCCATTGCAACTGTGTGTGGAAGCAGGTATTAATTAATTTATTATTCTACACTTTCAAATGTAAAGAAAACTGAAGGTGCAGCTTGCTGTATTGTTAGGAGTTGGTCACACTCATATCTTCTCAAACAGTTCTTGGGACTGTATTGCTTGATTTTAGTGATTCTGAAAGCAAAGTGATGTGCTTGGTAGAAGATGTTCTTACTACAGGTATATTTGAAATATGGGGAATTTTGATTCTATTTTGCTCAGAAATATACAAAAAAGCTACAACAGTTTTATTTGAATGTAAGTCATAAATCTGGTTTCAAAAGATTTGGCATGGTTTTTTTAATTTAATTTATAAAAGGAAAATGTTTTAAATGTTAATAGCTTGAAAGTCATTATTTTGACTTGTCGTTATTTTGAAAGTCGTGTTCTTTTTCTAAACTGGCTTTCATTTGATTTGTTTAGTTCCCTTTCCTGTCAACTGGTATCATCATTACTGCTAATGCTGAGCAAGCACAAGCTATATGAAGACATGAATACAAATATTTATTTTGTGTCAAGCCTTCATAAAATTCTATCTCCTTTTTTATTTTCAAAGACAAAATTTATAGAGAAATACAATAATGTAATAGTTTGCATCTTATTAAAATAAATGTGAAAAATTAATCTTCACAAAAATAATTTGGCAAGATGTCTGATCAGCATAGAGAAATATGCAATAGAGAAATAATTGGGATTTGGAAAATCAAAATAAGTCATGTGTTTCATAGTTTTCATAGTGCAAAATTGTTTTGTTCTCACAGGAACAACTAGACTAGAGACTGTGTTATACAGAGATTTTTAAAATATCAATGGAATTTTGTATTTGCAAATTCATTTATGTTACAGGGTTTTTATTTTAATGAAAACAGAAATACAGCAGTTTCAGCCAGTCTTTTTTCCTCAAATTGTGTTACTTGTGCCACTGTGACATAAAAATCAATTTTTTCCATTCTTACAGTAAAAATTGACACCATGATCTTTGTGATTTATTTTGAAGGGAAAGTCCTTCTGGCAAGCTGGGAATTTTTATTAATATTTGAAAGCTGTTAATAGTTTTTCCTCTATCATCTATCAAAATGTATCAGGAGGCCACTGCTTAACTGCCTGAAAAATGAGCAGCAATTGAAAAGGTCCACTTAAATTTCTACAAAGAAGCCACTTCCCTTCATTTCTTTTCTTTTTGTACTTATTTTTTAAGAAGTGGAAGAGCAAAGAGCCAGTTACAGAGCTTGGGTTGCAGCTGGTATATGGAATTGGCAAGAATGTCCCATTACACACGTTTCTGCCATATTAAAAAGTCCAAATAGGCATCCTGCAGCCATCCAGGAGCACTGTAGCTGACATCTAGTGTGATAAATTGATGGTTCACAATTCAATCAGTGCATTTACAAATCATCATGAGAAAACAGAAACCTATTTAGTGCAAATCCAAATATTGTGATGTGGGATTTACTCCTCTAACAATATTCTTGTTAGCACTTTGATACAATTGATGCTGACTTTATAGATAGCAGACTTTTTGAAGCAGTTCTTCATGTTCACTCTTTGAAAACAATTTTCATAGAATTGTGTAATACCTCAGCATGTTCATGTCAGAGATAGTGTATTTTGTCCAAAGGGACTGTTTTAACTGCAGCTTGGCTTAAAAAATTCTTTATCCCTGAAAATGTTCATGCTCCCTATTTTCTTTCATGGATGTCAGCCTGTCTCCTACAAACAATTTGTGTTGTAAATTAAAATGAATTGACAGTCACAGACACAGGTATTTCATTTTCATTGTGAGTAACTCAGTGCATTCCTAAGCATTAGTCGAAGGTAATTATAAATAATCCTTTCTTTCTTCCCATTCACCAGATGGTCCTTTGATCAAGCAGGGTGTATTCATAAGAGATCCCTTTCCCATATTCTGATGGTAGAAGAGAAAAAAGCAAGATTCCTTTTAATTCTCTTTAGACCGTATTACAGAGTAAATCAAGAGTGTATATAATCTACATTCCTCACCAGCATTCACAAAAATGTTCTTTTTATTCTTCTAGGAACTATCCTTTTGATATCGTGACGCTTTTAAATTTGGTGCTGTTCAAGGCATCTGACACCAACAGAGAGATTTATGAAATTTCCATGCAACTTATGCAGGCATGTATCAGCTACTTATTTTTTCCTCCTATCCTTGGAGATTGTTTTCGTGAATTTCTTATAAACTACTGTTATTTACACATTAGTTTTGTTTTGAAAATAAACAGTCAGTTTTTTATTGGCTATAAAAACTTACACGAATATTTATATTAAAATGAATGTTATAGTGTATTTCATATTTGGAGCATGTACTCTGAAATATATAGAACATTCTCTGACAGCTAAACATCAAATGCTGATATTTCCTGATTTAATGAATTTTTATTGTCTCATTCCTGTTTTTGGGTTTTTTTTTCTTTTGTCTTTTATAGATCCTTGAATCAAAGCTTTTTGTTTATTCAAAAAAGGTAGCTGAGCAAAGACCAGGCAGTATCTTGTATGGAACACATGGTCCATTGCCACCTCTTTACAGTGTCTCACTTGCCCTTCTTTCTTGTGAACTAGCAAGGATGTATCCTGAACTTACCCTTCCACTTTTTTCAGGTACCTATATTTATTTCACCTATTATCTCCTTTACATTTTTGTACAAATGCTAGGCTGCTACCATTTTGAACCACAGTTCTGTTTATAAATTTAGCTTGACCTGTTTTCATTCTAGTTCAGGTCGTATCAGATTTAGGAATCCAATATATATTTCCTAGAGGTACTCACAAAAGTCCCTCTGGGGACTCTGTGCCACTTATGTGATCTTAGGGTGACTTTGAAATTAAAAGTGCCCTGAATGAGTTACGATGACATTGGCAAACTCTTCTATGATGGGTTCTCATGTGATTCTTCTTACACATGGTTTTACACAGACCATACTTGTGAGGATTAATTTCTTCATTTTATATAAACATGATTTTAACTTTTGGCAGATTGATTGCCTGTGTCCAGTTCTACCAATGATTCAAATCACTCTGAGTGATCTCTACCTTCTGTTATTTGCCACATCTGCACATCTCAGCATTTTTTGATTTTATCAGAAATATGTATTTTCAGAATTACTGAAAAAAGGGTTAAAGAATGAGATCTGCAGGAGCACAATCCAGAATAGGCCAGCTGTGAGGCCATTCCTGGGAACAGTGATGTTTTGAGATATGTCTGTCTGGTTTATTCAATCTTATGTGTTGCTTTAGATTTTAAATAACAGAATGCAAATGTGTGTAATCGTGGGAATTTTTACTGGCTCTTAAAATCCCTTTCTGTCGTTTTTACTCAATCTGTAGGGGCTGGAGGGAGGGTAAAGGAGCAATACATCACCCTTACATTCCTCAGTGCCCAAGATACCATGAAGTATAAATAACTGGTGTAGGGAAATTCTGATGGCTCATTTGTCATTAAGCAAATGCTGTTCATTATCTCTGGTATCGTCTACTCATGTTGCTGTAATGACTCTGTCATTAAAAAAACCTCAGATATACAGGATATTGCAGTCCAAGTGAGACATCCTTTCTGTACATCTAGAATCATAAGGAGGAGAGAACAGTGTGTGTCTTCATGATTTTTGAAAACCAGGCAGTGGGTAAAAAAAGGAAATGTGTCCTCTACTGATTTTAGAGAAGAATTCTGGTAAAGAGAGATAATGTGGTTCACTTTGGCAGGAAGCTGTATTTCTTATCCCAGATTTTCCAAATCCCTTTGCCTTACAGTCCCAGTTCTTTTTTTGTAAGCTATCTAAAGTGCTGTGTACAAGCATTCCTGAACTGACAGCCAGCTACAAATTTTATAGACATTCCCACAGGAAGAAGGATCCCAATATATGCAAGATTTTTTTTTTGTAAACTCAGTATAAGTGCCTTATTTTAAACTATAGCTTAGAAACCTGGAGGCCAGTGAGGCATTTGTAATCTGCTGAACACTTTTGTGTATTCTCCAGAAGCTCTTGGAATTCTAGAGTAACCACCAGTAACTGAATTACCCTTTTTCCTCTTTATTGACATTTACCTCACTTAATACATAACATAGCATAGTAACAAGGGGTGACTTTCTGTTTCTAAGCCCAGACTGATTTAGTTATTTTAGACAGAAGACATGACCAATTGCTTGCTATTATTGAACATTAATTCCATGTTTCTCTTCAGGAAACTCAAGAGCGTGGGTTTTTATGTTTGTGGTGTGCAAAGTAAAAACCATCAGGTAGTCTAACAAATGTCAGAAATGTGATTGAAACAGTATATTTAGGGTTTTCATCATAAATTAATTTGTTGGTTTTTTTCAACTCTTACTATTTCAGAGGTAAGCCAGCGATTTCCAACAACACACCCAAATGGAAGACAGATCATGCTTACCTATCTGCTACCATGGCTTCATAATATTGAACTGGTAGACAACAGACTGCTCCTCCCTGGCTCAAGCCCTACCACTCCAGAAGATGAACTGAAGGACAAGGATGGGGAAATAGCAGTCACAAGTGGACTAAAAGGCAATGGCTGGGGCTCGCCTGAGGCCACCTCCCTGGTTCTTAATAATCTCATGTATATGACAGCCAAGGTAAAAAAACAAATCATACAAAGAAACTAACCTGTAAAACTTTGGTTTCTTCCCTCCAGTACCAGAAATTTTACACTGGAACAGTCTGTACCAATCAAACAAAACCTGCTTAATTTTAGGATTACTTTTTGAATTTACAGTCCTGAAGACTTTTATTTTCTCTTACAATTTAAGTCTTCTGTGGATCAGAACCTAAATGATTGTAATGGAGTTTATAGTCTGAAATCTGTCAGGTAGCTTTTTAAAATACTGTTTTGTAACTTTTTACAGCATTTCACTGGGGTTCTTTTGCATGCGAAAATGTTCTAGAAGAACATGCTTTAGTTTGGAAGTCTACATATTTCAAGGAATGTATGCCTATGATTCTTTACAGTATGGAGATGAAATTCCTGGACCAGAGATGGAAAATGTCTGGAATGCTTTGGCCAACAATGAAAAATGGAGTAACAACCTTAGGATAACACTGCAGTTCCTCATTAGTTTGTGTGGCGTTAGCAGCGATACCATCCTTTTACCCTATGTAAGTTTTTGCACTTTATTTTATTTACTGCTGGTTACACAGGTTGTAGTGAAGAAAACATCTATTACCTGCAGAAAATTGATTTCTGTATCAAAAATAAATACCAACATACTCCCTAACACACTGTACAAAATTAAATGGCTGGAATAAAAGTGCCAGGAAACTGAAATTAAAACAAAGAAATTGAGTAGTTCAAATCTCAGCCTACACCAGCAGGACAAGTGAGAGGTGGGTTTCTCTCAAGAAAAGAGAAACTTTGCATGTCTATGAATGGGGACAGTAACAGAGACTGGCCATAAATTGCCAGAAAATGCTACATCCTCTTCTTTAGAAGACTAGAGCTTTCTGTGGGACATCTCGAGAGACAGAAGATAGTTAACCTTTATAAGCTCCTTACTATTTCAACTTCTGCCTCTGCATGACTGTCATAAATTATCTAACAGTTGCTGCAATGTACAACTCAAACCATGCTGGATATTTGTTAGTATTCAAGTTAAAATAAAATCTGGCTGTCTGAGAAAACCAGGCTACTTCCATTCCCATGTTCCTTATTGCTCAGTTGCTGAGTGAAACCGAATCTAAATTTAGTGAATTTTCCAGCCTAATTACAATATGTTACTTTATTTGTTAGCCTCTTTACATTTATTTCCCTGAAATAAATCTAAAATAACTATTAATGTGATAAAATTTATCTAAAAAGCCTCATGAACATTCTTCATTTACATTTGCTGAAATAATAGTTTGCCCAAAGTGTTTATGAGGACTACTGTGCATATTAGAATAAAGAAAATAAAGAAGCCTGTAAAAATCTTCAGAATGTTGTTGTTGTACCATGGGCATCCTGTTTGTTTCCTTTCATTTGTAGGATTTACTGTTCTGCATTCCCAAGTCAGTGTATATATATGCCTAGCTAGTCAAAAGTAGAAAAATTTCAAAGTAGAATTGGTATAAGAACAAGCTCAATGTTTATATGAGAGGAAGACAAAGGGGTTGGTCTGAAATAAGACCTTTCTCTCAATTGTTACAGAGGCTTTCCATTCAGTGTTGAGCATGCTTTGAGCAGGAGGTTTGATGAGAGATTTCCCAGCCTCTTTCCAGCCTGCCTCATCCTACCATCTATGACAGATTTGGGATTAGGCCCAAAGGTGGTCTCCATCTATGTTGGCAGAGAACAAGTGGAAATCACCTCTTAGAGATAAGACAGAAAATGAGGGCTGTTACCCTCATTTCTGGCAGCTTACAAAAGGAACAGGGGCAGTTTTCTGAGAGGAAGGAGTAGTCCTGTGCTGAGTGCATGTCTGACCCTGATGTAGCCTGACTGGAAAAGCCTGATAACCCTGTCACCCCTTGCCCTGCAGCCCTCACATACCTTATCCCCCATCCAGACCTGCCAAGCCAGAGCTTTCAGCCCCTCCTTTTTCCATAACTGTTGCCATCCCACAGCTCTGAGCAGCCTTTCCTCCAACCCCCTCTATCCAGTGCACTTCTTTCTTCATATTCTTTTTTGCCACAAATCCTTGGCTTTTCACAGTCCTGTCCTCCTCCAGGACAGTACAGTCCTCTTACCTCAGGAAGAGAGCAATCTGTTCTGACATCTCCAGCTTCATCTGCTCAGCATTTCCTATTTTGCCTGTAGGACTTTTCTGGTCTCCCTCCCAGGCTTCTCCTGTCTGGTGGCAGCAGCAGCTGACAAGGTTTCCGTGTTTTCTACCACCCAGTTAGTCTGTAATGTTTTGTAATGTTGAGTTATAAATCTGATTCTCAGATTTTGCAAAATCTGAAAAAGTTCTTGGCTTCTGTAGGAAGCCTGACTGTGCTTATGAGTCACTCCTTCACTGATAGCTTTGTCTGGAGTAGGAAAACACACTGGTCTTATCACATGCATCTGCTCAGTGTTTTGCTAATGCCCTGGAGTTTACAGATAAGAAATCCTACCTAACTCTGTTAACTACACAAGAGTGCTGATACCATAAACATGTGTCTTCCATTATCATGTAGATAACAGATACACGTTAGCAAATAAAGATCATTTGGACAGTTTATCAGCAGTGTTCCAGGTCACCTGGGCTTAAAAGACCACAGAGCTGCAAGACTGCCAGTTTACCCATCTCCTGTAGGAGCCCCTGTGCCCCAAGGCAGTCACCAGCTGCTTTGTGCCTTCAGCCATCTGTTCTCCCTGTGTGGGTCCAAGCCAAAAGCATGCCTGACTCACATTTTTAATTTTTTTTTAATCATCTAAATTAATTGCTTTGTCTCTTATGTTTCCTTTAAGCATTTTTTTTTCCCAGTGCCCCAGTATAAATTGCTGAGCTGTCCATTCTTTTACATTATGTACTGAATGATTTCTTAGGGTATTTACAGTTCAGAAACCTCTTCAGCAAAGACTCAGTGTTGGGTTAGTGACCCCTTCAGCAGTGAGAGAAGCTGAAAGTGGCACTGTGAGCCCAACCAGAAATGAGCCTCAGGAAGGAGATGGTTTTGTCTCTGGAAAGTCCCTGGGAAATTTTTAGCACAATAGAGTGAAAGAGACTTTGCACATGTGCATTTTTTTTTAAGGAAGAAAAAAATAAAGGGCAAGAGAAGCAGGATGGAAGTTATTTTAATGGAAGTATTTAAGAGTATAAGAGCAGCAATACTTGATGAGGCTAACAGGCAGTTCACTCTAATATAGTAGCTCCCCTATAAGCATCTGTTTAGGGACATCTTTAAAAACAAGCAGGCAAGCACAGAGAGATATTCCCCATATGGTCTCCCAGCTCCAGCAGTTTATGAATCAAGTGATTTTGAGCTGGAGAGTCTCTGCTTTTAATAGTGATCAGGGTTTTCTTTTCCTCAAGAATTCAGCTGAATTTGGTCTCAGTATCTCAACAGTCCTCATTGCTGCAGTGCAGGTTTGAGGTCTTGTTAAAAGATTTATAGATATGTCCAGCATTTCCATAAATTATACTCTCAGATTTTTCTAATCAGGATACATTAAGTCTGTATACATAATTTCTCTGCCTTTCTTCAATTTGCTATTACTTTGCTTACAGATACAAGTAGCAACTCAAAGCCTGGCTTACTCTTTGTGGCCCCAGCTACAGTTTTGTAGATGTGCATGTTATATAGTTATAGAAATAAACAGTTCATTGTGAATGGTAAGCAAAAAAGTTGAAGTAATTAAATCATAGAGTCAGTCTGCTGAGGAAATGATCTTGATGTCAAAGTGAGAAGTTTTATTTCTGTATGAACTGTATATGGTTGTGGTGTCTGTCCAGGAACAACACTTCTAAATCATTTCAGTATTGCAGTGTAACATTCATTCATTTCTTTGGAAATTCACTTTAGTCAGAGTTTAACAACTATTTTTTTCTTCCACAGATAAAGAAGGTTGCAATATATCTGTGTCGAAATAACACTATTCAGACAATGGAAGAACTTCTTTTTGAGCTGCAGCAAACTGACCCAGTGAACCCCATAGTCCAACACTGTGATAATGCTCCGTTTTACCGTTTTGCTGCCAGTAACAAAGCCTCAGCTGCAGCTTCTGGTATGACCTGAATGTGTTTTCTTTATGCTCTCCTGTTCTTTTGAGTCTTCATCTCTTTGCCAAAAACAATCTCTTACTTCTACATCCATTCAGACCTGTGTACATGAGGCACAAGTTTCAAAGCCTTGTTGCATGTCTAAATTACAGCTCTTTTTAATTCCTAATGATGTATATGCTTTGTTAACATGTGCTTAATTCCCTTAACTATTTTAATAGCATATTACCAATATTTGATGCTGCTCAGAATTCTGTCACTCTTCAGAAAACTCCACACTCTAGTGGTTGTTTCACTCGGAACAAGAAATCATCATTGATGCAATGGACACAGCAGATGGACATCAAGCAGAGTTTCCTGAAAACTGAAGGCCTCAGTGGTGTGGCAGTTCTGTTGTAAAAGGCCTAATGCCATTTTCCAAGCTGCAGTAGTCAAATATTTTTAAGAATCAGCCCCACATTTAACCTTGTAAATATTTTGCCAAATCCTTGAAAAACAATAGACTGTGTCTCTCGAGCATGAGCTTAGCTTAAGGAGTAGAAGACCATGATTCTGTTAATCTGCCTCTCCAAGCATGTAAACTTGACACCATCCAGCTGTGGAAGCAGGTCCTGGTTTGTAGAACACTGTTCATTCATTCATTTGTGCAAGTACTTGCAGGATGATAATTTTGGCTGTAGCTGCTAAAAACCCTGTAAGTATGGGTTTTTATTACTTTGCAGATGCTGTCTGCTGCATGTAACAAGTGTTCTTATTCACATCTACTATACAGGAACCACCTCCAGCAGTAACACTGTTGTAGCTGGCCAAGATAGTTTTCCTGATGCAGAGGAGAACAGAGTGGTGAAAGAGACTGATGAAAGGTTTGTGGTTTGGGTTTTTTCCTCCAAAATGTAGGTGTTTTCCTAGGCTGAGGGTGAGATGTTGGACAAAGTTCTGCATTGTTCTGTGAAGAACTCTGGTGCTCAGATTGATCCTAAGTGGCATTACCCCAGTATGTATAATAAAAAAAAAAAAAAAAAAAAAAAAAAAAAGCTATTCTCATGATTCTTGTTCCTGACTCTTGTTTAATTGTTGTTCCTTTAAACCTACATTTAATGAATTGTGCTAAGTAGGTCATAGTTTGTAGGAATTATCCACAAAGATGAAAGAAAAAAAATAGGAATATGCACCAAATAATGACTACTAAAATCTTTACAAAAAATTAGACTTGATCACACCATTCGATTTCATGACAGTGAGTAAAATTTAGTTTGCAGATTTATATCAGTGATTGCAAGAATACTTCCTTTGTCTGGATGAAATGTTTAATAGAGCAGAGCTATGGAAAAGAACTTGCTTATAAGTTATAGATTCCATTTAGACTTCTGCTACTTGCAGTACATACTGATAAATGACAAATGACAAATGAATCAATGCAAAGCCTAGGGGCCATCAGATCCTAGAGCACAGACATATAGATTGTTTCTCTCACAGAAACACTCTTGATTTTGCAAGAGAACTTTGGACAATTTATAATGGCATTTGTCAGTTAGGGTATTAGTATCACATTAGTCACTGATAGTCACTAGTATCACTTCAGTAGTCCAGCCCTCCTTCCCTAAGGGGCAGGGCTTAGAGGTACAGAGATAATTATGTGAGCAAACCTTTCTGTACTTCAGAACTTTTGAATTACTTGGTCTCTCCATGTTACAAACAAGATTAGCATTTTGTCAGGTTAGTTATATGTGTCTGCTAATTTAAATGTAAGTAAAAAGTGGCACTCAGTGCTAAGTTTCAAATTGATAGTAAAACAGATTTGATTCTAAGTGATGCTTTTTTCAACATGAGCACTAGAAATGTACTTAATTTGTAATTAGTTTCCTAGCTTTGCAGGAATGGTGATGTTTTTAGATCATCACTAGTGTGTGAGTTGTCAGCATGGCTCCTCATTCCACTTCAGGCCTGATTAACCTGAGAACACAAGGCAGAGGAAGTCAAAGGAGATCACCAGGAAAAGTCATTTTAGCATGAATGTGTGGTGGATTTGAGGACAGCTGTGAGCAGTTTGCTCTGGCTCTCATATCCCTTCACTTTTCTGCTAGGTCTGCTCTGGCATTTGCTGGATTCTTCTCTTGAAGGGTAATCTGCTGTAGTTTTTCCTGTTTGGTACCTGTGCAGGCTTGGCTTTGGACTATCCAGTCAGTCACAGACTCATAAAATATTCTGAGCTGGAAGAGACCCACAAGGATCATGGAGTCCAACTCTCAAGTGAATGGCCCATATGGGGATTGAACCCACAACCTTGGCATTATTAGCACCATGCTTTGAGTGTTGTAGCAATTTGGCAGGATTTTATCCATGAACATGTTCTGTGACAAATACTAGCTGTGAACAGTTTATATCTCAGTTCATCCTTAGCAGTTTCTTCTTCAAAAAAATCACACATTTGCAGCATGAACATTTCCCTTTGCTAAATTTTAAAGGCTTGTGACATGGGAGCACACTGTTAGAACTTCTCAAAGACTGCTGCAAAAATGTTTCATGGAAAGAATCAGCATTACATTCACTTGCTGTCTACTCCTGTGTAAAAGTGAATGCTTAAGGAAATGCTTTTTTTTTTTTTTTTTTTTTTAGTGTAAACATAAAGTCCAGATGTTTAATGTCAGTCTGTGTTGTTAATGAAGATTTTTTTTTTTCCTTGTTTTTGAAGGTTCAGTAATGTCACTAGAGCGCATACCCGGCTAGAATCGAGGTACAGTAACAGCTCTGGAGGATCTTATGATGATGACAAAAGTAAGTTATATTCAATTTGATTAAATTTCTGGTGTTTTGGTTGGAGAGGAAAACATTCTAATGACCAGAAGAGTCTCTCTGTTTAAGTTCTGTACTAACAGTAATGTAGCATCGCCAATGCAAGGAGTGTCCTTATTTTACCTCCATACCTTATTTAATTAATTTACTTTGTTTAATCTGGGTTCAGTCAAACCCATTTGAAGGCCAGAGAACTTCACAGAAAGCAGTAGTAGAGGATCCTCCAGAGAGTAACACATAGGCCTTTCATACATGGCAAGGGAAAACACTTGTAAGAGCATTAGAGCAAGTACTTTGAGTTGTGCATTTTGGCAGTATATCCCTTCAGATCAAGTGCTGTTATATAAGCATGAAAAGAAGCTCAGGAGTTTCCAAATATGAGATCTTATCTCCTCATTAGCTTTTATCTGCACTCTGCAACCAGTTTCTGGCTGCACTGTGCCAGAAGCTGTGTTAGAGGAGAGATGGGGCTCTGAGCATGCTTCTTGTTCTTTATATATTTCTGCTAAATGGGCTGTAAATGGATAGTGGTGCTCAGCAGAGATTCCAAAGAAAACCAGTTAACTATTAAACAATAGTGCAAAACTGGAGAGTTGGATTGTTTGACTTCATTTCTGGGGTGAATTCATTTATAGATTTTTTCTAGGCCCTAACCAAATGTAAAAAAAAAGGCAAGATCTTGTTATTTATTTTCATCACTAGCTTATTAAAGCCAGGTTGAGTACTGTATCAGCCATAATGTTTTGGTTTGGTATTACAGATACCATTTTGGAACTGTATTTTGACAAAAAAGTAAAGATTTTATGTATTTTTAAATCCAAGTAATTTTGGCAATACTCTTCTACAAAATATGCAAACTGTAAAATACAATACAATAGAATAATTTAATGTACACCAACAACTATTATTCACAGTTATGAAGCACAGTATTGACAAAATATTGTGTATGTACAAACTCCAGTGTTTAAATGCATAAGAAAGTGGGCAACATCTTAAACTATGTGGGGTTTAGTACACTTGTCTTAGATTTTCTGTGGCTTTCCAGTGCTGCAGCTACTTAAAATGCTTCACCAGATGTTAATTGTAGCACTGATGCTAATCTGATCTGCATGAACAGTCTTTCAAAACAGAACAGCGTTTATATTATCTAAACAGCCTCCACAAATACCTGGTTTTGACAAGAGCTTAGAGTGATAAAAGGTTAAAAAATAATGACATTTTCTTTGCTCTTTTGGAATGTCTCCTCCAGCCAGTGCCCAGATGTTTTTTCCTGCCAGTACCTGCAAGCTTTGTAGTACCGTGAATATTTGTGCAAAGTGTGCTTCTTACAGGGGTTCCTTTAGCAAATATATGAATACCTAGAAGGAAAATAAAATGTATTTTACTTAGCTACTGACATTTATATAGAATTCTAATTAGAGAAAGGAATTTTTATACCTCTTGTCATTCTACAAGAAACATAATGCAACTTCCATTAAGAAAGCACAACTTACCCCCTCAGACAGGCAGCCCAGGCTATGAAGGATTTGGTGGTATGGCTTCTCCCCTCTCTCCAGTCTAATTTGACATTCATGTATTGCTGAGGATATAAACAGGGGCAGCACTCAAACTCTTATGTTCAGGCAAGGATTGTATGTTTGCCTTCAAGGTCCTTCTTTTTTTTCTTGGTCTGTGCAAAAACTTGTGAAAACAGAAGTGAGGATCTAGGTCTAGGTGTGAACTTCATGAAGCACTTTTCTGTGAAGCACTTAAATCAGTAGAAATAAGTAGCTCCTGTGCAGTGCTTTTGAATGTGAAAAGCATCTGGCAAACATTATCTAGTTAATTCCTAGAAGAGTATGTGAAAATGCCATACTTTCCTACATTATTAAGTTATTTTATTCTTCTTTATCTGTAACTAATCAATCATCCTCCAGAGAATCTAAGAAGAGGTCTAAATCATAAAGATATAAAGTGTTCCTTAAAAGACCAGCACTTAAGAGTGGGAGTTATAAAGCTGGTATTTTAGAAGTAATTGGAGAAGCAGCTACTGCATTGAAAGTCTCCTGAAGATCTGGAAATCTGAAGATTTTTTTCTAAAACTAAGAAGTGATATGCATTAGAAGAATCTGGCTCTGATACTTTTGTAGGCATCAAAACAGTTTTGTTTCCCGTGGGAAAGCTGACAAGCATCAGATACATGCTGTTAAAAAAAAAAAAAAAAAAAAAAAAGGAAAATGCTGAGGATTTCAAGCTTACCTAAAATACAAAAGTGTAACAAACCAAAACCAAACCAAAACAAACAAGCAAACAAATGAAAAAACAAAAAGATGGAACACTCATTAAAAAATAGCTTTCATAAAAATTCATAAAGGGTCATGTTTGAATATATGTCAAAAACAGACCTAGAAGGGATACTTTCTGTGGCAGTGTATCACAGACTACCAGACCTCAGAAATAAAAACTGAACAGTTAGAAAATCAAGAGAAATGAGAGGGAACAAAATACAGGAGAGATAAACGAAACTGTGCAGTTGAGACAAGACAGAAAATGTTGGAAATAACTTACTTGACCTACATCATTGCAGATAAACAGGTGGAAGAAAAAACCCTAATGCTCATTAACAAACAGCAGCTGTCACACTAAAGCAAAATTAAATACATCTTTGAGAAATTCAAGATATAATTCATCCCTGTTGAAAGAAAATTACCCTAAAGATTTTTTTTGCATTCCGTGTGCCTGCTTGTTAATTCAGGACATTTAACTTCTGCCTTTGTAGCATTGCTCAGCAGGGCACTAGTGAGGAGTTGCAAGAATGTGTCACTGGTACTCGGCTCCTTGCAGCAGATGGCTTCTGACAGCAGCTTTGTTGGCTGAACTTTTCTCTCATTTTTGAAGAGAAAGTCTGTTGCTTGGTGCTTTGTGATCTGGATCCAAAGCAACTAAGTGACAGCAGGGATTCAGCTGCCGTTCCTACCATTCAGTGCTGCCTGCCTGGAATCTCTTTAATTTCCAGCAGCATGAAAGAGGGATTAAAAATGCATCACTTGTTATTGAACACAGGAATTTGCAAACCTCATGGCATCTCATCACATTGTTCCAAACAGCTGAACTCATATGTTAGCGTAAAATCTATTCCAGTATTTCGCAAAAATAGGTAACCAGCCTTGAGCTTTATGCACTCTTTTTTTGGATGCTTTTCCATGCAGATGATCCTGTTTCTCCATATACAAGCTGGCTATTGAATATTGTTGAAACCAAACAGCCACATCCCCTGCCCATGCCTTACAATGGAGGGTGTTGGGCACCACTTGTGGACTACCTCCCAGAAACCATCACACCCCGGGGACCCCTTCACAGGTGAGCAGCTCCTCATCCTGACGTTTCAGACCATGAAATAGTAGTTGGCCAGCACCAATCCAACTGTCCCACCATTCAGAACATCTGAAAATCATACATTCAATTTCTGCTGATTTCCAGTGCAAAAATCAACATGCAGTGAAAGCTCACAATTCTACCAGGTTTCTACCAGAAAGCCTATTTACAATGTAGCACATCACTGATAAAAATAAGACTGATGAAACAACTGAAACAGAAAAGGCAAATTTGTTTTTCCCAGGCCTCTTATTTCCTTATTCAGGCCTCTTATGCCTGTTATTTATAGCACTTTGATCTTTTATTCTAACTAGGCCATGCATATTCTGAAATTCCTCTTTTACATAATTACATTGACAATAATAGGGGTTTTTTTCAGTAATGGGTGCTTGTTTGCTTGGACTGTAACTAAAGTGCTGCAGCATTAATTTTATTTAGAAGAAATGCTACAAATCTGAAAATTTATAGATCATATATTTCTTCAGAAACAGGCTGAATCCTGTTTGTGCTTTCCTGTTTCCAAGAGGTTTGAAACTGAAGCTGTGGTTTAACTTCCAGGTGCAATATTGCTGTTATCTTCATGACTGAGATGGTAGTGGATCACAGTGTGAGAGAAGATTGGGCTCTTCACCTCCCTTTATTGCTACATGCTCTCTTTTTAGGTAAGACCAACAGAGCAAGAAAGAAATTTACTCCTTCCTTTTACTTTAGTTTTGCTGAAGCTATAGAACTGTGTTTCTTACATGTTTTATGATTTCCTTCCTCCACCCTAAAAGAAAAAGTGCAAGGCAGTTGCAGTCTTTGAATCAGTCTCAAAACTTTGATGTTTTTGAATATTTTGGTCAGTTTCACCCAAATTTGAGAGGTGTGTAGAAATCTGAGGATGAATAACTTCCTAAAAAAGCTCTATAAAAATGTGTGGCATGGCCTCTGCAAGCAAAGAAGGTGAAACTCATGCTTTTGTCCAGCTTGATTAGTGATGACAATCTACACATACCTTGGACCTAGACTACACACGCCTGTGCTGTCTCTTGCCTTTGCAAAAATATCTGTAAGAGAGCCAGGACAGCTGTACTGCAGAGGTAGTGGAGGTAGGGCACAGACCACTGAAAAGCAAAGCTTCAGTAATTTCACTGCTGATAGAATACTTAATCATCAGTGTATTCCCTTATGTACCTGAGCCCTGAGGCACTGCTTTTTCCCACTGCTGTGTCTGTTCCTGACTGTGACACAGCTCATCTGGAGGCTCTTACCTTCCTTGTCCTGCCATTCAACATTACCAAAAGTGAGTGGCCTAATTTTTTAGCACACAGGAGTATTTAGCATTACAAAGCCATTCCCTGACTTCCATGGTTGATAAATAATAGTGTTCACAAATAAACACAGTAGTGAAATAAATTTATTATAGCTGAGCTCACAGTTCCCTTCTCATTCAGTCACCATAGTTACCACTAAGTATTCATGGTCAGTCTGGAAAGAGTCTGCTGATCAGCAGGCAAAAAGAGATTAAATTGGGATGTTACAGCACAGTGGTAAAATGAAGTTTGTGTTGAAGAGAATACTTGTTCTCCTTTACTGCTACTCTGTTACCAACTGTTCTGCTCAAAAGTTTTCGATGAAGTAGGGTTTTGTGTATCAGTGCATTGATTTCACAAACTTCTAATGAAACGCAGAACTAACAAACCAGGAGTCAGTTTTGATATGATTATGATATTTCACATATATTCACTTAAAATTTAAATTTATTTTGCGGCTGTCCATAACAACTTGTTTGTTTGTTTGTTTGTTTGTTTGTTTGTTTGTTTGTTTTAATTGTCTATTTCTGTGAACTTTCTAAGTGTAAGAGGGAGCTAAAAGAGAACTGGGTAACTTTATGGATCAAATCAATAACCATTAACTGATCAAACAATGTCTTGTGATTTGTAACGAGTATGAGAAAACTGGTGCTTACACTTAGAAATGGTCACAAGCATCAATTAACAGCTTAAGAAGGAGTAGAGCAGTGTGACCACTTCAGTCAAGATGGCTTTAAGGATCCATCAGGAAGCCATGCAAATAAACATGCAGAAACAAAGTTATAATACTAGTAATCCATTAAAAAATATCTTTAGCTGTTTGTTTGCTTGTGCAGTAAGGTTTCAACATTACAGATTTTTAATAAGGAATAAGTAGAAATTTGTTAATACCATATGAGACAATCCCTTGGATAAAAACTCTCAATTCTGAATTGTGAAATTAAAATTAAATGTTACTGTAGTAGAGCTGTTGTGATGTTGTAAGGAAGTTATGCCACATATTAGCCAAAGGTATGAATGTAATTAAAAATTAAGTATTGCTGTCCAGTTGGAATGTGAGCAGGCAGATGCATCTGACTGAAAAACAGAGTAGAAACTAGTATGTTGGCTACCTGGAGAGCTGGTACCCTTTCATTTATTGGAAGGAGTGAGAAAATATTAAAATGAAAGAATTTTGCAACGTCTATGTGTTTAATAGGCTGTTGGATGGTTTGTAGTACTGTTGGTGAAGCAGGCAGGCAGACTGCTGGTTTCAACTTGCCTATCTCTGGTGCATGAAAATCACTGCTGTTTAAAATCTCTTTTGCAACCAGTGTGAAATTAGTTGAACAGCTAAACTCCTTTCCCATGGAAATGTGTCCATGTCACAGAAGCTTACCCTCCTTGGAACTCTTACAGGTTAAAGAAGGGACCAGCACTGGGCAAGCACAAAGACTGAACTGTCCTTCTCAGTTCCTAGTTAGCAGATCTGTGCCAATAATGAGCAGCTTCATTATTGTAGGCCAAACAAGAACCAGCATGACTAGAGTATATTAGAAAACACCTGACTTAAAAGATCTGTTGGCTGCTGCCACAGAGTGTAATGAAGTAGCTGCTGTTTTGAAGAGGGATATATCCTGAGAAGAGAGGAGTTGAAGAAGAAAAAACTTAAGTTTTTCAGCCTTAAAGCTACTCTTAAACAGAAGAAAGCATGTTTAAATATACTGCAAGGTTCTGAAAGAGAATCAAAATGAGATTACTAAAATGGAGTGCAGAAATATCTGTTTCCTTCATATTTGTAATTTGTGAACTATTCTGGCTGTTTTAAAATCTTACAGACAGCAGTAGTGTAAACCAAATCAGTTTTTCATTGCCAGACTTTCGGTTTGAGTTCTGCATCCTGAGTTAGGGGCTAATTTCTCATGCTTCTCACTGGTAGTTGAAGTTCTTTTTTGAATTATTTGTTTGTCAGTTCCTTTTTTAATAAATCAGTACCTGCCTCTTACAGTTTGCACTCATTCTAAAGCTGATGTCTGTGCTAGAAAGCCAGATACTGTGGTAAGCAGTGTAATTAGAACCACTATAGAGAATACCTCATCTGTAAAGGTTTTCCAGACCTGTCAACTTAACTGCAGTGAGACAGAATGCATAAAGCTGTATTGCCACTCATTCTTTATAGCTCCTTTGTGGGACTTCAGTCTGGAAACTAAATATACACATACATTTAAGAAACAGCACAGGTAACTATGTCTGGAAATACTACATCTTTTGTTTATTTACACTGTTATCATGAACTGCCTTGGAATTTTTGCTATTTCTGGAATGTGAACTTGTTTGTTATTACTTCATGTTCAGAGATTGCTGTAACCTTTTCTTTTTAGGTCTTGACCATTACCGCCCAGAAGTCTTTGAGCACAGTAAAAAGTTACTGCTTCACCTTTTGATTGCATTATCTTGCAATAACAACTATCAAGCCATTGCATCTGTGCTTCTTCAGACCAGAGAGATGAATGAGACCAAGACTCTGACAGTACAACCTGCATACTTACCTGAATATCTTTACACAGGTAATGAAGCAGAAGAAGAACACTGTATCATACTGTCAGGTTTTGATAGGTCAAAGTAATAAAGTGGCAAATATGAACAGTTCCCATTAATACTAATTCCACATGAACTACCCTAGGGATGCATGCAATTTATTATTAGACAACTTTTCATGGTAGTGAGAAAGTTATCTAATGTAAGGCAAAATATGTAATATAATATTTTAAAATTAGTAGGGCTAATAACTTCCTGATTCCCCCCTCAGGGATCCAGAGCTACTTTAAATGAAGGCACTCATTTCTCAACCTTAAAAGAAATGAATATATAATTCTAACACAGAAAGACCAGCAAGAATGTGCAGCTCAGATTTTCCATTATTAAATTAAGTTTCACTTGGTACACACCCTCCTTTATATCACTGACACATTGCATTTCTGTCCTGAAATCTGTTTCTACATTAGGAGCCTTATTTCAGACCTCTGCTGAGGTCAGTGTTCTATTACTTTTAGCAGTTTACCTGTTTATAAGGAGTTGGTTGGAACCAATTTGTAGAAAGCTGCTTGTTAGATTTCCTGTTGTCATAAAATATTACTAAAAGCAAGTGTGTTCTTCAGTTTTGAAGGAATCACGGAACTAATACAAGAGTTGTGGATGTAGGATTAGTTGTCAGGAACAGGATGAGGAACTTTACCATGCAGTTTAAAATGAAAAGTAAAGATTCTCGTATCAGTGGCATTTCTATGGTTCTTTTGGAAGTAATAAGTAATTTGGCTTTATAAAAAATATTACATGATAACTTATTACTATTTTTTCTGAGACACAACAAAATTATTTTACAGCAATGAGCAGAAGAGATAGGTATTTTAGATTGATGTATTATTTTGGTGAAAGAAATTTCATTCTGAATAACTTCTGTAAAAAATTATCTCACATGAATTTTCTGTATTGAGTTGGGTGGATGTCTTTCCCAGTGCACATCTATGAATTATTAAATACAGAAAAAAATTCTTACATTAAAATTACATTACTGCTTTTCTGCCAAAATGAAAAACTGTTTTCGTTCTTGCATCTAAAAAATGTAATTGCTACCCTGAGTCTGGCTCTCTGGAGATCAAGAAGTTATCAAGATTTGGTATTTTGGACTAGTTTTTAAAAGCTAATATAAAGAGTAAAAGTGTGGGTGAGTAACTATAGCAAAAAATCCTAACTGAAAATACAGCCTAAACATGACAGAAGTCTAAACTTAAGAAAACAGGTCTTGGTTTCTAATCTTGGCTCTGAAACTGTGGCAAGCTTTTGATCTAGCAGAACTCTTACTCAGGTGTTTCATCCTAATGCTGAAAATATTTTATATGACTAGTCCAGTGGGTACAGTTACTAAAGGTGTTGAACAGAAGCCTTAAACATTTGTGTCTTGATTTCCATTACATTAGTCAAATTGGAACAGCATAATTGTTCTAAAAATTCCACCCTGCAGTTTTTTTCCATATCAGACTAGTGCAGAGAAGTGAACTTCGCATGCACTTTGCCAGCTTCTAAATTCACTTTTCAAAAGCCCTACTTCTGAATTTAAAATAGAATATTTGTTTTCCAACTCCTGTTGTCCTTGTGGAGTAAAAAAAAAAGAAATCTTGACTTGGATAGTTTTCATTTTATTCTGGATTCTACACATTTAGAAACAAAGTACCATTTTCACTCCCATCAGTATTTGAGGGTGATTGTGTTCTGCAGGTTTTCCATGATTCCCAGTGGAAGGTTTCAGCTGCTGCTGACTGAGAGAGCTGCTTGGCAGGCACTTGCATCTGCAAAGCTGGCCCAGCAGTGCATTCCATGTTTCTCTCCCCCTTTTGGCTGGCAGGTGGCTTTGACTTTCTGCGGGAATACCAGTCATCTCCAGTGCCAGACTCGGGCTTGAGCTCCAGCTCCACCTCCTCCAGTATCAGTCTGGGAGGCAGCACTGGAAACCTCCCACAGATTGCACAGGAGGTTGAGGACATGGACACTGCTGCTGAATCAGATGAGAAAGCAAACAAATTGATTGAGTTTCTGACAACCAGGTAATGCAGAGAAGCAGAGGATACGTTTGTACTCGAATACTTTCATGAAGCAACCTAAAGGAAAATGACTGAGCTTTAATAGTAATTACAGACCCCGTTTCTCTTTTATTGGTACTTACAGTACTAAGTAGGTGCTTAAAAGCACTAGAATGTGAGGAAAAAAAACAGAAAAAATATTGCCTGGCAGAAATAAAATATTTTTTGACTGATAATTTTATGTTCAGAAATGAACTAATAGAAGAAGCCAGTTTCATTATTATAAATAAGATATAAAGTGTACAGTGCATAGTGAAAGGCCATAGTGAAACTAATATTAACTACCAGCTGTAGCCAGCAGATTCTAGGCACAATATTAAATGAAAAACAGGAATTTTTTTATGCTGCTCTTTACACAGCATAGTTCATATTTTAGAATGCAGCATAGGAATATTTATTTACTTTTATTTAAAAATCTGTTTGGTTGCATGTTTACCAGGTCATGACCCTGTAAATATCTTAGTACATGTACAGATTATATATTTTAACTGATTACATTTATTTCAAATAACTCAAAAAAATTTTGCACTTTCTTCTGTATTTCTTTAAGGGCATTTGGTCCACTTTGGTGCCACGAAGATATCACTCCCAAAAATCAGAACACCAAGAGTGCTGAACAGCTCACTAATTTTCTGCGCCATGTTGTATCTGTATTTAAAGATTCCAAATCAGGTAGTAAATATTTTCCTTTCATAACTAAAAAAATGTTCCCTCATGATCACTCTTAATGTTTATCCTGTGACTTAGTATATCTGCTTATGCAGAAGTAAGTATGTCTTAACAAGGATGTATGACAAATGAAAGAATTGCTTTAAAACAGTAATGTTAGATTAAACTGTGGCTAAATGTTGAATTGAATATTTCTTCAAAGCTGTTGGTAGAAAGCCTTTTGATTGATTCTACCAGATAAAATCTCCTCTGTATCCTGTTAGTAATCATAGCTACCAAGTAAATATACTTTTTAAAATTTCCTCTGGCAATAGAAGTTTAGTTTTCATTTATTATGGTTTTTAGAACAGAGAGAATGTGATGATTGCATTTTTAAAACCAGCACAGTCACTAATTAAATAATTTCCAAGATCAAAGCAGAATGCTGCATCAGTATTTATATTAAAGATCTTATCCAAAGCCTTCTGAAGCTAATAGAAAGACTCCTGATTCAATTTGGCTTCAGGTTTGGGAGTTTTCAGACGTTACTGTTGCTGCTAGCAAGAATAGTGGATGGCTTGAAAATTTGTCCAGGAATTGTAAAAAGAAATAAATCAGATTATCAATTTCAGACTCATTATTTTGTTTTGCAGGTAATTCAGTAAATTTTCTTGCATTCTGTGCAAAATAAATGTGAAATTCTCCAAAGCACACACCTTTCTGCACCTCCATTTCTCAGTGTTTGCAGCATATGCTAATGAGTGTGTCCTCCTCACAGAGTAGCTTGAGGTTTATGACCCACAGTAAAGTCTGTAATAAAAACGGGGGGGAAAAACTGACATCCTATTCTTTTGCTTAGGTTTTCATTTGGAGCAGCATCTGAGTGAAGTTGCTTTACAAACAGCTCTTTCAAGCTCTTCCAGACATTACGCTGGTCGCTCTTTCCAGATATTCAGGGCCCTAAAGCAGCCCCTTTCTGCACATGCATTGTCTGACCTCCTGTCAAGATTGGTGGAAGTTATTGGAGAGCATGGAGATGAGATTCAGGTATGCATGTGTAAATAATGCTTCTTAGAACTATTGGTTCAATGCATACTTAATTTTAAATTACCATTTTAACAAGGTGTTCTGGAACCTTGGTGAAGGTGGTGAAGAGTAGAATGTGGCCTTAGAAGAGGTTACTTCTGAGTTTCCTGAATTCATATGTACCTTATCTAAGCCTTCATCAGGCTGTTACAATCTTACATGGCTCTAAGAGAACAACTAGAAATTTCTAGTAATTGTCACTCAAAATTAAATCTTTGTGATGACCATTTTTTCCAACTTCATTAATTTGGGCTTAAGGAATCCGTCATCTGTCTGGTGATGTAATCTCACAACATGAAGTAGACACTGTCTCATTCCTCAAGTGTTATCATGTTTAGGAGTAAAGGAATCTGCACCATCCATAATAATACAAAGCTTACATTGATTTAATTCGATACAGACCTTTCACAGCACTGTGATATTCAGTCTGCTGAAATTTTACAATCAGAGACTATTTATTGCAAGATTCAAGACTTAATAAAGAGAAATACTGGCTCTCAGCAAGAAATAGACTGACATCACCTCCATATTTTACTTAGGTAATGAAACTGCCACAAGATGACAGTAATACTCTGTCACAACTGCTTGTGTAGAATTTAAACCAGTGACCTGCAAGTCAGGGGTTCAGTGTGTCATTATCAATCCCTTGATGAGATATGTGCCCTTCTTGCATACCTTCATAGATCATTCAGAGGCAGAAAGTAAAACACACTTGTGGTGACATTTTAACGTTCAGGGCAGTGGCTTTGATGTGAATGTTGGGGTTTTTTTCAGGAGAAATTATAGGTTTTCAGTAGGTTCCTGTTCCTTTTATGAGCTGAAGGTTTTTAAATGTTACTTTTTTGAATGTCTTTGTTAAAATGCTTAACTTCCTGCATTGATAGGGGTATGTAATGGAGGCACTACTTACTTTGGAAGCTGCAGTGGATAATCTCTCTGACTGTTTGAAGAACAGTGATCTTTTGACGGTGTTATCACGGTAAGAATCTGTTCTCCTAACTCTATCTTTTCAATGTTTCATGACATTGAGTGTGCAGTTCTGCAGTCTAACAGCAAAAAATAATTTTTATAAGACTGAGCTCATTTGTAACCTTCCGAGAACCAGACTATGGGCACATTTCAGCCAAATTTTGCCATAGTTGAAATAATGTTGATAGAACTAATAAAATTTTACAATGTGTTGTAAAACCTACCTTGCTGCCATTTGGCTGTAAACTACTTTAACATCCTTTAAAAGTATTGTATTTTTGCACCTTTGTGTCTGAAAATACATCTGGGAAGAAACATGGGTAGTACTGGTTTCATACAGTGTGTCATTCTCAGGTGAAGTATTCCCCAGGAATAAATGATCATGGTTTGTTCTCAATAAAATGAGAGAGACTTTTGTCCTGTGTAGACATGGATTTTGCTTGATGTGTTGACCATCTTTGTGAAACCCTTGGCCTGAAAGTAGACCTTTGTACATGGAGGAAAGTCACAGGCTCCCTCTGTAACATGGCTGTCGATAATACTGAGGGAGATGAATGTCTATCTGACTCCTAATAGTAACAGCAGAATCGGTAAATATTTTTTAAAAATATCCATAAGTTACTGTGCTTTACCTGCAGCACAAAAATACCAGTTCTTTCTGAAGCCAGCAGGCAGGGTGCTGTGCCATGGCAGAACCCAAGGAGTGCCTTGGGACAGAGTAGAGCAGAGTAAATACACTTCTACTTTCTAAATTAAGAGCTGTTTATCCTTCTTTAGTGCACGTTTCAGCAAAAAGCAAGATGGAACAAAGAGTAGAAAACACTCCAAAAAGCAGTGGGATGCAATATATTTTACTCTGACACTTGATTCTAAGATAAGATTCGCCTCAAGTACTACAGACAGGAGAGACTCACAGTGTATGAGGTAGGAATGGGATCAGAGTCAGGAATTAGCTGTTCTCCAGAACAGACTACTCTTACGTGTATCAACACAGCATGTTCCTCTGTGCAGATCATTGATAGGATCAATTGCTAGGATCATTGCATGGCAGTCCATGAGGAGGCATTAGTCATTGAAATGAAAACATCTACACTTTCTGTAAACCATCTTGAAGAGATCTTAGCATACAGGCAGGATAGGGTGCAATGACAAAAAATATATTTGTGGTTCTGCTTAAGATATGCTGTTTTTTCTGCCCACAGTTCTCATGTTAAGCAGCAAGCCATTGTGCATTTGCCTGCTAGCTGTGCAAAGTTCAGGGCTTGCTCCATTCATGAGGGCATTTTAAAAACCAAAGTTCTTTTCAGCTCTGCCAGTGTCCCATTGGGAATTGCCATAGCCACTTCACAGCTCTTCATTTCTTGTCCCCATGTCATTCTTGCCTATGTAGACTACAGGCTATCCTGCTCTGGTTTGGTGCAGTGCCATGTGAATCTCATCTCTGTCAGGTCTGTGAGCCTGAGTCTGTCTTCTGGAAAAAGAAGGCAGGCTGCAATAGATGGTTTGGTGTTCTACTTCTCCCATTTAAATAATTTTTTACAGTCTGATAAATACTTATCTTGCATCTAATATGTACCTTTCAAGATGTGCATTCACACAATGTAATGGGTGTTATAAATCTTGGTTTCAGTTCATCTTCACCAGATTTAACATCAAACACCAAACTGACCGCAAATAGGAAGAGCACAGGGCAGCTGAATATGAATCCTGCAAGTGGCAACACAGCCACTGCTGAGCGAAGTAGGCACCAGAGGAGCTTCTCTGTACCCAAAAAGTTTGGAGATGTGGACAAGTCCTCGGACCCACCACGCAGTGCCACACTAGACAGAATTCAAGCATGCACCCAGCAAGGCCTGTCCTCTAAAACAAGAAGTTCATCCTCTCTGAAGGACAGCCTCACCGATCCATCCCATATTAACAATCCAACCAACCTGCTGGCCACCATCTTCTGGGTTGCTGTGGCTTTGATGGAGTCAGATTTCGAGTTTGAGTACCTAATGGCACTGCGGTTGCTGAATAAACTTCTGGCTCATTTGCCACTAGATAAAGCTGAAAACCGGGAGAAGTTAGAGAAGCTGCAAGGGCAGCTGAAATGGGCAGACTTCTCAGGGCTTCAGCAGCTACTCCTGAAAGGATTCACCTCCCTTACTACCACTGACCTCACACTCCAGCTCTTCAGTTTGCTGACACCAGTGTCTCGAATATCCATGGTGGATTCTTCTCAAGCTATAGGTAAACCATTATGCTTTCCTCTCTTTCAATTTCTGTTTCATTGACATTTGTTGACTGACCTCACTCAGCTATCTGAATAAAACCAAAAGTAGTATTTTTTCTTTCTCTTTGAATATAGCATAATGTACTTTTGTTTTGAGGAGGGTGAGCATTTTTTGAAATTTCATAGAAATAATGACCTGTTTCTAGAAAGTGAATCCATTGTACTATAAGGTTTTGGGGGAGAGAAATCATGTATTATTTAGCATTTCATTTCTAGGGCTTTAGTGGCATATAAAGTTTCTGATTGGTGACAAAGTAAACATGTAGTAAGATATTGTCTAAACTTCTATTACCTACTTTGGTCAGTTTTTCTGTTCAATTGTTTTCAGACTATGTCAAACTGCTTGATTTTAAATTAGTGTTTTGTGGTATTTTCTCTAAAAATATAAATATCAAAAATTCTTGTACACTCTAGATAAACTACAATAGCACAGTAGTGAGTGAGGAGAGAGTCCTGGGTTATAAGGAAATAATATTTAGCTGAGGTTGTGGCCACTTACTAATTATATTTCTTGAAGAGACCTTCTGCATTGTTCCAGATTTTTACTCCTCTCTTTTGGTCAGAAACACAGGTACTAAGACAAATGTCCAGGCTTTACAAGTAAGTCATAACAAGCCTAGACACAGAGTAAAGGGATGAATGCCATGAACAGCCTGCACCTCTCTAAGCACCTGTGTGGTGCCTGTGTTCCAGGCTTTGCCTGGGCAATTCACACATTGAATTGCTGGGACAGTACCATCTGGAGCTTTCTTTTTCCCTGAATACAGAGGGAGAGTAGGGAAACCATGATTCTAATTTCAGCAGCTTGTTTAATTGTGTAGAGTGAGAGGGAATGAATGGTTAGAAAATTATTTTCATAGAAAAAAATTCTTTCTTTTCAAAAATCAGATTGTGTCCAGATACAGTTAGTTGACTTCTGAGCTCCCACCTAAACTAGTGCAGCATTTGTTTTAGCTCTCTGTTGCAGCTGCTGCAAGGTATTTCATCACCTTGAGCTATGAGTTGGTGTAGAAGAGCTGAATCCCAGTTCCAGACAGCACTTAAACTAATTACAGCACCCAGAATCTGGTGCATTATTATCACCTTGAACAGTATAAAACAATGGAAGCTGTGCCTGGCAGCTGACCAGAACAGTTGTTTATTAATCAATACTCACTGAATTTCTTTTTGTGTTTTAGCAGCTGTAGTGGAAATGCCACTGGTTAAGACTGTCAATAGGGCAGTTAAGTGGAAAAGATAAAAATTATCTCTAACAGGAATGTGCAGTAGTATTTGCAGAAATAGGCTCATGCTTTACAAGAATAAAAATTTTCTGCCTAAATGACATACTAGATTCTCAAATTAAGGCCCCTCTAAGACAAATGTGGTATGGCCAGTGGTGTGACCAACTTGACAGGGTCTGTGTGAGTTTATGGCTAATGTAATATTGAAACCATGACCTCCCATGAAACACTGATTGAAAGATCACTGTGGCTCTTGCTGTCCAGGATATATGTTTTGTTCTGTATTTTCTTGTTCTAGGATTTCCACTGAATGTTTTGTGTCTCCTGCCCCATTTAATTCAGCATTTTGACAGCCCGAACCAGTTTTGTAAAGATATAGCCGAAAGGATTGCCCAGGTATCAAAATCATTTGCTGTTTTGTACATCCTCAAACCCTGTAAATGCAGTTGCCTTGTTCTTGATATATCTTGGTGTTTGTATTTTATTAGGTTTGTTTGGAGGAGAAGAATCCCAAGCTATCAAATCTTGCACATGTCATGACCCTTTATAAAACACACAGTTATACAAGGGACTGTGCTACCTGGGTTAATGTGGTTTGCCGTTACCTTCATGAAGCATTTGCTGATATTACTTTGAGTATGGTTACATATTTGGCTGAGGTAAGTTTTCAAAAACTTTTTGCTGTTCTAACTCCTCTCTTGCCCAACAGCCCAAAGAGATGAAGTGTGCCAGCAAATTACTTGGAGCTCTGCATCTGTTATTTATAATTTAAAAATAAAAGCAGAAATTGGGAGGAAAAGAAAAAAAAACAGCATTACTTTTTAAAGTCAGTATTGAACACTAAAACAAAAGCTGATACATCTTAAAGCAGAATCCTTCATCAACCAGTTGGATTTTCCACTGTGAAAGTGACAGGAAAGTGGACATTTATTTAGATCCCATTGAGGAAAATCAGAAGACTAATTCCACAATGGGTTTTCCAGCAGAGTAAGATACCATCTGCTGTATAAGGATCTGGTTCTTGATACAAATTTGTATGCATTCCTCTAATACTAAATGGTATCATCATGCTGTAAAGGTTTTCCCATGTTCATTGTTTACTCCTAACATTTTTCCCATGTGGAGTATAGTGTTGATGCAGTGTTGTTAGGCTGCTTGGTATTCTGCCCCCCCCCCCCATTGTCAGATCACTTTCATGACAACATTTTCTTACAGGGCTCTCAGATTTATCCCTTCCCTGCTGAGTTGCCTTCAGTCTCTTCTCTCATCCAGGGAGAAGACAGTTCTGTATTCACAGAATCACAGAATCATTTTTAGGCTGGAAAAGACCTTTGAGATCATCAAGTCCAACCCCAAATCTAACACTGCCAAGTTCACCCTAAACCATTTCCCTCACTGCCACATTTATACATCTTTTAAATATCTCCAGAGAAGGTGAATCCACCCTTTTCCTGTTCCAATGCTAGGCAACTGTTTTCATGAAGGAATTTTTTCTGAACAGTCAATCTAAGCCTTCCCTGGCCTGACTTGAGGCCATTTCCTCTCATACTATCAATTGGTGCTCTGAGTAGAGGTTGACACCCGCCTCTCTACATAAATTAACTAGCGTCTGCCAAAGGATCTATAAAAATCTCTCAGGCATCTCTGATACTGGCTATTCACAAATTTTAAAGAGCCTGAAAAGCCAGGTGCTGCTCCCACACTCACTTAAGGCTTCAGAGCAAACTAAGCCCTGCTACACCAGGCTGCAATTCCTGCACATGAAGGTTCTAAGTAAACAATCACATATGATCTTAAGTGATGGTGAAAGCCATTGACTTTTCTGTAGGAACCTTAAGCAGGACCTTGAGGTTTTCAGTCTGTTTTCAAGTCCAAATACTCTGGAGAACTATTAGCTCTTCCAATGAAGAGCTCTTCATGACACTGATCCCTCCAGAGTGAAGCATCTTCTTCAAAGTGGAAGCTTATATTCCTAACAAAAAATGCTATTAAAACTATATTTGTAATAAGGAAATGCTATAAAAATGTAAGTGTTCGAATTCTTTCTCCTTTGCTTTCCTAGCTTTAGGAAGGCAGTTGCCCCTTTGTTTTCCCTTCAGTGTTCTCTGTACAGTCACTCCACAAAGGCCATTGCTCGTGATCCTGCTCCCCTTGAAATGGGTTGAGACATGCATGTGGAGACTCTTTCCTGCATGCTTCCTCCTTGCTGTAGATTGGCACCACCTACTGTATCAACAGCAAGCCAGGCAGGTTTTTTACTGTAATTAAGACACATTCCTCACATAGCACCACCAGCAACAGGATGACAGAGTTGTAAGCACTGACTTCCTTTCCCTGTATTTACATTGAGTACAGCTCAGTTGAGTCATGTCTGGAGAATATTTATATGGGCATAGAGTACCTGCCAGTCTGGTGGTATAGCAAAAGACAAGAAACCATCTTATTCAGCTTGCTGTGGGCTTGAATATTTTTTTCCCCAGCTTTCAGAATGTTTCCTCTTTTCTTCTTAGTTAATCCCCAGGCCAGGATAAACAATGTACCCCTGTCTCCTATAAACCAACCATGGGATATACTGTCAATTGGTAAAGCCAGATAGGTTAACAGCCCCACTGGGCAACCTGCACTTAAATGTTAAAGCCATACACAGCCTTGAGCTTTAACAATCCTGGTTCAGTCCCCAGGGCTTGGGACAGAGGGAGATTGTCAGACAGGCAGGGCTTAAGAATAACAAAGGAAATTGAATTGCAACAGTGACCCTTCCAAACACAGGTGTAGCTTCAGAAGGAGACACTGTACCACAAATCAAGACTATAAAAACAAATGCTATCAGCACAAGGTAGAAGTTTAAATTATTGCCATTCAGATAAAATTTTGTATTTAACCTATTCACTGGCAGGTCCTTGCTTGTCATCAAGGGATAGAATTCTAGCACAAAATACAACATTTGAGCTCTGTTATTATCCAAATCTTACAGTGACAAGTAGTGCTCCTTACTTAGTTTTACATATGCTTAATTCATGAAAAATTATAATTTCTTCGAGAAAACTACTGGGAGATCTCAATCTGCAGGTGAGGAAAAAATCACTATTCAGTTATGCAATAGAACTCTCAAGCTCCACAACCAAAATCAGATCAGCATACAAACATATTACTGAAAGCTTACTTTGATTAATTTTTAAAATTTAAACTTTAATCATGACAGCACACTCATTCTAGGAGCATATCTGAATTGGCATGGGTCATGTTAAACTGGTGACTCATTAAGTCCAGGGTCGTGCTCAAACTTAAGTAGCTAATGCTATTAATAGACAAGAAGGGACAGGAATCTGCAGTGCGTAGTAATATGCTTATAGTAGATTTTTCCACCTCCTCCTTGTTAGATGGAGGATTGCTTGTGATAAAAACATAAGCATTTATAACCTGTTCAAAACCAAAGAATCAGTAGAAACTAAACCATCTGTATTGCAAGGGGAAGCACGCCCTGGATAAGGCACTTACCTGAGTAATAGCTTGTCTATCAGACATAGCTTTTGAAATGCCCTCTGTATTTCCTCAAAACATTTGTTTGACTGCATGGCATTGCCTCAGAGCTGAGGATCTCCACACACTTCCTGTCAGATTGGGAGGGGCAAAGGGAACTGTCTCCAGTCATCCCAGACAAGGCTTCTTCTCCACTGAATTCTGGGTTAGTTGCTGCTTCAGCAAGGGGGCAAATGTTGCTAATGCAATGTGGATTACTGACCCCAAATAAGATCCTAATAGTTACCACGCAGAACAAGAGAGGAATCCACAATTCTGCAAAGCAGGTCATATGTACAAAGGTAAAAAAAGTAATAATTCTGGGAAGAGCTGTATTTCTTATTAGAAATACAGTGGAAACTCTTTGTCATGGAATTCTCTTATCCAGATGATGTGTTACCACAACTCCATCTTGCTGCTATTTTTCTTACTTCTGGCAGCAACAGAATTCATATGCACTAAAGGCATGTTAAGGTTGCTATTCTTTTTTTAAACAGAAATACTCTTTCTTATTGCAAATTCATGATGTGTTTAAGGACACACTTGAGCTACCAACTGCCACATATATTCATCTGGGCAAGTGAAAACTGACACAGTCCACAAATATGTCAGGTTTAAGGGCCAAGAGCTGTTTCAGTCAACAAATTCTTTTGACAACAAATTTATACAAACTGTATTGGAAATTACAAACATTCAGAGATAAGGTTCCTTCCTATAACAGCTTTATAAACAGCAGTTGAGCCAAAATTCCCATTATTTCCCAAGAATTCCTTTTGCTATCCCAAAAGGGATTGTCTTATGCAGTAGCCTCTGTCAGAGAACAAAAACATTTCTTTCTGTCATCCAGATAGTTTCTTCTAATCTTACACTGAAATGGTATACTGGCTTATGTGCTGCATCACATAAACTATTTGCAAATAAGGAGTCAGACTTTCCATTGCAAGGTCCTAATAGAAGGCAAAAACCCTCTCAGTAACCCTATTTGGAAGAAGATTTGCTAAGCACATTTTCTCTCTCAATAAAGGTATCTGAGGGGCTGAAAGCATCTAAGGGCTGAAGCAGGTTGCCATGTAGTACTTTTAATTTAAAATTCTTCCTGTCTATTTGTGGAGGAATGGATAAGTATAATGAGTTCCCTTTATTGTGCTGTTAATGGAATTTGCTTTCTTTCTTTTATGAATCACTAATTGCTCCTCACTTTTGCTGATGAAAGAAATCAGAAGGTATTTAGTGGGATAAAATAGGTTCCATTTGCACTGGCACGAAACATTCTCATTCAGTAAAAGGAGAAACCCTATCCTTCTATATCCTTAGAAGAATATCTAAAATATTGCTAAAGTCTACTTGGATAAAAATTGAATTTTTTTTCTGATGGAAGGCAGGAGGGATCTTAGAGTTTTTACAGGCAATTTTTTTCTAGAATCAAATAACTCTAACAGCCAGTGTTGGAACTTTTTTGCCTGCCTGAATTGGAAGGATGGTGTCTGGTATTGAGGCTGTGATAACCTCCAGCAAAAACATTTGATTGCCTCTGAAATTTTTGGGGTGGGACAGTGCCTATCACCCGTGAAAGAACATGCTGCTTGCTAGGAAATTTTCAGCTGAGATATTTCACACACATACAAACAAATCATGGCTGTCCATATGCCTCTGGAATTACTGTCACATATGTGTATGAGCACAGTTGCATTTCCAGGGTTCACTGTGGTATTCCAGGATCCACACTCAGGTGTCTGAAAATTCCAGGCTTTAGATCAAGCCCTTCTTTGTATTACTCTCTTCAGTGAGAGAGCCCAGGGACTACACCTCCTCCTAAACAGAAAATGTTTCTTTGGCACTTACAGCCAGTGAACACTGGCAGTGAAATATATTTGATAAATATTTATTGATGTCTGAATAGTAGTAGTTTTGTTTCTTCAATAAGTTTTCCTTTTTCTCACTGACTTCCAGCAAATGTAGGCATAAAAAGATCCTCTCCTGTTTTTGTTGGATGTGCTACCCAATTACGGTGTAAGTTTTACCTGCCAGTTTACTCAACTGCTGAATGTGTTTTCTGGATAAGTTTGGGCAGGCATATATAAAATAAAACAGGTTGGCATTTGGCTCCCAACTTAAGCTGTTTTTTACTTCATGCCTATATCATCACCAGTTGTGAAATTATTGTAAAATGGCATTGCAAAATCAGTGAGTGAAGAGAGATGAAGAGTACAATTGCTGTTTTTGAAACTGGTAGCTTTTTACTTAAGAAGAAATATCTCAAAATTGTGTTATATTCATTTTTCTTTTAACAGCTACTAGAAAAGGGCCTGCCTAGTATGCAGCAGTCCCTCTTACAGATGATCTACAGTCTTCTTAGTTATATGGACCTGTCAGCTATTCCTGTGAAACAGTTTAACATGGAAGTGCTAAAAACCATTGAAAAATACGTACAGGTAAATACCATATTATTTTTATATTAATACAGGGACTTGGCAGCATTTAATATCATCAGTTAATTTTCTATGTAAGAATTTAAGACTAGATTAGCAGGGAGGGCTGCAAGAGTCTAGTGTGCTACAATTACCACTTCTTAGCTCAGAGCAACCTTAATATCACTCAGAGCCTGAGTGACCATTCTTTAATAATTAGCACAAGGAAGATGTGGCATAAGCACTTCTCTTCAGAGACCTCTGTACCTAATTCTTGACAAGTGAAAAATACATGGGAATAATAGGAATTCACAGAGGTAAAAACCAGTGTCAAGTCACCTTTTTTATTAAATGGGGATTCTGTTATGGCCCTTATATTTATTCATACTGGTAAAGATACTAAGGTAGGAGATTTTAAATCCTCTGCCAAGTTGGCTTTGTCCACATGTTTCCCAGCTTATGGGCCTAAAAGTGACACCTTAGGCAAGTCTTGGTCTTAGGCAAGTCTGGTTTCTTGCTTGAAATTATTCTGCATTTACACACCTTGTCACTGGCCAAGAGATACAAAGAATATGTATATTCCAATTCTACATTTTAATTATGTGGTATAAAATACAGCTGTAAAATGTAAATAATCTTGACTGTGTGTGAATCTGGCATTCTGTTTGCTGAGTAAATATATTCTTTCTAGAGCATTCACTGGAGAGAAGCTTTGAATATCCTGAAATTGGTAGTTTCTCGTTCTGCCAGTTTAGTTCTGCCTTCCTATCAACACAGTGATCTTTCAAAAATGGAAATACATCGAGTGTGGAACAGTGCCTCCAAGGAGCTACCAGGGAAGACTTTGGAGTTTCATTTTGATATTTCAGAGGTATTTTTTGTAGTTTTGCTACTTAACACCTTAATTCTGACTTCTGACTGGACTCTCTTACAGCAGTCTTTATCCTGAAAACTGTTGTAACCTTATAGAACTGAATGGTCCTAGTGAATTTAATGGGCAACTCACCTTATTGTTTAGAAGCTGCAGAATTGTTTGCAGCAATATAGATTATTTAATATTCATATGTTGAGGTTAAAAGGAAATAAAAGCATAAAAAGGCATATGGTACTCTTTGCTTTCCTGTCAGTAGTTATGGAAAATGCTGAGCATCCTATTGTCAATCCAGGAAAGCATTTCAATACCTGTTGGAAAAGGACCAAAATGTTCAGCACTCTTAGGAAAAAAAGAAAGAATATGCAAGAAGTGCAGATTTGGAATTAACTTCATAAACTTTCTTGGCTTTTTGCTAGTTCTTGTGTCAGGAACTTTTGTGGCAATTGCTTTGAGTATTATCTATCCATGAACATAAGCTCTAGCTACTAAGTATGGCAGTTCCCATACAAGAAGCCTACCAAGTGATGTGAAATTTGCTGCACTCCTTGTTTTATCCTTGTGTAGAATCTTCAAAATAATCTTTTCCTCCAGCTGAAGCAATATGGCTCTTCTAAGTCTATCCTAAAGCAGGGTGCTACTGAATAATTGCTCTCTGTTTAAGACTCCAATTATTGGGAGACGGTACGATGAGCTGCAGAGTTCTTCTGGGCGAGATGGTAAACCCAGGGCAATGGCTGTCACCAGGAGCACTTCTTCAACCTCATCAGGATCTAACTCCAATGTCCTTGTTCCTGTGAGCTGGAAGAGACCCCAGTACTCTCAGGTAGGTAACCCCACTATTTATATATTGCAGTCAGAGCAGCCAAATTAACTCATGCTTGGGTCCTTAAATGCTTGTGCCCTCTGTGCCCTGTGCAGTGCTCCTGGCTGCCTGGAGCAGTGGTAGCACAACATCTGACCCTGTGTGTTGAGTGTCTTTCTTGGACTCAGAAATGGACTGAGTTTTGTCCATCTTCTATCCCAAAGCTGTTTTTCTTTCAACTTGCAGGAAATGCATCTCTTTAAGACCTCTTAAGTCTAGGTCAGATTTAAGAAACACAACAGGTGAATTGAGATATTAGCAAGGGCAGCAGGTAGATAGCTTGTGCAACTTCTGGAGTTGTTTTCTTGGGAAATTCAATAAAAAGAACAATTTTCCTAGAAGTGATATTTGATTACCTTAATGATCTTGGTTATCTGCCAGTTAAAATAAAGCCATTCAGAATAAACTTGTTTTTTGCTCTTTTCTCTTTTTTGATATAGCAGGTTATATAGCAGTGACTCAGACCCAATTCTGCAAAAAAAAAAAAAAATAAAAATTGCATGTGCTTAATTTTAGTCTTCTGAACTGTCTTTTTGGAGTGATGCAGATGATAAGTTTCCTTAATACACTCAATGGAATTTCTAGACTAATTTAAATATAATAAACAGCAAAGTCATTAACAGCTATTTTTATGTTTCCTTGATGCATAGTTGCTCTGAAAGCAATCCTTTGAGCATTTAAGACTAATTCTTTGGTTGGTTCCTCCTAATTAAAAAGTGCTAATGTATGTTTCTAGCCAGTGGGAGAATGGATGGTTAAAAACATGCTCACTTGAGAAACATCTTGTTTTCTAGAAAAGGACAAAGGAAAAGCTGGTGCATGTCCTTTCCCTGTGTGGTCAGGAAGTTGGGCTGAGTAAAAACCCTTCAGTAAGTAGCCTTGTATTGACCAGTTTTTTGTTTCATCGTGTCCTAAGCATTGAAAGCAAAGAACTGTGTTTCCCTGAGTTGCTGACCAGATTTGCATAGTTTTGAAGTCACTACTGTCATTATCCTTTGTACTGGTCCAGGCTGTGTTTCTCAGCATATGGACCAGGGAGTGAATGGCCCTTTCACTTGAAGATTCACTTTGAGAGCTATATGTGGTTTTCCTGTGAGAATCTGTGATGCTGTAGGTTTTACTTATGCCATCTTAGTGGGTAGAGAGTAATGACCTCTCTATTACCAATCCAGAACCTTTATAAAGTAAAAAATTAAATTACAGAAATAAAATGGGAGGGGAAAGGGTGTGAGGGTCTGATTTTTCCATTAGGCACTATTTCTGATGTTATTCTTTAAAGATTAGTGTTATCTGGTGCCAGGAAAAGGATGATTGATAACCCAGGGTGGGAAGCTCTTAAAATATTTCTTAAATATTTTCTACAGAAAAAAGAAAAATTTCTGACTGTTTTTGAACATGGTATATGTCACTTGTATTATGGAGAACAGGTTCTTTGTTTCTGCAAGACAGGAACTGTTTAATTTTTGCAACTAAATTGCAGACACAAGTAAACTCAGTGGGAAAGAAAAAAATTATAGCTTGTTGGATTTTCCAATCTTGACATATTTTTTTTAACAACTTGTTAACTGGAGGGTTTTTTTAAATGAACTTACTATAGCATCCCCTTGACAGTATTTTCTCTGCTAAGTTCTCTGAATTTTGTTCCTATATATGTATACAAACATCCAGGCAACATCAATCTGCAGCCATTAGGCGGTAGCTGCAATATTCTTGGATGTGTTCCCACAGTATGAAGTTGTTTCTTTGTACGAGTTTAATCTGAAGGCACCTGTCCAACATAAATAATAAAGAGTGTTCTAAAAATACTCAGTGGAGGAATTAGGTGTGTACTGGAAATACAGTCTTCTGAATAACCAATTGCAGCTTTTAGGAAGAAACAACCAGAGGGAACAGTTTGTAACAAAAGAAATCCTTTGAACTGTAGGTGATTTTTTCTTCCTGTGGTGATTTGGATCTGATTGAGCACCAGACGAGCTTGGTCTCTTCAGAAGACGGAACAAGGGAGCAGGAGAACATGGATGATTCAAACAGTGAACAACAGTTCAGAGTCTTTAGGGACTTTGATTTCCTAGATGTTGAGCTGGAAGATGGGGAGGTACAGTATATTTTCTCTGAAACAGCTTTTTATATTCAAACACTTTTATACTCCTTCTGCTAAACACTTCTCTTCTTGTAACATAAAACTTTAACTGTGTAACTATAAACGTACTTTTAAGTTCAGATTATTTATGATCTTCACTTAGTGTTTATTTCAGTAGCGTACCAGTAAAAAGACTACCACACCCTTCCTTTCTGAATCTACTTTAGGAAACAGTGCAACACTGGTAGTGGAAAATAAAGCCTCTGTTCTAGTACCTTTTTGGTGAATTTAAGTGAACTTATTTTAAATACAGTTTATAAAGATCTAAATTATTAAGAAAATATATAGTTTTGCTAACTAAAAATGTATAAAATAAAATTGTTCCAAATCTGTTGGTTCATAAGGAACCCTCTGAAACTTTAATTCAGGCCTTCAGGCTGCTGTTATTCCTGCAACTGGCAGTGAAATCACTTGGAGATGTACCTTCCTCTCTGCTGAGGTGTCTGTGATTTCATCATTTCATGCAGGAGCTACACAAAATCCTGAGCACCCAGATCAAGTCTCGACACGTGGAGCCTGTCAGCTCACCTTGAGCTGAAATTGCTGAAGGGAAAAATTTAAAGAACTGATAAATTTTTGGGGGCTACACCCTTTAAACTTGCTAATATCAAACTTGGGGTATTTCTTTCTATTTGATCAGGAAATGACCCAAAATTAATATCCATTGCCTAACAAGTCTAACCATTTTGTTGCTGTTTAAAAGTTCAGAAATTGTTAGTTCTTTTGAAGGACTTAAGACTCATATATTCAGCAAACTAGAGTTTAATAACTTATGATAATCTGGACTTGTTTTTAATATATATTTTCTCAGCCATCACTCTTAGCCTTGAGAAGAACATGTGTACAGGAAGAAATATTCATTTTTCTACCTATTTTTATTACAGTAGCAAAATAATTTCATGGTAAACAGAACACTCAGATGTGAACTCACATACATCTGATTTTTTTTTCCAATGAAGAGAAAGGATGAAGGAATGGGGAAAAACAAAAAGTCCCAAAGTCCTTATTTTTCCAAGTCAGGATTTTCTGTATCAAAATTAATAATCTTGGCTCACTGTTGCCCATGATTTTGCTAAGTGGGGGGGGAAAAAAAAAAACCAAACCTGAAAGGGTAGTTGGCAGCAATGGTTGGAAATACATTAGACAAATATTGAAGGAGCTTCAAGGTTCCAAACAAGAATGAATGATAAAACAATAATGCCAGGTTGTTTGGCAAAAAATATACTGGCTGCAGTAATTTCTGTTTCTTAAATGCTTTCAAGATAGTACAAGGATGTAGAACTGCAATTTTGACTGAAGATCACTTGGTAATTTTTTTGTCCACTGAAATTCAGGAATTTTTTCTTTCTCTTCATCAGTTAAAACCATATAGAGAGTATATATAATTGTGCAGAACAATTCCTTCTAAAATAAGTTTGCTTTCATGGGCTGTGACTCTGCAATGACTTTTTTTATACATATGGCCAACTTCAAGACTGAGGCCTAAATTAATTGGTATCCTACTAGTTTTAAGTTGGTCATGAAACAGATACCAAGCTTCTCTAGTTTTCTGTGAAGTAAAGTTTTAAATGTTGAGTTTCACTCAGTGGTTTTTAAATTGCCCTGGATTGCGTTCCAAAGTTTAGTTCAGACTTGACTTACTACTGTTCTAAAAATAAATTCAGACCTGGTGGAAAAGGCTCCTTTTCTAATGAGTGAGTTGAAACTGTAACATTTACATCATATCTGAGTGTGATATATTCATAAAAATGAAAAAACAGTGTTAGAAAACTTAAGCTAGCAAAAGCAACATCAGTCCTAAAAAGTGCATATGATTTTAACAGGCCAGTGATGCTTGGATCATCCCCAGACACAAGGTATACTTGTTTGAAATTTCCTAAAGATGTGAAAGCAAGGAATAGTTATTTTCAGATTTGAAAGGTAGACTTGCAGTTTCTGTGATAATATTTGTTAAAATTGTAAGCAAATGTTTGTCTATGATGTCTTTAATGCAGTGATTTTACATAGATTCTTTCTATCTGTTTTTCTATCTGTTATATCTGCTACCCAGGAACTTCAGGTAAGAATGCTACTTGAACTCAGATGTGCCAGCATATGTTATGCCTTCTTGCAAATTTATTTTGTAGAATAACATCATAGTTTTGCTGTTGCCTTCCCCCTTCAGTGTGTGCGTAGGTGAGTGTGTGTGTATGTGCTTGCATTTCTGACAGGTGCTTCATTTTTTGTCTTGTATTAGAAATATTTTTGAGGTGTTTTTCAAAAATTCTGCTTCATTTTTTGTTTTTGACAAGTTCAACAGTCTTCACAAATTTTAAAATATCTTAATTCTAGTATCAGTATTTTTCAAACTGAGCCCTTTCTCCTTGTGGTATCTTTGTGCATGGTTAATGTGTAGAAAATTCATTATTTATAGAGTTTGGGCCATTTGTTTGTAGGGGAAAATAATATATAATTTCTACCTTTTCTGCTGTGTCATATTGACTGCTGTTCACATCTTGCTAAAGCTGATGTCTGAGACCACTTAAGACAGCTTACATTATTGCTATCAGACTGAATTTAATTGAATAAATAAATTAATTTCTACAGCCTAATTTAATACAGCTGTATGGTTCTACCAACTTTGCTGGACTCATTTACCCTGTGAGGAAAGCTGAAAAGACACATCAGTCATTGCCAGTTTGGGATCTAAATTTTAAGTTTGTTGATATATAGAGAGAACTGAAATGAGTTGTACAAACAATACAGAAATCAGCAATCACAGAACTTTACATATCTGTTTCTGATGGTTTGTACATCAGTTATTATGCAAACACAACCCCCAGAAATGTTTGTCTCAAAATGCCTGTGCTGTAAGAGATACATCCATATGGAAACAGTGCCTTACTATGTAGTTCCACAGTTCTTCTGCCTATACCCTACAATATTTGAATGTTTCCATTAACTTTGCATATTTTGTCATCACAGTAAGGATGAAAACTCGTGAGAAAGGGGTTTTGCATGATTCTTACTGCCTCTGTGGAGGAGCTTTACTGCTGTCCCCCACACAGGATTACCTTCCCTTGTCTCTCCTTTCCCCTGGGCTGTTGTAAAGTTTGAGGTAGCTGCAAGGACACATCTGCTCCTTTACCAGAGGGTGGTGACTGTAGGAAGCTCTGTGTGGTACCTGCTCTCCAGACACACTTATAACATGACTGTTTTCCTCTGAATTGATTATCACTGGTGACTTTTCAGATGGGAGATGGCTTTGCTCCTGCTGTAGGTAAAAATGAACAGCCTCTCAAATACATCTTTGCTCTTTCTTCTTAACTGTGAAAGAAAGATTGCTAAATAGACTACAAAAACAACAGCTCCATTTTCATAGACATGCTGACCTCTTGTTTAAACTTGATATGGTTCTGGGTGCCCCTGTAGCAAATTTATGCTAATCCAAATGCTATGGGTATTTGAGTTACAGTGTTTCATCTCTTTTACCCTTTTCCCTCACTTTTAATTCACTGCCCTTTCTAAGTGCATGCCCTGGAAGTGTCCCTTTTATTTTTCTTCTTTTTGTTGGCTTCCTTCTTTAAGGCTAGCAGAATAAAGCTGCAACAGGAAATATTCCCATAGACATGGGCTGCTAAGTTTACTGATGGCTTAGTAAGGCATCATGAGGATAAGGGTGTGATGACAGTCATCTTTGCTTGCTTGCTTATTTATGTCATTTTGTCATTTGTTAGTTCAGTAATTGATGTGTTTGTGGAGGATGTCTCATTGCTGCATGTGTCCTCCAGCCTTTGAGGGGGAGGATGGACAACCAAAGAATTTGTTAAAATAAGTAGCTTGGAACTGAACAGTCATTTTTTTGATTTAAAGAGGCCTGGCTTCTTAAGTCAGATGTGTTCTGTTCTCTTTCCACACAAAACTACCATATGATACCAGTCCCAGGATGAAAACACAGGGTTGGTTCTTCCAATAATGTGCCAGGCTTCATAAAAATTGCATCTTCGTTTTCTCTTCATGTTAGTGCATTCCTTAGTTTTAAATGTTCTTGTGAATTTCAAGGGTTGTCTTTTTCCTTAAAAATATTTTTTTCTATTTTCATCATATTTGTTCATGAAACAGTGAGCTTAGTGTCATGAAACTGAACTTCCCCTCCTATTCAAATTCCACAGTCCAATCCATTAAATGGTAATGATGCTAAATAAGAAAAATTTGTGCAAGTTTGTTGACTATTAAGGAGGTAAGATTGCAATTTAATTCATTGCACTTTATGCAGTTTGGTCCCCATTCAGTAAATGTCTGAGTAGTCCCAAAAGGGCATCACCCAAGTGTTTAAAATCACAACTCTGCTTAAGGGACCTTACTGAAGTGAGACCTCTTTCTCAATGACTGCACATAATTTTGATCTGCATAAACCAAGGAAATTATCATAATCAGCTATTTGATAATAATATTATTTCTTAGAGAGGACTATTTTTTAAGGTTAGTATTTAAAATATCATTGTCAGCTTGAATTTTCACAGATTGACTTGCTTCTTAAAGAGCATTGCAACTTAGAGAGTCTTGTTTAAAACAGGAAGCCCTGAACCTTAAAAGGAAACATTTTTCTCTATAAATTTCCTTTCCATGTTGATGCAGGACTGAGGGCTTTCACCTAGTTAAAGTACCCAAAACTGCATTGGATACTTCTGGGGGGACCTTTCCTGCTGTGTAAGGCCCCTTTTGCCTCTGGAGGTCCATGGCAGGGGCAGTTGTGGGTGTGGTCCTGCATTTGCCAGGGGGAAATCTGTCTTGACTTAGGAAGGGAGCAAGAGATTATTGCAATCAGGAAAAAGGCATACAGTCCAGGAAAATATATAAAGTAAATAAATGCAAAAAGGATGGGAAGCTAATTGTCATTTTTATACATTAAAGAAATAAAGTGATCTTTTTATCAGTTCACCAGCCTAACAGTTACACGATTTGCTTAATGCACTCAACTTTATGTAACTGAGTGTGGGATTGGAACTGAAAGTCTGATAAATATAAAATGTTTGGTCCATTTGACTGTGTCCTTTTTATAATGTGAGATCACAAGCAATGCTTATCACGCTATTCCCAAAATATAGTTTCAAATAATTTAAGTAGATTGGAAAATAAGCAATATGAGCCTAGAATAAAAGTTTAAAAGGTGTGCTGCTTAAGGTGTTACATTTTTTGTGTACAACAAGAGTTTGTTCAAATCTACTCACCATTATTGTTATTTATATAAAGCAAAGAATCTAAAATCTTTAACATACAAGTTTTGCAATTGAGCCATTGGTATGAACTGTGCTTCTAATACTTTTAAACATAGTGAAAAAATACTTTAAAATTGCTTTCAAACTTTTCCTTTGCGTGTCACTGGTATCGAGGAGTGTGCATATGTGGACTTACAAAAAGAAATTCTTAGATTAGCAAATGCATGAAAAATATCTAATACTGAAAAGACTGAGTGTTCATTTAACTGCCACTTCCATGCTTCTGCTCTTATCTCCAGGTGAACAAGCAAGATAATGCTTATTTCAAGTTTTTGCTTTATTTTTACATAAAAAACATTTCTGGAGCTAACTTTGATTGGGTGTTAGCGTATGGTTAGTTTTATATCAAGCAAGCTGACCCTCTGTCTGATTTCAGGGTGAGAGCATGGACAACTTCAACTGGGGGGTGCGCAGACGGTCCCTGGACAGCCTGGACAAGTGTGACATGCAGCTGATGGAAGAGAACCAGCTCTCAGGGAGCACACCCAGCCTGAGCAAAATGAACCACGAGGACTCAGATGAGTCATCAGAGGAGGAGGACCTGACCACCAGCCAAATCTTGGAGAACTCAGATCTAGTAAGCTGCAAACTTGAAATTTAGGAAAAGATAGGGTGGTGTGTTTAAATAAGCTGGGCTTTTAGTTTCCTCTGCCCAGGTGTAATCTAGTGAGCTGAAATTGTTGGGTGCATTTTCCCTTATTTGCAAAGGTAAACAGGAATTTTAATACAAAGTTTGAAGCACAGGAATCATCAGATCTTATTATTTGCCTTTTTTTACTATGGTACAATTTTTGACAATTGGCCAATGGTAAATTTTTCTAATGTATTTAATGATTAAAGAAATAGAACAAGACTCCAGATTGGTAAATGGTGTCAGATCTTCATTGCTCACTTCTGGGACGCTTTTAATAAATTCTTTATGACAGAAATATTTAAATATAAAACTATATACTCAGTTCTTTTATGCTTCTGTTGTCTTTTAAACAGATTATAAATCTTTCCCCGTCTGAAGATGCAAATCATATTGACTCACTCTCTACACGTCATGTGACGCAACTTCAGCAGACCCTCATCATTTTAACATGGGAGCCTCCAGCTTTGATGTGTCTTTGCCTGGTATGAATAATCTCCAGGTATCTGAAGGACCCAAGGTGAATAAATTTTTTTCTTTCTTTTCCAACTGGACTGTATTTTATGTAACACTGTTACAATTTTTTTTGCTTCCACTTTCATAAAGGGTTTGATCTGTGAAATCAAGTACATTCTGGCTTCCTCTGTCTAATGGCATAGTACAATACATTCATGCACTACTGCACTTTCATATCATTTCCTTTCTACTTACACTTTTTCATTAAGAGATTCTATTTATTGTTTCTTAAATATGTTGCACTACATATGCACCAAAATACTACAAGCTTGTCAGAAGACAAGTTCATGAACTGGCTGCAAGTTACAACTCCAAGGCAATATTCTTTTGTTCTTCGTGCTGAATTAAAGAACGATATGCCAGCTCATGTGGTGGGTGGATGCGTGTATTCTCTGAAATATTTTTCTATGTGGGGACCTATTGTACAGTTGTGTGCCCTGGATTCAGTACTTGCCTTTTGGCAGACACGCAAAAATTTTAAATTCATGACCACAATATTAAACCATCCTGGGGGTGGGGAGGAAGGATTTGCAAGGATACAACAGCCATGTTCAGCGCAGTATATTTCAGAGAACTGTGTCAGAATATGAAGACAGAGCGAGGTTGGTAAATCATTATCAATAATGGGGATGGTTTCTTTAATTTTCTGTTCGACAGTACTTGCTCATTAGAGATGAGGTGAACCTACTCATTTGAATGCCTTTCCAGAAATATAATCTAGTTTTCAGGGTGTGTGTGAATTAGTGGCCTGATGATACTGTTGGCTTCTGTCAGTAAAGCTTCTCTATCATGTCTAAATTGTGAGACTTCTGCAGAAAGAGCAGTGTATGAGACTGGGGTAGAGGAAGAATATATCTTCTGTAATTGTTGGCTTTCCTTCTTGCCCTTGTCCCCTCCAAATGCAGCCACACAAAAAATTGATACTGCTAGCACTGCATGTTTCAGAAGCAATGGAAACTTATCCTGAAGAGGTCACAGAAAAGAAGGTTGGAATTGTGCTGAATATTGAACAAATTGTTTGTGTCAGAAACTGCTGCAGTAGGAAGAAAGGACAGGAGGAGGGAAGTGTTTGTAAGGATAGGAAAGAAGGGGAACCTCTCCAAACAGTGGCTGTGGAGAAGGTAAACTCATTATCATTTGTCAAAACAACTGTTGGTAGTCAAGTAACCACATAACAACCATAAACAGCAGAAGTTGGCAGAATTTCAGTTCAGGAAGCAGCAGTCAGAACAGACACTTTTGCAGGTGGTAGCTTGCAGCTGATCTCATGCATCCAGCTGCAGAAGCTGTTGGTGTGTACATGAAGAACTGAAAATCACAGCTTAGGAGTTCAGTGTATGTCTGGGAGTTTGGAATCTTTATTGTCAAAATCTCTTTAACGTCCCACATGCTAATATTCATCAAAAATGAAAAGCTTTGGAATAAGTAAGTAAGCGAAGAATGTAAAATCAGAGCAGTTTCTTTTGGAATTGACAGGCAAATTCAGCTAGTCCTGGCACAGGTTTGATATTGGTGTAGAATATAACCCATGTTACAACTGTTACAAAGATGATTGAGTTGGTAAGCACAGAATGCTTTATTGGTGGGGTTTTTGCCTCAAAGGTATTTTCTTCTAGTATGCATAGTTCTGTATATTTACTCAAAATAATTTGGAGTCAATGTAAAGAAGTTATCCAGTTTTTAGTCAGAAAAACTTGAAACTTTAACCTAAATAATTTTTACTTAATTTCATAACACAAAATCTGAGCTCTTTACTGTTTCTCTTTTCGTCTGAATAATTCTTTTCAGAGAGCTGATGAGGTGTCATCAATGCAAAGTTTTTTTACTCCTTTATTGATTTACAAAATATTTGGTTATTGCATTATAAGCAAAACCAAAAAATATCTCAACCTTTAAATAGATACAGCAATTGAGAGAAACAGACTGGTTATGTAGCCTCTTCCTAGATGTTTCAATGCCAAAATCCAGGTATTATTGTTAACAGCACTAAATTAGTTAAACTTATTTTCTATTAAAGATGTGGGATAATTCCATGAAGATTACAAAAATTCAGATGGTGTTATATTATTCAAGTTACCTAAACTCACATATTTCTGGAAGTGTACAGTCCTCCATGAATATTCAAAGTTCACTTTTCTATTTTGCTTTTGGGGCATCATATTAGACTCCAGTGAGTGGGAGGTGTTTGCTTCCTCTTCCTCCCTCCCTTGCTCTATCCCATCAAAATGTATTTTCCTCCTACAAACTCTGTCATTGCAGTGAAGAAACTGCAATGGTTTTTTCAAGCTAATATTTAATATTTGAAAGTGGTTACTACTAATTACTTCTTGAATAAGCATGAAATATTTACACTTTCTACCAGGTACTTTGGTTCCTATCCTGATAATTCAGCCATATAGCTTGCATTTCTCTTTTCAAGATGGTTTGGTGTCTGATTCATTTCATTCACCCCGAACTCAGGAATATTCCTATGTCTTTTGTTTAAAATAAAGCAAACCAAAAGATTATTCTACTTAATTTCTGATCCTGTTCGCTCTGTTACAAGTCTTGTTTAATTTTTAAAAAATACAAATTGCCATAATTTTTCTGTAGGATGCAAGCAGACTTAAACTGCAGAGGGCCACTTTTCTCATTTAATTCTGCTTGCCACGGATTTCCCTCCCTATTAATTCCCAACACATGTGTGTACATACACATGGGCACATGTGCACAAAGGTTTGAGCAACCCACTGCAGTCATCCCTACAGGAACTGCTCTGGCTGCCATCGATGAGGCAGACAAAAGCCAAAAGAGTAAAGCTGAAACAAAACTTGTTTAGACTAAAAATACGAGAGAAATTGGAATGTTTCAAAAAGAAATCATGAGCTTTAAGTGCTGATAGATGAAAAAGGAGGGAAATTAAGCATAATCCTTTTAATGGCCTATTAGAATGCTTGGATTCCTCTTGAATGTAAATGATATGTTAAAATTAATTCCCAGTTCTAAATATGCATATAGTCTTCCAGACAGTGATTGTTTTCAGTATATTCTGAGAGGCTTTGGTACAGTCTTGGACAGTGTAAAGTGTTAAGAGACAAGGACGGACTGACAGTAACAAGAACTCTATTGTTCTTCCTGAAAAATTACTTCCTTGCTATGTTGCCACATGCATTGTTATCTGAAATTCTTTGCTGGACAAGTTGAAAAAATGCCTTAAAAATAATATTTATCCAAGGCAGAAAGTTGAGCAAATGCAGTATTTTTGAAGAAGTGTAAGTTGATTCATGTCATTTATAACCTGTGGCTTTATATCTGTGCAGTTTAACATGTTGTCAGGTGAGTTTTTTCATTAAATACTTTCTATTTATTAGAGGAATTAACTTACTAATTTGCTGTTTTCTAAGACATCATCATTCACTCCCCTAGGCTGAAGCTGTACCTGAAGAACAAGATATAGCAGTCCATGAGGATGACCTCTCAGGGTCTACAAATGAACTGCCTGGAGCATTTGAATGCAGTGATAGCCTTAGTCTGGATATGACAGAAACTGAAGAGAAAGCTGACAGGCTGGAACAGTTTGCTCTTGCTAGGTACTTTGATGCACTATTATTCACACAAGTTATTTTACAATGTACAACAAAATGATAAAAAGGTGATAGTTAATGGAATGGAGCAATGAGAAGACAATGCTCTAATTACCTGCATAGTTGTCACACAACTGGGGGGCAGAAAAAAGCAAAACAAAACCAAGCTTTTCATTCTAGGAAAAATAAGATACAATATTTACTTACTTATATGCAGCTAGGCATTATGTATATAATATGCTTAATTAAAATAAAAAGAAGGATTTTTAAAGATTTGCAGTAATGGAGATATTATGTAGGTACCTGTTCAACAGATCAGACATGTATTAATCCTTCTGATTTCTCATGAAACAAAGTTCTCAGTGTTGTTAAAAATCCCAGCTATATGCTCTTAAGACTGCTTGTGAGTGTGGCTGGACCCCAGTATATGTTATAAAAAGGCTTTAAGATTTTTTACATCCCATCAGGAGCTCTTCCAGATTTTGGATGCTGAGTTAGGTTGCAGTTAGCCTGGGGAGGAAGAGAGGGAGCTTTTTTCTCCTGTGAAGTTCCAGTCTTCTTCTGTGAAATGATGGTACAAGAAAACAATTCAAGTGTTCTGGGGTGGAGGAAGATAGCTGATGATGGCCTGAAGTTAGGGAGTCTGATTTGGAGGTTTTGCTTAATGCAGCCAACATCTTGTCAACCTTCAAAAGTAATCTGAAAATTCTTGAATATTTTTAGGAAGGTGCTGTAATTGGTCCTGTGATTTTATCTCTCTGTTATAGCATATTTTATCTGCCACTTTCTTGGTATTCTCCTTTCATCACCTTTTTTTCTGTTTTCTCCTTCAGTTTTGGAGATGTTGATCGAAACGCCTCCCCTCCTCCCTCACCCTTTTTTTCGGCCATCCTTGCTGCATTTCAGCCAGCAGCATGTGATGATGCAGAAGAAGCCTGGCGTAGTCATATCAACCAGCTCATGTGTGACTCTGATGGTTCCTGTGCAGTTTATACATTTCATGTGTTCTCTTCCCTGTTTAAGGTGAGAAAATAGGTTTAAGATGCAAAATTATAATTTCTGTGGTGTGGCAATTAGTATTTCTTGATAGCAGCCCCAGTAATGAACTAGTAGATATATAACCCTTGTAATTTTGCATACTTGCATACTACATTTCCATGCGGCACTGTCTTCTGTGACCAGTTTTGTCATGAAAATACTATGTATCTCATACTTGCAGGTTTGGAGGTCATGTTGCAAAATGCAGATCCACTTTAAAGAGTGTTTTATTCAGTACTTTGCAAACAGACTGCAGGAACAGTAACTGCAAGAAACAAGGAAATAACCTTTTTAATCTTAAACTCTTGTTAATCTGTTCTTTTATCGCAAACTCTTGAAATCTGAGCATGTTCATGTAAATTAATTAAGTTATATCAGCATAATTTAATGGTTTGTTCCTAGTCATCTGAATAGAAATACCCAGCTGCCACCATGTAACATAAATTCCAGAGACAGAGTCTGAAGACTAGAAATACATTTCTCTTTTCTAAAACTGTATGCTTGCAAAGATAAGAATCTTGCAAAAAAGATAAGAAAACAGTCTGATGAACACGTTGTTCTAAGGAATGATTGTCTGGTTTTACCTGTAATTAGTTTTAAAGCCTTTTTTAATTGTTTCTCCTGCAGCTGCAGGATGTTTAGCATGCTCCAGCAGTGAAAGCAGTAGTCAAGGTAACTTAAGTACCTATGATCTGAGAGTACACAATGTTTTATTAACAACGGGTACCTTGTTAATAAATACACAGTTTCAGGATCTTTTCGTACATCTAAAACTAACCTGATATGAGAGAAGCATCCTATATAAGAATCTCTTCATCATGTTTCCTCTCTGCTCCACTGGAGTTGTATGTCTTATCTACCTGTACATTGTCCTCCTTTAAACATTATGCCACTGTTAATATGGGTGTTTTATAGGCATTCTTTTAAACACTGATAAATAACCATTTGGAATTTAAAAGAACCGCAGTGCTGACTTGAGTGTTAATCCTGTGTTTATTCTTTATGTCAGCTTTTCTGTCTTAACCCCAGTGCTAGAGGTTAATAGGCCTGCCTGTTTAGAGAGTTATTTGCCTTTGATTGTCCTCTTTAAAGAGGTGAAAAGGAGCTGGTGTCTTCTGAAGACTAAATAAATAATACTGTGTAAGGAAAGACCTAAGCATTACTTGTAGAGTACTTGTTAAACTCCAAATCCTAGTATGCACACACTTCATTTGCTGTTGTGCATGCCCTGTATTCAGAAGATACCCTACTCACTTTCTTCAGTGATATTGGAGGAGAAAATGGCAATAATATCAACAAGTCACAATTTTTAGCTGGAGTCACTGCCATATTTTTAGTTTATAAAAATAACTTTGTTCTTATTTTCAGTGTTAAAACATTGGAGTATTATTTTCCCTTATTTTTTTCATAAGATCCTAGCTTGTCTGGAATTGTATTTCGTTTGCACTATTAAACTTTACTACTCATCTTCCAACTTTGACTTTTGACCCTCATTAACAGGAAATTTCAGAAAACAAGTCTTGTATGTGCTAAGCTTGTAATGCAAAGTGCTGCCAAAATACTTGACTGTGAAACAAAATCCTTGTTTGGAGGAACTTGTCAACTAAATACTTGGTGAAGTGAAAGAAGTGCATTTTCCAGGGCACCTACATTTCAGTCCTGTATTAAGTTAATAGTATCTTGGATGTTTGCCCACAACATACTAAACTTGTTTAAAATTCCTGAAATTATTGAAGCACTTTTCCTGCAAATGAGTCAGAGATCTCTGGATTATCTTTACTGCTGCCTCTTTGTATTCCCTCAAATTTAATGTCTTTCAGCAGATCAGACAGCTGCAAGACACTTTCAGACCTAGCAAGTACCTTAAACAATCAAGCCCTTTTGTTATGTTAAGTCCTCTTCCCAGGAGAGGAAACATGAGTTTAAGAAGAAAACTTTCTGAGAATATTTTTTTTATTATTTACATGGACAGGTATACATGCAGGTATATATTTATTCATAATATGCTGACAGCTGGCACTATTATTCACAGTAATCCCATTTCATTCAAGGTCGGCTTTCAGACCTTGCTTGATAGATTTCAGCCCCTGTAGTCTGCACCTAGGAGGACATAGCTGAGATGATAATTTATTATAGAACTGTTTGTCCATGTAATCACAAAATAAATATATTTACTGATGTATTATACTTACATAGCAAAGTATAATCTCTCACTGTTTCACGTTTAATAATTTAAAACACTCTTCAAGACCTTTATCATCTTAGTGGTAGATTGATTGTTGCTTTTATGAATATCTGTTAAGGAAAGGAGTAGAGGAAGAATATCTGTTACTTTTTCTGTGATCTGTCTCCTTCATTGCCTCAGATTTACAAACTCAGTTGATGCTCCCCAGGAGGGCATTGCAGCAATTAAACAGGTTACCCAAAGCCTTGAGGAGCCTTGGAGATTTTAAGACTCAGCAAGCAAGTCTGACACAATCTGGGGTCAGCAATAGTCCCACTTGGAGCTGAAGGTTGCATCAGATGTTCTCCAGAGGTCCTTTTCAACCAATGTCTCTTGGATTTTCTTTCATAATCTGTTATTTTAATTTTCCTTCCACTTTTTTGTTCTCAGCTAGGTCATTTCTGTTGGTGAAGATCAAATCTAGATCTCTTTGCTTTGTCAGGAGAGTTGTCGGCAACAGTTTCACGAAGACTTGGCTGAATCTTTTTCCAGAAGACATCACAGTAGTAAATCTCCAGTTGTCACCAAGCTCTATGATTCAGATTATTCTGCTAGTTGCTTATAAAAATAATCACTTATCTGGTTTGGTGATTAATTAATTAGTGATACTCCCTTGCCTCTAACAGATTCAGTCCAGCAGAGAATCTGTACCATGTGCTGAGGTGTGTAGCACTTTGTTTCTGTGTTGAAGTAAGATGGTGGAAACAGTAAGACCAGTATCATTCTGCCTGCTCCTGTCTGTGCTCAGATGGGCAATTGAGATGCTTTCAAGAGAGATTCACAAATAAGTAGTTATGAAATTCATTGGTACAGGAACTCTGACCATTTTATAAATAATTGATAGTGTATAGCCTATGTTCACTATGAGGGCCTATTTAGCATTTAAAGAAAATAATCCAACAGTTTCCATTATCAATAAAGTCTCAATTCAACTCACCTGATTTTAGGTACTTAACTTCCATGCACCAGTGCAGCAAGAGCAACAGGCTACTTCTGTGTCTATCACCCAGACTGGCATTTGGGAAGTGCTTCTCTCCAGTGAGGCATACTTATGGTACAGGTCCTAACCTACCTTCCTCAGAGAAATGCCATTGGTAACTTGGAATGAATCATATAAAGATGTGGCATACATTTATTTTTAAAGTATTCTCATGTTGCTCCTAACTGCTGAGCACTAAGCCTTAGTGAGATATATTTGGGCAGTGAAAACTGATGTGTATTTTTCAAAATCATTGTTTCAGTTAGTGCAAGTTTAATATATTATTTTTATTCATTATTCACTTTATATATTAGTCACTGAGAAGCACTAGACTGTTCCTGGAAGACTAGACTGGTTTAGGACTCAAAACATTAAAAAAATCTGCTGAGAAGAATAATTCCTGGATGCAGTGCAGTATTTCTGGAATCTTCCCAAACAGCAGTAAACTTTTAGTATGGAGGTTCTTCCCACAGGGGAAACAAAAGTTTTTTTCTGATTTTTCCGTGCTGCTGTTTGGCATTAGTATGTCCATTATATTATGTGATTAGCCATTTGACAGGAATATTAACAAAACAATGCCCGGAATGGGCAGAAAAAGTTATGTGCTGATCAACTCTGTTAACCCTACAGAGGACAAGGAAAAAAAGCTAACTGTGGTTTAAAGGCTTATAAAGATTGATTTGTCTTTACAGGATGTAAAGAATGTATTTCAGTAGTAGGTTGTGATGATCTCTGTAATTAGTTTTGCAGCTGCCCAGCTGTACACTGTCTCCAGCATAATAACTCTCATTCAGTATCCCAGAGCAGACATTCAGTTCTCCACAGGGAGATGGTCTATTTTGCACTTTATTATGCAAAGAAAAACAACCATGCCACTTGTTTACAAAGAAAAGCAGGTCGTGCTTGAGTAAATAATGTAATAAACTGTATTTTTTTTTTCAGAATATTCAGAAAAGATTCTGCTTCCTAACCTGTGATGCAGCTAGTTACTTGGGAGACAACTTGAGAGGAATAGGCTCCAAGTTTGTGAGGTCTTCTCAAATGTTAACATCATGTTCAGAATGTCCCACCCTCTTTGTAGATGCGGAAACAGTGAGTATATTCCTTTCAAAAGGCATGTACTTCATTGCAGTGTGTTATTTTGCTGGCTGCTTCACTTTTGGTTGCCAGGGTGATGGGCAGTCTTTTCTCCCTGGCAGCCAGCAACAGGAACAGAGGAACACATCAGGTTATGCCAGAGGAGGTTCAGGTTAGATATTAGGAAAATTTCTTCACTGAAAGAGTGTTAAGTATTGGAACAGGATGCCCAGGGAAGCAGTAGAGTCACTGTCCCCTGAAGTGTTTAAAAAATGAGATGATGGCACTTTGTGATGTGGTTTAGTGGGCATAATGGTATTTGCCAAAGTTGGACTTATCTTGGAAGTATTTTCCAACCTCAATTATACTACAATTCTAAAAAAATATGTATTAGGGAATGAATAGCCCTTCCCATTGTCTTCATTCTGGCTCATTTTTATCCAGCAGCATGAGGACAGTGTGACCTCCCACACTGAAGGCTAGAGGTAGAAAATGGCCAAGTGTAATCTTGGGTCCACTGCTGTGACCATGGAAGAGCTGTGCCTTACATCATCAGAGAGCTGTGGAGAGAAACTGGTTAAGCTTTTTGTACTGTTTCATTTTAGAGAAGTCCTCTGCTAAGTCATGAAAATACAGAACACAGTTTCAATTCCACATTATCATAGGTGCAACTTTTGCTGTGACTTTTCAGTATAGTATCCTGGTTATCTAGATTTTTGCATAAATGTAAACATTTTTCAGTATCAGTATATGTAAATCTAAGTATTCTTTTACAATATCTGTCCTATACTGTCTACCAATATTTGCTTTCTTTTATAGTGACATTTACTTTGATTTCATTTCTCCAGCTGCTCTCTTGTGGCCTTCTTGAGAAGCTGAAGTTCAGTGTTCTAGAGCTGCAGGAGTACCTGGACACATACAACAACAGGAAAGAGGCAACACTCTCGGTATGCTGAATTGTGCTCTTGGTCTTGTGTTTACTTAGGCTATGTCAGGAAACTGCACATCCACTCAGATCTGTTCAAACTAACATTCAGTAGAAAAACATGTTTCAGATCCTGGATTCATTGAATGTTTCTTCCTGGACATATGAGCCAGAACTAAAAAATAGATATTGTATCCCTTAATATTAGAAACTATGGTATCTTTAATATCCCTCCTCTCTATCCTACCAATTCATTAAATTTTCTTAGTTCATGCAATAGATAGAAATAATAGAAATCAAGACTACACTTTTTAAATTACAGTCAAAGAAAATTGTCATAGTCTATGGTAATAAATATTGCAATTGCAAATTTTTATTTACATGATGTGCTGTGAATCTAAAATACTGCTTATCTTTCTTTGAATCAAACCATAGATCTTATTCATATTTTCTTTAATTTCTTTCTGAAAACAGTGGCTTGCAAACTGCAAAGCAACGTTTGCTGGGGGCTCACGAGATGGAGTTATTACCTGCCAGCCAGGGGACTCTGAAGAGAAGGTAATGAATGGCCAGTATTATTTCTCTCCCATAAAATGACATATGTGTGATATATCTTGTTCTTGAACCCACCAGAGCCTGCTCTACTTCCTCCTTGACTCTCTACTGGGCTTGAGCATGGTCCAGTTTTCACACTTTAGGCTTGAAGCTATTGTTGTTGCCTCAGTCCTGGCCACAGGAAAGGGGAAGTATTCACTGGAGGCACTTCTGCTGACCTACTCCAGGCAAAGAAGCAGAGCTGACCCTAACACTGTGCTCTCCCTTTTAGAAAGCTGTTGCAGCAGCAGTTTTCCATAGTGTCTCTGAAAATTATTCCTACTGTACTCTCCTTCCATGTTACTCCTGTTTTACCTTTGGCTGTTACAGTCTCCATCTTCCCAACAGCAAAAATTGCCTGTTTGAAATACACTTGGTACAGTAGTCACAAAACAATGACTGCAAAATGAGCAGCAAAATTATTTATGCTGTAGATAAGTATTTAGAGCTAAGGCAAAATATCTCTTTATCAATTTTTAAGAAAAAAATTCATACACACATGTACCTCTATATTTATTGGTTTGTTTATGTTTCTTGATTCCAGGTAAGGAATCATATTTTCAGATATCAGTACCATCAGCAGTTAATACTGTTATTTAATATACTAAATATATGTTGTTTGATATACTAAGTGTAGGAAACAGATGATATCTTGGTGATGTATAATGAGTTAAGGACTGTTATTTTGTTGGGCTGTTTCCTTTTGGAAGAAAAACAGAGGAGGGATGGGAAAAAGAAGGGGCTGGACAGAATTTACCAAAATTGGGAAGCAAGCAACCAGCATGTAGGAAAAAAAGTGATGTGTCTTTTTGCCATGTATTTTAACTTATTAAAGAAAATTGTGACATATTCAGAACACAGACTTGCCTGTTGTAACCATTTTTTTCCAAATACCTTGTTTTATTCTTATGTTGGTTTCAGTTTGTCTGTCTTCTCCCCAAAGTCACTTTATTTTCTTCTGTCTTTAGCTTAACCTCTATTTCCCATCTCTATGTATTTGCCTTCTTGTCTTTGAACTCCCTTGATTTTGGTTTTTTTATGCCATTTTCCAATAATCCCAATCCTTGCCACCCCTGCATTTTGGCTTCCTTGACCTTATTAGCAAATCTGATTTTCTCATAAATCCCCTGGCCGCAACCACAGGCGGTAAGAAAATTGTTCAATCTTCCCTCACCTAGCACTGGCACCAGCAAAAGGCACTTTCCAGTGCATTTAAATAAGATACTGTCTCTTCTGTAATTGTGATGGTGTGCAAGGAAGCTACAAGTGAGTTGTTGTCAATTCTAAAATGAGAGACCTGGAATACATCCCACTGGCTCTCTTGTGAGAGGGAGGTGGAGTATATGGCACTACCGGGATGTGCACGGGCATTCTGTTCCCTCTGATGTACAAACACCCTGAACAGTGATGTCAGACTGTAGTGTTACATACATAAGCTGTAGACAGCTTAATTTATTCTCTTCATCTCTCTTTTGGAAATGCACAGAACAGGATGGAGAATGACACATCTTGCTGATCAACTGCATTGTTTCTTTTTTTGAAAAAGTAAAGAAATAATGCTAAGGAGAAGGAATAGTCTGTGAACTGAACTCATATAGCTGGCCTAAACACATCTGAAAGTTAGTAAATGTCATGTTCCACTTCTGTGGGTTTTTATAACTAGGTGTTCTCTGTTTTGGAATTAAAAGTGTGTTTTGTGAAGCCAGGGTTGGTATTTATACTTCTGATCAGACAGACTGAAAAGAAGGGTTTCTCGTTCCTTCAGGAGTCCCTGGTTTCTCCCCAACATTATTCATTCAGGCCAAAATGCATTATTCCTTGGAAGTTGACAGGATGAACAGGCATATTTCTTTTCTTCCCCTATGCATTCTTCTCAATTGAAGCAGCTTTTCCCAAAGGAACAATCTGTTTATTCAATGAAAGTGTAATGGGAGGAAGAGACCAGGGAAACTGAGGAAATGCAGTTAGGAAGGGACAAGGAAAAATTACTCCTAGACTGGCAAGTATTTTTTGTCTTATCTTTCCTCTCCACTTCTCCCTCAACATGAAAGGCTCTAAATAATCTAATAATTGTAGGGGGGGAAAATCTATCCTATAGTGATAGTCACAAGGGAACCTGCCTAAACTCTCAAACTCATTGAGGTTTAGTCCAGGGGCCGAAATCCTGCTGAAAACTTATGTCCTAAAAAAAAAATTGTTTAGCTAAGCACAAAACCAGGCTACTCCTGGAAAAGGTTCAGAATTAATTGTAAGAAGAAAAAGCAACAGCTTGCTCTACAAAAGGCAGAAATCTTAGATTCTTAGAACTCCCCACCTGGTAAAAAACTTGAGGGGAAAACAGACTTTTTTACAGATGGGACAGATGTGAGACCAAATTCAGCATTGTCACAAGTGGTTGTGTCACAAATGCCTCCTGGTGCTGGTAACTAATTTTGCACAATTTCTCTAATCAGATCTTATTTCAGAATAATTGCACATGATTTGTTGACTATTGTTACTGTTACTGAAAATGGGCAAAGGCAAGAATTGCTTATTCTGACATTAAAGGAGCTTGAAATAGAAGTTGTCTAGGTCAGCTGCTAGAGCTAGCAGCTTTTCTGAAACCGGGTAAAAGCTTCATGTCCCAGAATGTCTTTCCCCTGCCTTATTATTGCAACAGATTACATGATTAGGATATGTGTGATTTGTAAGCTTTGATGCTACTTTGAGCAACAGACTTTCAATGACATAGGAGTCAATTTATAGACAAAAGATAACTGCACATGCCATTGTGCCATCTGTCCAGGTGTTAGTCTTAGATGAGTACAGCTATCAGTACATTCTTCAGCCTTATTAAGAAAGGAGTTTTTTTAATTTAGTCAAAGACTGGGTTGGTTTGTTTCTTTGTTTGCTCTTCTGGAAAAACTGTATTTGGAAGATCCTCTTTCTCTTGTCAGTTAACACTGCTAATTCAAATAAGTATTTCCCAACGAGACATTCAGTTTACTCTCTAAGCCCAAAGTCAGTATACGTCTTTCTCAAACCTTCCTCACCACAAACTAATGGATGTGGGGTTTGCAAACTCAAACTGTTAGTGGATATTTAAAACATGCTGCATCCCATAAAAATTTGCTCCCAGAAATCAGAATATACCTACGGCTGTGAGTTTCCCTGTGGCTAAAGGTACAATCACTCTAGGCCACCAGTAAGGCTGGAGGTGTACCCCTTGGGACCACAGTCATCTGGAGCTGAGTTGAGATGCTGTAAAGCTCAAGACACAGTGAGGCCACTGTTAAGCTAGAAATTCTTAGTAGTCAGTTTTCGGACTGTTGTTTGAAATATCCATGTTTGTACAATGAGATAAAATTGGTCAGGTAAGCAGCTTTTCTAGAGGAGGAACACAGCTGTGTGTAGATTTCCCCACATAGAGAAGTTTCTACTATCCTTCAAGACCAGTGGATATCCAAGATTGCACAGGATCTTCTGTTTTCTCTATACAAGATTGTGTATATACTCAACTTCCTAGATCATGGGAAAAGGTTCTGTCTGCTGACATGTTAAGGCAAATAGAATACCTTAAAATGCTCTTGCATTTTATAAACCCTTGCATGCAGTGGTTATTTTGTTATGTTGGGACTCTCCTGTGCCAGTAAATCACTGAAGTAATTATGTAACTGTCATCTCTTTTCAGCATGTAAAAATGATTCCTTTAAAAAGCAAGAAATCTGAGATCAAAAAATTAGTGCCTTGCTATCTTCCTGGTCTGCTAATACAAAACAGTAATTATAGGAATAAAAAACTAAATCAGTGTTGCTGCTAGGTAGCATGTCCTTCTTAGATACTGCATTTACTGGCTGCTTAAAGAATTGTGCAAATGATCCAAGTACTCTAAATATTTGGTATTTTCAGCTGCCAAAATCACTATTTGTGTAGTGTCTATCAACTAATCTAAAACACTTTCCTTACTCTAAGAATTGAACCAGAAATTGAAAAGTGTGAAGGCTATGATGATTCCACCTGAGCCCTTGATGCTGTGGAATGAAAGAAATATCACTTAAGCCAGTAGTAAATCTCTTTTCAACTTCCAAGGAATCTTTCATTTTTTGCTGAAGGACAGAGAAAGTTACAATCATGATATTGGAGAGCAATATGGAGCTGAGCATCAGTAGCTCAGGGAAATTTTGTATCCAGTATTTTTTCTTCCAGTGAAGAAGGGTTTTTCATGTAATGTGAAACCCCTTCCTCATACTTTTTTTTTTTTTGTTGGTTTTCTTTGGGATTTTTTGTTTTTTGGTTTTTTTTTTTTTTTTTTTTTTGCTTGTACTGGTTTTGGAAGTAGTACAGAGGAGACAGTGTTTTCTGGCAAAAAAAGACCATGGAATTCACTTATTTGCTGCTTCTGCCTCCCTCTTCCCCCTTCCTTTAAAGTAAATTCCATGGCAAATTAGAAATTATATATGGATTCCAGTATTTCTGAAAGTCTAAGTCAAATTTGGTGGCATGCTAAACTTCAGAGGAGCTTAAGAGAGACAAGAAGATTTGAAAAACACAAGCCAGCACACCTGTGAGTTTACTGGAACACAGTGATCTGCCTGCTCTTGTCCTCCTCTTATCTTTAATTTAGCTTTATGCAGCTTCGTTTATGTGAACTGCATGGAAGCCAAGATATAAAGGGTTTTTTTGAAGAGTACTAAATAAAAGAAGAAACTATTCAAGCAATGTTAAAGGAAAAAATAAGCATCACAAGAGCTTAAAGCTTAGTTTTTCATGGTTTTGTAAAAAAGTAGTGCAGGATTTGGGGCAACACTTTTCATATATATTTTAATAGTAAGGCCAGTGTAAAGAAAACAGACTGAAATACTCTGTTAAACTCATCAAAGTTAATATTATTTCACATTTCTATGTTTTCTGCCTTTGTATTGATGGTAAGGTAAATAATTTTAATAAGAATTCTATATACTTATTAACACTGTGTGCATATGCACTGACATCAGGCTTAACTGGGCAGATGTGGTTGTGTTTGTTACTTACAAAATTTACATGATGACTCTCTTCATGTAAAATGTAATGAGATTGTAATATTTATAAAATAAGAAAAGCTGCATTAAGCAAACACAGAGTACAAATGTTAGTTCTTGGCAAAGAAAGGAGGAACACTTATGTTTCGAAGAGAGCACTTAGTCCCCTAATCTTTGAAATGCTAATGTAAGTCAATTATAATTTTTATTATTACTGCAACAGGACTTAAACTGACATTTTAATAGCTTCATAATTATAAACCAGTGAATCATTACTGGTCAAAGGAAGGGATACAAGGCTGTCTCAACTTCTGGCATTGCCATGGAGTTAAACAAAACTGGCATTTTTGATGCATTTTTTCTTTATGATAGTCATAACTTGAAAGTTGTATGCAAAAGGTTTCCATTGTAATGTGCCAAGTAATAAGCCCAGCAGCCATAAAACTTATGCTGCCAATTTCATTAGACCTATTCATAAAAAACAAGTATTTTTAAACAAGAAAATATTTAGAAATAGCAAAGTTCAGTTTTTTTCATCACTTGAAAATCCTTCCTAATAGTTTTAGTACTTTGCAATATGAGCTCTTTTTAATAAGAAAGAAAGCAAATTTAAATAAAAGTATTATTTCAAGAGTTTTCTAATGCTATTTCACTGTTAGTTCTTGAGCTACTGGGTAGGATAAATCTAAAATAATAAATCTCAAGATCAAACTGAGGATATTTAGATTGGAATTTACCATTAGAATTAAAGCTTGATTTTATTAAGAATGCTGTGCATGTTGAATGTGATATTCCAACCAATTATCAGGTTGAGGCAAGCATTGCTAATACTGCTGACAAGTTATGCTATTACAGATGGGCTGTGCTTTCTACTGCATGCATTACACTGACACTATACTTTCTTTCCTTTCCTTTTCTCCTGTGCCATGCTTGCTGTGTAGCAAATGGAATCTCTTGCAGTAAGTTGAAGTTCTTTCATATTTTTGTCCATCTGTGGATGGGCTAATACACCCCAGTTCTACTGTTTTACTTCTAAGCATGTTTTCTTTTTTTGTTATAATTTTCCTATACAATACATGGTTCTAAATGCAGTGACTAAAATAACTTACTAATGTATGTTTTTTGAAATCAAGAAATACTGTGACTTTCATATGCTGTTTCAAATGGTCATTTACATTTTTACAAATCAAGCTTTTGAATGGATGTAATATGCTGGGGTGGGAAACATTTTTTGTTATTTTACAATTAATAGCTTTCCATTTGTCCTAGTGAAAAACTACAATTTATAATTGGCAGTTACGTTTCAAATGGGTTTTGTGTATATGTTGATGAACAGTTTCACCACAATTGATTTCTAATACTCAGGAAGAAAAAAAATTGAGTTGCTTGATACAGTAACTAAACACTAAGTGAGTCAAACTAGAACTATTAGTTTGACCTTAGTTTGTTTTCATTCAGGTTAGCAGCCAGAAGGGTGAAACTGAATTATTGTGCTCCAGGGACTAAAAAAAAATCCAGTGTTGTGTGCCAAGCTATCATGAGATGGTTTGGGTTTTTTTAATGATGTTATGCTTGTTTTCAATTAATTATTAACTCCCTGACAGTTCCAACTATATGTGTATGTAATTGCTATGTAGTGTTGCCAGGTCTCCAAAATTTGAATAGAGTGAATTTGATCCCTGCTGGGGAACCTCAGGCTGTGTCCCTACTTGCGAGCTGAACAGGACCAGGAAGGAAGAGAATGTCCCTGGGCTGGTTCTCGCTCGGATGAGCGGTCAGCACCTTCCCTGGCTGGGCCACCAGCCAGCCCCTGGCATGCCTGAGCATGGTTTGAGAGAAGACAGAAGCCAGAGACACCTCCAGGAGACTGTATCTAAACAGTCAGTCTTTGTTTTGGGAAGAGAATGGTTAGCCATCCAATCACAAATTTGGCAGTGCTCTGTGCCCTTGGTTACAGAGAGCAGCCCCTGGGCAGGTTTATTTCCCTGGCAGTGTTCCTCATGCCCTGCCTCTTTGTTCTGATAGGCTTTGTCCCTGTCCACAAGTCAGCTCTGCCCCAGCACATCTGCTCCCCACCACGGATCTGCTGGGCTTCTTTCTGCATTTGTGGGTCTTCACTGTCATATCCAGTCTGGTGAGGTCATAGAATGGTTTTAATTGGAAGGCACCTTAAAGATCATATAGTTCAATCACCCTGCCATAGCAGGGACACCGCCCACTAGACCAGGTTGCTGAAAACTTCATCCAACCTGGTCTTGAACACTTACAGGGGCAGGGCATCCACAACTTCTCTAGACGATCTAGTACCTCACTACCCTCCACTCAAATAAATTCTTCCTAACATCTAATCTAAATCTCTCCTGTTTTTGTTTAAAGCTATTGCCCCTTATCCTGCCATGATCTGTTTTTTAAAAAAAGTTGCTCTCCATGTTTTTATATGCCCCTTTAAGTATTGGAAGGTTATTATAAGATCTTCCTGGAGCCTTCTCTTCTCCAGGCTAAACCCCCTCAGTCTGTCTTCACAGGAGAGGTGCTCCTGATGCTGCCCAGGATGTGACTTGTCTTCTGGGCTGTGAGCACACACTGCTGGCTCATGTTAGCTCTTCATCCATGAGAATTCCACAGGCTGCTCTCAATGAGTTCTCACCCAATCTGTGCTCATGTCTGGGATTGCCCCAACACAGGTGCAGCCCCTTGCACCTGGGCATGTTGAACCTCATTAGGGTCTCATGGGCCCACTTGTCAAGTTTGTCCATGTTCCCCTGGATGGTATCCCATCCTTCTGTGTCATCTGCACACTTGCTGAAGGACTCCTCCTTGCTGAAATTCCTCCTTTCCATTTGGGACAGGAGCACTCTGATGCTGCCCACCAGTAACAGGCATTATACATAACAATGCAGACACCAGATCCACAATGGCACAGAGCTCAGGCCAGGAAAACATAGAGTGCTGAGCTCTGCTGCTGTGGTGGTGCTGAGGTGTGAGCAGCCCCATCTGCCTGGCCTTCAGCAGGACAAACCCTGCTAGGCTGACACCTGCTGGCTTGCCACTATCCTCCTCCTGCTCCCACTTTCCTCCATAACCCCCCTTTAGAAGGAGACTAGCTCTGCCTCATTTGGCAGTGCCCTTGGCTGTCTGTTCGTAGATGGGTGGTTGGTGTCCACCTCACCTAATGAACAGAGATAAAATTTGCTCGGCTTTGTGAGTCTGGTGCAGAAATTTGGGGAACTGGAACGCTAAACTGTGGTTCTAATTTTGGCTGGTAAATAAAAAATGTGGCAGTTAAATGTTGAAACATGTAAATAAAACACTTCAGTCAAATTAACATTTATAATATACTTAAAGTACTTTCTATTAGTATTTGTGCTGACATTTGTACAGTCCCAAATTCAGCAAAGAGCTGCAGTATGTGCTGGTAACTAAGCATATATGAAGTGCTTTAATGAAGCAAACATGAGTAGCTTCTTCTTTTCTGACAATTTTGGCATGAAACTCTGCTTTAGTTCCTCCAAACAGATGGAGATATCATTGAGCCCACCCTTGGTCACGGTGTCTGTCACAGTAGGCAAATCAAACACGTTTGGAACTCTGTAAGGCTTTCCTGCCAAAGGGTCAGTACAAGGTCAGGATTTTTTCTTGCAGGATTTTCATTTTTTATATAATTAGCTGAAGATTAAGTGCTCCTCCCTTCTTCACCATGATCCAGCTGTGGAACTACGAGATTCCCCTTCTGTTAGATACAAGAATACCAGGAACCATAGCCATATTAACTTGACCTCCCTAGCAGCCATGCCCATCACCCATTATTTCAAAGTGTCTGACATCTTTTATGTCATACAGCACTTCACACTGGAAGAAATAAATGAGTATTCATAGAGGAGTATCTACTTAATCTGGGAGAATACTTCAATACCTCTTACACATTAAACTCCATCCATCTATTGTATAGTTTCTTTAAGATGGTGGAAAATCCATGAGCAGTGTTTTAAGTTCCAGGGCTGGCATTTCCTCCCTCTCGCTCCTAGATGGATTTATCACCTCTGTTTCTCTCTCCTCAGAGGAGCAGGCAGGAGCTTTGACCATCTTGGACAACTATTTCATGGCTTCTCTCTTAAATTTCCATCCCTTAGAAGAGGTCTTCAACCATATCTGAAATTTGGGAGTTTCATGTTCTGTGCAGGAAAGTCATTTCCCCCATATTCTGTCTCTTCTGCAAACTGGAGACAGTGAAGCTAAGCTAACCAAAATAGAATGTTTTGAGGCTGATGCTTACATGTGCTGTGTGAGAGCTAGATATCATAATTTTATTTTCAATGTCATATATGACTTAGCTGTAGAAGAAAAATCATTACATTTTCTGAAATAGCATTTGATCATATTTCAGTGAAACAATGTTCTTGAGAACAAACTATCTCAATGTGTTTTGTTAGTTATCAAAAGTTATCTGAACTCACTGATATTTATTAATTATTTCTTCTCCTACAAATCTTTCCATAGCAACTGGAACTCTGTCAGAGATTATACAAACTACACTTCCAGCTGCTGTTGCTTTTTCAATCCTACTGTAAACTTATTGGACAAGTGCACGAAGTGAGTTCCATGCCAGAGGTATGTAATAAACTACAAAGTCCTGTACTGAGAATTCCACTTTCTTTTCATGTTCTTATTTTTTCTTTCTATGGACTTGACAACAAGGATGACACTATTTCACCCTGACTATAAATCTGCAGGCATATATAACTAAATACCTAATGTCCTGTATTTTTAATTCTGTAATATTTACAAGTCTTTTTCTTTAAACATTTTTGACATAGCACACTCTCACTTTTGACCCAAATAGCTTTTTGTTTTTAGATAAATCCATGCATCTTACTTAAAAAAAAAAAAAACTTCACAAGACCAGTACTGTAAGTCAAGTTTATTTTCAGCAGTTGCTTGAAATATGTATTACTTTGAAACATCTTTGAGGTGATCACTTTAAGCTAAATGATTATCATTTAAGGATAGATTTAATTTACCATTCCATGTGTTGTACTCTGCTTTTTAAAATAAAATCTGAAGCTATTACCTGCAATTTATGACATATTCTAGTAGTTTAGAGATGGCCTATAAACAGAAATTGTTTTATCAGATGTGCTGTCAGAGTGAAAAGAGTTTGAATATTTATTGTATCTTAAGAATACAATAAATTGTATGTTGTGAAGGCTGGCTCACACTGTGACTGGGCTGTTCACTTTTAAGAGAAGATGGGACAATAGGCATCTACTACTACTAAAGCAGTTTAAGTTTGAGAACTATTTTGTATTATAATTTATAATGTGTATTTCACAGTTACAGCTTTGTTAAAGTCTTGTAAAAAAACGCAGTTCGTGGAACTGGGGAACAATTGTACAAAGAATAGCTATTTCACCATGAAATTTGCTTATTTTGCTGAAGTCATAAGCTATTACTTGAAGGAAATTCCACAGTTAGTTCATGTGACAGTGGTTATTTTTAGCATGTAGGAGCAAGAAAAAGTAGATCCTTGGAAATTATTAACTTACTAATTATTTATGAATCTCGTGCCAAATTAACTTTTCAGCCTGAGAATGGGTTATACATTTCCCGTCCATCTGTTAATTATGTCAGATTCTGCATGTGTTTTATAAATAAATACCAACATCTTGCTAGGAGTACGTGTTTTCTTCAGCTCTTCCACTATGATGTGAAAAAAGTAGCAAGGGTGAAAAATAAAAGCTTATTTAGATATACTCATGCATTTCAGCAAGCCAAAACTACGGCATAATGTTAAAGGATGCACAAAGGTTAAAAAAAAACCTGTAGTTTCCATTTTCTCTATATTGTACAGAGATCAAGAAATGTCCTTGTATTAAATTGAGGTGTTTTCCATAATGTGTACATCCTATATAGTAGTAAGGACAAACTTGAACTACTACTCCATGTGGGGCTTATGGAGAATCAAAATATCCATCTCCCATTTTTCTCCTTGGAACAGCTGTTAAATATGTCAAGAGAACTGAGTGAACTGAAGAAAAATCTGAAGGAAGCTACTGCTGCAATTGCAGCTGAGCCTCTGACAACAGAATCTGAGCCCACATTCAACTCTACTGAAGCAGCTATTCAGTCCATGCTGGAGTGTTTGAAAAACAATGAACTTGTTAAAGCTGTCAGACAAATAAGAGAATGCAGGCAAGTTTTGCTTCATGGTTCATATTAGACTATATATTTATTATCTTCCTAACAAAATGTAATGCACAGGATCAGCATAATTATTAATTGTTTCAACAAGGTTCATGGGGGCATTGATGCTGACTTTTGGAGAGGTATGCCACAAGTAACTATCAAACATATGCTTGCAACAATTAATGTTTAATTACATTCTGTAGGTCGAAACTCCTGTGAGGCTCTTAAGAATCTTTTTATTGAACTAATTCCTTACAGGTGCATGTCATTGCCATGAGTTAACATTCAGCCCAGTTTCACTTACACCTATTTGAATGAGTTTTCTTAAGCTTTTTTTTTTAGATAATGGAAATTGCACTTTTATGTGTATTCAGTTCCTGATACCAGAATATGAGTAACAAATGAGTGGTGTAAAAGAGTTAGTTGCTTTAGGCTTATAAGTGTGCAAGTCCATTCTTCTTTTAGAGATCTCTGTCATATAGCTCCTGTCTCTGCTAATAAACCCATAATGAAATGCCTGTTCTTCTCCTGTTTCACTGCAGGATTCTGTGGCCCAATGATATATTTGGAAGCAGCTCTGATGATGAAGTCCAGACACTGCTGAATATTTACTTCCGCCACCAAACCCTGGGTCAGACGGGCACCTATGCACTGGTGGGCTCCAACCAGAGCCTGACTGAAATCTGCACCAAATTAATGGAACTGAACATCGAGATCCGCGACATGATTCGCAGGGCTCAGAGCTACCGGGTCATCAATACTTTTCTTCCAGACTCCAGCGTTTCTGGCACAAGTCTCTGACAGGACCCTTGGGCCCCCTTTCCAGCTGGGAGTGCTGCCCTGTGGGAGTGAGGTGGCTCGATGTCTTCTCAGCCTTGCAAAGGTTTGGTCAAGCTGTACTCACTCTTGTTACATTTAGGATTTCCTCCAAAAAGCGATGGGCTGAACTTCAAACACGTAGCAATACTGTAAGGACAGAGGTAGCATAGAGCACCTAGGACAACATCTTTTGTTCTGTGTTGCACAAAAACCAGTTAGCATTTCACTGAGCAACTGCAACTCACTACTGAAGAAGTGACTTCCATTGCATACCAAAGCCTACTACACTGAACAATACTTCCTTTATAGCAAATTAATTTTCGGTTGGCAAAAGTGCAATGTTTCCTTCACAAAATAGTATTTTTTGTTAAAAAAAAAAAAACAAAAAAACTTGTACATTTCTTCCTTTTTTTTCTTATTTAGTCAAGTGAAAGATGGGCAGAATGAAGCTGGCCACGGAATCTCACAAACTTGTTGGTCAAAAGCTGAGAGCCTGTGTATATGAAACAAACTGTAAACAGACTATAATTTAATGTACACTGTAATTCAAATATGATTACTGTATCTTAAAAGAATGAGCTGCTATGAAGTACATTTCCTAATGTTACTAGGCTACTGTCTCTGAAGGTACTGGATCATATTGCAGAGGTCTGTTCTTAGGCCCCCCCAAGGATCATGAAAGGTCTTGGCAGATTTTCTTTTTTTTTTTAATTAAGGACTTTGGCTGCTTTTTACTAGAGGTTTGCTTTTATGAATATATTTATACAATTAAAGGATGGTTGATCTAATTTAACTTGCCATTTTGTAGGAGAAAGTCCCATCACAGAGTCAAATCTTTTGAACTGTTAAGCATGCATATTTTTATTTAATATAAATTTTGAGTATAAAAAGTAAAAATATTAACGTGAAATGCAAGTTCTCATGTTAAGTTTCTTCAAAGAGATGTCTTATTTTATTTGTAATGTATATACAAAAGTCATAACTATATGGTTTTTTCTTACATTTAACTGCTGTCCAGTGTTAAATGTATGCATGTAAATCTGTTGCACATCTGAGACACTTTTATTCTGACAACTATGTAACTTATTCACACTGTAAATACACTTAACTGTTTTTGTGAAGTAACTTTGAAATTTGGATTAGTACATCCATTTAACAGAAGTATAAAAGTCATATATAGTCACAACACAGTATGTGCTTCTTGTTGTGAAAATTGTGTTTGTGTCTGAATCAGTACTGTTGTACATGGTATGCATGAGCAGCAGTCCCCCAAAGATACTTGGCTCCTGGTTTATGCTGAAGCCATTTATAGAAAATAGTGAGAAATGTAAATAGAGCCTGACCAAAAAAAAAAAAAAAAAAAAAAACACATCCTTACATGCATAGAAGACTACACAGCAAAAATAATGTAATTGGTTTTCCACTGACCCTGAAAACCTCCCAACTTCCCTGTACCCTTAAGAGTATTTTTACACTGTCACAGATACTGCCAGTCAGAAGGTTTTTCCCCTCCTCATTTCAAATATGGGCAGCTTACACACTTTTTCCACACTCTTCTTCTGGCAGATAGTCTTCAATTACCAAGCAGCTGTGGTTTTTTTATACATACATTTGACAGAGGCAGGGGAAGGATATTTGCATTTACACCAGACTTTATGCTCCAGAATATTTGCATCTTCCACCCTAGTTCAGTTTGAGTGACTGAAGGAAAAACTTGCTATTGTAGGTTGAATCTTAGCATTCCCTGAAGACTTCAAAACAAAGTCTACTATCTTTAGGAAAGCAAATAGGTTGCATACTTACAGATATACTTTCCTCTTTCATCCAAGGCAGAGGAAACTATGGGGTATCAAACTAGTGCAAACTTTTATTGAACTTTATTTACAGCATATATACAGTGAAATTACAATAATACTTAAGTCTTCATCCATTATCCAATGCCAGGTCAAAAGCCTTAAGTCAAAACATTGCAATAGACAAAGTGCAAAGCACAAGACAGAAGAGGGCTGGTGGATCAGACAATGTATTTGAAGCTGTAAGTGCTATCACAGGACAGCCTTTTGCCTCTGCAGCGGCCACAGAGTTCTTGGCGATGAGGTTTCTTGAGATCAATATGTCTCTTCTTCTGAGGGCAAGAACAACGAGTCTTGGAACAGATCTTAAGAAAGAAAGACATATTAGTAGTAGTAGATCAAAATGGATGCACTTCATGTTAGACTAACATTTGGTTTTCTTTAATCACAGCAACACATTGGGGCTGATACACCTAAGAGCTCTTAAGTGGTAAAAACCTTGTGGATTTAAGGTATAAGAGCTTTCTCACTAAAAGCACAAAACCCTAGCATACATGTAGCAAGCCATAATGCTGTATGAGAACTGTTTATGTAAGCCATCCATGGGAGGAGGGAGGCCTACCCCAAGACACAATTCCCAAATAACATTTCCTAGTATTTTGATGAAATGACGTTTTCTTCCAGATAAAGTCAATATCAAGTTCAACAACAGTATAAATATATATGATAACATCTGACCATCTTATTGGAGTACAGTTAACTTACCTGGCACTGGATTGCTTCCACTCGATAGGGATTAAAGCCCTTTTGGCACTTGCGACAGAGCTGCTTGAAGTACACCTGAAAAAAAGGCAAGTTCTGTTAGTATAGAGACTTATTCAAAGTGTTCTGTACAGGTATCCAAACTTGTGTCAAAAGATTGGATTTATCAGAGATTTTATGCCGTTCTTACAAGTCTCAGGAGAAAAGAAATTACTTATTAACTACCTTGTTGCTTCCAGAAATGCACCACACATAAGCACTCTCCCATCTGGTCTTGCAGTCTTTGCAGTGGAAATAGCCATACTTCTGCTCCAAGAACTGCAGAGATAGAGTTTACTGTGCATCCTCCAGCACCCCAAGAACACCCAGCCCAGCTTCCCTCACTACTAGCCCCGAGGATGGTGAGACACTGAAAAAGGTTGCCCAGGAGGCCACATGGAAATACTTGAAGCCATATTGAATGGGGCTCTGAGCAATATGGTCTGCTGGGTGGCATCCCCGCCCATGGAAGGGAGGTTGCAACTAGATGAGCTTTAAGGTCCCTTCCAACCCAAACCACTCTGCCATGCTTTGATCCATATGTGTGCGGATTTTCACAGGCTGGAGGCTCTTCTGCTCTAGGTGAGACAGAGCCAGCCCGGGGCAGTACAGGGACCACCGTGCTTTTCACGAGGTGATTTCTGGCCGCCCTGCTCGAGGGTTCTCCCCATCCCGGCGCACCTGGAAGGCAGCTCTCTGCCTGGGAGCCGCGGTCTCGTCGCGCCCGCGGCCCCACGGGCTCCTGGCGCGGCGGCAGCAGCTGCCCCCGCGGGGCCCTCCTGCTGCTCCTCGCCGCCCGCCGTCGGGGTCTCCTCGGTGGACGCGGCCTTCTCCGGGAGCGGCGCGGCGTCGGGCAGCGTGAATAAGCGGCGGTCGGGCGCGGGTGAGTAGAGGGCGAAGCGGCCCGGGGAGCGCAGGGCGGCGGGGCCGAAGAGGCGGGCGGGCGGCAGCGTGCGCGGCCCCAGCGAGCACTGCACGGCCGCGTCGGCCCGCAGGCTCACCTGCACCGCCGCCTCCTTGGTGCTGGCCCGGCGCGGCCGCGCGACAGCGCGGGGCCCACCTGCGACAGCAGCGCCTGCAGCTGCGCCCGCCGGTAGCTGTCCAGGTATTCCGAGGGCAGCGGCGTGAAGGGCCCCCCGAGGAAGGGGCTAATGCCGCCGCTCTTGTTCTGCTTCCAGCTGGGCTGCTTGGCCGCAGCGTCCCAGCCGCGGCCGAGCGAGGGGCTGCTCCTGAAGTTCTGGTACGTGGTGAAGGGAGAACAGACAAAGCTGTCCATGGTTGCCACCGCTGAAGAGTCAGCCCTGCCTGTGCCTCTGCCCTGCTTTTATCTTACCTGGGGAGCTAATTGATGGGGAAAGTGGGGCCAGGTGGGAGTGGAGGGGTGTGCTGATGGCAAGGCAAGGCCGGCCGGTCTGCCTTCCTTATCTGCCACACTCTAATGATGAAGAGATGTCATTCAGGCACAGCTGGGGAAACCACGGCCTGCACAGCGAGGAGAAGCCGGCTTGCTCACAGTTCCTTCTGCTCATGGCCTTAAAAGAAGGAAAACGGGTTTGGGACACTAACGAAGCCCAGATAAACTCAGTGTCCTCCGGAGAGCTGAGCAAAGAATTCAGGAAATTACGTCTCTGAAAAGAAGCCTTTACCACTGTTAAAAGGTCAGAGCATCCCGTTGTTCCATTACTTGGGGATTTTCTACCTGGAACTTTTTCTGTCAACTGAACTGGTTTAGGAAAAGATGGAATATACTTGTGTATACAAACTGATGTAAGGGAAAGTGGCTTGATACCTGGATAATGACATAAGTGTTAGTAATACAAGCAAGTAGTAAAAGCATGTGCGTATTAGACTAATAGTCCTTCTTCCATTATTACACCACTTTACTTCAATTTTAAGGTAATAGAGTTAAAATAATGTATCAACTCAAAGGAAAAATAGGATATCGAGATAGCTGAGTTAAAACTTAATGACTGCAGTGTGGCTGCAAAAAGAGTAAGTTTTTAAGGTGCTTTGGGAATGGGGATGGGAATCTAATTGGAAATTACATGCCATCATTTAAACCAACAGTTTGAGTTCCTCTAAAATGCATTGAGAAGAAAGTTACTGCCACTCCCCAGAACACTGCAGGGTTAGAAGTTAAAGTTTCTTGAAACGATGAGGGATATAGAAAATTATTGTACAACAAGAAACTGACGAAAGTGACAGATACGACTAAGCAGGTGATGTGATAAAACTGTGCAACATAAGGACTGGTGTGGAGAGGTAGGAAGAAACCCCTTTATGGCACAAGAACAGATGAACATCCCACTAAAATGAAGATGGTAAACTCAAAGTTGGTGGTGATGAGTGTTCCACCCATCTTGAAGTTATTGCATCGCCAAAGCCAAGAAGTTAATCAAAAGACAAAGCGAGACTGAACATGTATGTGGAATATAGGAACATTCTCTTTACAGAAACGTTAACAACCATTTTATGTGTCAAGGCCTACAAAACCCCCTTTGAAGCAGAGGCTGAGGCTTGCACAGGCCGTGGCACTTGCCCGCTGGCTCTGCTCCCAGAGCCTTTCCCGGCAGGTCGGTGTTTGCTGCTGCCCAGCAACGCGGGTCATGTCAGCCGTGCATGTGCTTCTTCATCCCCTCGCCTCTACACGAGTGAGGGAAGCTGCTGGCGGCCATCCCGGCTCGGGGCACGCTCCCTTTCTGTACTGTGCAGAGTCAGCCGCGGGGGACAGCCCTTACGCCGGGCACCAGGCGCGCCCCGGCCGCAGTGCCGGGCCCGGGCAGCGCAGGCCGGGGCGGGGCCGGCTCGCCGCTTCCTAGCCGGGAGGTGCTGTGGCGGAGGGCGGGAGCGGCGGATGCTCCCGCTGCGCAGGCGCGGGGCTGCGTTGGCGCCAAGCTTCGAACGGGGCGGCCGAGCTGGGGTCTGCGCTGCCCCCTCGTCCCCCGCCGCCTTCCCCGCCCGCCCTCCCCCTGCGTGAGGCGATGCTGCGGCCGCCGCCCCGCCCGAGGCGCCGCCGGCAGGTAACGGCGCCGCGTGTGGCTCGGCCCTGCGCCGGGGCTGCGCTGTGCCCTGGGGGTGTCCCTGCCGCTCCTCGGGGGGCCCTCCCTCTCCTCACAGCCCCCCGGGGCTCCGCAGTCACCGGGAGGGGAAGGGGGGTTTGGGCCTGTCCCCGGTGACCCCGCGCTGACCCGGCGGGGCTGCGCAGGCCGCGCTCCGAGCGGGGTCATTGCCCGGGAGGAGCTTCCGCTCACGGAAAGCAGGGCGGACTAGTCGGATCGCACTTTTTGAAACGTGCTTCTGAGGCAGTGTTGAGTTCCTCGGTGTTCAGTCTTAATGCAGCCCGTACCCTGTTTTAAAGCCCCCGTTTTTCCCATGGTTTTGGTAAGGCAGCGTGTGTGACACGACCGTTGTGTGGGAAACAGCTATTACTGTGGAAGGCATAAACGTGTTAAACGGTGAAGTTGCACTGTAGGCTTATTTATACTTTTTTTTAAATAGAACTGTGAAACTGGCAGTGTCTGCTCCACTTGAGACCAACTTTGATTCAAATTCTTGAGGTGTAAGTTGTAGTGGTTGTAAGAGTATATATGTGATAGTACATATTCCATCCTAACACCTTGTAGTGAGTTTGAGGTTTTGATTTGAGTTTGAAACACCTCAGAACTGTTCTGCCAATTCCATCTTGGTTTTCTCCTGTGTTTGCTGAGTGTTTTTATTATCTCTGGTATAAGTCCCTATGCTCTTGTCTGTTGTTTTCCCACCATGATCATTGTTGTGGTGTTTGAATGCACACATTACAGTCAAAGCTAAACAAACTGGGCTGTGGCACACCAGAAAATGCAGGAAAGCAGGCCTAAGACATTCAGCAGCAGTGTATGAAAGTGTTTTCTTATTTCTTTTCAGGCTTTTCGACTGTTCCGATAATGTAACAGATAAGAAAATGGCTTGCAAACCTGTGGAAAAACCAACTTTCTTTGAAATATTTAAGGCACACTGCAGTGAAACAGGTACAGCTTCTCTAAAGTAAATAATTCTTATTAGGATTGCTTTCTGGGCACCGGTCTTTTATACACACTTGCTGTATGTTCCACATGAAAGCTTTATGCAAGTTGTTAGCTGCTGTTCTTGCCTTGAACCTACATTTCCTAATACCTAGATTTCTTCAAAATTTTATTTGTAGTTTTTTTCCATGATGTATGCTTAGTTACTTTTTTACTTGCTTTTTTAGAGTTGTCACCTCTGTACATATCCACAGGCAGACCAGGCTTAGTCTTTTGCTGAAGGCACCTGTGGTAGTCAGTAGTTTTAAAGGTAACCTGTTTAACTTGGCAGTCTGAGCAAAAACAAGAGATACTCTAAAAGCCAGAGTATATTTGTAATTTTAAACAAACTGGGCATTTTTTCCTCTGCTTATTTTATTAATAGTCTGAGAATTTGGGCAGACATGCCTTTATATTTTGTGGTTATCAGAGTTCAAAGCCATCTAGAAACCAGAAGTATGGCAGTGGAAGGAGCACTGTGTTTTGCTGTTAGCATTTAAATGTCAGGTGTATTTTCACATCCTCCATGGAGGAACCTTTTTCCTTTTCATGTGGTTTTCTGTATATTTTCCTTCATAGATTTAGGGCCTATCAGTCTTAATTGGTTTGAAGAGCTCAGTGCAGAAGCACCCCCATATGAGTCCAAATCGTTTGGAGAGGTTGATGGGCCCTCTGGCTGGCTTGATCAAACAGCTTTTAAAACTCCAAGGACAAAACCCTCTACATACAGTCAGCTGGCATCAACCCCACTGCTCTTTAAAGAACAAAATGGAATATTGCCACCTTCTCCTGAAAAAGAGCCAGATCAGAAAAAAATAGGAGCAAGTGAAATAGGAGCAAGTGAGTAACTTTTTTTTCTTTAATTTAACCTTTTGTTGCAGCTGGTGATCATTAATGTAGTGGATAATGCTACTGCAGGAGTTGTGTGACTAAGAAGCTTATTTTAGTAGTCTTCTGAAGATCATCTATAAAAATGCAGAATTACTCATAATAGTGAATTCAACTTGTGATAAACTGGTAATATATAAGCAAAATTCTGTATATAAAAGATAGTGTTGCGGTCCAAACATTCTAAATACTGTTAATATGAGGGGATATTAATTTTTTAGTGTAACCTTCTGACTGTAAATCAGAGTGAATTTTTTAAGCAGTCTCATTTTGTTTCATTCAAAAGTTTTAAAGCTGTTCAAGGGAAAGAATCATCCTTATCATGATGAAGTGTGAGGCAATCTGTAGGGCACTCCTTAACCTTTCTTGGAAAGTTGTAGAAGTGTTATCTCTTTGAGTTACTAAGATTGTATGTTATAGAAAAAAAATTGTATTTCTCCATTTAGAAAAAGAAAAATGAATTTATGAGGTACTTCTCATACATTATTTACAAATCCCAAGTATGTCATGGGAGTACATATCATTCTTCTCCTTTCTAATGTACTCAACCTCCTTGGACAGCGAGAAGAATCTTTTCTATGGAGAATGTATGCAAGATTGTAAGAATCTCTTCTATGGAAGAGTATTTAATCTCATTCCTGAAGTATGTGATTGGTACATCTGCTGTGTCTGTGTCCTTCTGATAAGCTTTTCTAACCAGGTTACAGACAAACACAAGACTCCTGTTATTACCAGAGTTGTTCTTAGATCCTGAGCAAATTCTGTGAAGGGTTAGAGCTGTGCTGCAGTTCAAGTATACTTTATAGCACTACTTCCGTGGAATATTGTAACTCTCTTTGTTTTTCTGAAGTTACTTAAATGTAGCTATTTGTGTTTTACAGTGTTAAGTCCCTAGGGAGTTCTTGGTTTCAGGAGTTTCACCTGGCAGTTTCATAAATGGCAAAGAAAGGAACCTTATGATTGTTTATTTCAGAATGGTCAGTTTTGCTCTGCATATATGTTAAGTTCAGATGTGACTGCCTGAAATATTCTATTTCCTTTCAAATGGCTCTTGTGAAAACAAGAGCCTGGATGGGAGCTGGTGGATTTCATACCTTGGTATGGTACTGGGATGCACCTGTGGTATGCATATGAACTCAGGAACTCAGAAGCAGAGAGAAATGCAGAAACTAAGTGTAATTTCTGGTACTAAGGTTGTTTGGAAACTTCAGAGTAGAAATTCCCTTTAGTAGATGATTGTCCATGTGAGGGTCTCACTGTTCAGAAGATTCTGTGGCTTTGGTGGGAATGCTCTCTTTTGCCTGGAGATGCTTTGCCAATAAATAGATGCTGCTGACAGTGACAGTGACTCCAACAACAGTTCTAGAAATAATTTGTGCTCTTTGGTGCTTATTTGAATCAATAAATGTATGATTTGGTAAATTTGAAGGGAAGCTGCCCAAACCTGTGTTTCCATGTATTGTATTTTTGCTAAGAATAACTTCTGCGATGACAAGAAAGGCACAATGCAGTACATTAAAACTGAAATGGAATATATGACTTAATTAATAGGGGTTTCTTGGCTGTGCATTTGAAACGTGTTTAGCATTGTTTGGATATAAAATTTGAATGTACTTAAAATACTAGAAGAGAAATTAGGATTGAGTTTTTTGTTCTTGGGTTTTTTTGTTGTTATTGCTTGGTTGGGTTTTTGTTTGCTGTTTTGTTTTAGTTTGGGGTTTTTTTTTGAAAGCTTGGCTTTAAGCTTCAAAATTGAAACCTGGGGTTCTGCAAAATTGTGCTGATTTTTATATTCTGTGTTGCAGATAGAGAGAATTTGATAAGCCCAAGTAACACAAGAAGAAAAATAGACCAAGAGAATGAAATACTTGCTTCTCCTCCTGGTACCTTCCACAACTGCCTTGCTGCTAGGTATGCTAAATATGTCAACACATATAGAAAATAAGCTGGACCTTAAGCAAAAAGCAATATTTAACCCACCATATTTAACGGTTGAACTTTAAAAGCACTGAATAATCTTGTATGTCTGATACGTTTATGATACTTGTAGGTTGCTAAGTGAGTTGAAAATAAAACACTAGCTAAATTTATAAATGTGCTTGCTTTCAGGTGATCTTTCTTCCTATTTTTCTACTCTTTCACAGCTGGAATACATAATCTTTTAACATTATTTCAGCCTTCCAAGTCCAAACATCCAAAGAAAGAGTAGTAGTGATGTATCATGTGCTTCTCAAGTAGTAAAGCTATTTGTAATATTTACTGAGATTTTTTTTAATAATAGCCTTGATTTTAATACTTTAATGTCTGTATTTCAGATAAATTTTATCAAAGTACTCGTGTTGATTATAAGAAGAGTTAAAGTAGTTAAGCCAATTTCCCTAGTTTCATACAGCATATTATAAAATGCGTGGTTACATTGAAATTTATTACTTGTCAGACAATTCATCACTGAAAATATTTATTCAAAGAAATATTTTACAGTTTATAGTAGACTTATGGCAGTGTTTAAAGTACTGGCTGATCGTTAGGAGGAATCTGCATTTTATCTAGTCAGGGAAGTAACCATGGTGCAAAGAAAAGAAATAATGGAGATGGTAATATAGGTAATATTTTAAATATTCAGTTATTTTAAGAAATTGAGAAGTTAAATTAATATTTTGGTTTTAATTCTGTTTTGCAGTCCAGCTATTTTAAGGAATACTTACAGAACACCTCAGAGAAATAATATCCCTGGTTTGTATTTTTGCTTTCTGATTCTACAAAATATTTTACATCTCTAGATAAAAGTACTCATTTTTTAGTTACTGTTTAATGTTCTTTTTGCATAATGTTTCTTAGGACCATATGGAAGCTTGTTTTGCACACCAAAACTTTCGGAGGTATGTATTTTATTCATGCATTTTGTTTCCTTTTCCTGAGTTGTACATTTAGAATTTGGCATGGAAATTATATATATGATTGTTAAATGTATTTCTAGGTGAGAACTCCAAAATGTATTTCTGAAAGTCTGGGAGCAGAAGTGGATCCAGATATGTCCTGGTCAAGTTCATTAGCCACACCTCCTACCCTTGGTGAAACAGTGATAATAGGTATTTCTAAAAATGAGCAATTGCTAAGGGTTTAAAACTTCTGGTTCTGACACTGGAAGTTCACTCAGTATGAACTGTTGTATTTTCAATTAAAAAACCACAAAATTCTTATAGTGATTATTAGTGGGGGCCTTTAGATAATGCAGCCCTAAAAAGAAAACTTTTCTGAAGCCTTCTTCCTTTTTCTGAGGGGTTAGGGAACATAAATTTAGAAATAACATAGCAAAGCATAGAAGGAGGATTAGATACATTTGTTTTGCCCTATCACAAAACTAGAAATGATTGGGCTAAGTTAAATGGGTTTTTTTATGAAGTGTAAGAAGGTGGCCTGCTGAGTAAAATTCCTAGCAGCCGTGTTGTCTTCAGCATTTTTAACCACTCTCACTGTGCCTGCCATCATAGCAATCCAGTGAGACTGACTGGGATACTCATCCAATTTAAGACCCGAGCTCCTGAATTTGTATTTCCTGGGCTGTTTGGACAGGGCAGTTCCTGGAGCTCGTTGACTGGGCAGCTGCACAAACAGCTGTGTCAGCAGAGCTGTGAATGAGTGGGTGATAATTGCTGCAGTGGTAATCAACAGTGATGATAAACATCAAGCCTCAGCCTGAGGTGTTGGTGAAAGTGAGATTTCATTAGCATATGATAAGCAAAATGAAATCTGACTGTATGGTTTGAGATGAGAATCAATGGAAGACCTAGGTGTGTCCCCTTAGCTTCTGATATTGCTCTTTTCATGTTGTTAAACTACCACTGTATAGAGCATATAAGCATATTAAGAATGAATCCTAGGACTGGGAACCTCTTTTGGGATGTAGGGGGTGGTACTATTCACAGGGCTATTGAGTTGTGCCATTTTGGGTGTTCTTTGGTCCAGACAGGTGTGAGCTGAAAAGAAGGGTTAGGGGAAATATCTATACCTTAATGGTGATGTTCTGGGAGATGAACTGTGGTTTGAGCTCTCATTCTCCCATGTCTTGGATAAGCCTAGTATTTTATAATAGTGATATTATAATCTCTGTCTTCTGGACCCTGTGAAAAGAAAGACCTGCTACACAGAACCTAGATGCCATGTCTATAAAACATTTAAATGCACTGCTCTTCAGGCATTTTAAAAATAGGGTTCACTTTCTCCTTTTGTAACAAAAGTGAAGATAGTATTGCTGTTTTGGGAGGAAGTGGGGAAAAACCCAAATTCCTGAAAGGCTTTAAGATCTCATCTAGGTTTTTGGACAGAAGAAAATGGGGAGTAGTGCCATGAGTAATTGCTTGAAAGGGGAATGGCAGTGCTGTTTCAAGGTGGTAACTGGAAACAGCAGAAGCCATAACCTGTGATTTGGGGTGGTTTGTGCTGTTACAAAACTGCTTTTGTATACTGTCTTTCAGCCTCATCTGCACGACTTTTTGTTTAGAACTTTTTATTTTTAGTAGTTTATTTACAGATTTGAGTGGAATTTAAAATAATCCAATGAAAACCCTCCCAAAACACAGCTGTATTTGAACACACTCAGCAGAACACTCGGGAGAAAATAAATTGACTTGTCTGTCTTTCTTCTAAAGCTAGAGAGAATGATTCTGTTTCTGAAGCAAAGCGACAGGATGGAAGGGCTGATACAGTAAGTAGTTTTAAGAGCTATGTTGTTCTTTAATTTCAGTTAAGCTATTTGGTTACATGTTTACATTACTTGAGCCAAGAATAAAAAAATTCTGTCGTTTTTATTTTAAGCTCTCCTGACTGTTTTTTAAAAAGTTACTGCTCACAAGGCAAAATTTGCAATACATAGTTGTAGAATGTGTTCTCACAAATAACCCTCTCTGAGGGTATTAAAAAAAAACAAAGCAACCCCCCAAACCACTTGGCTCCAGCAGCACTCACTCTATTGTTCAGAGAGAAATCAAAGCTAGGAGTTTGTTCGTCTCGTTTTTTCCAACTTCTGTCAAACTTCTGAAAGTTATTATTTGGGAATAACTTCTTGCTCTCAACACTACAATGAGGAGTTAAAATTGAGTCTTTGATAGTGGTAGGGAGAGTTCTTGCATAATTGGAATTTGACTCTGTGTATGTGAAAGCTGAAACATTATTGAGACTGAAAACCAAGGGTGGTACTAAAAGGATTCAATTACAAATTTAAGTTTGATCCATAACTACCTGAAACTTCACAGTTAACATACCGTTACAAGTGAAAATAAGCAAAATGCCTTTGTCCTTCCTCATATCTCCTTTGTTCCCTTTTTGAGAGGATTACAGTAAACTGCTGAACCCATTCACTGCCCTTAAGGTGACTTGAGAATGGAACCTGATTTGCATGAAAAATGGGGATTATCTGCTCACTTGTTTTTCACTTGAATCTGTGAAAATGCTATCTTTCATTTTATGAGGTGAAGCATTACTCAGGTACTGCAGTAAGTGTTTAGGGTAGTTCTGTCCTTGACTGTTAAAGTGACATACTAGTACATAATATAACAGCTTTTGTCTTTGGTTTACAGATTTTGCACAACTGCTTTTCCAAGCATGATAAATGTCCTGGAATAAGTGATGCAGGTATGCTGTCTGTACCAGAGACAGTAAAGCTAAATGCTGAAGAGGACATCAAAGATTTGGGTATGCATTGATGCTGTACCTGATGAGTATTCGGTGAAGCAAGACTGAGGGTAGAACTGCATTTGTAGTATGGGCTGTTGTTATGGCTGATTTGTTCTGCCAGCTGTGTACTCCCAGTCTCTGAATTGATTCAAATTTGTAGAATTAATGTAGCCTTAAAAAAGGGATTGTCTGTTGAGTCAGTGAATTAAATCAATGTCCCAGTTAAGCCAGGAAAGTCAGGTTATGGTGCCACTGGACAACAACCAGATTAGTACTGTGAAGTGTGTTCACTGCAGCTGGAGAGGTGAGACTGTGTAAGAGCTGAAGCAGAAAAATGGTACAGGCTCAAGGGGGAGCAAGACTACTGCTTCTAGCTATTGAGCAGGCTTAACTTTATCATGAAGTTTCATCCCTGCACTCACTATTCTGTGGTGAGTTTGCTTTTTTTGATCTTGCTGTATTGTTTCTTCGTTTATTTCACCTGTTCAAATTAAGTAGTTCAAAATGTGACAAATCCTTTTGGAAAAATAATGTTTTGTATATTTTTTTAATGAATGCAGAAAATACACAAGACAAGGGAAAAAATGTTTTAATTCTGTGTTTTTAGGTCATGTTAGTGAACAAGCTAAAGTATAAATTCCAGTGAGAGTTTTTTTTATTTTAGTTGAGAAATTATGGCAGAAGGGGAGATTATTACCAGAAATTTGTTCAACGTGCATGGGTGTAAAAGGGTGCTGTAGGGATTCACTCTGGCTAGACAGGACAGTATGTCCTTAGGATATTTTATGTCTCCTTATCTGAATTTAATGGCATGCCCTAAAAAAATGTTTGATGCTACATGTAAGAATTGTGAAAGAATCAGTTTAGAATTTGGTAAGGAGGGCTGAGAATGCTAGCATCAGGAAGCATTGTTGCATGCAGAATGACACAGACCTGCTGTTTTGATACTGCAGATTCTAATGTACTGAAAAGAATGTGTTCAGTAGTAAATGTATTCAAGTAATCTGTAATTAGCAAAATACTTCTAGAAATAAGGATAAATTAGTTGGTCTTGGTCTGTGTTCCAATAGGTCCTATTACCCTGCATACTGCAGTAGAGATCAGTTAAAACAATAAGAGGGAGAAGTCCATTTGTCTTAGAGTTCAAAATAACTTGCAAATGTTACCCTTTGCCTATGTCTTCCCTTTTTAATAACAGCTAATTTGGCATTTGAAGATGCTGTGTAAAAAAAAAAAGGACAGCTCCACATTTGTAGCTTTCAGATGTCGGTTTTCTCTGCTATATGATCATAAGTACAATAAGTTTTATTAGGTATACATTTTGTTTCAGTTAAAGAAAATAAGATCATAATATATCAAATAATCAAATAATATTGCCCTTCAGTGAGTTTAGAAGTCAAAATTGATTTCCCTGATATTTGTTTTTCCCTTGCATGAGATTATTCAGTGTACAGATTGTGTCTGTACAGTCTTTCAGATAATCCTTGTTTTCTTTAATCCTAAAAAGTAATATCTCTTGTTTAAGTAAAAACAAATAAGCTGTGTCTTTTTAGGAAGCTCTACTGACAAGTTATCATAGGAAAGGATATGGACACAGAAGTTGTTTCAGAGGAAACTACTTTAGTAAAGGAAAATTACCTGCCTGTGTGCTCAGTCTGTACTGTTACAGTTTCTTTTTTTTGAGATCTCATTTATCACTCAGGCACAAAATAGAAAGTAAAGGGAATGAGTAATTTTCTATACCTTCAACATCAGCATGAGCCTATAGGATGTATTGCATATAATTGGTTGTGTGTGACCAAGTACTGGGAAATCTTCTCTGGATTTCCAAATGGAAAATCTTTTGGATCTTATGCTATTTAAAAGTTCTAGTACAGAAAGTTACAGATTTGTAAGTTAAAGAAATTGTACCTAAAAAAAGTTAATGGAAAAAGTTAAGCTATTGGTTATGGGCTAAGGAAAACAGAGGACTGAGATGTTTTCTAGGTACTTTATTATGATTTCTGTGATATGGAAAAAGCCTTAAAAACTACTCTGTAAATGAAACCTATCTTTGAATGTGGACTGTTCTGATAAGTGGGTCTCATTTTGTCATATCTCTTTCATTTGAGAAGGTAATATTTTTATTTGGCATGTATAAGCTCTACAAAGTAGAGTTTGGGTTATTTTTCCCCCATTGCTTGTTATTTCTAAACACAATCAAAAAATTCTTGTTATTTTTCTAATATTTGTGCCAATCATTGAGCTACTTAAAAGCTTCCTAATCAATTAAAAGATTGAGAATATTTCTAAATCTTTCTAAATACTAAACTATTTTATATCATAGTAGAAGACAATTTAATAAATTAGTTTTTATATAACAGTTTCTTGAGCTGGCAATTATATATAAAAATAGGCAGATTCTTAGAGTATCTACCATCAGGTATAAGTTTTGGAAGAAAAAAAATCAATGTATTTATCTTGTCAAATTTACTACCCATTTTCTGTCTGTAAAGGGAAAAAAATACTCTTTTAAGACAGCCAGGTTGCATCTTGGCAGCCTTAACCACTACAGAGCTCAGGAGGCCAGGGCATTTACATGTATTTCCATTGCCTCCTGTTTTCCCTAACAGCTGCTTACATTTCTCTTTACCAACTCACTCCTGAATAAAGGTAATGCCTATAAAAATGAGAGCTGTATTTACCAATACTGTTCCTAAGTTATTTCCTAAAGCTTATTTTCTTGCTTGTTTTCCTCTCTCCATCTTCTCTAAACTCTTTAGAGTCGGAGGTGTTAGATGGCTTACTGGGTGAGATGGATAGCTTTGAGGACACATGCAGCATGCCAGCGGAGTCCAGTGGAACTCTTCTGCTGATGCCACATGCTCTGGATGCAGTAGAGAAATATGAGATAAATCCAGATAAAACACGGGAAAAGGGGATGTTCTCTCTCAGCAGCCTAATGGAAGAAAGAATGGCATTTCACAGGAAGTCAAAACAAATAGCTGGACTGAAAACAGCCTCTGTACTCAGGTGAACGGTTCTTTACTCCAAAACACCAGTGAAGATACAGGGGATGGTAAAGACGGCTGTTTAATAGGACACGAAAAAGAATTGGTGTCTCTTAGTAAGGCAGGAGATGTGCATGATTATAGAGCACACAAGTCCTTTGAGAATGAGAGACCTGTGAAGGAAGGTGTGCAGTCTCCGCCAAGCCAGTGGTCTCAACTGAACTTTTCTGATCTTGACATAACTCACCAGGAGATGTCTGTATGCAGCTCTCCACCCTCTGACTTGCGTAGGGAGGAAGATTTAGAGAAGTCATTACTAATGGCCAAGGATGATGCCACAGAAACATCTTTACTGAACTCTTCAGACTTGATAAAAGCACAAAAGCTGTTCAATGTCGATTTGTCAGAAAAAAGCTGTGAAATGAAAAACACTGAAAGCAACCCAACGTCGGAAATAACTCCAGTAAAATCTGTGTCATTGAGTGTTCAAGATCCAGAATTGGTAAAAGAATGTGCAGCTGAGGTTTCCAAAATGAGCTTCTCAAACTGTAATTCTTTTTCAATTGAACATGCAAATGTCACAGAGTATTCTTTAGTCAACAGTGGCAACTTTTCCAAGCATTTGAAAGCAACTTCTAAATCTGTCATAACTGATGTTCTGTCTCACCCACTTGTATCTAGTGCCACATCTCCAGATAACTGTGATGACCTACATTTAATAAATAGTGAAAATACTCTTACGAAGTCTGGCTTTAAAAACCTGAAGATGTTACCCAGCTTGAGAAAGAGATCCAAGAAATTTATTTATAGAATAAATAATACTTTACTGTATCAAGAAGAAAAAATACAAAAAGAAGTAACCTCTGAATCACCTATTCATACTGTATTACCACATTTGGAATCTGATTCATATGAATTTAGAGGCTGTCTGATGGCCAGTGATGTTGAGCAAGGTATATTAAGCTTTTCATCATTTGTGGAGGATTCATTATTTGTTATGAGCCTTTCATATAAATGTTTCAGACAAAATCATGTGAAATCTTGTTTGTGGAAAAGTAGCCGGGCCATTGGGAATCAGCATATGGGATTGGTCTGTTACACACTGATAAGGATAGCATCATTTTCAAGTAATCTTGTGCTAACTTGTGTTTTCCTAACAGGTTAGTTTCTGGAATAGAAATTTCCACCCTGAGCCATTATTCTAGTTGACAGGCTTAGTTACCTTTGTCTATGTTGCTTTTACATCCATAGTGTCAAGGGCCATTTTTTCTGAGTTGATGACTTCCAAGCGATCAAAGTTGTATAGTTACTTTTCTAGAATTAGATGCTTTCAAACTGTACATCTGTTTCTTCCAAAAACACAAAATATTTAAAAAAACAATATAATGAAAGCAAGCACATGCTTCTATTTTTAGAAGCTGTTGTTCTTGCTAGAAGAATTACTTTATATTAGGAGTTGAAGTAAATTTCAAACAAATCCTTATGTTGAGACACAAGGAGTTGAAACCCATCTTTTGAAATTTCATTAAAACTGAAAATTTATTTACTGTTTTTCACTTGGTAGCATTAACTGCAGCCAAATCTCTTGTTTCTGGCTGTTAGAATATAATTAGGTTAAAGAGACCTCCGGACTTGTCAAAGCATTTGCATTTGAAAACAAAAGTGATACTTCAGGTTCTGCTGTTAATATTGTGTAGAAATTATCTAATCAGCCAAAAATTTATTAAAATATGAATCTACGTTTATTTGAATAAATTTATTCACTTTTCTCTGTAACATTTTGTCTTGTAGAGCAGTTTCTTCCTGCTGAGAGAAAGCGTTTGGAATCAAATACCAGCACAAAGAATTTCAGCACTTCTATAAAAGTGGATATAATAGATAACTCATCTGATGATTCCTTCAGTGATAGGCTGAAACAGCAAGACCTGAGAGACTTGGGGGAAAATGCAAGAGAGGATCAACCTGCTACATCAATAAAATGCTTAGAAGTATCTAATACACTGAAAGAAGACACAACAAATTCTTTAAATAGTGAGATTATTTCAAATATAAAACGTAAAGTTCTGACTTCAGCATGCCTAATGGCAAGAAAGCGTTCCAAATTTCTCCCTAAAACAACCTGTGCTTTAGAGAAAGGTAAAGAAGATGACACGAGTGCTAAGGTGAACGATGGAGCTGCTGTACCTCAGAGCCTGAAAGAACTTGGGTCTTCTCACAGGGACAGGGAAGTCTTGGTTGATATTCAGGGTGATTCTACATCTGTGACAAACAGCAGTTCCCATAATACATTGTGTCAGATCAACTTGGGCGTAACTGGAGTCAGTAGTGACTGTTGCAGTAAGTTATCACCCCATAAAAGGCATGCTACAGACCAGAGGTCAGGAGTTGACTGTAAAGTACACAGACCCTTGGGAATAAACTGCTCAGAATATGACAGTACAGGATTAAAACAAGGGGAGAAAACAGATGCAGGTGCCTTTTCAGAGGATGCAGCCAACAATGAAGACCCAAAGCTAGCTGAAGACAGTAAAAGCCCTCAAGCAGCTGCATTCAGTAATGTAGCTGTAGACATTTCTAAAGAATTAGTAAATTGTATGGATAATAATTCTTTAAATGAAGTAATTTCTGCAGAAGATAAACAAACAGCACCCATGTATTCCAGCAAAAAGCCAAACAAGAACCTAAAGTGTAAAGGGGAATCATCAGTGAATCTTAATGCATGCAGTTTGAATCTGGGCTTCAGTGGCTTTCAGACTGCTTCCAATAAGCAGATTAAATTCTCTGAAGCCAGTATAGCAAAAGGCCGATTGCTATTCAAGGATATTGAAAATGAATGCTTTGAAGCCTCTTCCATGGAAAGAGTCAGTAACTTTTCACATCAAGTTAAAAAGGAAAATATATTATTCTCAGGTTCAAAAAGCAAGTTGTGCAGTAATTTATCTGATTCTTCAGATTCACAGGCAAATTTTCTTGAGCCCAGGCGTACAGAGTTTATTCCACATAAAGTTGGCTTGTGTAAAAGCTTTCCTGGAACTCCACAAGCCTTGCAAGAAGCAAATCAAACCTTGACAGCAAGCCAAGAAGCTGAAATTGCTGAACTTTCCAGTATCTTGGAAGAAACTGGTAGTCAGTTTGAATTTACACAGTTTAGAAAGCAAAATAACACAACACAAAGTCACAGCCTGCAAAAATTAGGAACTGTAGAAACACATGGAGTAAAGAATGTAGAAAATATTTCTGAAACAAGGAAAGATGTGGGAGTTTGTAGCACTTTTAAATCAGAAAATCAAGTAAAAAATGACAAGTATTATACTCAGGAGGAGGACACAAATGGAGACTCTGAATTGATAGAAAATGAAAAAGAAAATGCAATGTTTTCCCACAAAAATGACAAAAAGGTTACTTTTACTAACTTAGACATAAATGAAAGTAGAAGATCTGATGAGAGCTTTCCCATACCTAAGCAGGACAGCTTTTCTAATTTCATAGGCTTTACTTCAGCTGGAGGTAAAAAAATAAATATTTCAAAGGCTGCTTTGAGTAGGTCTGCAGAGCTCTTCAGAGACTTGGATGATGATAACTATTTGTTCAAATCTTCTGAAACTGGTACTAGATGCCACAATTCAAATGGATCTATGTCTTCTAACAGTAATTTTTCCAGGCGCCTGACAAAAGAAAGCAAAGAAAAAACTGTTTGTGTTTCAGATTTCAAAAGTGTGAATGGTGTTTCCTACACAGGTTCTGTTTCCTACCATGCACAGAATAAAAATGAGGAAAATACTAGTACAGCATTCAAGGAAAATATGGAAAATAAGACAAAAATATCAGTAAATAATACTGAAAATGTTAGTTTCAGTAGTATTAACATTCTTAACAGCCTATTATCCACTAAAAATCCTAAGCAGAATTATAAAACTTCCAGACAAGTTTTAAATCAAGATGATGATGAAGGCAATTTGCAAGACCACTCATTAGATGTAACATGTCTAGAAGATACTATTACAACTGCAGAAGAACACAGTTTAAATACATCATACAGAATGGAAAACCAGTCTCCTAAGCGGAAGGGAGAAGACAGAAAGGAAGATGAATGTTTGTCACCAAAGCTTCAGACTCCAGCTGCTGGTGATATTTCCATTCCTGATGCAGCTTTGGATCATTCTCTGCCCTTGTTCAGTGTACAGGGCAGAGAAGGAGATGTACATGTTTTGGAAAACTCTGATAAAGAAAAAACAAATTGTAAAAATATAGAAGACACCACTCATGATAAGGACCTGCTAGTGAATGAAAGCAGAATAGAAATAGGTTCTTACCATCATTATCAAATACCTTTTGAACAGGAGGTAAATGTGGGGGAAAATGAAGTGGAACGGAGTTATCTGACTGGTTTTCATACTGCTAGTGGCAAGAAAATAGCAATTGCTGATGGATTTTTGGCTAAAGCAGAACAGTTTTTTGCAGATGTTGATGTAGGAAATGAACATAATGACAATTTTGAGAACCTTGTCAAGAAAAGTAAATTTGGCAAGAACTATGTAAAAGACTGTGATTTAGGTATTGAAAGCATTGCTCAGTGTGATTCAGAAAAACTCAGTTTTAATGAAAAGCTTGTTTCTGAAGAGCTTGGAGATCAGTTTAATCAGGCAATTGGGAGCAGTTGTATTAAACATCCTGCTGAAGTTGATACATTTGTTGATCTAGGTGAAGCTTGTGAAGGGAGTTTGGTAACTTCACATGCACATAAAAAAGCTGATGTCAGACCTGGAAAGTCAGCATTGGAATCCCATATAGGACAGAAGAGTGATGCTTTAAGTAGAACTCATTTGTCTGATGATAAAAAATTCCTTGCAGAGAAAAAGGTGCCCTATTCACCAAGAAAAAGTGATGATTCAGGAAACACAGATTATTTTCCTGTGAACTCTGCTGCATCTCTGCATTTAATGAAGGTACCACATGACCTCGAAGATAACTGTGTGCCTGGAGATACAAAAAATGCTTTATTTGTTAAGGAGAGCAGCGATAAAGCTGATCAATTACTCCTCTTAGATTCAAAAAGTAGCTGCTCTTACATGAATGGTGACAGTAAGGAATTTGACTTAGAACATTTAAATGAACCTGCTGCTGATAAAATTTGCATCATAGACACCATAGCTAATGCTTGCCAAAACCAATCACTAATGAGTCTTCCTGAAGAGGAAACTAATTTTAACATGTTAAAAGAAACTCTTAAGGTTGAAAAGCAAAGGGGTGATCTGAAACAAACTGTGTTTAGCACAGCAATAGGAAGAGCTGTGTCTGTTTCAGAAAGTGCATTAGCAAGAGTCAGACAAATATTTCGGGACTGCAGTGAAGCTGTAAAATATGAAATTGAGCCTAACTCAAGAGCGAATCAAACAGAAATTGCAAGAAATTCATCTGTAGTCCTTCACACTGAGTATCCTAATTCTGCTGAACTTTTTAATGCTACAACAAGTGAAGAGGTTAATTCAGCCACATCCCAATGTATTAAAGTAAATGCAAGTGCTGATGAAGACAGTCAGCAAGAAGAAAACACATCTGCAGATGCAAAGTCTGTTTCAAATTCTCAGAAGCAATCCTTTGAGCAGAATATTAAGCTTTTAGGGCACTTTGTTCCAAATAAGCAGATAAAGCCATCAGATGCTTCTACAAGCAATTTTGGATTTTTTAGTACAGCAAGTGGAAAGCCAGTACAGCTTTCAGAAGAGTCACTCAGGAAAGCTAGACAACTCTTTTCTGAAATGGAAGGTAATCATTCACCACATGTACAAGAAGCTTTTTTAGTTGAGGAAGATGTTGAAAAGTTCAAAATGCACACTGAAGTACTTGCTAGGAGAATGCAAGTAGTTTCATCAAAAGGGGAAGAAAATACCAGCCCTGAATTGATTTCAGATTCTGCTTTTGGCTTTAGCACTGCTAGTGGAAAGCAGGTAAAAGTTTCTAAAGATGCTTACCAAAAAGCAAAGGCAATTTTAGAAGAATCTGATTATTTTTTGGATAGTGGGCTTTGCACTACAGATCAAGTGAGTTCAATTAAAGACAGTGGTCAACATGTAAAATCTTTAACAGATAAAGTGATCTCAGAATTCAAAACTGAAAAAAGCTGCAATCAAAACTCTGACTTTAAAAGCATCTGCCCTCAGGAAATAAAGTATTTTCCAAGTACTTACCATGTCAAAATGCCTGAGCACACACCATACAATCAGGAAAACAAGCAGTTAACATCATTTGAAAATAACTTGCAGCAAGAGGGAACTGAGTCTTTTGGAAAAGGGCAGCTGAATCTGGGGTCAAAACCAGAGTCTGAAGCAATTTCATGCAGTACTGCTGCTAAAGCAGAAATTGATACTAATTTTCTCCAAAGTCCAAAAAATTATTTGGAAGTAGAGGCTGTAGAAAGTGCAAGAGCTTTCATGGAAGACAGTTTTTCCACTTCTGGAGTACAAATTAATGCTGCTCAGACCTTCAGTGGAAGACTGGATAAAAACTTCCAAAATAAAAGCTTTGGGAAGAGGCGCTTTGAAGAAAACAACTCACTTGGTAGGTATTTTATCTTACATATGTTCAACTCCATATTTCTACATAGTGGATTGGTTTAGGTTTTAGGGGACTTTTTTGCACATAATGTTGATTTTTAGGTCATAGAGGTATTCAAGTTCTTTCTCTAGGTGTCAGTGACAAAAGCTCTTCTTGGTGCAGGGTAGTTCATCTGCTCTTTCCAGGCTTAAATATGCACAGTAGAAGATAAATTTGTGATTAATAATTTTGAAGATGTACTGGTTTGCTGTTTTACCATAAATTTACAGAAGAAAGCTGCTGCTTCTTTTCTCCCTGAGCATACTTCATTTTTTTCCTCTCTGTACAATTTTAGTGTTTTTTATAATTGATAAATGAGTAGCAGTATTTTCATTCTCACCTTCTTGTGCATTGCAGGTGAGGACAATGTTTTCCTTGTATCAAGATTGCTAGTCTGATATGAAAAATAGTTGTTGGTCTAAAACCACTTTCTTGCCTTCTGAAGCTGATCTGTCTAGAGCTGAAGTGTGGTACTTGATGCTCACACAGACCAGACCAGTTAAAGACCTGGGCTACCTGAAAACTCCTTGTGGAAGGGGAGATTGCAGCAGGGTCCCTGCCTGGCTGCATAGGTTGAGGTGCAAAGGTCGGTGTGGAAAGTTTGGCTAGGTGGCAAAAGCCAGAGAAGGACTCTTACCAATCCAGCTTGAAACAGCTGTGCCACAGCTGAACCCTGACCTTAGTTACAGCTTCTGTAAAAGATGAGCTGCTCTTAGAAGTTTGGAGGGACTCTTTAGTTACTGGAAGTTCAAAGAGAGATGCACTGTGAGAGCTGTGCTGCTGGAGTGCACTGTAATGCACTTCCTGAGGCAAACTGAGCATGTTTAGTAACTTCAGACTTACAGACTTTAATTTTGGGTGGAGAAGAATTACTGGTCACAAAAGTTTAATGACTTCATCATGTGGAGTTTTGTTGTCATTCTTGGTAACACAGTATGCAGTCATTCTGTACAGCAGAAACTTCTGCAATTTGTGGTGAGGTGGCTCTTTGTTTAAATTTTAGACATGTAACCTGAAAACTTTCTAGTTCTGCTTGCTCTGGCTTCAGTGTTTTATTTAGAAATTACAGTTACATTGTACCAATTGATAAGAAACTGAGCTTGAAAGGAACTTCACTTTTAAAACTCTATGTTTTTACTCTAGGCGAACCTCCAATTAAGAGGCAGCTTCTGCTTGAATTTAACAGAACAAAGGATTCCTCCAGGTCTTTGACAGCTTCAAAAAGCACCCCTGATGGTAATTTTAGTCATCTCATGTTCTAAGCAGTAATCCAGTGTCAGTTGTTATCTTGAGAATTCTTCAATTTCCTATAATCTAACATACAATAAGTTTGCTTAAACTAATGCATTTATCAATGTAGCCATGGAAGTTCAGAAAAGCTACTGTGGTAATGTCTCTGCAGACTTGAAATCACGTGATTAATGATATGCCTTACTGCATAGACTATAAATATATTGCTTTTGCAAGAAGGTTTAATTTCCAGTTCAGAAGGAATTTACCCACTCTCTCAAAATCCTAAATCTCACAAATTGTAGTCTCAATAGGAAGAATGCATTTTATTGATTAATCTCCAGAATATATTTTATTGATTAACTCTGTGTAGATACTTACTAGTAATATACTTACTATATAATTACTTCTCATATGAAACTTCCTCTTTGCAGCCTAAGGGCATAGCACAAATGGGTTTACATTCCAGGCAGATAGGATTTATTTCCATCGATAATTCCAAGATGTCCTTCAATAATGGAAGGAGGAGTTTGTGCAAGCGTTGCCTTTTTCTGTTGTAACTTCAAACAAAAGAATAAAAGTTGGTGAAAGAGTTCTAAATAGAATGGTGAGCCTACCTGGAGTTAAATATATGATAAACATTTCCCTTTCAGGAACCTAAAAGTATCTTGCTGGCTCACAAACACAAACTCTCGAGAACTCAGCATTGTGAGCACTTATGCTTTGGATCTCTCTGGGAAGATGTTTAAACAAACATTTTTGGGGGTGGGAAAGAATAAAGCTGTTTAAATCCACTCTGAAACCTTTTCATATATCATTAATATAGATAAAACATGTGCTGTAAATTTCTATTTTCTATGTAATGTGCTGTTTCAAACATCTTTTTTTGTAATTATCTTACAGGCATTTTTAAAGACAGAAGAAAATTTATGTACCATGTGCCTTTAAAACCCATGACTTGTCAGCCTTTTGGGTGAGAAATTTTAGAGTTCTTCTTTGTAACTGTCTAAAAATATACAGTAATAATTTACTACCCAACTTTATAAAAGACTAATAATTTTATGACAGTATAAATATTGTTACCGCATATAACACACGCTGCTGCAGTAGACCAGTGAGATGCTAAACAAACTATACCCTGTTACATTCTGTCTTTTTTCAATAGATAGAAATTAAGTATTCTAGCTTTAAAATATCAGACACTTTCTCTTTTTATTGATTCAGAATAGAAATTTAAAGTGCTAAATTAAGAATACAAAACTCCTAACAAAGATTTTTGTCAGGAAGATGAAACCTGTATGCTTAAACTCTTTCATTTCTGTAGGTCAACTAAAGAACGACAAGAAGTCAAGAATCCTACCCTTACTCTGCCAGATCAAGACTTCAGAGGATTCCAATCCAAACCTGCCATTTTTCAGCTCTGTGCTCACAGGCACTCTTCAGACAGTGCTGCAGAGGTTTCCACTCCCTGTAAGGCTTCAACAAAAGAGAGTGAAGAAATGAGAAGTTTGTACAAATCTGGCAAAGCTGCTAAAACTTTTATTCCACCCTTCAAAACCAAGCTGACATTTTCTACATGTGAACAAGGCAGCAGCAAAAGATGTGACTCACCCATCAGCAAAAATACGACCAAGGAGATGGAACTAAATCAGATCAGAACTGAACAAAATACTCCTGACCCTCAAGATCACCAGTCTGATATCCAGCAGGCAGCAGACACTGACCTAGAAAATGGCAATTTAGGTATTTTCAGATTTTAGTCACTTAACTATTGTCAGTATTAACTGTCAGAGTTGATTCTTTAATGGGTTATTGCATAATTTGTCAGACATCTTTTTTTTTCTTCTTTAATAAAAAGAAGCTTCTTTTTAAGGCTTTTTTTATTTTGGCAGGAAAATTAGGAAATTGCTACTTTGCTAATATTTTATATTGCACTCCTAGTTGAGCATATCCTGTTTATCTCCAAAGTTAATTGGAAAGATGAAAAGTATTTCATACAGTGCTTAGAAACATGACAGCTTATGTTTCATTTGATACTTGATTCTTCATATATATCTCATAGGTAAAATAATCTAGGAGTCTTAGATTAGCCTTGCTGTACTTCATTAGCATTTACAGAAGCTTGTTTTCATTCTGTTCTCTAATTAAAATGTAGGCTTAGCCATATAAATGATTGATTGTATCATTTTCAAGGAGGCAGACTTTAAATGCTCAGCTGTTCAACTTAAGAATGTGGACTTAGGCCTTCTAAGTTCTCTTGAAGGCTCTGGTGTGTGTTATTTCTCTAATTTACAATCAAATAATCTGGTTTTTTTTAGAAGGACTTGTGCATGTTTGAACAGGTGTATGAACATCTGCAGAATTAGACCTTGCAGTAACAGGCCAAAATTTCAGGATTATGGATTCTGTAGTCATCAACTAATTTTTTTCCATTTGGAGTTTTCTGTAAAGACTGAGTTCAGTCTGATGAGAAAAATATGTGGATGGAAGTTTAGTTCAGGGAGTTATATAAAATTAATATGGATATGTAATTTGTTTTGTAAAAATATTCAAATGCCTTCAGGAAACACTGCTTTCTAAATGCATTAAACTTATAATATTAAGACTTGTTTCTAAAAATCTGCATAGTGACACAGAAAAAACGCTGCTCTGAATCTGCTACAGTATGACTGTGTATCTTTATTTGATGATGCTTTTTAAAGGTTTTGGGATTTTTAATTTGCAGCTATGACCTGGATGGTGACAAATCTCCGCTGTGCTAGAGATCTGCAGGAAATGAGGATTAAAAAGAAATGTAGGCAAAATATTCGTTCACAACCAGGCACTCTTTATGTCATTAAAACATCTGCAAGCAATAGAATTTCTCTGAAAACTGCAGTAGAAGAGAAATCTCCTAGCTTTTATTCTACAGAAGAGGTATATTGCTATATTTTTGTCTCACGTCTGTTTCTCAAGAGTAGCAAATAAAAACTCAGTAGCTTTTGAATAGATATATTCTTCAGTTTTTAGGTAAGTATTTACAGTAGCTGTTACACCAGTTGCTACAGTACTTAAGTAGCACATATCCAGTTTTTAAGACTATTCCAAGTAATAAAGGTCATAAATCTCTTGTGTTATAATCAAACAGAAAAAAAAATCCACTAATGCATATGAAGAGCTGGTTTAAAAGAACAGTTAAAATTTAAGCTTAGGTAAATCTGCATGAAATTGCTCTTGCTTTTGGTGCAGTGAAAAGTACAAAACCTATTGAATTTTTTTAAACACTTTCAAAGAACACTGTGATGCTGTTCTGCTAAAACAGTTGTTGGGAACCCTCCATTTTCAATGGTGTACATATGAAATGGCAACGTCATACAAAAGCTGTCTCAACCTTAAGGAAATATTTAATCTGAATTTTTAAGATTGGATATTTAAACTCTGTTGAATTCTTACTATTTTGTTATTATTTTATCTTTTCTGTCTGATTTTTTTCAGCTATACACATATGGTGTTTCAAAACAGTGTGTACAAGTTAACAGCACAAATGCAGAATCTTTCCAGTTTCTCATCAAAGACTTTTTCAGTAAGGAGTATTTGTTAGCTGGAAATGGAATGCAGCTTGCTGATGGAGGATGGCTAATACCTACAGATGAGGGAAAAGCTGGGAAAAAGGAGTTTTACAGGTGCTGTTACTTATGAACTTGGGACAACTATGTTACTTATTAGTTAGCAATTCTGTTGTCTCCTAGAATAAATCCAACACAGTGGTATTTTAAAGCCTCTGACTACTGTTTTTTTACTATGCATTTTTAGTACACCTCTGTTAGTGTAAATAAAGATATTATAGGATTGTAAATTTGCTGTGTAGATTAATGTTACTAGTGATTGATCTTCACTGACCATTAAAGAAAAGTCAATTTGGCAAATTTCTGGAAATTCTTCAATGGTGTAAATAGTCTAAAAAATATGCAAGTTAAAATTTGCAGTGGATTTGTGGATTTCAGGTTAATTTACTAACAATTTATCTGCAGAGCCCTCTGTGACACTCCTGGTGTGGATCCCAATCTAATAACAGAGGCCTGGGTTTACAATCACTACAGATGGATTGTATGGAAATTGGCAGCCATGGAAGTGTCCTTCCCACATGAATTTGCTAACAGATGTTTGACACCAGAAATGGTCCTGTTGCAGTTGAAATATAGGTATGTGTATAACAATATATTGTGAGCTGTAATTTGTGTTACTGTGTGATTCCTGGTTCGTCAATATTAGAAAATAAGCACATCTATCTTACATTCACTACTTGGCAGAATGCTTGTATTGTTAAACTTAGCAGTATTGAAAACATAGTGTGTTACTTGCAAAATTGTAGAAAACATTTACTTTGCTACAGTGGTGCTTAGTCATATAGATTGAGTAACCAACAGTTTGCTATAATTGTGTTTAAAAAAAAAATGTGATGGATTTTGTTAGCTGTAAGAAAGCACAAATTCTGTTTTGTAGGTATGATTTGGAAGTTGATAAAAGTAAACGATCGGCAATCAAAAAAATAACGGAAAGAGATGATGCAGCAGGTAAAACACTTGTACTGTGTATTTCCAAAATCATATCGCTGAACACAGTTGCATCTCCTGGCAGTAGCAATAAGAACATGGAAAGTAAAAAAGCAGCAGCTTTAATTGAAGTTACTGATGGCTGGTATGGGATCAGAGCTCTTCTGGATCCACCCCTCAAAGCTTTCTTAGATAGAAGAAAATTGACTGTTGGTCAGAAGATCATAGTGCACGGAGCAGAACTTGTTGGTCCTCAAAATGGATGTACACCACTGGAAGCCCCAGATTCCCTTATGTTAAAGGTAAATAAAAAATACTAGTTCACCTTGATTGGATGTGACTGAGAGATCTGATAAATACTACTTAGTTGAGCTGTACTTTGTAAACAGCAAAAGTTATTGGGGCTTTACAAATGGAGCTTTGCTGAAGTTTAATAACCAGATTTTTAAGACATGATACATTATTCAATACGGTTGGAAGAGAAGTTTGCAGTATAAAATTCTGCCAAGTTTTGCTATGTGTTTTGGCAGTTCCAGCTCCTTACTTTGGTTAAACCAAAGTTGTAAAAGTTGTATAAAAGTATTTATCCATCTCAGATAATATGGAAGTTGGAGGAAGAATTGGGGAGGGAGGATGAACTGCTGGGAGAGGGCCTGGGCTCATTTGAGGTTAGTTAAAGAGCTTTAACTTTAAACAGGGCTTTCAGCATAATACTGAAATTGCTCCTCTGGTACAAAGGAATGGTTTGTCTCATAGATTCTCATTTCTCAGAGAATTTTAACTCATCAGATTTTTAGATTCTGTTTAAAATACATTCTTCAATGTGAAAGGAAAACTTGAAATTAAAATATGATCTGCTCAGGTGCAAAAGTGATATATTCTTACTGAGGTCAGTGTGAAAATAGATATGTAGAAATTCCTGTAATAAAATAAGTTGGATATAACTTTGACTTAGCAGTGACAGTTTCTCATTCAGCATTTCCCTTGCTCAGCTCTCAGCAAACAGCACTCGCCGTGTGCGATGGCACACAAAACTAGGATTTCATCAGGATCCCAGACCTTTCCCTTTGCCTCTGTCATCGCTCTACAGTGAGGGTGGTGCCGTGGGGTGTATTGATGTGGTTATTCAAAGAACTTACCCTGTTCAGGTATGGTGTAAGTATGTTCTAACAGGGTTCTATGAGATCTCAATTATATTAATTAATTGCTATGTCATTCCTCAAATCAGACACAATATAGAGAGCTAAATTTTTTTTTTTTTTTAAGATATCATTATCTGTAAAATAAACAGCGGTTCCTGCATTGTGCGTATATTTAGTATTTTAGGACTGGAGTATCCTGCTATTAGAAAAATTTGAGTTTGTGTTCAGTATCTTTTGGTTGGCTTTGCTTTCAGCTTCAAAAAGCCAGAAATAATTGAATTCCAATTCAGTATTCTAAAAAGTACAGCACTTGTTTTATTATTAACACATTAACAGAAAATTACATATTTCTGAACATTGGTAGGGTATTTTTTTCTTAAATGTAGCTGACTGTATTGTGTAATATTACTGAAAATACAGTATGTAATTATGGTGTAAAGCAGAGTTAAGATTTTTTAAATACCACTTGATATTCAGACTGTTTTAATACTGCAGTCAGACTACTCTACAACTACTTGGTTTTATAACAGTACCAGACACAAAAGGAAACAATATTTCTGCTAGTAATCAATCCTTTTAATGTAAACAGTTTAACCAGGACACAACTTTCATATTTTATTAACTTTTCTCAGAGCAGGTTATACTTGGCATGTATATCTAGGATATCTTTTTTCATTGCCTTCTTTCTAAGGTATTGTATTATTGTTGGTGGATTTTGCAAAGGTACTAGCAACATTTGGTTTGGATCATTACTTTGCTGTTTAGATCATTACTTTAATGGAGGAAATTGCAGCACTTACGTGAGCTGTCTGGTAGAACAAACATTTATTTAGGTCTCAGAAAGGGGACTGTAATCTGTAACTGCATCACAGTAAATGGTTTCCGGGCTGGGGAGGAAAGTGCTTCTTCGTATCTGACCATGTCAAGAGATTGATGTACTTTTTTCTTTTTTAAACACTGAAACTCTTGCTCAAACATACCAAAAGTAGGTATGGGCTACCAAAAAGAAGGTTTGGGCTGTCTGTCTCCTTTTACCTCAAGAGTCAAGGAATGTAGGAATCACAGTAGTCTTAATTAAAGGTGTCAGACTGTGAGTAATGCACAGTTTGGTGCAATACATGGTGTGCAATTAATGAGGTAGGCAGAGCCTATTTCAGCAATTCACTGCCTCATATGGATTAGTCCTGCAACCTTTCCTTATCTTGCTTTCAGTATATGCTCCTGCCTCTTCTCTGTTCTAAACTTTGAGCTCACCTGGTCCTGTTACTTAGGTAACTTAATTCATTAAACCAGGAAAAAGTAACTAATAACAATAATATTAAAAACACACAGTGTACTGCTGTCTATTGAATTACCAAACCAATACAGTCTGCTGAGGTCAGATATGTGCTAGAGCCAGTGCAAGGGAGAAGACAGATCTGTGCAGAAAATGGGAAAGGAAGGAAAGGGAAGGGACCGCTTCTGGCACCCATGGATCTCCTTGTTTAGCTCATTGACCTCTTCAAATCAGACAAGCCAGTTCTGGCAGGGTTGTGGACAAGGCTCTAGTCCTATGGAGCCATCTCAGGCAGAAAAGGTTTAGGAACATCTGCAGAGCTTCGTCATAGTTCTTCTACAGCATCTAATCTAGGGTGTTAAAACAGACAGTACAGTAGATGTGGAAAGACAAATTGGGTAGAATGCAGTCTGGTGTATTTTTAAGCATTGAGTTTGATGGTTTGTATCTTTACATATCTACCAGTGGATCCATTCATCATCTAAATTACAACACTGATACCACTACCTGAAGCTATGTTTTCTTCAGCTGTTAAATCATCTGGTCTTGGATACTTCTCCATTCTGTGTGTCTTTGACAAGTTACCAACCAATGCTATGGAGTTTTGCCATTTATCTGTTATACTGGAAGAACTTAAGGTCTTCTGCCTGTTAATTTTTAAAGCATTTTTCTTAACTGTGAGTATGAAAGAGAAGTTAGATAATGTTAAAAATAATTTTTTAAAGTCTGGGTTTAGTTTTAATCTTTTTATTTCAGTGGATGGAAAAGACGTCAGCTGGTTCCTACATTTTTCGTAATAGCCGAGCTGAAGAAAGGGAAGCTGCCAAGCATGCAGAGGATCAGCAAAAGAAACTGGAAGCTCTGTTTGCAAAAATCCAAGCAGAATATGAGAAGCATGAAGGTAACACTTTTATTCTTTCAGATCATGTATTAAGAACAGGAAAACATTTTGATTTCAGAAAAGTCTAAAGAAATTGTCAAAAATCTTCTCTGGTGGTAGAAAAGCAGAGATGGGATTTTGGGTTGCTTTCTTTGTTGTTGTTGTTTTTATTTTGTATTGTTTCAGGTTTTTGCTTCCTGTGTATCAAGACCTTTTGGTACAAAATGGTTATGTGCTTATTTGCATGGCTTTGCAGCTGTCTTGGAAACACTTCTTGAACATATTGGTAGCCAGGTCACTAAAAAATTATCCTTGAGAGGATTCTTAGGGAAATGCTACAAAACTGTAGAATTCGTAATTTCATTCCTCTCAGGGATATGGTGCTGTAAGATTTCACCCAGAGGTGGGCACTGCTAGGATGTATCTCAGTAGATCTGAGCAACAAGACCAAGCAGTAAGCATCTTTCCTCACGAATAATTGCATGACTCTGCAGATACTGAGGTCAGTGGAGCTGCTCAGTGGGACAGGCACTCTGGTGACACAGGCCAAGAATGCTGAGTTACTGAGTGCCCTTGGTTGGCAGTCCCAGGCCACAGAGACCAGGGGAAATTCTGAAGCAAGGAAGACATACCCTTGGTGGAAAAGGATCGAGTTAGAGAACACTCAGGCAAACTGGACATATCTAAGTCCATGGGTGATGATGGGATTAACTCAGAAGTGCTGAAGGAGCTGACTGATGTCTGTGGGGCTGTGTTTGATCCTCTTTGAATGATCATCAGTTGATTGGTAGAGGTGCCCAGAGACTGGAAGAAAGCAAATGTATCTGCTGTATTCAGAAAAGACAGGAAGGAGCAGAAAACTACAGGCCAGTCAGCCTTACCCTGATCCCTGAGAAGGTGACGGAACAAATAATCCTGGAATAATCCTGTTAACAGGCACACAAAGGAAAAATATGTGATTTGGAGTATTCAGCAAGGATTCACTCAGGGGAAGTCATGTCTGACCAACCTGATAACATTCTGTGATGAAATCACTGGCTTGGGCAGTTGAGGTGAAAGCAGTGCCATTGTGTACCTCAGCTTCAGAAAGGCTTTTGACATGTGTCCCTTAATATCTGCACAGAGGAGCTGATGGATGGGCTGGATGAGCAGGCAGGCAGGTGGATTGAAAACTGTCTGAACAGTAGGGCCCAGAGGGTGGTGATCAGTGGCCCAAAGTCTGTTTGGAGACCAGTAACTCCTGGTGTATGCCAGGGATGAGTACTGGGCCTAGTCCTGTTTTAACAAATTCGTTAATGATCTGGAGAATGGGGTGGTGTACTTACAGCAGGTTTGATGCTGAAAATTAGGACAAGTGATGGATACACTAGAGGATTATGCTGCCATCCAGAGGGATTTTGGCAGCTGGAGAAACAGGCTGACAGGAGCTTCATGAAGTTCAACAAAGTAAATTACAAATCTTGCACCTGGGGAGGGGCAGTGCCGTGCACTGGTATGTGCTGGGGGCCACCCATCTGGAAAGCAACATGGCAGAAAGAGCCCTGGGGGTCCTGGAGGACAACTGAGGATTGTTGCCAGAAGGTCAAGAAAGTGATCCTTCTGTGATGGACACACTGGAGATATTACAAGAGAGACCTGGGACCACTGAATTTGGAGAAGGCTCAGGGACATCTGATCAATGTACTTAATACATGAAAGGACAGTGCAGAGAAGATGGAGCTAGGCTTCTGTCAGTGGTGTCCACTGACAGGGCCAGAGCCAAATGGGCACAAACTGGAACACAGGAAGTTCCCTCTGGACATCAGGAAACACTTTTTCACTATCATGGTTGACTGACAGTGTTGGCTAGAGAGGCTGTGAAATCTCCATCCTTGGAGATAGTCAAAAGTTCACTGGACATGGTCTTGATCAGCCTTCTACTTGAGCAGGGGGGGTTGGACCAATGCCCTTCCACTTCAACTATATTGTAATTCTGTCATGGCTGACATTGTCCACCTCTGCCAGTGATTTTTAACAGTAGTTCTAGCATGGAATTCTTAGTTGAAATCAGAGATGGCCTTGTAATTCTTAACTTCACTTTTATGACACCTCATGTGTTATTTTATGTTTGGTATACTTGTGTACATGAGTCTACTAAGCTGAAGGAATTCATCAAAATTCTGGCAGCAAAGTGACTTACCTAAGGAGAGGGTAATAGTTTAAGTTAACTTGACATGTAGCTGATGTCCTGAGGAGGCTTCATGTGCAGGCCTGTGGTCACCTGCTGTCCCACATCTTGGTGTCTTTAAGACTTTCCTGCTGCATAAGAGGAAGAGGAAGTGATGGACATAAAGAAAAGGTAGTCAAGTATCTATGAAGGTTCTTGGCAGCCCATCAAATCGCTCACCCTCTCCTAAGTGCAGACACTGATACTGGCTTCCCCAGAGTTTGTATAATACTCTAATCTATGTTGTGTTTGAATGAATAGGATTTTTTTTTCTGCTTGCATTTTCCTGATATGTTTACACACACACATATATACATCAATTCCTATACATGTATTTTTATTCTCTCAAGGCCTAAGTACTACCGTGCTTCTTACATAATTATTTCTTCCTCCACTTTAAAGTGTATTGGTTGTACTCCACATAAAGGCTTTTTCTCAACAGAGAGAACCAGTAGAAGAACACCAAGATCACGGATAGTCACAAGACAGCAAATCCGTAACTTGCAAGATGGTGCAGAACTTTATGAAGCCATTCAAAATGCATCTGATCCTGGTTATATGGAGGTAACCTGTAGATCCTACTAGGCTAATTTTGAGAAGCTTTTAGAATAAATCAAAATCTAACAACTCCTGCTAAAATTGACCATTAAATTATGCTTTGGTTTTGCTGCATTTTGATATATTCTACAGCATGCTTATTGCTAAATAAATTAATATTTAAAATTTTGAAAAAAACTTGATGAAGGCTTGTTGTAATTGATTAATATTATCTTGGATAGCAATTTTCTCTTGGTATAAAGATCCAGGATATAGCACAATTAAAAGTTAATGTTACTTGTAATTTTATTACTTTGCTTTATCTTGCATATATGAAAACGTAATGCATATCATCAGTCTAGAGTTTCATACACATATTCTTGCATGCTGTTCACTGAATTGTTTGAATAATTATATTGCTTTGTTGTCTTCATTACCTGTTCCAGTTAAATCACAACTTTTAAATGTTTATGCCTTTACTAATAAAGATTCAGGTGATTGGTCCCTGCCAGTTGTTAAAAATTAAATACATGCCTTGTCTTTTGCAAGTGAGGATCCTTGTCGGTCATAAAGCCATATGATCAGTCTTTATTTGATAAAATGGTATCCATATCTCTGGAGCTTCATGTTCAGGCATCTGGGTCTTGAAGGCTTGGTCAGAAAAATGATGGGTTTAATCCATTTTAGTGTAAATCATTGTGTCAGCTTAGAGACAGCAGCCTGAGAAGTGCAACTCTTCCTTTATTCTTACAGAAATTTTTTCCTAGTATATCTTCATATGAACCAGGCAAGTCTGTCTGTTATATTAATTATTCACTTTAGTTATGCACTCTCAAGCAGCCTTCTCACTAATTGTCACATAAGAACAGTGTGCAGTGTAATGTTCTGCACAGACCAGTGAACACCGGCTGAGTACCAGGTAAGACTGCTCCCTCCTGTTGTTTTAATATACCTCATTTCAAGTCCTAGTTGTGAATCACCTGGAAATAAATTGCTTCTAACAGATGAACACTCAAGAAAGAGGCTATCTAAAAATCTTGACAGTGTTTTTTTAATAAATAATAATAAAAAAGATACTGAGTTAATTTTCTCTTGGTTGCAGGGATATCTCAGCGATGACCAATTAAAAGCCTTGAAGACCTACAGGCAGCTGATGAATGACAAAAAACAAACTCAGATGCAAGAACAATTCAAGAAGGCTTTAGAGTCAGCAGAACAGGAAGAAAATGGTTGTTACAAGAGGGACGTGTCTGCAGTATGGAGATTATATGTGGTAGATTACAGAAAGCAAGAAAAACATAAAGGTTAGTTCTTGAAAAATTATAAATAACTTTTAACTAAGTGTGGTAACTAGTCAGCATACATAGATTTGAAGAGTTCCCAACAGTATTTTAGCTTGCATGGTAATATTTCCAGTTTGATTCTTGGTTTAGGGCTTTTGGATAGAAGGGAGTGTTGTAGATTTGTTTAAAAGCCTTCAAATTATTACTGAGCAGGTAGCTGAGCTTACTGTGCTGTTGTCAGGAGCAGTACTGAGTATCTGGCGCCCGCTGCCCGACGTGTGTTCCTTGCTGAAGGAAGGTGCTCGCTACAGGATCTTCCAGCTGTCAGCATCCCAGTCCAGGGGCAGGGCAGACTCCACCAACATCCAGCTAACAGCCACCAAGAAAACTCAGTATCTACAGCTACCAGTAAGTGCTTTAAGTGCATAAAGGTGCATCATTAAAATGCATCACACTCTCTAAGTGTGGTAAATACTGAAGTTTTGTGTTTTATCAGGTATCACAGGAGATGCTGGTACAGATCTTCTTTCCAAGAAAGGCTCTAGAATTCACCAGTTTGTTGGATCCTTCTTTTCAGCCACCATGTGCTGAAGTGGATTTAGTCGGAGTTGTAATTTCTGTTAGCAGAACAGGTACGTTGGGGACCACGTTCATGTCCTCCCATTGAATAAACACTGAATTCTTTATTTCAGAAGTCAGTTACCTTGGTGTTGTACCTGCATCTCAGGCATGTGAAAACCTGCTAATACAGCCCATCATGGTGACATGCTGGCAGATAGATCTGTATTTCTGAAGAAAAACTGTCTTTGCTTATTAGCCAGGAAGTTAGTAAGGCAGGATCTAAGCTCAAAAGCAGCTTATATTTAAATATTTTTATATTTATATTTTTTTCCATAAACGACAGGCCTAAGTTCTCACATCTGTGTTCAGCATCTGCAGAAACACCATCATGCATGTACATTAACTCCCTCTTCTGTGTACAGTGTCATGGAATGAGTGGAATTCAGGCACTGGAGTGCATGAATAGGGAGAGGTGGGTAACCTTCTGGATAAAAAGGAAAAGTTCCATAGCAGTATTGTTTTTAAAGACACAGATTTTGAGTTGTTCTCTGTAATCAGTAGGGAGCTGGTGTAGAATATGAAAGATGCATGAGATACCTGTCACCATGCAGATGGGCTGCCATATAGGTCTTTCAAGGAGTGTGTGACTTTTTTTTAGTAGATCCAAATCACAGTACCTTTACTTAAAGAGATGTAAAGGTTTAACTCAGACTTTCTTCCTGCTTTTAGGTTTCACTACTGTGGTGTACTTATCTGATGAAAGCTGTAACTTTGTGGCAATAAAGATCTGGACAGATCTCAGACACTTGGCTATTGAAGATGTAGTTGTCCGCTGCTCACTCATTTCTGCAAGCAACCTTCAGTGGCAGGCTGAATTCAGATCAGAAATTCCCGTGCTGCTAGCTGGAGATCTTTCTTTATTCTCAGCCAGTCCAAAGGAATGCTATCTTCAAGAGAAGGTTAATGAACTGAGAAGTGTGATAGAGGTAAACCAGTAGAAGTGTCATTTGATGGTTAGTTTTAGTTACTGCTGTGTTACATCTTTCACCAAAAAGTCTGTTAGTACTGATAAAGCTTTAAAACAAATAATGCACATAATGCTGAATTTGAGGGGGATTTTCTGGGAGATGGAGTAAGACGTTAATGCAGTTTTCCTGGTGGATTGAATGTCTTGATTTTTTTTCCCCTGACTCATCCAGGACTGTCTTTAGGATGTGCCACAGAATCTCTGGCTGGCAAAAGTTCTTGTACCTGTCGATAGGGAATCTGCCATGGAAAGAAAGTGCAGCAATCTTTTATGTTGTTGGTTTGATATAAAATAAAACTCCAGTGGGTTAATGATGAGAAAAGGAAGTCTTAAATGTAGTGTATATAGTCCTCACATAGTTTGAAAGTCAACTATTCTGCATTGTAAACTCTGTTGTCCCTTACAGAACATGGCCGCCTTTTGCTCTGATGCAGAAAGTAAATTGATGAATTTGCTACGAAGAAATCTCTTGCTTACACCCAGTTTAACTAAAAGATGTGGCTTGGAAAGCCCCTCTCCTTCCTGCACCTTTGCAGAGGATAAAAGTTTGGTAAGCTTCTGGTAATTAATGCTGTGTTTGTACTGGCAGTACATGCAGTAAGGATTTAAGCAGATGTTACAGCTGTGGTGAATGGTCTCACTTCTCAGTCCACTTCATCCAGTCTTTTCAGGGCTATGCAAGCTGATTAGAAGCTTTCTCTGTGTGTGTGGGTTAAGGATTATTCCCCAGGAGTAGCCATGAGATAGATTATCTTTCCACCAAACAGTTCATAAAAACTTCCCCTTGTGGCCTGTTTCCACAACATATTTTAAGTATTTTGAATTTGATGTGAGTAATATGAATCATCCTTCCTTTATAGATGATTTAGGGCTTCTTTGGTCCCACTGTGAAGATTATCTGATGTGAATGTTACTGAAGGAAAAATCTTGATCTGTACATTTTTATTTCAAGGCATTTTGCAGTTCTCACCTTTGTTGAGAGAATTTACTTTCTGGTCTTTTTCTAGATTTTTCTAGGATTTAAAAGGCAAGAGGTATCACCTAGTAAATGTATTTTAGCAGTCTTGACAAACGTTGATTTAAATAGCACTCAAGTTTCCCATGAAAGCTGCTGGTGGTGAGTTGCTTCTGGGAGTACTGAGCACAGTCAGAACAAAAAATTTTCCTGCCATGAGTTGTAAGGGAGGTGGAAAGACCTTGGTGTGATATCAGTTTCTGAGGACTAAGTTTAAGCTTATAATATATTCTCTTCCATTTCAGAGGGAGGGCTAATGCTTAATTCTGAAGGTTTAGTTTATATATTTTATAGACTAACTAGTTTATATCTTTATAGTTTATTAAATACATTAATCATCTTTTAAAAGATGAGATATTAAATGTATTCTCAAGCCTGTGTTTGAAAGATTTGCTATGCAACATCTGTCTTGTGTGTATTGTTATCTTCAAATTTTTTGGTCTGTATTCTGTTCTGGTTTTTCTTAAATTTTTTTTCTCCTTTTTACTTATTTAACCAACTACATATGAAGGACATAGCCAAGGCAGTAGAAGACTTATGAGTGCTTTGATTTCATACCATCTGGCATAGAAAAATTCCCATACATTTTGCTTAGCTTGTAGAAACAAAATGTTAATGTACAGGTAAAAATCAATCATCAGCATTTGAAGGAATAATATTAATCACCATCAGGAGATACCAAACTAACGTTAAATGGGATATGAATGATGATGTGTTTTTAAATTGGGAGGAGGAGTTCCCCCATTTTTTGGAAGGATTGAGGAAGTTCATGAAACAGAGCATTCTATTCGACATAAAACTTCTCTTTTTACCCAGATCTCTTCCAGAATTGAAATGAAGTATCCAAGCCCTTTGTCAACTAGCACACCAAGCATGAAACTTGGCACACCAAGGTCAGCAAAAGCACCTTCACCTGCTACAGTTAGTGAAGACCACCTCAAAACCAGCAAAAAGAGAAAAGCTATGGACTTCCTCAGTTGCATACCTGCCCCTCCACCACTGACACCAATATGTTCAGTAATTTCTCCATCTGTTAAAAGGGCATTTCAGCCTCCACGAAGTTTGGGTTTACAGCACAGCAAGTCACCTAAAGAGACAGATCAGAATAGTGGCCATGTCACCCCTTGCAGAAAACTGAGAGAAACTGTCCATCTTCCTGAGAATGACCTGGTTGCTGATGAAGAACTGGCAATGATTAATACACAAGCACTCGTGAATAATTTACCAGAAGAAAAGAAGATGGATTATGTAAATGAAAACAGCACTGCAACAGCTACTACTTTATCTGGCGATCTTTCATCCAAAAATAATTCCAGGTCTACTGGGGAAGCAAATAACTCATCAAAAGCAGTTCTGAAGTAGCTGAGGCTCTTCAGAAGAACCCAGAGGAGCCTGAGGACTCATTACCCACCCAACAGAATCTACAAAGACCAAAATCCTGAAAATGCTGCTAATGCACATGTACAGTATTGTATATATTTCAAATTATTTTTACACTTTATACATTAAAACTTGATTGTATTTAATAAAGTTCTATTACAAAAACAGACTCATTAAATACCACTTCATTTGCAGAATAGTTTGAAGTTTAGTATATAAACACTTCTCACAAAGATGTATTGTACAATAGCTTCAGTGTGGCTGAAGATTTGATGACATTTTGTAAGCCATTGATTCTGTGTTCTTACATTATGGCAGGATCTTTGTTTCAGTCTAAAGCCATCAGTTTTGTTACCCTCTGAAACATTAAAATAGTTGTTTGGCTGTCCAAAGTGGCACAGGGCATAATAAAAAGTTCTCTTATTTTCACCAAACAGAACACTTTAATTCTGAAATGTTGCTCTGCTGTTTTGGCACAGTTCTTGTACTTTTCTCCTCAGACTTTCATATAGCACTAAAGGAGCTTTAAAGAACAGCTATGATTATTTGATTCACAGCAAAATGCCATGCAGAGTTATTATTCAATAGTTCCTTGGTCTGTGTTTCTGCTTCAGCTGTTCAGAGCTGCTCCTGTAGCCCTGTTCCCACTTAGGAGTTAACATGCACAAGCCTAACACAAATGTTTCATTTTTGGAGCCTCTCCACCTTGGGATCAGTTAGCTCCTATGTCTTGGCAAGGTGAAGAGCTAAGTTTGCTCTGTTGAAGTGTTTTGCTTCCAGGCTGGAGAAGCTATGTGTGAGGTAAGACCAGCATGAATCCAGTCAGTGAAAAGGGAACAGCATCAAATCTTGCTACAATTGTTTGAGCTACTTTTTGTATCATTTTGCCTCTGAAAGTTACAGTAATGCTTTAGGCAAGACAGTAGATACAAAAAGTGTATACAGTCAGATATAAAGCATAAAAATGGCAAGAAATGCCACAATGGCCTTAAGACAGAAATAAGTTAGGAATGCTTATTGCTAGCATCAGACTGTGATGCAGAAAATAACACCAAAAAGTGACATGTGGTAGAGCCAGTACATTTCATATATGCCTGAATGGATTTTCCTGGAGGAAGAGGGACGAGAGGAAGTACAGTTTGTACTGGATACAATGCTCTTACAGTGGTCCCGTAGAGCTGTGAGATGACAGTCCACTGCCATTTAAAGGTTTTTAAGAAATAAAAGTAATTTAGAAATATAGTAGAAAAACACAAGAATAAAAAACAGTTTAGAAAAAAATGTAAAACTAGAGGCTCTTGTACCCTGATAATTAAACACGAAGGAATGCAGATCTTCAGTTAAATGTCACATTCGTACGTGCAGTGCCAGGTCTCCTCCCTGGCAAGGCAGGAAGGTGGGTGGGATGGGGACCTCTGCCATGAGCTGCACTTGCTCCACTGTAGCTTCCCTCATCCCTGCTTGGTTTTTCAGACCGGAGAACACTGTGGAAGGTAACATTGTGCTCGTATTGTTCTTTCATCCGTTGTATCTTTTCCCGGGGGACATGATGAATGTTTCTTCTGCAGAGTCAACAGTAAGAGAAAATACAAGTATTTAGCTGTCTGTCTTCAATTTGCTAAATCAGCACAACGCTTCAGGTCTCCACTGATCTCTTTCTGGCCTTTTCTTTCAAATTACTGTTCACTTCCAGCTACTTCTTAAGAATATTATTGTGACTGCTGAAAAACATAACACCATTATTTTTGGGAGGCAGACAGGACATAGGAAGTTGACGAATGTCCAAAATAAGAGTTGTGTAGTACTGACCTGTGTGGTATTTTATACAAATGTTGCTGTGTTTTAGCACTAACAGCTTGTTGGCCTCAGTGAGCTTTTGTACAGCTGGAGATGCAGCCCAGACACTGACAATAGCAGCAAGCATAGAGGTCACAAACTGCTGTTGCTTTGAGAGCAAGTAGGGAAGCACCACACGTGATGTGGCTCAGGCTCCAGGGTAGACATGTAAATTACAAGTTTGAGAGGGAGGGGAACACAATGGTCAAACATGCAGGACTTTCTGGATAGAGTAGCACCAGCCACAATCCCTCCACAACTTAGTGGGAATTGTTTTCCCAAAGACCACCAGGAATTTCTGTTTGGGAGTTTGCAAACTCTGAATATCTTTGGGTTTGCCACTTAGTGCTATTAAGGCACTACTTGTGCCCTAGTGAGTGAATGTGAATTAGCTGCTGTGAAAAGTCAATGTGTGTCAAATATTTAATAAAACAAATTGCAAGTTACTGAGTAGCTCTGCCTACAACAAATGGTCAGATTGTGCCTCGGCAGTGCTCCCCTACCAATATCTGGTGCTGCTGAAGCCAGAGCTTGTGACAGCCTCCCCCTGCAGCCATGAGCACTCTGGGCCTTGGCACTCTGCCATTCGTGACCATCACACACAGATAGGAGCAGCATCAATTTCTGACTAGGGCTCCTGGCTGGTAGAAAACAAATCCATCCATTGCAATGAAGTGCCCATGCCTTGTTTTCTTGCACTAACAAGCTAGCATGTGTTATCTTCTGGATTTGGTAGCTGGGAGAGCACTGTCCCCTGTAACTCCCTTCACATCAGGCTGGCTAAAGTCTAGGAAGTCAGCCTGCACGACTTTTTTCAGCGACTACAGCCATTAACCCTGCAGCCACTGGTCAACACAACATTCCTAGAACCTCATTCGGCTGCCTGTATATGTTCAGAGTGGATACATTCTTTATATTCCGTGTTTGTGTGGGTGGGTGGGCAGGCGGGTGGTGTGTGTGGGTGGGGGGGGGTGTTAAGATCTTTACAAAGATCCTCTAGAACCCCATTTCTTACCCACACTTGATGTACAATCCCTCCATGCTGCAGCAGGACAGCATCTGTTATGTCTGTAGTGCTTAGATTTGGGTTTGTGCCCAAACAAAAGAGACTGCTGCTCAAAATACAGAATGAAAATCAGGGCTCCTGCCCCATCAAGCTTGCAGCACAGAAACATGCTTCAGGGCCTGTTGCTTTTACTACTGCCTGACTCTAAGCTCTTTCAGGGCTGAATTCACTACATGCCAGGTACTCAGTAATGGAAGTTTTTCACAACAATCCTTCTATTGTCATTTACCAGGCGACATTCTTCCTTAAATGAAGAGAAAGAAGGCTGACCTTCTCAGAGCATGTCAACAAAATGAGATGTCTGCTCCAGCAAACAGAAAACTATGTACCTTGTTAGTTCTTGAACATTGAACTTCCAGGGTGTGTCCGGTTCTTGGAATGTAACTTCATATCTATTTTCATGTGCCTAAAGGACACAAAGGTGACATTATGAAACTGCATTAAAAGAATTGCCGCCTCTGCCAGAACTCCTGATAAGAGACACCAATGTGACTTCAAAGACTGTATGGTGTGTTTTTCACAAGTCATGCACTACAATTATAAATAATATCTTGATATATCTGTCAACAAATAGCTTGGGAACTGTTCAATTCATGTCACTACCGGGGAAGGGTATGATGCTCTCATCACCAAGATGTAGCATGGCAGGTTCAAAGGCTGCTAATCTTTTCAAGTTGTTTTGCCTTCACTGAGTTACAAAGCTGACCAGCTAAACAGCTACACTGGCACCTCTGCTCCTACTTCATCACAGTAGCCATCCTAAACTATAATTAGAGAACAATAGGAAAAGAGAAGTAAATATTGTTAGCCATGTAAAGAACCTTTTCAGTCAGACCACCTTGTAAATGTCATATCTAGGCATATAAAGCAATAAATTGGAGCTTTCCTACCATCATCACATACGGCTTCATTTCCCAAGCATGGATGTTGGTATTATCAATAATAACCGGGCTTTTCCCCTTCTTCATTGCTTTGCGTGCTGCAATGTAACACATTAAGTAAAGCTAAAATATGTCCAATAACAGAGCCAGGCCTTACTAGCCCTAAAGCATCCTTTCTTTGCCCACTGCTCGCACTCTGGTTCCCCACCAGACCTGGGTTTGCAGCTACCACCCAAAAGGGAGCAGAGGTCAGTGCCCAGCAGCTCTCATGGAGGAGGTGGTGCAGTCTCTGTGCTCTTATAGAATACACAACAGCCAAAAATTACTGTCATTTGCAGGAGATCCCTGTTACATGATCTCAAAGTATGTTTGTCATTGCTACGAATTCCTTCAGAGCACAGCCATAAAAGCATGGTACATTGAGTAGAGACCTGGGCTGTTTAACTCCCAAACTTAAATTCAGCCTGTAAGTTTTCTTCCTGTCTATCATTCCATTCCCACCCCCTTCCAGGTCAGGACAGACAACTAAGGAGTTAGAGGTGAAGGCTGCAGTGCCTGTACTGCAGGGAGCAGCTGCTGGGCTGGTGTCTGAAGGGTATCAAGATTCAGTAGTGCTTCCTCTAAAATAACACAAACCAACCTCCAAAATGTTTTCATTTACAAATTTCCCTTTCATAAGTCAGAAGAAATAAAATGAGAAGTGGTAAATGTATTCTTTTAGCTAAAACACCCCATGAACTGCAGTGTGTGACACCACCTTGGGATATTTTATTCTGCACTGCCCCTGGATCAAGTTGGGTCACCTCTTTTCTGGTTCCACTTGTGTGCATCTTCTAGGAGATCAGGCTCAAAGATGTAGACACCATTTTCAACAAAGAAGTCATCAGTACTAAGGACTACAGCACTGGGGTGGTCACGTTTCAGCTGCCTGCAGGAAAAAAAAATATGAAAGAAGGCTTAGTCTTCAACAGAGAGCATTGCATCATGAGATATTTGAGTGCCCTGCAAATACACACAGTGCTTCATTTGAAAAATCCCAATTTAAAGGATCTGGAAGTACTGCAATCAGTAGATGGACACATAGGAAGAAAGGAATGGAGCTTGAAGGTGTGGTTTTTGGTGGTAAAGTAGGTAGCACTTCTAAGAATTTTAAATTGCAAACAAGTATCTGAGTGATAAGTCAATAATTTCTATTATTTTAAGCAATTTTGTCCCTGTTCCACTTAATCCTCCCCTTGCAGAGGTGAGTAATTGCTATATCTTCAGCTTTTAAACAAATTTTATAAACAAATCTGAGGTTGTAAAAATATTTTATAGATAAATTTCCAGATCTATAAAGCAGAGTGCTGTGGTGAGTGGCTCTGGGCAATCCCACTTCCCTTCACAGGGGTGTGTGTGTCTCCCAGCAGTGCTCCTGCAGGCCAGGGATGCTGTGGGGAGGGGATGTGTGTCCTGCTGGGCACTGACCACAGGCAGCCACTGCCTCTTGAAGGTGGAAGGAAGTGCTACCTTGTGTGGAGGTTTAAATATGAAGCATCCCTCTGCCAGTCCTTAGAGACCACAAAAAAAAACCCCAAAACCAACCAACAAACAAACCAACAAACAAACAAACACCTTAATGTATGATTATGTCCCCATTCATGTATAATCCAGAATTTTTTTGATCAATAGACAGAATTGTCGTTTTTTTTTTTTTTTTTCAATCAGAGAAGAGTTTGGGTAAGGGGGAGTCTCTGCAAGAAGTCAGGGAAAGCCTATGGCATCATCCCTTTATTTCCTGTCTTCCTAATGCCTGGAATGTCTTGGGTAAAAAAAAAAAAAAAAAAAAAAAAAGTCAATCAAGAAACCCTGTGTCTCTCAGGCATGAATGCTGCTGCCCTGCTGTCTCACACCACACATGGTCTCCAGCCCCTGTGACTCATTTCAGCTTTCCTAATAAAACTCTTCTCCTTCCATCCCCACAAGTTGCAAAATAACAACTTCTCAGTGTCTTATCTTTGTGGGCAACAGCAAGGGAAAAGGTATCTCCAGGTTATCAGCAGAAGAAGAGGCACACAGACAGAGCAACCTTAATTCTGTCATCCAGTTCTGTTCCAACCATTTACTTACCATTTGTACCCCAATCTGCCTGCAAGCAGCAGCTCTTCACTAGGACTGCAGGGTGCATTTACCTGAATAAAAGCCAGCTTCTGACTTTGCTCTGTCTCCACTGTAACTTCTACCATCTGCTGATTAATTAATATTATTTTGTGGTGGGGCCCACCCCAGCGAGCAGTGACTTGGTGCTGATGGGGCAGGACTGGGCTGCACCCCTGTAATGCATCACTCAGCACCTACCTGTCCTCGTTTTCCAGCTCCAAAGGGATGTTTCATTCACAAAATTACTGCTGGGCACATTGATTTAAGAAAAGTCATGTTTTAAACTGTTAGCAAACAGTAAAATTTTGTTGCTTTAATTCTGGCCTCAGGCAAAAAAATTCTTATAATGAAAATCACAGGAACACCTAATGCTTATCTGGTCACTGCTGTGGATAACCTGATACATTCACTATGATTCAGCACCTCACCTTTCCCACTGCTTTACTCATTGCAATTTCTTCTCTAAAAAACTGACTGCTAAAATACGTGTTGTCCCTTTAGCTACTAATAGACACATAAAATTGTGCACATTAATAAAAGAGCTCAGTACTTTTTTTTTAAATTTTAAAATCCATTTTCTTAGCACATACCTTACTGAATTTTCAACACTTTAAGAGCTTTGATATTAACCCTTAAGCAATCTAAACTGTGGGTGAATAGCTGTAAGCTTAGTCTATGGTCCTCACATCAACGATTAGAGTAGATAAAACCTGTATTTCAGAGGAGGAAAAATATGGGACAAAATGGGCTGAGAGCCATTAAATACTGCCACATTTGCTATATTCATACCAAATGAGCTCCTGCTAACAGCAACATAAGAAAACATGAAATGGGAAAAAGATGGTTTACTTTCTGTTAATTTTCCTGGTTTTAACTTTTAGCAAAACAACCGAAATGTTGCTGAAGCTTACAGCTGTTTTCTGTAATCCCTTCCACATTGCCCACAAAGGTGACAAACCTCCTATTTCTTCTCTCCCTTATCATTCCAAAGGGAATCAAGAACCCTTTTGTGTGTTCTTTATGAAATGAGCCTTGCACAATCTTCACAGGACCTCAGGTTAGTTTAGAAGAAAGGTCCTGCATAATCACATCAGGCTCTTAATCACTGTAAGCAATTAAAATGCCTATATTTTATAAAACACGCCAGCTATGCAAAACGGGAAGGCTTGTGATCATGGTTATTTATGAATAAATCTTGAACTACCCTGTAAAAATAAAAATTACCTACTGCTGGTAGGTCAGTAAGTGTAAAGCTTAGTAAGGAGGAAAAGAAAAATGCAATCTCTTTGCAAGATCGAAGGATACATAGGATCTATGTTTGCATTTTTTAAAGAGCCAGTGAACTGGAAGCACTGCATTGTGACAGGCAGCATCCATGAAAGGTTCAGTATTAATCTGCTTTGAACATGTAATTACACAGTTCTACATCTCTTAATCTTGCAGTGGATATGGTACCTCCTTCACCTTGTAGAAGGGTGAGGAGAGAAGGGTTTGAGGAGATTTATTTTAAGCAGAAGAAACATCCCTCGTTCTCTTTTTACTTTCTTATTTTTTATAGTTTCACAAACAGCAGCAAACCTTTCTTTAGCAAAGGACAGAGCATCATGCACTTTGTATCCATAGGTTACCATACTTTTCCATCAGAAAACTTGAAAATAAATTGATTTCTGATAGCGGATTGGAAGAAAAATTTCAGTGCTCAGATGGTCACGGGTATATCAGAGACCAGAACATGGATGTACCAGCACCCTGTGCAGCCACTTGCTCCGGCCACTCTTCCCAACAGTTGAGAGTTCTGTGGCATTTAAAAGGTGTCTAAAACCATTCTGTTTCAGCAGGAAAGCAGGACAGTGAGATCTGGAGCACAAGCCCAGCACTTGCCACTGTCTACTGTGTTTGAACAACTCCTGGTGCCCCAAGGACTTTGCCTGGCCGAGCTGCCAGGTGCTGCTGGCAGAACACAGCCATGCCTTTGTGTCTCTTTGGGGGGGTCCAACCATGTAAAGCACCAGGCTCGTGTGGTATTCAGTCAAAGCACTCAGGAGACCCACCTGAAGTGGTTTCACACAAAAGTAGATGTTTACAATGCAATGCTGCCTGGAGGCAGGCGCTGCAGAGCTGAAGTTCATGAACCCATCAGAGCTGCAGTTCTGCAGCGGGGTCAGGTGCTGATAACACTGGAACAGCTGGCCCAGGACCAGAGGTGCTGGGATAAACCAGACAACAGCAGCAGAGAGAGCTGGAGAAGACACAGACTGTGCCAAGCAATGATGCCTCAATGCCAGTGCATTTTTTCCCTCCTGCTCTGAAAGATTGCTTGCTCTGTGCTTCACAAGGGAGTACAAGAACAAGCTCATTTTGAGCAATAAATCAACAGCTGTGGCTGAAAAGTTACAAGTTTGATTATGCCCAGCCTCTAGTGCTTGAGTTAAACTGTTTAATAAAGGGTTAGGAGCAGGCTGAGCTGTGCAGCACAGCAATGTGCTGTTGAAGAGCTGGAAATGCAGCTGCTGTGCAATGCAGAGTTTGCTGGGGAAGCAGGTACGAGCTTGCACATGGCTCACTTAAATTTTGGAGGCATTTTAAGAACTCTAGCTGCCACTGCACCTCAAATAACCTTTTTCTTAGCAGTTGCCTCAGTGTGATCACAGAACCTGCACTGTGAAGTAAGGACAAAGTGTTCAGGAGGAGCATGCCCAACACACCTGAAGGAGGCTGATGGAGATGTGACTCCCAGCTCCCCCTTCTCCTTCACACTTCCATGACATTTGGTGAATGGGTAAAGGGAGGTAGCTGGGGCCACCTAAAATACGTGGTTGAGGGAAGCTCATTCTTAACAGTGAAGGTGCTGGGAAGGTGTGAATCCTGGTGGTGAGCAGACCAACTCCTCGTCCTGGCTTGACTGCTCAATATATCACATGTGGGTCCTTTGCTGTCTTTACCAGAAACCAAAAACCAGACCTGAACTGATCCATGCCAATGTAGGGCTGCTCTGGGCTGAGAGCAATCAGGAAGAGGAAATAGCAATCAGGATGAGGAAATAATTTTAACAAAAATGCAATAACTAAAGTTTACAAAGCTGTATCCAAACTCTGCTGAGTGACATTGAAAGGCCAGGGAAACAAGCCATGGATCCAAGTTTTTCCTAAGACTGCATGACAAATGGAAAAGGAGCCTTTTGACTGGAGTTATCACTGGGTTGCTGTATCACCAGTGATAACAGTTATGGTTTGAGACTCGTGAGCATTGTAAAGATTAGAGGTTGTGACAGAAATACAGAAATACTGGCTGATATGCAGAATGAATGAATGTAGATGTGTGTGAAAGCACCAGAAGAAAGAACAAAGGCTAAAACAATGGTAGCCACCAACAGCCAAGATCATTAAGAGCAATAAAACTGACACAGGTGCTGTTTACACTCCTCAAGGCCAGCACTCAGCTGAGGCCCAGCACTGGTGACCTGCCACAGGAAAACCCCTGCTCTGAGAGCTGGAGGATGGCCACTATGCCACACCAGCCTCTCCACACCTGCCTCCTTCCCCTTGTTCCCAGAGGAGCAGAGGACAAAGACACCCAAAATGGGAAAATGCAAATATTGGGAAAAAACCCACCTAAGATTCATAAAGCACCAAGTAAGCAGAATTCACAGGCAAAAAAAATGGCAGTATAGGAGCTGTTGGCTGCAGATGGCACAGCAGACCTGGCCAAAATCCACCCTGCCACCACCAAGAGCAGTCCAGCAGAGAAAGCGAGGATGGGACAGCTGATGGTCCTTGTCTGCTCTGATTTCAGACAGACCACCTGTGCACATGCATCTTGATGCTTGCAAGTATTAAGTTGTGATATTTTGAGTGAATAAAATCTGAGAAAATAAATTTGAATTTATAAAATGGGTTTACAGAGTGTTTTTGGAAATAAACAACCACCTTCATCCTCCAGTGGGATCTTGCACTGAGATCTGTTGCAGTTATTTTTTTGCAAGCTTTCCCTTGTGCAGCACACAGCATTTACCAATACCAAAAGGTATGCAGTGTGAGAGCAGCAAAAGAATTGGTACAGTCCTTCACAATTTGGACAGGGTCAAGGAGAGGTACTAAATGCTGCTTTTTGATCTGTGTGCTGCTGAACAGCTAAATACAATTATGTAATTAACAAGGGCTAGAAACAGTAGGATACTCAAATGTTCATCTCATAGAGGACTACTACAACAACAATTACAACTGATTTTGTAAATATGTCAACAATTAACCTTGTGCTTTGGCCTAAATAGAACAGATAAGTACAGTAACTTGCACTGCCTGAAAATATGCCCCCAAACCTTTATGTTCTTACTGTGCTATGAGAAGACACAAATGCCCCTGAAGGAGCAGGCCCACACTTACACGGCCTCTTAAGGGAGAGGTGTGTATTTTGGGTGTGAGCAAAACACAGCATTTGGCAATTTGTAAAAGAACTTCATTTGCCAAAATGCAGTGAGGCAGAAGGCCCACAGGGAAGTGTTGCACTGAGAAGAGGAAACTGGAGATGAACTCAGGGTATCACACAGCTTTGTGCTGCCACCTCTCACAGCAGAACCCAGCACGGGTTCCTCAGCCCAGCAGAGTAAGAAAACAGGGAATGTTCCTCTTTTGATAGTGGGTGGCACTGGAAGCTGTGCAATACCAGACTGTGAGATTTGGTGATACCAAACTACAGCTGTACAGTCACACTGACTGCGGTGCTGCTTCCCAGCACTCCCCACTGTGTTTTTCCACCTATTTACAATCAGCCTTTGAGCAGTGGGAGAGTGGAGTGGTCTCCTCTGTTCACTTTATAAATAGCTAAAGCTCTGACCAGGAGTACAGGACATTACGAAAACAGAACTATCAGAGTTGTCAATTTTCAGCCAGAGAGAGGAGTGTTTTACCGTGTTTGTGATTAATCACAAAAAAAACCCCAAAACACCAAAACAAAACCAAAACAAACCAAACCAATCAACCAAAAAATAATAATTAAAAAAAGGAAATAAAAGAAAACCATCTGGCACCTTTAAGACAAGGAACAAGCACCGCCTTGGCCGGGGTGATCAGTCCATCGCACCAGAAGCATCCCCGCAGGTACGGCTCGCTGGGAACAGGAGCTCGCATAGTCCCACGGGCAGGACAGCCAGACACGGCCACAGGTGCCCGGGAAGCGCCGCCTGGAGCGGGCCTGGAGCCGGGGGGCTCCGGGGGCTGCGATCGGCCAAGGCTCCCGCGAGGCTCCCGCTTGCCCCCGACCCCAGCCCCGCGCTGCCCGGCTGGTCCGCAGCGGCAGCCGGGCGGGCACACGGGCTCCCGAAGCACTGCCCCGCTTGTCCCCGGAGCCGGGACACGCTTACCTGGCCAGGGTGCTCTTGCCGGAGCCCGGCAGCCCCCGCAGCAGCACCAGCCTCCCTCCGGCCCGCGGGGCTCCCAGGCTCAGCCCCCCCAGCGCCTGGAGCAGCCGCTCCTCCGCGGCCGCGGGGCCGGAGCCGGGATGGGGGCCTGGCCCGGGATGGGGCCCGCCCGCGATGGGAGCCTGGCCTGGGATGGGGGCCCGCCCGCGATGGGAGCCTGGCCCGGGATGGGGGCCTGGCCCGGGATGGGGGCTGGCCCGGGATGGGGGCCCGCCCGGGATGGGGGCTGGCCCGGGATGGGAGCCTGGCCCGGGATGGGGGCCCGCCCGGGATGGGGGCCTGGCCCGGGATGGGGCCCGCCCGGGATGGGAGCCTGGCCCGGGATGGGGGCCCGCCCGGGATGGGGGCCCGCGGGAGGCTCCGCAGCCCGGCCCCGGCCCCCATCCCGGCCCCGGCCCCGGCTCCGGTCCCTCGGCCGCCGCGGGCGGGGCCGGGCGGGAATGCGCGTCCCTCCATGTCCCGAGCGGCTGAGACTTTGCCCCGCGAAAGCGAAAGCTGCCGGGAACACAGACACGGGCAAGGACGGGCGGCGGCGGCTGCACGGCCACAGCGCTCGGCTACGGCACTGGCTGCAGACCCGGAGCTTTGGCCCGAGATACCATCTCCAGTTCTTTAAAGTCAGGATTATTCCCCAAATTCTCAAAGGCAGCGCTGACAGCGTTCCAGTCACATGTGCTGCCTCTCTGTATTGCGAACGACAGGGCAGGCTCGAAAGGGAATGAATCATCAAAGCCCTGAAGAGAAGTGGGGCTGGTTTCAGGACACCCACCAGGTATGCTCGGAGAATTCTCTGCCGCCCGTCCCTTCCCTAGAAACGAGCTATGGGAATCCTCTTCAACCACAGAAGCAGCAAGGACACCAAGGGGATGTAGCCAAACAACCGCCCGGCCCAAATGACCCCGTGCATTCGCTCACTACACCACCCTAATTTATTTTTTTTCAAACATATTATCATAAGAGAAAGTAAAGGAAGTTTTAAAGATTTCTGTCCTCTAAAGGAAACCTGATTTACATTAACTTGGTCACCAAAGAAATTACAGCTTTCAGTAAAACCAAAAATAGTTGGAGTGGTACCACACCCTCCCTCTCAGAGCTACACACAGCATCATGCCCAGCTTGGTTCGGAGCCAGCCCCAGGTGTGCCCCAAGCACACACCACCAGCAAACCTCAGTGCTGGAGTTTAAGGTTCTGAGGTTCAAAAAAGTGCTAAAGAGAGTGTTCACACCCAGAGAGAAAGCTTAACTCCCTAGAGACACAGCACCAATGCTAACTGAAGCACGTGGAGAAAATGTGGCAGGAAAGAAGAGACAGAAAATTTGAAATTCACAGATACTGGCGAGGGGGGTTAAAGTAAACTTAAACTGGCAACACTCTACTAAGAGATGAAACATGACTTGCCCATACAAGAGTACTGTGAGATTTTGAAAACTGTTTTTATTTCAAGCATTCTGGAAGGCAGGATTCAGTAACAGAAAATAGAGGCGTTCAGATTTCTCGCTCGATAAATAGAAGTAGGAAGACAGTTTTAATCCTTAAGTGACATTTTCCTGAAATCAAACTAACTTGTCTGCTGCCACTAGTAAAATACAGAAGTCTGAAGCCGTGGTTATGGCAGGTATGAACTCCCTTCCTCCTCCCCTTTGCATTTTGTATAATCTGCTGGTGGGAGAGCAGGATATTTCCAGCCAAGGAAGACACACACATATACATGGGAGATGCATTCAAACAGTGCAGCCAGAAAAATTTCACCAGTGGCATGACATTAATTTAGAAATACATACATTGTTAACTCCTTTCATGTAGGTGCAGTATTTAAGTGGAGACACACTGGCAAATTTGACCATGGTGGAGCTCCATCCTGAGTTCAGTCAAATCCTGGCTCTTCAGCTGATGTATAAATACATGCAGGGAAAGGTGAGGAAAAGGAGATGAAAGAACAAATGGAGAAATATTCTGGATCTGCAAACTGCACAAGTGGGAAATAATATTTTTGACAAGTAGACACAATCAAGTTTCCTGCTTCTCTTCAATCTTTTCTCACACTTTTATTGTTAAGTGGGGTGACAGTTGTCTTTCCTGTCATTCCCACTCCCTATGAGGTCTTATGCACACCTCATAATTGCTCTTTATAATTATTGATAATGTGCCTATCTCTACATACAAAAATATTTCCAACACCATTAGCAGAAACATCAAATCACTGGTTACCAGTGCCAGTTATACATCTTCTCAGTCTACCACAAACCATACACACCCTTCCTCTAGCACATTTGAATCAGTTGTATAGTGAAATGTTCTTGTTTCTGTCATCCCAAATTCCCATATGAGTCTAGCTGAAGGGAAGCATAAAGCCTGCTTTCAGGAGAAAAGGAGAGAAGTTGTGCACCCCTGGATGAGTGAACAGGAATGATGTGCAATTATGACTGAGGGCGAAGGCAGAAGGAGGTTAAGACACATAAGAAGCACCATTCCCTGCAGGTGAGCATCACTGCTGGCTTCTGTGGTGATATCCTGGATACAGGTGAATTAAACACCACAGCCTGAAGCTCACAACCCATTGTGAGAAATGCCTCTGGTCTCCACTCTCAATCTTTTTATACCACACTTGAGAATGTACTGAGAAAGTGTAAATCCCAAATGCTTCAGAAAATGACCCTTTGCTGCACACAAAGTTATCTCAATATTGATCATTATTACATGGACAGGGAGGTTGATATCAGGGGGCAGTGTATGGGGGAGGTGGCCAAAGATGCAAACCAAAAAATCTACAGTGGTTTCTTTCTTCCAGGTCATCCCTCACATTTAAAATCCTTGGTAGCCAACTGAAGTCCTTCCACGGTGGAATCAAAGTGAGAAGTTTCTGAAATAAAAAAAAGAAGAGGGTCTACTGAAGTTCCACAACAGCACAGACAGCAAAAACACTTAACTGGTAATCCAGCCCTCAGACTGAGAAGAGTCTGTCCAATGTTTTTTACAGTTTCTAATACTCACACATTGGTTATTTCTTTAAAAATTTAAAAAGAATGGAGAGGAAACAGACAATGGAAAACAAAGGAAAAATAAAAGAATGCAAGGAGAGTAGAAAAGGAAGTAAGAACTTGGATGTCAAAACTAGAGGTGTAAGGACCTTACCACCTCAAAGCTGAAAAATAAGGAGAAGAGTAACACAGTGGATTTTTTTTTCCTCTACATGTCACAAACCCTATATAAGGAACAGCCCTTTAACCAATACCACCATAGTACAGATGCATCTCAATTTTTTTGTTACATTGTGAATTGTTTCCCCTGTTACATGCACTCAGGACCTCAGGCTTTCATGTTACAGAGTTTGTGCAAGGCACCTGCACAACTCAATTGTTGCTCTTTCCTGAGAGCTCCAGAAACATTGCTGTGGGCAGCTCTTAGTCCCCCAGGTAATTAGACTCTGCTTAAGTGATTTTTTGAGCCAGGTTTTCTTGGTAAGCTCTGTAAAAGGCAGGTGAGGTTTTCTGGTCACAATTCTGTGGAATTTTTCATGCTTCATTTTGTTTATTAGTGGTTAAATGTCAAAGGACAGATAAGTTTTTTCATTATTATCTGTGTATCAAAGTAGCAGCTGGAAGAGTTTTGACCATGGGACGATATTTTCTATGGCAATACTGGAAGACTGCTTTAGTCTGCTTTGTATCCTTCAGATACAAATCCTTTTTCATTTTAGCCAAAATCCTGCCTGTCCCAGCTATACACTCCTGCTTTTTTGCCCATGTCCTGCTAATCTCATGGGCTCTAGGACAACTCATTTCATTGCCATAGTCCAGACTAAAAACTTTTTGGATGTTTTCATGCATTAGATGCTAGAGCTGCACTGCCTCAGAAGCATCACAGCCAGTAAAGGGAAGTGCCGGGAACAGGATGGCCAGGGAAAGGAGGAGTGATAACACAGGGCTATCAAGAGATTTATCCCATCAAAACCACACCCTTCAGGGCTGCTGTGGAAGAAGTATTCCTGCAGGGAGTTACTGACTGCTGTACTTCAAAAAGAAATAGGCCAGCTTCTGCTTTGCAGTAGTGCTGCAGGTAAATGATGGAACAGACACATTTGTATTGCACTGGCATCTGTAGGTCCTGGTCTAAGGAGAATTTCTAGGCACCAAAATAATGCTGTTTTCACTGATCTCAACATTTCTCAAACTGGGAACTCTTGCTTAATCTCCAGAACAAATACTGATGTGCTGCCAATGCTGCAATAAGGAGCTCTCACTAAAACTTGAGATTAACCCTGTGTTTTCACAGAGAAACACTGTTCATCCTCCCATTGGAATAAGAACAGCCTTACACAACATGAATACAGAAGCACGTTCATCTGGCTAACAGATTAAGTTGCATTTGGCCAGTAATGCTCAGTTTGCTTTCCAATCTAAAGGGACCAGAGTGATCATTGATTTCCTATGATTTTAAAATATTTTGGTGGGAATGTCTGAATTTTCCTAGTTTTTTATTTCCCCCCTGACGTTTGAACGAATGAAATCCATTTCAACATTTACAGTTGCTCACTTGAGCAGTTTCACAACCACTCTGGGCTATCATTCTTGGCAAGCCTGCTTTAATCAGCAACCAGAGGGGAATTATTCTGTGGTGAGGCAAGACAACCTTATCCCTCAAAGCCAGGGGCACTATCGATCAGGAAAACTCACCTTTTACAATGCCTGCATGCAGACATAGTGGAAGCAGTGGAATACTCAGCCAGTATCCTGTGCCTGACAGCGAGCATGAGCCAATTGAAAACCCTAAGACATGCTTCTTCCTTTCCACATACTTTTCTTGGTTTAATTCTTCTATCATTCTGCATTTGTAAAAGCTTAAGAGAGTCCTCCACCTGAAGGTTTGGTTGCAGAATACATGGCCCTGATATCAGAGCTGACTGCAGCCCAGACAGGACATCCTGCACGTTCTCTCCTCATATCTGCAGCAGCACGACCTCATCGGCTCCCTTGCCCCAGCCTTGGCACTGAGCTCACCTTACAGCAGCTTATCTAAATGCCTCAGTCCAGCAGAAATTATTGATTTGTTTGCTTTGGGGTTGGTGAGTTAAATGATAGCCTTCGTGCCAGCCAGCAAGTGCCGGAGCTGCTGTTTGGAGCAGGGCTGGGAGGAAGGGCACTTCACACTTTGGGCAGCAGTTACCCACTGCATCAACCTGCTCTGAGATGGCAGATCTCAACTCCAGAGCAGCCTGAACCCATCTGACCACTGGTGTCTCATCCTCTCCCTCCAACAGCCTTCAGGACTTTCCTTGACTCATTCCAGATGCTGAACTAAAACAAAGCAAAGCAGAAACCCCCAAAATAAAACTCCAGCTCTATAATCTCATCCAAAATAGATCTCAATGACCAAGCTCTGCAGAGACAGTGCAAGGCTTTTGCTGAGCCAAACACTGATGGGGAGTCTTCCTCCATGGCAAAGTCTGCATTGCTCTCATACTATATTCCATAGAACTAACACAAGCTGACACAGTAGAGCATTAGACTGTAACACCACAACATAACAAACTGGGGTTTCCTGGCAGCAGACAGTGGCTGGGTCACAAACACACAGAGCTTTGGGTAATTTCTGCTGCACTTGTGACAAGCAGGAGAGGAAGAGTGAAACAATTCTGGGAGAAGCAGAGCAGATAGACAAAGGGAGTAAATCTAATGGGAAAAAACAGTTTGTTGAGTTCAGCAACCATAAAAAGGTACAGACAATAAGGCAGGATAATCTGCTAGCATGTGTCTTTTTTGAAGCACAAAAGGAAAAGGTTTTGCATTTCACAATTTTCTCCCAGGAAGATGGCAAGAAACATCTGTTTCTTTAGCACATAAATATTTAATCAATAACCTGGACATTTCTGAATAACAGCTTAGGATACAAACCCACATAGACATCCTGTTAGGACCATAAGCCAAAGTTCGGCCTCTAGAGTGTTTGTATTTGCAATATTATAAATAAGTAGCTTCTAAAAATTGTTAGCAGGTGTAGGTCTAAGTATTTTGTGGAAATATTTTTTATTTGCTTACCCAATATTGTAGTATTTGATTATATAAGAGGAAAATACTGCTACCAGATGTTATTAATGCTTTGGGCTGAGAGCACCCTGTGAGACCGATGCCCTCTGGGCCACATGGTGCACAGAGATCTCTCTCTACATTGGAAGCTAGTACCAGCTAATCAGCCTGCAATGTCATTTTTGTCATCAATGACATATAATCAAATCAAACCCCATTCAAGAGGTTTCAAATCAAACCCAAACTGTTCAACTACTTCCCCTCTGGCATGAACATCCATTGTGAAAACTTCCACGTTTGTAACAGTCCCAACAGTGCACATCCACCTCCTTGACTGCTGCTTCAGCCATCGATGGGAGGCATGGTCAGGTCAGGCACAGGGCACCAGGTGACAAAGACCCCTGACCAGACCTCATGTGGATGATATTCCAGCAGTCCTGTGATGTCTGGATGGGAACAATTTAAGCCTCAGGATACACAATCTTTTTCTCGCTCATGGCGCAAGTTATTCTACTTTCACGTACCTCCGCTTATTTGTTTAAAAACTACATTTTCCATTTTGGAAAGAACAACTGGCAGCAAATGATAGAGAAGTTAAGCTAGCACTTTCCTGCTGGAACTCATAATCCTTCCTTCCTATCTCAACCTTCCCAGAATATCTCTCATAAACAAACCAAAGAAACTTTGCCAAGTTACCAAAGGGCTCAAAAATTCATGAGACAAGCAAGAACATGATAGCACGCTTTGTCACACCAAATGAAAACAATAATGAAAACTTAACACTTCAATACATGGAATCTTACTGTGACCTCCTGCTACTGTTTCTCCATTTTTTCATAAATTGGTGAAACACTGTTTTATTACTCATGGAGTTCTTTTCATAATTAGACCCTTAATGGAGCCAGCATTACTCTCCATGCTGAAAAGACAAGGAAAGTAGGACTGTGATGACCCACAACAGATTGTCACAGCAACCAAAATGGGAATAAATTCCAGCTCTTAGGCGTCCTACCCTGCTGCTTTCACTTCACTATGTGTGTTCTAGATTTCTGAGGAAAAATAAAATCATATATTTTAATAACAAAATACAGCCTTCTCTTTTCCCCATTCAGGCTTGAAAGAAACAAAATCTGAATAACCCTCAACCCTAACTCAATTAAAACCCAAGTAAATTGGGGGATACTAAATGCATTTTAAAAATTCTAACAATTCTTTAGATATTTGGTCAAATATAATAAATGAGTGAAGCATTCACAAGATGACTAATTACCTGTTTGTTCATGCAGAATTTGACAGTCAGTCATGACTGATGAAATGCAGCATCCAGACAGCCAGTACAGGTTATGATGTTCTTCTCTATGACATCTTGACACAGCTCCATGTCCGATAGTGTTTCAGAGGAGTCTTGATTCTCTTGGTTATTTTTATTTAGATCTTCAAGACTAATAATATCATCTAAAAAATAAAGAACTTACAAACTGTAGCAAAAAACACCTGAAATTACCTTACAAAATCTGTAATTTCTGTTGTCAGGATGGAGTATTTATAGAAAAAGCTTTTATTTTATCAGAATCCTCTTGATTTTGCCTCCCAAATGGCCTATAAAAGAAATGAAATCTTTCTGTTTTGTTTCTTATAGGGGGTGGAGAGTCAGAGACAACATCCATTCATGTGTGTGTCTATTCCCACTCTAACATTGCCTCTCCAAAAGCAGCCTTTCTTCTAAAACAGAGAAACTTCTCTCTTATTTTAGACAGCAAATTCTATCAGCTTTCAGACAACTACTGTTGTGTATTTTTAAACTTGTTACTGAACCTGTGAAATTGTACTGCACTAATATGAAAATAATGGAAAAAAGACAATGAGCAACCCATAACCTCCATGCTGCAGGAATTAATGCGTGCAGAAGTCCAGAGCTTCACGTGAACCCTGGTATCTCTTACTGCTCAGGTGTGGGACCTCAAGTGCTGTTTGACAGCAGCTGAACATGAGCCAGCTGTGCTCAGGTGGCCAAGAAGGCCAATGGCATCCTGGCCTGGATCAGGACTAGGGTGGCCAGCAGGACCAGGGCAGGGATTTTCCCCTGTGCTCATCACTGGTGAGTCACACCTCAGGTTCTGGGTTCAGTTTTGGGTGCCTCATTATAAAAAGACACTGGGGCACTGGAGCATGTCCAGAGAGGGCAACAGAGCTGGGGAAGTGTCTGGAGCACAAGTCTGATGAGAAGCAGCTGAGGGAGCTGGGGGTGTTTAGCTTGGAGGAAAGGAGACTCAGGGGGGACCTTATTGCTCCCCACAACTGCCTGAAAGGAGAGGGTACCCAGGTGGGGGTTGGTCTCTTCTCCCACGTAACAAGTGACAGGACAAGAGGAAATGACTTCAAGTTACACTGGGGAGGTTTAGATTGAGTATTAGGGAAAATTTCTTCAGTGAAAGGGAGGCTAGGCATTGGAACAGGCTACCCAGGAAGTAGTGAAATCATCATCTCCAAAAGCATTCAAAAAGCAGGTAGATGTGGCACTGAGGGACATGGTTTAGCAGTGGACTTGGGCAGTGCTGGGTTAACGGTTGGACTCAATGATCTTATAGGCATTTTCCAACCTAAATAATTCCATGATTCTATGATTATGCTGCCAATATTTAATGCTAATGAAGTTTAATTAATTTGAAGATACTCCATCTTTCAGGGAAGTAAAGTCTCAAGAAAGACTATGTCGTGCTAAACACATTTTGATATAGAAAGGATAAACTTGAGCTAATTACTGGAATATTTTCATGTGGGAAACTTTATAAGGCAATTTAGCACTTAGATGAGGAAAAGTGAAGTGATGATAACAACCACAGGTCTGTGGACCACAGACATGATCAATGGCAGCACAAATTCATTTATCATATGATCGTGCTTTTGCACAAAGAGGTGTGTTATCACTCATTGATAATGAAAAACCCTTTGATAAGAATTTTATACAGGTTTTGTACCACACAATAGACTTACCAGTCAAACCATCTCCATTCTGCAATCCATTTGTTTTCTGTTTTTCCTAAAATAGATAACAATAGTCCAGCAGAAAGAAAGTATGTAATAAGAGATGTTATTTTGGGCAAGAACAAAGTCGTGTTCTGTTTCATAATTACAAGTTCATTGCAGTAATAGTTTGAAAATATTAGTTCAAATCAGAATTTTCCTGATTTCTATTACCAGACAAGGAAAAAAAGTAATTTGGAAGCTAACACTTTCCAGCTAGACAAATAGAATTAATTTGCCCACAGTCACGCAGAATAACTTCTCTGCTACAGCTCTAGCAGAGGTGATGGAATAGGAGATTTGCTCAGATGATGAGAGAAAACTATAAGAAGGAAAACATCTGAATGATGGTAGTTTGTACTTAACATAGGTCAGGTCAAGACACAGGTATCAATTTTTTTTCACCCTTTTAAAAGTACTTCTGAATTTGATATTTTAAAACCGGAATCCTACCATGCCAATGAGCTGGTTTTAGAAATATTCAGAAGAGGACAGAAAATATCCATCTCCTCATTGTGGATATTAAAACAAATCTACTAACAAGGAACTGAAGAGTTCCCCTTTGCACCTGAAATATTGGAAAGCCTTCCAAAATCCCCTAAAATTCATACCTCCACAGAGGTCTTCCACAGTAAATAGATCATCTTTGAAACTTTCCAGTCAAGGGGAACTATATAATCATCTGGCAACAAGGATTCTGCAGAAGAAAATATTTTTTGCAGTTGAGTGTTCAGATCTCTCCACAGCCAAAATAAATCACTGAATTACAAATTTTGCACATGTTATTTATATATAATTTTTTAAAAGCAGATATTTAAATGAACCAGCAGCAAAATCAGAATTCAGAGTTTCTAGAATCTAAGGCCAGTGCACAAGAGGGGAAAGAAGGGGAAGGAGATCTGGGTTTGGCTTCTTTATTTAGACAAAAGCTTTCCTACCATACTTTCATTTCCCCCACACACTCTCTTAAAAATAGGCACACAAAAGAAAAACAAAGTCTTCAGCCAAAAAATAAAAGAAATGGAACTTAAATAACAACCTTTAAATTTTAAAATGTTTGATTGTAAGAATTGATGCACTATCAGTAGAGAAGATGCCTCCTAAAATTTTTTATCTCTAACACTGTTTAAGAAGCTGAAAATAGTTCTTTATAGGAAAACTGTCTGAAATATATTTCCACTTATATGAGAACCATACAAAAAGACAAGCAACTAAATCTTTCATTTGTAAATAACTAAAGACATTTATTTACCAAAAATTTCCCCTCCAAAATAACTGAAATAAAGATTGATTGTAATTTCCAGTGTTGTAAAATAATACCATTTAAATGTGTGCATCAATAGTTGCCTGTCAATATACTGTATGCCAAAGAAAAAAAGAAAGAAAGAAAGAAAGAAAAAAGAAAAAAGAAAAAAAGAAAAAGAAAAAAAAAAAAAAAAAAAGAAAAAGAAAAAGAAAAAGAAAAAAAAGAAAAGAAAAAGAAAAGAAGAAGAAAAGAAAAAGAGAAAAAGAAAAAGAAAAAGAAAAAGAAAGAAGAAAGAAGAAAGAAGAAAAAGAAGAAAGAAGAAAGAAGAAAAAGAAAAAAGAAAAAAAAAAAAAGAAAAAAGAAAAAAGAAGAAAAAAGAAAAGAAAAAAAAAGAAAAGAAAAGAAAAGAGAAAAGAAGCAGGATAATTTTTGGAATTGTAGGATATTATTAACAAAGGAGACCAAGGCCACCCAGGCACAATTCTGATGGGAAAAGCCCAGCAGTCAGCAATCACAAGCTAGTAGAGCTTCAGAGATGTCAGGGTGGATTTGTATTTCTTAAAGGTTATTTCCAAAGGAAACTCACCTAAACTCCAGAGAATGCCATCTGTTACTCACTCAGAGAAGAAGGGCATTTGGTTCACTAAACTACTGAGTGTTTCTGAATGCCTGGTTATTTTTTTCTTTCTTGGAAGATGCCCTTTTCCAAGTCATGGCCAACTCCAGCTTAGATTATGAAATTTAAGATCACAAATATGAAGATTCACCAAGGTTGGAGAAGAAAAATGTTTTATGTGTACCAGCTGAGGACATCAACAGTATTTCCTTGCTTAATTTCAGCTGTATATGGCAAGTTCTTTGGTGTGTGGTGCCAGATTGAGGTAAAGCAGGACTACAGGTCCTTTAGGGACCAAGGCAGGTAATGCTTCCTACGATTTGCATCACTGTTCTGGCAGGTGGCATTGCCATTGACTTTTAAAAACAACAAAGAATCCTGAGGTCAGTTTGAGCAGATAAACAGACATAAGCTGCTCCTCAGCTGTCAGATCAAAATTTTCATGTGAAAATTTATGCCTAACTTTAAATTCTGCTGAAACAAACAAATGTAAAAGTACACTGAATAGCTGATCTGTGTTTTATAACCCTATTTGCTGGCTAAATAAATATTACAGTTTCTCCATTAAATTTGGACCCAATAAGCTGGGTCTAATTATGCACAGGCAATATGGCTCCTTTGGCAAGTGTTCTAAGGTGACTTCCAGGCAAAACTCTGTTGTAGTCACTACCTACAGCTCTGTGGGATTACATTAGCCTGCAGTATACTGGGAAGTGATGGTTGGCACACTCAATTCCTTTGAGGATTGTACATCTTTTACCTGCTAACTTAAAATTATTAAACTGAAAGTATAAAAATAAGACTTCTGGAACTCTGGAATGTAGGTATATAAAACTGGGACACTTATTAATCAGGCACATTTAAAAAGAAGATATTCACTATCAGAAGACATCTTGTAAGTCTGATATTCAATTTCAAACTAAATCAGATTTGGGAAAGATTTTCAACAGCATCTAAGCCACATAAGAGTGTATGAAAACTTTACCAAAAAAATAGTTAATATCTGGAATATAGAGCCAAATATGCAGCCTTTATGTAACAGTGCTCATTTTGTATCACATTTTCATTTAGTTCCATAATTAATAAAGCAAAGTCTTACTAGGATATATTAAAATGTCAGCAAGCATTTAAAGTTAGGTTAAAAGTTGGATTTAAAGTTAGACAAATTTTGTTACTAAAAAGACTGCACATACAAGGCCAAAGCAAAAGCCCTTTTGACAGAGTCTGAGGATTTTAGGTAAAAACTAAAAACTAACACCAAACAGAAGCGATTTGCTTCAACAGATTAATATTTAACTAAGAACTGCAATAAAAATTAGGTTTTAACCATAGTATTTTAATTTGTTTTTTGGTTTGGAGGGAGTGCTTTGCTTTTTGTGGTTCTGAGGGGGTTGTGGGTTTTGGTTTTTTTATATAGGAGTAGTAAGAAAAGCATTATACCCAGTGGAAGACCTGGAGAACCAAAAAGCTGCACAAGTTGAAAGGCAAATCCTAATGATAAGGGAAGTCCCAGAAAACTACATTTCGTATCTGCATCTTGATAATCTTCAAGTTGTGATGCCTTTGCTGGCTCAGAGTCATCTGCACCATTTGCATTTTCACTGCAGCTTGCCAAAGTATTAGAATCTTCTAGATATTCAGAAACAATTTCAGCAGAAGACAAAATATCTTGTTGGCCATTTGTAACCTCTGAAGAAATGTGTTCACCCTCGTCCTCTGTTTTATTAACTACCTGTTGTGGCTGAAGAGCTGTAGCTTGCTCCTCCTTTGTTTTGGAGTCTACACAAGCCCTACAGGCATATTTTGATATAGGAGAACATTGTCCTGAATGAATGTAAGAAATATTATATAACAGAGCATCCACATCTGGAGTGGGTAAGGAATATTCCTGCAATGCACAGTCTTTTCCATGTGCTTCTCCACAGTTCTTGCTTAGAAAGTGGTTTTGCCTCACTTCCAAACCACTTTCCTGGGGAATATCTTCTCCTGTTGGGACATCCTTCCCTCCCTCTGTATGATCAAAGATTTGTCTTGGTAGGTTAAACTTTGGTGCTAAGTTGACAATTCTCCTGTATCTCTTCCTCTTCAATATAATTGGTGTAGCATCACTTATTGGCACATTTACTTCACTTGAACCCTGCATGAAGGTAGCCCTGGCTTCCAGTAGGGAATCAAAGTGCACTTTACTAGTTGGAGATGCAGACAGACCATTGCTTATTACATTGCCAACTACCTCTGTTTCTGTTTCATGATGGTTTTCCTTTACCAATCCCTCATTTGACTGATAGCAGTTTAGCTCTGCTGAATTGTTCGTGTGAGTCTGTTCAGGTTTCCTCACTTCTTGAGATCTTTTTTCACTTACAAATTTATCCTCAGAGCAAGGAGAGAGAGAAACTTGAGTACTGAAGTCCATTTGCAACTCCTCAGTAGATAAATTAATTGAAAAAAAAGCCCAGGTGTTGGAATTAGTCTCTTGTGTTTTTAATGGACATTTGCCCTCTGTGTTATCAGGCACGTTATCAAGTACATTTGAATTGTAACACTCAGAGATCTCTTTTTCTTCACTGTTTAAACTTACCAGCTTGGCTTCCAAGTCAGGTTCACATGTAATTTGACATGATCCCAGTTTGTTTTCTGTGTTTAACAATGACATATCATAGTCTTCAGAAATACCTTTTGTTTCCTGGATGGAATTTTTATCATGGCTTATTGTTAGGAAACTGCAGAGATTGTTGCTGTGCATTTGCTTTGCTTCCTCATCACCTAATGCATTTTCGGTTAGGTTTTTGGGACAGAAAGGTTTTACGTCTCTTAAAGGCAAATTGTCACCTTCTACAGGCAATTCATTTTTCCATGCACTATTTGACATCACTGAGACCTCAGGCACAGCAACCAGCAAACTATCTCTTGAATCCCCTGCAGCTTCTTTTAGGCTTTCATCACCACCCTTAAGCTGCTCTTCACAAACTGTCACTGGATCCTCTGGGCCTTTGCTGAATGTACGCAATAATTTTTTGTTTTCTTCTTCCAAGTCATCCTCTTCACTTTCTGATCCATCATGGTCACCTGGAACTGGATGATAAGCTACTCCACATAACATTTTCTTTGTAATTTCTGTACGATTACTTTTCATTGTTTTGTTTCTTTTTCTCTTTTTCTTCTGTTTTGCTTTTGTCAACAGGTATCCAGGGTTCTTGCTTAAAATTGTCTCCCTATGTGAAAACAAAGAAGATCAAATGTAAAACCCCAAACAAATAAAAAAAAGCCAAACCCCTCTAAATTGGAGTAATAATGAATTAATGGTGATTGATTTGAAGAATAGGTACTTTATGTTACTATGATGATCAAACACAGACTATCTGCTTTTTTCAATAGATAACATCTCAGATAACACCTACTATTGAATAAACAAATGCTTAATCAACACAATTCAGAACAATCCTGAACATTTAAATCTGTTTAAGTAAACCCAGCTGCAATCTCAATAACTTTGTTTTACAAGAAACAAATCATCATTAGACCAAACATTGTGCTTCCAGATGTCTTACTAGCATGATGTTTGAATAATAGATGCTGAAGAGCTGGTGCTATTCTGAATCTTCATTAAATGCCATGTGGAGCAGAAAGGTCCTAAGTTGAGGACAGCATCATCCATTAAGTTCAAATACTCAAATTCAAAATATACTAACCAAAATCCAAATAATGTAAAGCTACAGTGACTATAGCAACTCTGATATTTACTGTTCAGTATATCAAGTGTTGACTCATACACATTTGGAAGAAATATTTCATACTTTATTACCAACAAAATAATACACTGTGGAAAAAAATAGGATGTTGTAGGAAAAATGTTTATTTACAGTTTGTTTTGTAGCTCTTTTCAGAATGTCTTATTTATTTTGTCTGAATTTCTCATCAAATTTAACAGAAAGCTGCCCTGACTTCTCTGAAATCTTGACGTTGGCCCATCAGCCAGCTAATTCTGAAATGAAAACTTGTAAGAAAAACCCAGTCCAGGATTCTACCCAGGAACCTAACAGGTCCCCTAACAATTCTTCAGAGAAATTAGATTTTCAGAGCTAAGTTTGATTGATAAATCTTTGCACAAAAGACCGGCTCCTTTTCTGTAATTCTTCACTTTCCTGAAAGCCTTTGTTTGGGATGGTACTTCACACAACACATTAAGGCCAAGCAGCAGCTGGAATTACAGCTTGGGATTGATTTTGGGGAATGCATATGTAAAATCACCTGTTTTATTAAGTGCTGTATTCTGAAATTCTTGAGAGAAACAATACAAAACAAACCATAAAAGGGTGACTATCAATGTAGAGGGAAAACTGATCACTAAGAGGCAGCCTGGGAACTAATGGGAATCTATCCTTACCCTTTGTTCATTCTTAAATTTATTCACTGTTAGTCTCTTATAAGTTCTTCTTTAAATTAAACTCTAGAAAGCAAACACCCCTAATTCCCTGTGCAAAGGACAGCAGCAGCCTTATCAGCATAGTAATGAAGTTTGTTGACAGGATTCAAAAGTCCTGGTGCCTTAATATTGCTACAAAAGGCACTACAGAACTCCATAGTGATCTTGTTGGAAAGCACATGTAATTTATTTCCCTATATAGGGATATATATATGTCCAGAAATCCTACTAAGAAAGGGGATTTCCTTCAAATATCGGCATTTAAATCCAAATGGTGCTTTTCTCCAAGTAATAAAACTGACTTCTCCAGATCTGTGTATTTTCAATACAGTGCCCTATGGTTTAAGTGGGAATGTCCTCACCACTGATGACTGAAATTAGCCAAGACAAATTTCATGTTGAATTCTGTTCACAATACACTCTATAGTCAGCAACATGCCTCCTATCTCCCCAGAGAGACATAGAATGCCAAAGTTTTAGGACTGAATAAATCTTATTTGTCTATTGAAATAAATGATATTGAAGTACCTGCAATAGTAGCTGGAGAGATTACTTTTGTACATATACCTCACATATGCAGAAATCATATACTAATCCAAGATTAAATCTTAAATCTTGAGATTAACTTTCTTCTTTGGTGAATAAAATTTATAACTTGAAAGTGGTTTTAGACAAGGAAATTGTCTAGAGTTTTCAGATTCAGAAACCTCCTTACCAGTGAAATAATGTCCTAATTTTAACTCTTTTTAATGTAGCGGGAATAAAGAAATCAGATCTGTGCATCAATTCCAAGAAGAATTTATTTTTGCATCTAAAAGTCCTTGTGCTGCCAGAACAACTGCAGAAATGACAGCCAAATTACCCACGTCAGCACTGGCACAGGAAAGGACTTAACTTCTCCAGCCTTGATATTATTGTAGCTAAACTTTGCTCGTCACTCACTTCTTCCAGATGTGAATTTGCACTGCTGCTGCTGGAAATGAACTCCCCTAATACTGGTGCAAGCATGTTTCTGATGTCTAACCCCTTACACACTTGACAAGACTTTCAGAACAATGCTGACAGAAACCTTATTAGGCTGGGATGTTGCATCAAAGGGTATTGCAGAAATGAGGGAAACAGTCTTAAAGGTCTGTGTACTTACTTAATCTCCTTACTATTATTTCTGAATCAGGAAGGAAAATCACACTGGATGGGATTCACTTCAGAATGCAAGAACAGAAAAAAACACATCCACCAAATAACGGGAAGAGAATCCTTCAGATGATCCAGAAAAACTAACAGCTATTACTGCATTGAAATTGTTGCACATCAAAATAATAACAAATTAAAATGTTGATCCAGGATGATCATTGAGCATACCTAGATATGACCATGAATAGTGACATTCAACAGCTCATTAGAAATACAACAATGTAATTTCTGTGCTTTGGAAAGATGAAGATTTTATAACAGTTCAAGGAAATTAGTTTTTGAAAGATGTGAATTTCCTAAAAAAAGGACTAAAGCAAAAAGGAAAGTGATGAACTATTAAGTGTAGAATAACAAAATGCATTATTCTTCATGGTTCCAGGAAACTTTTGTTTTTCAATTGATTCTAAGAAAATACTACTCCAAGGAAATATTCTAATGCACTGTGAAGGCATAGCTAAAATTTCCTGCTTGGGTTATAACACTGGTTCATGTTAAAGTTTCTGTATTCAATTAAGCAAAATGTCTACTAGTTTTAATAAGATTTGTCTTTGTTCCTTCTTTTTTAGTCCACCTACATGCCTTTTGAGAGTTTCTTTTACTGTAAAACCACATGGCACAACCACTGGGAAAATGTAAGAACCAGCATGGAGACAGACTTCTCTTCTTTACTGGGACTTTTGCTAGTGAGCTGTTATTGAACCCATACAACACATGCAAAATGGAAAAGAAAAAAGGTGCTATTTCAGCTGGTATTTAAATTTTGCTACATATTATGCATTTGGAAACCTGGTTAGTAATAAAAAGACTTGAAAAAATATAACGGTATCTTTGTTGAAATAGGAATTCCCCTTCTGTAAGACTTCTAAATTTCCCAGCTTACTGTTTAGACAATACTAAAGTATTTTTGCCATAACTCTGTTACACATGACTTTAAGGCTGTACCCTACTGCTCAAAGTAGCACTGACCAGCTTGATTGAGAGTCAGTGCTCAGACAACACTTTCAACTGGAGAAACAAATGCACTTTCACTGAAGCAGAACATACTAACTAATTAATCTAAAGCAATTAGCCACATTTTGCTGAAAAATGGCAAAACCAAAAGAGTTGCTAATTTGCAGATTTCAGCTCCAGTGTGCATATAAGTTGATGTCTGCTTGATATAGAAAAATGCCTGCAGTCACTGCTGTATGAAATACAGAATAGAATCATAGAGTCATTTAGGCTGGAAAAGATCTGAGATCATTGAGTCCAACTATTAACCCAGAACTTTCAAGTCCATCACTAAACCATGTACCCAAGTGCCACATTTACATGTCTATTAAATACCTCCAGGGATGGTGACTTCACCACTTCCCTGGCAGCCTGAGAAAAGACCAGTAAATAAATGTTTCCTAATCATCAGGCAAGATAGGAAAACAGATAAATTTAAAATCCAATTCTATATGACATTTAGCAATGAGGTACATGATCTTTCAGAAGTGTATGCCATTATTAATCTCCAAAATCTCTGGACTGTGTTTTCAAAATAAAAATTACTGCAGAGCAGCATACATAAGATGGCATTTACTGGGATTTACTTCACTTTCCCCATCTGGTAAGTCCAAGTACATTCTTGAATTCCTTGTGACCTAATTTTGCTTCAGAAACAACTAAAAGTTAAAGTTATAATTTTGGAATTAAAAAAAAAAAAAAATTAAAAAATTAAGGTACCAGCCTTTTTATTACACATTGCCTTTAACACTGAAATGAGTGAAGATCAAGTTCCACAAAACCAAATGGAAAACTGAGTTATATTATCAGGTGATCAAGTACCTGGAAAAACCACAAAACTTGCCAGCGTTACTGGGTTTCCTGAAAGCTGAAATTCCATTGCATAAGCATTCCATAAGCATTCAACTTAGCACTTTGCTGCTGAAGAAAAAGTGTTTGTCACCCTTTGCTACTTTGCTCCAGATGTCACCCTTGCACTATAGTCTTTTGCTGGCTCTAGCACTCTCCTTGTGGATGGATTCACCTGCCTGACCCTGCATCAAAAGAAAAGAAGTACATACTTCATTGTTACACTAATTTAACTCTCCAAAGCAAGAAGTAAAAAAACTGTATAGCTAAGACAAAGAAGTGGTTGGTGGGGAACAAGTGAATACCTTCAGCAGCAATATGTCAGGTTGCCTCACAGCAAGGAAATTCACCACAAATGATTTGTAAGAAATGTTTATACATTACAGTGTTGCAAATTAATTTTATATGCCCCAAATCAGTAAAGATTCAATTAAGCTGAATTAAATCTGAAGTAGCTCAGTATTTTTTTATTCTTTTGTCTCTCAACAGCATTGTCACTGTGGTGAGATTTAAGTACATTTATAAAATAAACAAATGTATCAATGTTCAAAGAGATGGTTCAATCTTTATATTTTCTGCAGGAGTGATGTATATACACATCCATGCAATGCATAATCAGTCATCAGACTGCTGCCCTGTTATAGTCCTGACACAAAAGACCTTGATCTGCAGAGTACACAGAGAACAGCACACAACTGGTGTGATTAAAGCATGCCTTTAGAAGCTGTACATTTAATCAAATATATGGCAAAGTGCAAGCACTTTACTTTCCAAGGTCAAAACCCCAAACAACCCACCCACCATGTTCCTGAGGTAACAGCAATTCAGTTTCAAATGACAATCCATTCACTCCACAGAAATTTCAGATGGGGTGACTTTACTGATCTTTGTCCTGCCTGCTTCATGAAAGTCATGAATATCTCATTATTTAAATGTCCTATTTTGACTCCTTAGTCATGGAATATGCTGATCAAGATTAAAAAAATCAATACTGAATATACTGTTTGATACCTATGTTTACGTATACAGAATATACTTGTGCCTAGTATGAAACACCTACTTTCTGAACAAGTGGAAAAAAAGCTGCTTCAACCTCCTCTAGATGCCATAAAAATATCTCATTTGACACAATTCAAAATTGAGAAGAGAATCAAAACAAGTTCCCCAGCAATAGACGGACTGATGGATGCCAACAGATGGAGAAGAGGTACCAATTTTTTCTTTGACTGAATTTTTCTGCACTATTAAGTATATTAAGTATATTAAGTATATTAAGTATATTAAGTATATTAAGTATATTAAGTATATTAAGTATATTAAGTATATTAAGTATATTAAGTATATTAAGTATGACTTGGTGTTAAGAAAAAAAAAAAAAAAAAAAAAGGACAACATGAAACACTCAAGTGATCTGATTACATCTTAAGGGGATGTACTTGTAATACAGAGAAAAAACCCTGCAGTTTCACCATCAGCCTTTCCCTCATGAAGGCTCAGAGGTTCAATTTTAAGTTCTGGCAACATTAAGTCCTTTGAAAAGAACTTGATGGGCACCAATGCCAATGTTATGCACTGCAAGTACAGTACCAATCATCTTGCACTCTAAAGTTACTGTTTAAATCAATCAATAAATAAATATTTTAATCAGAAAATAAGAAGACCCATATACTGTGATACATCATCCTAGCACCTGAACACAGATGAAAGACATCATAACAGGATGCAAAGATAACCAAGTACAACAAAAATGTTTTAAAAGTAAAAATGAGATTTACAGGGGGAAGTGCTGACCTTTCTTACCAATGCACATTCACACCAAAAACAAATGTAAAATGAAATTTGAAATGAGACACAAGCAAAATCAAATTGAAGAAAAATATGAGTGGGAGACTAAGGAAACAACAGGGGCATAATGAAAGCAGAATTAAATATCTGGAGACAAGTAATAAACTATTCCCTGGTAGGAACTGTCAATGAAAGATGACAGATTTTAGGTGTATTTAAAATAAATTAAATTAGGAAAATTATAGCAAATACCTAACTACCCACCAAAGCACTAACGGCAATTCTGGAACAAAAGCATGAGAAGATACTGCAAACTTAAGGAGGAAAAAAGTATGAAGACAAATATACTGTATGGCACAAAATACTACTTTTAACAGAACAAGAAAAAAATTCAAAGGACAGCTTAGGGGGTGTGGTACAATATGCTCAGTTTTTAAATCAGCATGGGTTAAGATTGAGGCATTTAAAAAATTAGAGAATAAGGTGCTGCTCTCCATACAAGTTTATAATGAAGGGAAAAAACGAGGAGGAGATGGATCCAGAGTTATAGAAACAACTGCAATAACAAACACACAGGACTCAGATGACAAAAAAGCAGTTCAAGAACAAACAAACAAAAAAAAAGGCTGGGCAAGTTACAACAGGAAAACAGTAAAAGAAAACAGTATCAACAAACATTAAGTAACCAGCCTGTAACCTAGATTATAGCAACATGAAAATTCAAATACTGGTAACTACAGACAATGTTACTATTCAGAACATCTGCTCCACTTGTTGCACTCATTCTGTGCATCCCACATGCTCCATGAGATACTGAAAACTACAGAGCATTCAGATAAAATGCACATTCTGTGGATGTTATTATACCTTTTTTAACAAATCTCCATACTTTGTCATGCTAGCATCCAAATTTTACATACTATTTCCTCATACCACACTTTGGTATTCACTCATTTCCATTTTCAAATATCTTTTACCAAAGGACTCGAGATGTACAAAAGACATGATGAATTACTCCCTTAATTACTCCCCTTTTACAAAACAGTCCTGTATTATTCCTAGAGTGTTGGAGATGAACAGATGCAGAAAACTATCTTTAAATTCTGCAATTTAGTGAGCATCAATAGATATTTGTCTTTGGACAGAAAAAAAAACCCCTTTATATAAGCACTAATATATGCTATTATTTTCTAGTTCTGGAAAGACAATACAGCTATCAAATGGACACGGAGGGACAGAAAAAGGGAGCAGCTAGAGGTGTTGTCAGGAACCTGTGAGCAACTCTGCCAACACAGCTATGAAACAACATAACCAGATTAAATGATACAGTCAGTTTGGCTGCTAGTTAAAGCCAGAAAAAGTGTCCATCTGGGAGTAAGAACAGCATCACAGCCAGCATCCAACACCCTGAGACCAGGCAGCACTTCCATTAGTGATTTAAAACTCTGCTCTGATAGGTAAGGGCTAACTCTTCTGATATTTTGGACTCTGCTCCCACTCAATCACTTGTACTAGAATAACTCGTGTCAGAAAGTCCCTCTGGAGATCATGTGATCCAATCTCTGCTCAAAGCAATATCATGACCTCGTTGGTCAGTGCCTTGCCCATTCAAGTTTTGAATACTTTAAGGATGAGATTACACAAGCCACTATACAGCACAAATTTCCCATGTTGCAACCTCCACCCATTGCTCTCATCTAAGAGGACCTAGACCTGGGACCAAGAAAAACATCTAAGTGTTAATTATTAGAATCAGGAACTCAGTTTAGACTACAGCAACAAAATAGAAGCAATGAAACACAATGCTCTGCCATCCACATATTACATATGAAGAATTCCATTTATAATCTTATATAACGAAGTTTTCCTGCACTGCTATAAGCAGTCTCCATGAAGTGAAGAATAGTGCTAAATGTTCATTGAGTATTTAGCACATCCAGCAACTGACTACAAAGAGCTACAAATGCAGCTCAGACATACAGACCTGACCTGCTTCACGGAGACCGTTCCACATCTATACTTTTGTTGTCAAGGTCTCTGTAAAACACTGTTTCCATCTTACAAGCCATCAGGAAAAATGTTAACTGGGGGAAAAATAATAGAGTCAATCCACTCCTAAGCCAGGTTCATGTGCCTTCAGAAACTATTAATGGTTAAGAGCAAGATGTGGGTGGGATAAGCTGTTCAGTAACTTCTCATAGACTATTATAACCTATAATACAGACCTAGGGCTAATTAATAAAGAAAAGGAAATTATTAAAAGTATCATGAATAATATAACAGCCACACAGGATTATGGGCCTATGACTAAGACTGATTTGTATATGATACAATATATCCCTTAGAAATAAGCAAATGTTTACTCAGTAAGCTAAAGCAGCACTTCTTAGTCTGTTAGCAACTGAGAAAGAGGTTAAACAATATTACCAACAGAATTCAGCCTTTTTAAAATCAGTATTTAGAAAATGCAACTACAAGTTCAGAAAGAAAACTTAGATTAGATTAACATACACAAAACAAAATAAAACAAAAAAATTAACATTAAAAAGACTGCAGGTACAACTGATTTTTGTTTTCGGCTTTCATGGATAGAGTATATTCTGGCTTGGCACAACATGATATTGTTACAAGAACACTATAAATCAGTAAGGTACACATGACACTGCCTGGTCAAGGACTGCCTGCCTACCAGAGAAATGAAATGGCAGCATTATCAGCTAAAAGGAAACTGCAAAGACCAGTGCTAGACAAAATACTTCAATGCCTTCATTATCCTTGATCTACAATTACACTGACAGTCTACCTCAAGCAAAAACAACCATTTGCAGCTTCTCCATCATTACAGAAATAAAGACAAATTTGAATGATCAAACCTTGACAAACTTATTTTTTTCAAAGTAAGATCAATTATGTTTTCACACATTTTTCTGTGAACTCAAGCAGATTTACAGCTGTTTTCAACCAATTAGCCTACAAAAAGCAAAAAAACCACCCCACAAGAAATTTATTGATGCACAAGATTTTCACCTAGGATATTAATAGTGAGCTTTAATCTCTGCTCTTCCTTTTTTTCAAAAGGACAAGAAGATAAACATTGAGACAAGCATCACTCTACAAACACCAAAGGGAAATATTTCTGCATCTGATCCACATGAAACATCTGATCACTTAAAACGAGGGCTTACTTTCATTTCAACACTGTTTTTTTTAATGCTTTACAGGGAATTGTAATACACATGTCTGCTCTTTTGAAGTCTCAACATATACCTAGTCACCTCATCTCCATGATGTACCAGCACTGAGCAAAAACATTTCCTCCAGAAAATATGATTGTTAGAAGAAAGCAGCAGTTAAAACTACACACTCATGAATGTGAGAATTCCTCTAAATCACTGAGAATGAAACTTACTGTTCAGCTAAAAGAAAATACCAACAGTCTAAATTACAACAGGGAAGAGACACAAAAAATTAAACATAAATGTTACGGTTTCTACCTCAGAAAGCCTTGTTTTCAGTTATCTATTAGCAGAGAGACAACCATCTCTGCAAAAGCTTTCAAGAGACAGATGACAAGAGAAAATCTCTCCTGATGGAATGAAGAAGAGGATCAGAAGAGTAACAGTGAGAAAACTTGTGGTTTAAGATAAAGACAGTTTAACAGGTAAAGCAAGAGCTGTACATGCAAGCAGAACAAAAGAAGGAATTAATTCACCACTTCCCACAGGCAGGCAGGTGTTCAGCCATGTCCCAGGAAAGTCAGGCTCCATCACGTGGAACTGTTACTTCAGAAGACGACCACCACAATACTGAACCCCCTCACTCCTTCCTCCTCCAGCTTTATGTACCGAGTGTGATGCCATAAGTTCTGGGATCTCCCTTTGGTCAGCTGTCCTAGCTGTGTCCCCTCCCAACTCCCTGTGAGGGACAGAAAGGCCTTGATGCTGTGTAAGCACTGCTCAGCAGTAACAAAAACACCCCTGTGTTATCAATACTGTTTCCAGGGCAAATCTAAAACACAGTCCCAGACCAGCTATTCTGAAGACAACTAACTTTATCCTACCCAAAACCAGCACACAGGTTTTTTAGGGTTTGGTCTTGGGGTGCTAATTTTTGTCTGGTCCATACAAAATTAAAATAAGAAAACTGTATCACCCAAAGAATGCCAATGAAAACTTTTGATAATTAGGGAAGTAAACCAATAAACCATGAAGCGGCAGCTTAGATGAAGCAGTAAAATTAGAACCACTTTTCCCTATACAGCTGATGCTAAGCAGTCTGCTTATAGCAGTTTGCTATAGGCACCAATTTATGTACGTTCTACAAATGAATTCCATTTACATTTCATGCTTAGAAAAGTTAAGTCTTAAATTCACTTACCAAACATCCACTAGTTTCAAGTATGCAGGAGAAACTTAGGAATTGTATTTATAATATTATGGTTCTATGCATTAGTTAAATTAAAAAAAAACAAACAAAAACCTGACATTATTATTTAATGAAATATGATGAACTAGTAATTTATTTAAAAAGTGAACAATGGGAAACCTTCGTTCTAGGTACATTATCATCAACAGGAGTACTGTACAGAAAGTACAGACAGTAAGAATTTTCAGATCCCCTGTCTAGCTGAGCAGCAAGTGCTTATGTTTCTTGCACATACATTTTGACTAAGTAACTAATTTTCCTTGGTTTAGAGGGCATGAAAAATTCAGTACCTGTAACATGTACTTCATATATTTTTTATTTTTACCTATAAATAGTGCAGTGTAAAATCAACTGCCTGTGACTGTCATTTCCTCACAAAATACGACAACACCATGAAACAGAGAAGCATTACACCAATACTAATTCCAGTGGGTTTCCACCTACCATGACACTGTACTTACCTTAGAATACAGCTGCATAGATTAAGCAATTTACAAATGTTTGATACACAAATTGCAAAGCTTCCCTCTCCCAAGTGTCCTTTTCAAACTGCAGGCCTATTGATCAGCATGCTTTGCACAGCAAAAACACTCTCATGCACCAATAATTAAAAAGGTAACACACGAAAAGCTGCACCATCTTCAAACAGTATGAACTACTACCTATTCAAATGAATACTGCTAAACAACCCCATTTCAATCTTCAACAATCAGCTCTTTGCCATGCCTTAGCACATTGTGTGAATATTACATAAGCCTCAATAAATTTCATCATGTTATAGCTTACAGTAAAATAGAGCAAATGAGTCTAAAACCTTTTTATCTCCCCTAAACTTGAAATGAGCTTTCATGTTTAAATATAAAAACTTTGGCATAATTAAAGTGTTACTGAGCACGATATCCATGTTTCTTATGAGACATGGAAAAAGATAACAATGAAAACTAAAATGCAGTAAGATACTTGATATGAATAACAGATAATAAAGGAAGATAATATAGTTAGGGGGCCTCTTTTCTACACATACACATAATTCAGTATAATAACAATGCATGCAGTGTGAAACATTTTAAATTGTTTCAAATAATTAAAACAAATTTGCACAATAGGTATAGAAACCCAGAGAAAGATACTTCAGTATATAGCTGGATTTTCAGTTCTCATGATATTCAAACTTTATTGACAAAGTTAATTTTTAGGCCTATTCAAAAATTGTCTAGACTTCAAAAAAATTAAGCTGGCTCTTCAATTCTCAAAATTCTGATACTGTGATATGAAATGAGGAATAGATAACCATCAAAAATCATTTAATTACATACTCATGTTCTTGACAATTTCCTAGTTAACACTTGGTGATTCAGTGTATAAGGAAGTTAAGCATAGTTAGGTTATTTCAGCTAATAGGTTAGCAATAATGCTCATCTGCACAAAATCCTACAAGCCTGAAAATATAAACTGTTGCATGGAACTACTTCAACAATACTGAACACAAATATATTTTATTAATACAGCAAGTTGTTAGAAAAAAGGCAAAGTGAACACTTACAAATTTGTATTTTTTTTAAGAGAAAAAGAGCAGTAAGTTAGTCTCCATTCTGGCTCATTCTTTGTTATGTGCTAAACAGATTACACTGGCTATGCCAAAATTAGGAATGCAAGATGGCTTTACAGAATTATATCCACTATTTATATTGAATTGATTCATCCCAACTGAGGACTGGGAACTGACAGCTTAATTCTCTAAAACTTCATTTTTATCACAAATGAAAGAAACCGACTTAGAAAGACACAGCTGTGAAATTTCACTAATTTTGGTTTAGTGATAAAAATTAGGGTATTTTTCAGTCAGCAGAGAAGTTGGTGGTGTTCCAACATCATCACAGTGTATATACTACCAACGAGAATAAATTAAAAAATAATCCAGATTGCACAGTCTATGGCTGGTGAATACTGAACTGGCATAATGTTGCTTCAGTTGCCACATGAACTTCTTAGACCAAAGAAAGAAAGGAAAAAAAATCCCAAAAACCAACAAAACAACAAGAAAAAAAAATCAAACCTCTTAACTGAAATCCAAATACACATGTCAAAATTTTGTCAATTGGCAATACATGCCATACAGAACTAAAGGACAATCCAGAACATAGCTGCTTTCAAAAAATTCTCCAAAATCCTAAGATTAAATAACAATCATCAAAATTGATTATTACGTAAATAAACTCTTCTTCTTGGGCTTTACTTCTCTTTTAAAAGATCCTTAATATGACCCCTTCTTTTAAAAAAACCTGCTCAACAGTTAGGACAACATCATTGTCTTAGATTTATGAAGAAAGACTCTGCTATATACCATACTATATTAAATATTTTACTAAAATCCAAGGTCTTACAACTTTAATAAATATAGTTTTAAAAATCATTAAATGTACAATTTTATTTACACGCAAGTCCATTAAAAAGAACAACCTCTACAAGAAAATGGTTCTTGAAATAGTCCTATTTAAAACACAGGAGATCACTACTTCATTGGAGGTGATGGGGTGTTTTAAAAGGGCAAGTAACAGATTCTTATTAACTGACTGCAAGTGTGTTACTGGCTATTGGAAATACTGAAAGAACTCCATGAGTCTGTATTGTCTCCCCACCTAGGTCTTCTCTGCAGAGGTGGTCTTTGAGTGTTTTTGTGGGGAGGTACCACTGAATTCATGACAATAGGGATGGATATTTGATATTCATATCGTTCCAACATCTGAGCAATCTTCTCACGAGTGACCCCATGCTTATTCCTCCTACAAAAAAAAAAATCAATAAATTGTCTGGTATGTTTATAGTTATATACAGTTATATATAAGTACATATATAATTGCATGTTACAGTCTTTAAGAAAACACCCTCTAAATTCTCAATTTTTTCTGTTTGCTTTTATTACTATAACCTCATCTCTTTGTATTCAACTTGTGCTTTTATTTTAACCATTCACAGCTCCATATATTGAGTAGCAGAAAACAATACAGTTATTCATCTTCATACACAAATGTGATATTATTCACTATAACTATGCACCTAAATTACCCTAGAAGGATTTTACTATTTATTAATCAGATTTTACATTGTATACTAGCTAATAAGTGAAGGGATGAATAATAGCCTAGACTACTCCTTATGAAAGAAACATTGAACCAAGCATTAAATACGCAACTACACTGTTTCAAGACTTAATGACAGAGTATTTTCTCATCAAGAAACCTCTCTACAGAATAAGAAGCAACTTCAGTTCTGAACTAAAACAACATGCTCACAACACTTTCATCTACTAGTTGTAACTGACACTTGTAAACTTAGAAATGTACTGAAACATATGTAAGGGAAAAGGTATCAGCAGTGCTGTCCTATTCCTGCAGTGCTTGGTGACCAGCTACTTTCAGGGACAACTTGGTCTCTTAAGAACCTGAGCTGTTACACATGACATTAGAATATCTCCATCTCCTTGGTATCTATGGAACAGGACCTTAAAATCCATGTTAGCAAAGAATTTTAATCTCTGCCAGAAGAAAACCACAAGCCTCATGCACAAACTGAAAGTCAGAGAATTGACAGAACTGTAACAATCTAAAAGAGACATAAAACAGAACCAAAGTTTTTGATAGCATAAGCGAGCATTTACCATAACCCAATACTTATTATTGCCAAAAAACCCCGTCCAAGCTAAATTATGACCTCAACAAACCAACAGGGAATACACTGCTGCACCTTTGTGCTTCCTGCCAGGGACAGAAGAGATATGGGCCTTGCCAACTTGCTCAGTTCTACAGGGGAGAAATCAACACCGGGAACAAACAGGCTATACTCAAAAGATGATATTCCACACAGAAATATTTTAGAAGACCGATTCCTCACCACTCAGTCCTCTCAGGACTTTATGAGTATTACTACAACAAAGAAGTATCAAGTTGACAAGGGCTCAATGCAGTCATGAAACACTAGTTTTTTCATATTCAGAATGGAAGCAGAATTGATCTCAAAACTATTCAAAATTACACTGCCTCCTTAAAGGTGTATTTTATCACCTTTTCCTTCTGTGAAGAAAATGCTTAAGCAGAGCATTTCTCTCACACTCTTCCCGAGACAACACCAGAAGCCGGAATGATCATTGCATGTGGCTCATTGTTTAAATCCTTCTAATTTCTATATTGTGCTAAAGCAGCCCAGGAGCAGCTACATATTGAACTAACCACTTGCTGAGTCTTAGCAGTTTTGATTTTTTCATAAATATGAACAAGGTTAATGGTAGAGGAAAAAGCCAACCCTTCTAGAAATATGTGGATTTTATAAAGCACTTGCCATTCATGACAGACAAAAAATGAGAAGAGCAAGTCTGAGTCTTTTAATGCCAAATGTTGGAAGCAGAAAGTTATTTAACATTTTCCCTTAGTACTCCTAGAAAAAGATTACAGCTCAAGTGCTCTGGACATAAAGTGCACACTCATCCACAACTGAATGGACTTGTGCATAATCACTTCATAAAAGAGGATAAGGCAGGATAATAAAACCACGCACCGCAAAATTGCATCAAGCATAGAAACTGATTTAAAAAAGGAAACCAATTTGCTGTATAGTGTCATTTAATACTGGTATCTCCTTGTCACTCATTCTTTGGCAGCTTGGCTATGCTGAGATAGCATAAAGTCATCTATCTGAACCAAAGCACACATAGCAGCAAAAGTTCCTAACAGATGGGAGGAGAAGACTGTTTTGTGTGGAGGAACACAGAACCTATTGATAAAAGCAAAGTTCTGCCACTATTAAATGCTTCCATACTACTCTCCACAACTGCATCCTCAGCAAGCTTGCTGATGAAACAAAACTGAAGAGCCCTCTACCAAATAAAAAACAACATGAAAACTTATATCACCACCTTTCTTAAATTCCCCCAAAAAATAAAGCTTCCAGACAAAGGGCCTCTGTTTAAATATTTAAAGCAATGAGAATTGCTAAAATATTTTTAGGAATCTTCTAAAAAAAAAGTAACAGCACTTCACAATTCAAGGGTTTTGCTCTGGGAAAGATATCAACTTTACTCCAACAATTAGTACTTGAACACTAAAATTCAACAGTAACAACAGAACAGTTTATCCTGTTACTGGTTAAGATCATGTGGAAACATGAATTTTCCTGGAAAATCTGTTTCATCTAATGGAAATCTCATGCTGAGTATCTTAGATGTCCCTGATACTAAGATTCCTTACACGGCTATGCAGCATGCCAAACTAAAAAAAGTTACTATCATTCTACAGAGAGAGATCTCTATCTCTAGATACAAGTGAGTGCTAGCTTAAAAGCAAAAGGTGAAAACTTTAGAACATTTATAAACACAATAAAGTCCAAGTCAGTAATGCAAGCATTAAACACAAATGCTCTGTGCACTGCAGAGGCTACTTCCTTACAAAGCCAAAGCAATTAGAGGCAAAATCAGATGGATGCATATAAAACAAAAATCAGTGAGAGAACTCTGTCATCAACTGTGAAAATATTACACTACTTTTCAAACAAAGAAATATCCCTGAGCTGCTCTGATACCTCATAGATTTCTAAAGCAGATATATCTGAGACAAAAGGACATTATCCAGGAAGAATAAGCAACTTCCCAACCACTCTCAGAACCCAGAAGTTCAATGACTCATGTTCAACAGTACTCTTAAGTCACATCTACACATGTCCAATAAAATTTTAATATTGACATTTTGGGCCAACAAGATGAAGCTGGTATTTATTTATCTACTTGTTTATCCATAAAACTTTCTGTACAGTAAGAGAAACCTTACTTTTCTAATTCTTCAGGATCAAACTTCCACCAAGTATTTGGCTCATGGAATTCCACTCTGTATCCCTTTTCTAGAGCCTGCAGCAAGCAAAGAAATATGTGTGATATTTACCATGCTCACATAGAACATAAGAAAAAAATAAAAGACATGAATAATAAACAGATGCAGCAGCACTATGCTGAATTTCACTTATCCCTAACCTGTCAGCTTTTGTTGCAGGCTAAGCAAATTGAACCAAGCCAATTGTTGAATTGATCTAAACCATTGCCACGCCAACTACTAAACATTATCAATAAGCAGTCTCTCTCTTTAAAAACCTGAGTAAAAATGTTTCTGGAAAAAATGCATCAACTTATCACATGCAAGGGTAAGTTTGAAAAATTGTTACAGGTGACAAACATGCAACAAAACCTACCACTTCCACATATGGCTTCATTTCCCAGGCCTGAGTATTAGTGTTGTCTATTATAACTGGAGATTTTCCCTGCTCCATTGCTTGCTTTGCTGCAATGAAAAATTGTGCAAGTTAATAAACCACATGTAGCTCACACAACAAAAAAGTAATCTGGCCGAGATTTTCTTTCACTAATCTATTCTGATGGAAACACTCTGTTCTAAAAGAAAGAATAAAAGGTACAGGCAGGAATGAAAAGAAGTAGAAATAAGAACCTAATACCCAAAGAAATAAGGTTATCTATTTTTAACTCTGAACCTTGTAGAAATTCAAAATTTAATACATATATATACATGAGTTAAAGTATAATAAATATCTGAAATACTGCTATATGTGCTTTGCTAAAATTATATATACTCCTTTTCACAGAGACTCTTAATTCTCATACATGTTATGCTACACTTTTATTTCCTCTATGTAACACAGCTTAATAGGATGCCTTTTATTCATTCCAACCTCTCTTCCGGTTCCACTCGTGGGCATCACCGAGCTGAGCAGCATTATAGGTGTATCCATACTGCTGACGAAAATAATCATCAGTGCTGAGCACGACGCCATCACAACTCTGACCAAGCAGAACACTGTTAAGAGAAAACATAAAAATCTATTCACTTTTAATTTTCAGACAGATAAACACATTAAAGAAATATGAACTGTGACCTATTTCTGAACTTCTTGCAAATTTCAAACAGATTTATAAAAAGCACTAATCCAAATCAAAGCAATATTTCCTCTCTCTACTATTTCTGATATTTGTTGTTTCTTCTCCACTCCCAAGAGATGTTCATATCCATCTAATTTTATGACTATACTACAGTAAGTTCCAAGTACCTCATAATAACTGAATGTACTTGCTAACATTTTCCATCTCAATCCACACTTGGAAATATGTCTAGAAAGCAATCTGATCATGAGAACTCCTCATTCTGCCAAATGTAAACTCAGTTTCAGAAAGTCCTTGGAAACTGCTGTTTAAAGGAAAACCTTATATAATGGAGACAACAGTACAATTCTGTTTAAAGTCCAGCCTACAGAATAGGTGTAGATTGGACTTTAAGCCTCCTTGTCTCTTTTTAATTCCATGGCATATTTAAATCTGAAAACAGAAAACAGCCAGTCAGTGCCACAGAGCATGTAGAGCCTACTGCAACACTGAGATACCACTGTTCTATGGAAATTTAGGCAACTATTCCAGTTCAGAAATAAGCAACATACCCACAGGCTAAAAAAGCCAAACTGCACTAGAAGTATGTGGGGACTGCACTATTGCTGAGGTGGCAGGAACAAAAAAGAATTGGCCAGATCCCAAATAACATAGGGGAACAAAGACATGCTAGTTCTAAGTTACCAAACTTTCCCATACATATCTGCATGAACAACCACTTAAATGTAATCCCTACACAAGAAATTTGCTATGTTTTGCCACCTGTCACCAACAGCAGCCCATTATGGATCACAGTTTAATGACTGGCATTATACTCCTACAGGTTTACTGTCCCACAACTATGCTGCCGGTTATTTTTGCTTTTCAGATACAGACACATGGACAACAAAATTCAAATTATTAAAGACCAGAAGAAACTACTAATGGTGCAATGTCAAGTAATGTGATCAAAGCTGCATACAAACTGTTCTTTCCTCCTCGTTCTTCCTGTTCCAGAGCTTTAGGGCTGCTTCAGGACAAACAGCAACACTATTTGAGAAGTGCACCCACTGTATTTGAACACTGATAAATAACTGGATTTTTAGAACCTAGATCTAGATAGAGTGTGTATTACACTGGTTTAGAAGAGTGAGGGAGGATTAATAATCTATTTTTGTTCTAAATAGATCAAATGGCACTAGTAAATCATACACCACAAACTGCAGCAATTTTTTTATCCCTCTTCATCTCTTGTATAAAATATTTACCAAATTTATATTCATTAAGTTACTTGGCTGTGATTTCACACATGGCTCAATTCTCTTATTTACAGTACACTACATTTGCCAATTAATAATGCTAGAAAAAACTGGATCCATCTTCCACACTCACTCCTTGTGTGCTGAATGTATATACACATATCCTAAAGAACCATCTGCCTTAATAAAAAAAGACAGCAAATAACATCTGGGATTCTTCTATTGGCTGAGTAGGTGGACACATCCCTACAGTTCCGAGAGGCCTGAGCATCACGTTTCTATAGGAATACATCAAGTGACAAATCAGCACTGATGAGACACTGATTTTCATTTCTGTTTCTCAGAAATGACACTATTTGCTCATGTTCTGAAGAATAACTCTCTTACTCAAATTCTTTTGTTGTATCTTCCAAACACCATTAGTAGCAAGAAAGAAATAGTAGCAATAAAGTGATAAGGGTTCAGAAATCTTGCACATCCATCAACAAAATGCAAGTATTCTTGCAATAGTTTGTTAGTATTCCTTGAAGTTCAGAATACACCACAATTATTAATTAACCAATATAACTGAAACAACAGATTTAATATAGTAAACTGTATTTGCAATAATCCTAAATCCATAAAATTTGAGAAGGCAAAGTAGTTACCAAAGAGACCAGTGTATCACAGCCCTTATCCCATACACAATACACAAGCTATCAGAAAGCCACAAGTTTATGAACTGAAACTTCAAATATTACAGTAATGACTGGAACCTCTTTCTAAATTATGAAATTAAATCATAAAACATAACATTTTAAAAGCCCGACAACTACTTCTTTCAGAATTTACAACTGAATTTTAAAATTCAAAGCAGAAACTATAGGTTGACATCATATGGAATAGTTCATTTACCTCTAATATATGTTTGGAAATAAAAATTTATCCAGGCCCATGAACTAGAGAACAGAAAGAACAAAAAGCGTATCTATAGAAAGAAAGCATCATTATTATCTAAACCCACAGAGATAGTACTCCACTTTTAAGAGATGGAAAAAGAAAAAAGATACATGTATTTCTAATGAGAGTCAAATGACAGATTAATCAGCATCTGTATGCACCCATGCTTGAAATGAGTAGCATGTTATCCAACTGCTGTAATACATCTTCACCATAAACCTTCCCTCCAAGCAAACACACACCTTTGAACACAGTAGGACTTTGAAATTAAAGCACCTTCTTCTTCCAGAAATGCTATCTATAGGAAGCTATTATCCTGACATACAAAAGTCTCGTGTTGAAACCAAAATATTAACTAGTCAGCAAATCAATACACATTTTTTCCAATGCATGTGCGCATGCACGCACACAAATATTTTTTCTTCAAAATTAAAACGGTCCCCTAATCTGTAACCTGTTTAGCCCACTTTGATAAATGATTTTATCATAAAAAAGATAACTCAATCTAATAATTCACCTATTTAAAACTGCTAGCATATCATGGATGAGGAAAAAAGTAGGCAATAACTAAATATAGTTTCAAAATATGCAGAATTTATGAGCTGCGTAAATGCTCCTCTAAAAGCGGTGTTTAAATAAATACTGTAAAAATGTTTAAATAAATACATAATTAGAAACAACATCACACCACTGTTCCTACATTCAGCTATAAACACCAACTCTAACTCTTCCCTTCAGAAGATTTTGCTCTGAGGAAGAACGGCCCCAGAGAAAGACAACTGTCTTTATATATTACTGGATTTAATTTAAAACGGACTTCTTAAATGACACCAATATTTGTTCTTTCAATTTCATTAAGCTCCCTTTTATTCAAATAATGCTTAGATATTTACGAAGAAAAGGCAAATTGCAATTGCTGCCAACTTCAGTAGCAAAATATTTTAAAAATACAAGTCTCTTTTCCTGTAACTTTTCCCAGGACTGTAAGATCACATTATCATCTACTTCTAATTGTAGCAGACTTTGGTTACTTGGGCTAACACTGTTAGGTATCTGTCTGGCCAAACTGTTTTCAAACATTTTTAACTAAATGCTCAATCTCTTCCAAAACCAAGGAAAAAACAAAGAATTTGTATAGTATTTTGTCATTCCAAATTTTTCTCTGAGAAGTTTTGGATTGAAGAAGCAAAATCCGACACAGTACATGTGTTTGTTTGCCCTACAAAAACTTTTCATAAACCTGCCCAAGGTATACAATTTTAAAATGCCGTGTGCACAGCAAATAGGACTGAAAAGAACTCATGATTCTTACTGCAGTAAACTCAGTCCTGAAGAGAGCAATCTGGCAGTGGCAGGAAGCTGATTCAGGATCAATACTGCATTACAAGAACACATTTCTCCCAACACACAAATGGCAACAGAAGGAACAAAACTGGCCTAAAATAGGAGGACATGGGAAGCATTGTGGTATAAACACTGGAACTTTGTACTGTCAGTAGAGCTAGGAAACAAGGCCAAGGCAAAGAGTGAAGCAGAGATGCTTGGTATAATTGGGAGGGAGATCATACCACTGCCTGAAACAGGGAGAAAATGAATCCAGGAAGAAGTAGGATAGAGACTGAATTGAAGAAATCAGCTTAGAATTTAGAAGCAGATATGAGATTAGTGAGCACAGACCAAAAGCCATGATTGGAAATAAAGAGGAAAAGAAAAATGGAAATGGATGGTTAAGAAACAGGATTTCGTATGAGCCTCAGGGGCTAGGATTGTCTAAGTCAGGTGGACACAGGAAATAAATCCATGAGATGAGGGGAGCTCCCCAATGAGCCAGAAATGGCTGATGTTATGCTCATATTTAAGGCAAGTAAAAACAAAGAACTGCTCAAAGAACAATGGCTGCTCAACCTCACCTAAGCTCTGTTCTGGAAACAATGGAGTGCATTCTCAGATCTATTTCCAAACATGTTAAGGAAATTAAGGTAACCAGGAAGAGCCAATGTGGGGTTTGCAACAGACAAATCATTCTTGATTGACCAGAATGCACTTTCTGATGAAACAAGTGCCTTTGTCAATAAGGGCCAAGTGATGAATCAGAAATTATCAAAGCTTCCAACATCATCTCCCAGCCAGAAACAAGCAGAGAACAATCAAGGACATAGCAAGAACCACTTTTTCAGTATCTTCATCATTAACCTGGATGATGAGGCAGAGAACTTGCAGATGACACCAATTCAGCAGTGACGCTCAACACTGAGCTGAACAGTGAAGCATCTATCCAGAAGGCAACAGAGAAACCTGACAACTGGGCTAAACAAAACACCACAAAGCTCAACAAGGAAAGAATAAAGTTCTACAACTGATAAACCTAAGCCTGAGCACAGGCAGGAAAGTGAGTGGTTGAACAGCTATGTTGAAAAGAGTCTGAGGATTACAGTGGACATCAAACAAGATGAGTGAATCAAAGGCGGGGCAAATCACCACCTGGGCTTTAGTAGAGGAAGCATGGCCAGCAGATCACCTGAGAAGGTATCACCCACACTCTGCCTGGCTCTTGTGCAGTCACTTCTGAAATACTGTGTCCACTGTGGGACTTCCCAGCTCAAAAGATGCTGAAAAACATGGAAGGGCTGAAAAGACGGCTGCCAAGATGGCTACAGGCATACAACCTCCAAGGAGAGATTAATAGCAGCTGGGTTTGTTTAGTCTGGCAGTGGAAGCAGTAAAAGTCTGATGTCAGCCTACTACAGTGAATAAACCTCTCCCTTATCAGAAGGGAAGTTGCAAAGAAGATGAGCCATATTCTACCATGTAACAACATATGTTATTACACAGGACATGCAAATTCCAGCTTGGGAACTTCAGTCTGGAGACCAGGAAGAACATCCTTACTTAGGTGGTTTGTGCTGCACTAGAGAAGTTTTGTGAGAGCACAGAAATCTCTGTGGTGTTTTTAAGATCAGGCCCAATGAAGACATGCCTGACCTGCTCCAGTGATGGTGACAGACCTCCTTCAAGCAGAACAACTAGCTCACACCCACCATCTCTTCCAAAAAACATGCCTGAAATTCCAATAGCTTAACTGGAATGGAAGAGTCAAAATTTAAAAAAAACAAACTTCAGTGGAAGATTTAAGACAGACACAAGTCAAGTTTGTGACCAGGAAGAAAAGTGTCTGTACTTAAGAATCCTTACTCAGCAGAAAACACAAATAGAAATTTGAGATTCCAGGGTCTCACTACTGGCTCTGCTGTCATCTCCTGCTTGGGAAACCCATTTGCAAGATACACCTCATTCCCCTCTACCACTGATCCACACAGACAGTGTCAGTTTTCTGCTTTTCCTTCACAGCTATTTTACCAGCACAAATGGTAGAGGTTTGTCTGCAGGTGCCAAAAATGCTGAATCTGCAAAGATACCTGTGGGTACTCATATGACCTCAGATATAACATCATTGCTGTCCTAGTCTACACTGCAGAATTCCATTATGTTACATAGAAAAACATGTTCAAAACATGTTTATTAAAACTTAACTAATAATGAAGATATTTTCCCCATTGGCACCCATTTATTCTGGGATATTTTTCCCCAAGGAATTCAAGACCCATGATTTCACGGAAAATAATAATTGCAACCAAGCATTAAACACATGAAACTGCATGTAATTGAATACACTGAGAAACAAGCCCCATGCCGTTCAAATTCTGAACTCACTTTTGGTAACTATTCTTAACCTTGATCTCATAGTGCCCACTTTCCTGTCTGCTAAATAAAACTAGTAACTGATATCACTAATGAGAGATGAAAAAAAGCACAAATATGCATTCTTAAAAACCTGAAAATATTTAGAATTTTTCAGATAATATGAGTCATATATTTGGAGAAAGATTTTGAGATAATTTAGCACACCAAACATGGAAAACAAGTATATTTGGTAACTTCATATTAAGTATTATCCAATCTCTGAACTGAATGAGACAGGACTGTCCACAGGGTTATTTAGAAATTATTTTATGTTGCGTTCATATATTAAAGGAATTATTGCAGTAATACCAGCTGGGGACATGCAGCTTCAAAAATGCAGGTTTACAAAATACAGCAATCAATAACTATAAAAAAACCATAGTGAAAATTATTGAAACATGTAAAACAAACACCTATTAGAGATTTCTAGCTGTAATATGAAGATGACTGTCTCCTAAATATCAGGGAAAAACCACTCATAGAATATTACTCTTTTATATAAAAAACAAATAAGAACATGATCACTTTATCTATTTCACAGACTCCTCACATACAACAGATGATAACTACAGAAGACATCCCATCTGTAATGTAGCTTCTGGATGAAATTCAATCAGTAAGTACTGATTTAGCAACTTCTTTTTTTTATATATACACAAAAACTTATATTTACTTAATACAGGTAGCATCTGCACTCTGTTCACTTTTTGTGCTTTTTAAAATAGGCCAAAAAAATACATAGGAAAATCCAAGTTGGAGGTGGTACCTGCTTTTAACCCTGTCAGACTTTTAACAAGTATATTTTTAAGATAAAATAATAATTCTCTTGTGAGTTGTTCACAAAAAAAGGAAAAGCAATTGACAGATCATACCGTGAAAAAGGAAATGACATAATGCTCAGTTTCATTAATACACCAAAACAATTATTTTCAGAGTAGTAGCATTCTTCTAATGGCCTTTGAAAATTTTTGCATGGGCATGTAAAAGGACTTCTGGTTCAGTCAAATTGACATTGTTAGATTCGATGGGAGATTTTTTTAAACTAAGGAATTTAAGAATTAAAAAAGCAGCAGACCATCACATACTACTATAAAAATTTTGGAATAAAACACTGCAATTTAATGGATGGTAAACATTTTAAATTTAACACAGAGGAGCTCTTGTTCATCAAAACTCTGAGGGAGACAAAACCCCAAGTAAATCTTTTTAGTATTTACTGTCACTTGCACTCTTTAAGTACACATGACAGCACTAAACTACTCCATTTAAGAGCCTAATTTATAAATGAAAAAGTTTCCTTAGTGCTTACAGATATATTTAAATTCTTTAAAAATCTTACTTGAATAAACTTCTCAAGCTTTAATTCTTTACTTACCGAGAAAGTGTTGATTTCCCTGAACCTGGTAGGCCTCTTAAGATTAGAAGCAATTTCTGTGAACAACTGAATCTTTCTTCAGATAACTGCAATGAAGAAAAGCTGTGCATTCCTTCTGCACTGTCAGCTTTTGGATCCTTCCAACACTCTTCTCTGGTTTCACAGAAACCACTACTTTGGAGTCCAATCCGATCACTATTCCCATTCCTGAAGACCTGAGTAGTATGGATATCAGTATGACCAGAATAGTTGGTATTTTGATCAAGCAATGGACCATGACCGTTGGTATCAGTATTTCCATGGTAATGATGGTAACTTTCATAAGGAAGTCCCCCATTCTGAGAGGGCGGAACATTTGGGATTCGTGGTGAGGGATCAAATACCTGAAAATGGGATTGATAGTTTAATCTAGGAGGAAAAGGTCCCTGAGGTTTTTGGAAAGATGCTCTAGTCTGCCAAGCAGGTCTGAGTTCAGGCACTGAGCAGTTCCAAGTATCTACCTGGCTATTAAAGGTATTTTCAGCTTTCCAGCCACCTGTTTCCACAAGTAACTGCTGCTCATTGTTTGTTTTCTGACTGTTCTGTTCCCCCAAACAACACTGTCTATTCTCATAAAACGGCTGTGGACTGCTCGAAAGTACAGGTTGATAATTCTCTTGTGAGCTTTGACTAGACTTAAATGGAGTGTGTTGCTCCTGAGAAATTTCAGTTTCTTTTTCCTGAACATTAGTATCTAAATTTTCATTCTCCAGTTGGTGAATTTCTTTATAGAACTGATCCAGTTCATCATCTATTTCTGGTACAGCGGCAGAAACAACCTGCATCTTTTCACCTCCTTTCTTTTACATTTGTTTTCACATAATTCATTCTCATCTCCTCCAGTGTTCCATTCATTGCAATTGTCAGATTTGTCCTGTTCGTTACTTTTGGGAGGCTTGTAAATAGGTCCTATAAAATCTTTGCTTGTAAAAAAGTCTTCATCTGATTCATTTCTATTTACTAAGAATGATGTACTGCTTTTCTCAATATTATCTTCATCAGCATTATTTGTAATAAAAGGGTCCCTCTCTTCTTCAACTTTAGAGACATTTACTGATGCAAATGGAGGACTTATATTCTGCACAGTTTCCAAATCAACGGGTTGACTAAGCACTGGATTATTTTCAGGGAGAACTTCATTCAAGGATCCCAAGGCACCAGTAGGTATCTCCTCTTGCTTCTGCATTTCATGTTGCCCTTGGTTATCCAAGGCACACATAGGTATCCAACCATTTGATTTTCTCTCAACATTCATTTTCTCCTGAGTACCTTTGTTATCATCCTCAGGGAATTTCTCACAAGCCCCTTCTGTTGACTTCATTCTTTTAGAATATGGTTCGCCCTGACACTCCAAGAGCCTTACTGTATTTTCAGCATAAAACATCTTAGAAAAAAAAATGAATACATTATCAGCATGCACATTTTTAAAGTAAAATATCAAAAAGCTGAAGTTATTCAGGCCTATGACATCACACTCTCCATTGTCACAAGCAGAATGTACTCATCCAGAAGAAAAACAAGTATCATCTACCATAAGCATGGTTTAAATGAGACTGCTACATTACTTATCACTCATCTTTAATAAAAAACTATATTAGTGCTGTATAAGTCCAGCAATCACATTTTATGATATGCCTTAAATAATTTACAAATCATGCTTTTAAAATGTGACAATTTGAAAAATAAATTAAATCAGCAATCTCTGACCTATGTTACTGGTGTTCTCTAACTAGTTGTAATTCAGCAAACTGATGCTTGACATTACTACTAATGTGAACAACAAAAATGAAAATACTTCAACCATGAGGATTGTTTTCTGTGACATGAACCAAACAACTCATTTAACACCAATCAAGCAGGTGCTGGTTGCCGTTTGTAATTTTGAACTAGTCAAGTAAGACTTAAAACCAAAGCTGCAATCTATTATTATGGTTCTGGTTTTGGAACTACTACAGACTTTTGTTAGGGACCAAGACCATTTTCTTGCACATCTTCCAAAATTAAACACACACAAAAAAAAAAAAATCCCTGTCCCAAACAGACCACATTCTAAGAATTAAACCACTGTTCCAGACAGGCTCAGACACAAGCTGTTACAAAGCAAAATGGCATTAACCACTATGGCATGCCATTATCCACCTATTAGTCTGGATTTCTTGGATTTTGACGTCTACACAGTATGCAATAAAGAGCAAATTCTTCCCTTCCAAATAAATGCAGTTTCAAACAAGAAAGAACATGTTTCTTGTACTGGAAGGTTTATCTACTGTTTTCTGAAACATTTCAACTTTTTTATACAACTAAATATTAACAAAGTGTCTCATGCCCTCCATCCTGGATAAGAAAACAATCTTTCTTTATCTGAAAAGGATCTGTAGGTAGTGTTATGGTAAGATTTGTAAGTAACCATTACCCCCCTTCATGTCCACTTGCAAAACTGACAAAAAAAAGCTGTTACTTCAGGCACTTTCTCACTTACCATCCAAAGGAAGAGAAATCTGCCATTCTCAATCTCAAACTGGCTAAACCAAGGAGATTTTACTGTCCGCACTTGACTTTAGCACCTGGAAGAAAGCATTACTGTCAGAAAGGGAAGAAACATGGCCATTCAACTCCCTCTCTTCCTCAGAATTGGTACCATGCTCTCTCTCCCTCTCAAGATTTATGTTTTATGTATATCTCCAGCTTCTTAGCTCTTAATTTTTGTACATAAGAGTGCAAGTATGACATTACCACTAATCACTGAGTCTATCCCCACCTATTAAAAAAAAGTTATTCTGCCTCCACTCAAAAACAGTATTGGGGTAAAAAAAAGTTACTTTATTAGCTTCTATGCCCTCATCTTCTTCTGGGATCATGTTTAAGCAGACCCCATTTCCTGTTGTGGAATTAAAACAGCAACCATGTGAACACATGACAAACATCTCCAATGACACAAAATGCTGCTCTGTGACTGTCTCACATATGAATACCCCTTCTTGCTAATCTCTAAAACACGTTTCCTCACTAACCTTGGAGAGAGTGAAGCTGCATGCAAAAGCATACTGACCCGCGTCCTTGGCGAGGACAGAGCAAGCATGCTCAAGGAAAGTGCAGTCTCTCTGACACTCTCAGCTCTTGAATGGGGCAAGTTCTGGTCTATATCGTTTCTGTAAAGAACTGGTTGTAAACATGGAACCATGCTTACACTTTACGTGACCTGTGAAACATCCAGAAGGCTCAATCAACTTACTAACTCAAGGCCTTTAACTCTCCCAGTACAATACCTTTCCCGAACGGAAAAATAAGGCCTGTTTGGCAGAACCTACAGACAGAGGAACTGGCTGGCTCTCCTTGCACGGTGGGTACGGCGGTCACTCACACGGCGCCAGGGCACACCTGGGAGCCAGGGGAAGCAGGGGCTGCTCCCATACCGGGCTGGCAGCGGCGTGTCCGAGCCGAAGGCGCGGCCGCCGGCCCCACGCCTCAGCGAAGTGTATCAGCCGCCCCATCCCTCCCTTCCCCACGACGCAAATCCCACTCCTCTCCCCCACACACAAACACCGCCCTCAGCGCGGCGCCCACGTAACACCACCTCAGCAGCCGCCGGCTCCAGCGCGCTGACACGGCCATCCCCACGCTGCCCCTTCCCCGCCCGGTGGTGGCACAGGTCGGTGGCAGCAGCGGTGGTGGCGGAGGAGAAGCGGCTTCCCTTCGCGGCCCGGCCGAGCAGCAGCCGCCGCAGCCACACGCGAGGGAGGACACGAAGCTCAAGGCAGCGGCTCCCGGCCGCCGGAGGCGCAGCGCCGCTGACCGCCGCTGCCAAGATGGCGCCGCCTCCCGCCGCCCCCTCACCCCGCGCGCGGCTCCGCGAGGGGCGGGAGCGGGCGGAGCTTTGTCCCCCGGGCAGCGCTCTGCCCCGCGGGAAGCTCCCGGCCCAGCGCCCGGGCGGGGTTTCGGCGGCTCTGCCCTCCTTCGGGGCTGGCTTCTCAGCGGCTCGGGGCGTTTGCTTTAGCTGCCGTTCTGGGCTTTCTGAGGGAGCGTCAACAGAGTCCCGGTGAGGATTGTCCCTAGTGTAAAGCTGCCCAAGTTTCTAAGACGTGTGTTGTATACTTGACGTTTTCCCTCCTGAATGTATAAAGTAAAATTTTAATAGGATGTAACTGCTTTTTTTTCTTTTTTTTTTTTTATTTTTCCAAATCTTGTGGTACGATGCAAGGCAAACCACATTTTTTCTAAAATAACTCCCTCAGTCTTGTAACAGTGATTCCCCAAATTTCACAAGAGCTCCAATAAGTGATGCGTCCCTTCTAGATACCTGCAACGTTTATTCTTTCACATCACCCAAATGGATTGTGAAGGTTTTAGTGTATATGATTTGTAAAGTCACTGGAAATTGTTTATTTGCTATAACCGATAGAAGGAAAACTGGTTAAATCCATTGGCCAGGCATTCCTTCCAGTTAACCCTACAACCTGCATAATCTCCTTTCCTGTGCCGGGTGATGGCCTTGTTCTGTTGGAAAGGGTGGATGCATCTTCAGTAGCATTTTAATCTAGATCAGAAGTGATCTATTGAAGTGGATCTCCCAGTTTGCCACTGTTTTCCATCTGTAATAGTAATTATGTGCTTCCCTACACAGACTAAATCATGCAACATCCAAGCTAACCCTTTGGAGAGAGTAAGAGTGGACATTTTAAAGGTAGTATCTGGATATCAGAGCTCTCAAGCATTCATGTAGTGTATGTAGTAATTGTCACAGATGTATTTAATTTGGGGAGTTCCCCCATTACTTGTACTTAATTAAATAACCCACATGTTTCAACTGGCAGTACTCTAATGTCATTTTTTCAACCTCATTGAGTATAATGAAATACACTTTTCCTGATGATCCTGTTACAGCTGCTACAGCTCCTACGTGGGAATTATGTAGCACATGGGAAGTCTCCTTCTTGAGACAAAGCTGCAAATAATTCCCCCATATTCCTTGTCCTGCACTAGATCATAAAATAAAATTTGAAACATTTTAAGGAGAAGCTGATATGGTAGGGAAAAGCAATGTCCAAGAGAGCAAACACTGAAAATATTTACAAAGAAGTGTTAAAAGATCACATTTTTTCTTTGTTTTCAGAGGAGTCCGAATTTTATAATTTCATTTTTACATGTGTTTTATAAAGTTACTCAGAATGCTACCATGTAGCACAACTATGGGTCACCCACGCCACGCTTCCTCTAACATGCATCTATGATTGGGGTGGAAGTGTCTCACAGAGGTAAAAATCTAAGAGTAAGGTAATGTTATTGCATGGATAACAAGTTATGAAAAATTATCTATTCCTGTGTTCCTAGACATTTATTACATCACCTTCATATTAGTTGACGAATTGTAGGCTTTAACTGATCTAAGAGAGGAGTGAAAGGAAAATTTTGCACCTTATGTAATCAGATTTTGATTCCCTTTTCCAAGTAAGTTTAAGTTGATTTGAACCTTACAAATCACATCAATTTATATATATACGGGAAGTGAGTAATGTTCTTTAAATAAAAAAAAAAAAGAGATTTGATGTTAAGAAACTTGAGCGTTCGAACTTGCAAATGGAGCATTTTCTCAGAGTAGTTTTTGCATTTGATTTCCTCCTTCAAAAAGGGAAGATGGCAACTGACCACTTTGGAGGATCATACTGATTCTTTTATGGTTCACTGGTATAGTTGATGCTTTAAATGCAATGCAGAGATCTTTGATACTTGTAACAAGCAAAGTTGTTGCACCACTTTCTTCTGCATGGGCCCAATTTCAGAATCTGTAGGAAAAAAAAAGCTTTAAGGTGCAATTTCAAATTACAGGTAAACCACACTAAAATGAAACTACTGCCAGAGAAAGTGCTTCTGCTACTCATTCCCACCCATGGTGGTGCCTAATTGCTGTCCTGCCTCCTCTAAACTGGTGGCTTTTGTTTCTGTTTGACAACTAGGTATTTTTAATAAAAACATCATACTGTCCTTTTGTGTATAGAAAGGTTTACATTAAATTTGCTTTCAGAAACATTTTAGATAAAACTTTCCAAAAAACTCAGCATAAAGAAGGTAGCTGGCATGAAAATATTAACTCAGAAAATTAAATATTTGTTAGTGAAAAATAAATTAACTCAGCAAAAAGGTTGAAACTCCATTTATTAAATGGGAAAAAAATAAAATTATCCAATGGACACTAATTGAGATCGGCTTTTATGTTTAAGGGTTAATATGGAATGATAGCTCAATGATTTAGATCTTGTAGTCTCATTATCAGATGACATAGCAGGGTGCTCTTCTTATAACACTGTTCTAATAACACTTAAATATGGCATCTGAGTTCAAGAGGACTAGTTAAAGACTTAGATTTAATCATATCTCTCTCTAAAGGGGCTTGTGTCGTAGTTTGTCTACTAAATCTTGTTTGAAAATGTGAGGTTTCAAGATGATTTAAGAAATACTGTTGCATAATTCTTTGACTTTAAATTAAACCATCTATAGGGAGAAATTCTGGTGAACTTTAAGAGAACTGGTTTACTCAACAAACCAGGAATGTTGCTTGCCAAATTGTTTTTCTGAAGCTTTTATATGGCAAAGAGGAATTCTGATATGTAAATGTAACATCAAAGTTTCAGTGGTAAAAATACGGTAAGAACTTTTTACTTAGCAATTTCCCCAGATAATATGGAGGCTTTTCTTTTCAAACTTCAATTTGAAAATTAACTTAAATATTAGAGTTTTTATAAAGTTATATATTTTTGAAAATTGAAAAAAATAATTCCAGGTAGTCTGCTGATTATGTGAGATAGGAGTGTTATTTTATATATTCAACAGATTGTAGCAAGTGATGTTTAAGCCATGCTAGGTTAGTATTTCTTTTGACTATGATAGAACTAGTTTGTAATTTAAATATTGTTATTTGATTCCCTTCTGGTACTGGATGAATGCTTTCAGAGATAAAAACAGTGGGGCAAAAAGAAAAGTAACATCTAGTTAGTTTATTTTGGAGGTTCTTGAAATCTTCTATTTAGTGATTTTTTTAATCTGGAATCTGCAGGATACATAGATATTTTTATTGACAGTAAGGCACCTGTTCTGTGATTTACGTCTCAAGTACTACAGCAAAACAGAACTAAAAGAACGGTGAGATTTAACTTTTAAGACTCTAGACAATATAACAACTGCTGGCCCACAACAAAGCTGAGCTTTTGGGTTGTGAAAGCCAGCCAAGGAAAGAGGATTCTGAACAATTCATGTCTTTCAAAGTAGAGCATGCGGAGTTTCTAGGAAGCTGACACTCAAGGTGAAGGTCCAGTCACTGCTTAGTCTGTGGGACTCTCTAAATAGCATCTCCCATTTACATAAAAATGAAGGAGGCTGAATGTAATGCCTTCAGTAGAGTGAAATTCAATGGGACATTAAAGTAAGTAGCTTTAAACAGAGGGCAGACAGTGGAATGGTAAAAACAAAAAGTGTGAGTAGAAGAAAGAAAGCACCAGACAGAGTAACTAAAAAATACCCAACATTTTATAGAGCACAATATGTTCAAGCATTTAATGCTTAATATACTAATGTTTAAGCAAGAGGAAAGAAGTTGATCAAATACTACAAAAGTTTGGTGCAACATGCTTAGTTATGTCCATATTGACATCCCCTCTGTTTGGCCAAATACTTGTTCATTTTAGCCACTCAGCCTTTACCTGAAATTACTTTTATTTGATTTCTTGAAGCTGAACAACTGAGATGCTCACTTTATGGATACAACTTACAGTAGAAAGTTTTAAATTTTTTTCCCATTTTGTTATGCTAATGGCATTGCCTAAGAATATTCAAGTTGTGTACTATCCTCTTCCACCTCCTATACCTATGTCTCAATTAAGGATGGAGAGTGCTTAAATCAATTATAGGAAACTCAGAGGAGAAACTAATTTAATTCACTGACTGACTGAGCTAATGACCCAGGAAAGAAAGACTGTTGGTACAGGCTCCCAAAATACCAATTCACTGCTGTATTCACTACTGTCATACCTATCTGCAAGGCACCAAGGGAAGAAAAAAATTTTCCCCTTACTACTGTGATTTTTTAGATGCTGGCTTCCATAGGTTATATTAGTGCTAAATTGTAGGAATACATTATGCAAATATGGTCAGCAAAAAAGATGCCGTGACATTTAGCAACAAAGTAGCTGTTAAGTCATACTGGAATTTTTAAAAAGCTGCTAAAAAAACCCAGCAACAAAATTGTTTTGGAAGATGTAAGGTTTGTGTATTAATGCTCTCTAAGGTATTCCTATCAGATGGTAAGATGGGTTGATTTGTTGAGTTAAAGCGTAAAGGATGCTCTGGTTAGTTGCAAAATATGCACCATCACTTCCTGACTGCAGTGAAGAGACAGATTTTGTTTTAGAAGATGAAAAATCTAAATTACGTTTTTGCTTCTGTGATTACTGTAACACTAAGCATTTTATTGTTCTCTTCCCATGCATGTCTCCAAATAGACAATACCTCTTTAGGAAGAAGTCAGAGGTAAAGATAAGTCTACAGCTGACTCCTGAGGACATGTTTTGTGAGGGGGTAATGCTTCTTGCTTTAATAGACTGACGTACTTTAGTAGGTCATTTAATCTTAATGGTGTCCCAGTGTAGCTATTAACTATTTAATGAAGAAAGCAGATGAGTGGGTGGAGTGAAAGGCTTTCTGCAGTCCTCACCCTGAAGAATAACATCACATCCTCCTATCCTCTTGCAAAGTTAACCCACGTTCATAATAGTATCAACTATTTAGTTGAAGAGGAACACCAATAAATGACCAAATTTTTCTTTCTCTGAGGCAAATCACTACACATGCAAGTAGAAAGTCTCCCTCTTACATATCAAAAGCCTCTTCCAGTGTGAAGGGCTCAATATATAAATAATGTGTATTTAACCTGAATTATATTGCTAGTAAAATACTTTTGATGTAATTGTTTTAGAGTCTCAATTAAAAGAGAAACAAAGGGAAGTATTTTTTCTATGCTGGGAACAAAAGTGTCATTTTCACAAACCTGGTATTACCTTGACAGTTGTTCCTACTTACACTGAGAGGCCAATACCATGAAAGAGTATTATCACAGGGCCAATGGATAAAGAGAGTGTGTTGGAAAAGGCTAGTGTAGTTTCTGTGAAGGGAGATAGTGACACAGTCATGGACGTTCAGCAGGTTTGTGAGTCAGGAAGCGCATGGACAAGGACAAACCAGGGAACATACTTGTACTTTCAAAGAGCATTTGTGCAGCTTTCTTACTAAAAGCTGTCAAACAAAATTGTCATGGAATTGAAGTAAATCCCCTATGCTGAGTTGGAAATATGATTGAAGGATGGAAGCAGAAAGTACTTCTGGTTACTCTCTTGGGTGGAGAAAAGTCACCAAATCTCTCTCTCCCAGAAATGTTTGGGCTTACTTATGTTGTTTTATGTAACAATCTTCAATGACTCAGAAAAGGGAACGCTCACAGAATGATTCTTGCATGGTGTTAAACTATTTCAGGTACTTTCACAGATGCTGTGCTGGTATAAAGGACTCCAGAAGGCTTCAAAAAAGGGGATGGGTAAAAAGATAGGCTTTGAGAAGTAGATCAGGGTAAGGTAAAGCATAGAACTACCTGTCAAACCTGGAAGTCTAAGTTAATGGAATCTTGAAGTTGCTGATGTCAGCTCTCTGAAATCTTTGACTGAAACTGCAACAGCAAGAAAAAAAACAAAACAAAACAAAAAAAACAACAAAAAAACCCCAAACACAAACAACAGCAACAACAACAAAACCACCAAAAAACAAAACAACAAACAAACAAACAAACAAACAAACAAAAATAAACCCAAACCCTAAACAACAGAGATGTAAGGAGCTACATCATGAATAGTACTGAGAGCAAGATAGAAGGCAGTTCACTGCTCTGAGGGAAATCTCAATGTAAATCAATGTATTCCTATCTTGAATACAGTGCACAGTTGTGGTCTGCAAGGACACAACAAATTTAAAGAATGAATGGAGAAAGATAACTAAAATGATCCAAGGAGAGAGCTTGTCAATCTGATAAAGTAGGGACTAAAAGGCCCTTGTCACTGCAGTCTTCTGTTTTCGCACAATGTTTTTACAGACAAAACTGTGAGAAGAATACTGCTGTGTAAGGATGTTCTTTGACTATGTTCATTATTGTCACTCAAACACTGAGATGTGGAAAGTGTCTTCAGCACACACAGTCTGGAGCACAAGTCTTGTGGGGAGTGACTGAGGGAGCTGGGGTTGTTTAGTCTGGGCAAAAGGAGGCTGCGGGGGTCTTATTGCTCTCTACAACTGCATGAAAGGAGGTTGTAGTAAGGAGGGGATCACTCTCTTCTTCCAAGTAACAAATGGCAGGACAAGAGGAAAAGGCCTCAAGCTGTGCCAGTGAAGGTTTGGGATATTAGGAAAAATTTCTTCACTGAAAGGGTGGTCAAGCACTGGAACAGGCTGTCCAGGGTGGTATCACCAACCCTAGAGGTATTTAGAAGACATTTAAATATGGCACTTGGAGGTATGGTTTAGTGGTGGACTCGGCAGTGATGGGTCAATGGTTTGGTATGGAGATCTTAAAGGTCTTCTTCAACCTTAAATGATGCTATGATTCTGTGTAAAATATCTGGTCTTGAAAGTTCTGTGGCGCTGACATTCCTTATATGTCCTACTGCAAGCAAAAAGTTTATTTTGCTCAAATATTTTTAACCTTTCTCAAATATACAGTTTCTGTAAGTAGCAGAACTTGCCTACTCTTCCAGGCAAATCCCCTAAAATTTAGCGTTTAGCAAGGCTGCTTAGAGTCACGAGTTCCATGAAAGACACAGAATTTCTCATGGGGAAGGCTGAGCCTGCCCTCGGGACCCAGCCAGGGCTGGGCGGTGTGCGCTGTGCAGCTCTTTCCTGGTGGGACCGCGTGGAGAAAGGAGTGGGTGCGTGTTGCCCTCTCCTGTAGGCAGAGCGTTGTTCCCGGCGCTTTCCAAGGCGGAGAGCGCGGGTGAGCGAGCAGCGGTGGCGGACGGGCTCCCTCCGCAGGGCCGCGCGCGTTACTGCGGAACCGAGACGGGCTGGGAAAAGGACGAGTGAGGAGTCGCCTCTAAAATGCCGATTCCCAAAAAATCTGAAGGGTCTCGGTGGCGGCGGGAAACAAGGGCGGAGCGTGCCTGGGGGATGTCCCGTGATTCAGTACCCGTCCCGCTCCGAGGGGCGTCCGCCGCTCCTGGCGTCCCGATCAGGGGCTGGAAGCGGTGCTGCTGTGACCCGCTCCATCAGAAAAACGGAGCAAAATGTTTGCTGCGGAGCATCTGAGCGCGCGGGTTACTTTCACAGTCATGCGCTGGGTTTTGCAATTTCAATAGCTGTGTTAAGAGAGTTCTAAGAGTGTTTCAGTTTTCTGCTGCTTTGTAAGTATCCCTGCACACATCTGCAAGTGCTCCACCGGGAAAGGATGTGTTCTCCAACCTAAGGCTTTATACTCGGTGAGCCCAGATAAACAGCAATGGGGGAACTGAGGGGAAATTGTTCAACCTGCATGAAAAAGTTGTATCTTGACTCCAAGTCCAGGATCCTTCCCAATACAAAATTGTCAGACAAACCTTCCTCTCTTTTACGTCCCCACTTTTTTTTTTTTTTTTTCTCCCCAGAAGAAGTGGACCAAATATAAGTCACTGGGGAAAAAAAAAAATACAAACAAGGGGAGTTTTGGGGCCTGAAAAGTGATTTGTATGTAATAATTCTGGTTGGGTTGATGTAATTTCTATTAGACAATGAGGTAGTTTAGCACTGAATGAAGATAAGGCATGATGGGTACAATGTATTAGCAAGTTCAGAAAGCTTGAGGGGACTTTCTGAAAGATTTAAACCACTAGTTACAATGTCTTAGCTAACAGTCTATCGAAGTGTGTTTCTCACGCTAGACAAAGCTGTGGATATATTTCAGCAGATCTGTTAAGTGTGATTTGTTCTTAAAATCATAATCCTCTAAACACTTACACGCTGTCCTGATGCATCAGGAGAAAGTTCTTCTCCCAGAGGGGGGTCAGGCCATGGAACAAGCTCCCCAGGGAAGTGGTCACAGCACCAAACCTGGCAGAGTTCAAGAAGACTTTGGACAACACACTCTGGAACATGGTTGTGTGACTCTTGGGGATGGTGCTGTGCAGGGCCAGGTGTTGGGCTCGATGATTCTCATGGGACCCTTCCAACTTATTCTATGATTCTACGATAAATGAAGCCTTTTAGCTGTGGCTGCGAGAAGAAACCACATTGCTTTTCTGTTTGCATTTTCCTGTGAGGGCACCCCTCAAACTCTTGCAGTCACTGAAGCAAGAGCAAAGGGCTAGATGAGTGACTTATACTTCTTTTTTCTCTTTCTCTGCAGTTAAGCGACTTTATTCGTCATTTTTTCCACAACAATCCTTTAATAATTCGTCGTTTTGGGGAAGTGCTTGCCCCAGTGGCCCGCAGAGCGCGCAGCAGCGGCAGCGGCCCGGGCCCACCCTCAGCCCCTCTCGGGCCGGGCCGCGCCGCGGCGGGCTGTGTGCGTGCCCGCGCGGGCCGGCAGGGGGCGCTGCTGCCCCGCGCTGGCCGCGCTCGCTCCCCTCGGCGGTTCCATTGGAGCAGCCGGAGACGAGTTGGCGCCATTTTGAAGCCGGCAGGGGGACCGGGGCGAGCTGCGGAAGGGGAGGGGGCTGGCGGCGATTGGCTGCGGCGGCGGCGGCGGCAGCGCCTCTCCGAGCCCGGAGCGGCGGCAGCGCGGAGCGGACCCGCCTGCGACCAGCGAGGCGAGGCGGCTGCGGCGGGGTAAGGAGCTCGGCACCTTGGCCGCGGGTACCCCCACCCCGTCCCCACTCCATTTTCCCTTCCCGGGGGCGTGGGGGGCGCCCGCCCGGACCGAGCTCCGCGGCCAGCGCTGGAGGAGGACGGGGAGTGCAAGGGGAACGAGAGGACAGAGCTCCCCTTGGCCCGTGGTGGAGCTCCCCTTTCCCATCCCCCTCGCCCCTCCGCGGGGCTGCTCCCCTCCCCCCTTTTCCGTGGCCGCCGTCAAATACTAAATTTCCCCCCCCTCCCGCCCAGCACCCCGGGCGATGGGGTGACCTTGGCTGGGGTGCGCGGGGGCCCGGGGGTCACCCCTCGCCCCGGTGGCCCGGCGGGCGGTGTCGCGCCCAGCGCCGGTGGCTCCTCGCGGCGCGAAGTGGCGAGTGGGGGCGGGCGGGGAGGCTGCTCGCCCGTGGCTATGAGTGAGTGAGGAGTGAGTGAGTGAGTGATCGCGGCTTCCCGGGTGTCCCTTTCCTTCCTGCCCCGGGCGTCCCCTCCCTCGCTGCCTGCCCCGGGCAGCCGGCCTGGTCCCCGCTCCGCGGGGCAGCACGGGGCTCCCGCCGCCCCGCGCGGCTGCTGCCCGGGCTGAGCGCGGGGACATCCCCGTCCCCTCCCCTCGGTCTCTCCGCGCCGCACTTCTCAGCGCTCCTCAGCGGGAAGAGCTGCCGGGGACCGCGTTTGGTGGGTCCCTACTTGTGTGCGAGCCCGGTTCTTTCATGCTGGGTTAGCTTTTTTTTTCCCCCCCTTCCTTTCCCCTCTTTCTTTTTCCCTCCCACTTTGCATCAGGCTCTGTTAGAAAGCGCTCGAGAAGGGAGGACGGGGGGGGGAGCTGTGGGGGGGCGTTTGCCGCCGCCTGGTAGATGGAAAACTATGAATTTTACATCTGAATTGCCAGATGGAAAATGGTTAATTTATAGGTTATGTATTGTTTACGTTGAGAGCCTCCGGTCAGGAATTTAGGTCCTAACTTCATCCCGCTGCAAATAAATCACTATCTGTTCTTCCAAACAAATCAACAATTAATGACGGTGAACAGTCCTGGAAAATTAAACTGCAGCAGACCAGCTCCTACAGAGCTGGATTTTGTCTTGCCAGCCTTATTCTGACTTTTACGCTTGCTTGCTGCGCGGGTGCTTTCTGAGAGCTGTGATTATTTAGTTAGGCGTTGTGTTTTCCCATTTAACACAACTGCTGAAGCGTTCTCGTGTTGGTCTTTGTTTTGTGCTTGCCGGGTAGATGCTTTGGCTGTAATTGATTTCTCTTCGCTGGGGATGGAGTAAAAGGAGCGTTGAAAATTTGAGTGGCTTTATAGTTGAAAACGGGCGTCAAATCACGTTTTGGGAAGGGAGTAAGACGACGTGCATTCTTTCAGGTTTTCCACTGCCAATCTAGTGGAGTTATTCAGTTTTCAGGTGGTAGAAATTTTGTCCTGGTGTGTTTTGTATGTGCTATAGATATGCTAAATATCATACTGTGTAAAGTAACTTCTCAAAAAGAAGTGAAAGAGCTGAATGTATGTCATGCTCAGACCACCTGAAAGAAGATTGACAGTGAAAGGCTGTCAGGTAAGGTGGTTTAGCAGAGGTGTGTATATCGTGTTCATCACAGCGTTTGAAAGGGTGCACTGCTGTAGAAAGTAGTTTAGTACTTTAGCACTTGCATGACATCTTGTGTCTATGTCTGAAGCAAGGTTGAACTTAATTACTGTAGAATTGGGGGATATGCTGTCTCTGGGTGTGGTGTTTTTTTTTGGATTTTTTATATAGATCCTATAATGGAATATTTGCCTATGTGTTTCTTGCATCCTCTTTACTAGTTAGTATACAGACTGGATAAACTATAGTCAGTTTTTGATAAAGCAGCTAAATAAATTAAAATGGAAAATCATATGGTTAGCACTTGTATGCAACTTCTTTTTTATCTTGTAAATATTGAATTTAGACTTTAACATGCTTACGTATGGACTGAACTTGAACAAGTCACCTAAGTCATTATTAAGCTGTAATTAACCATATGAAAGCCAACAGTTATTGCTAGCATTTGGAAAAGCACAGTAATGAAATATGGGCATAACCTCAGGCGTTATCCATTTTTATCTTTAGCACAGGAGGTCCTGTTACCTCCTATAGATTGGGAGAGATGCATTTTCTTTTGGGGTATGTTGCTCTCTACCAAGCTTTCAGGTTATGCCTTCTACCTGTCTTTCTTCAGTTACACAATTTATAGTCATACAGAAGAGTAAGAGGGTGTATCCATATATATGTATGGATATGAGTCTTCTGGTTTAGTAAAGGATTTTAATTTAAAAGTGTTTGGAGTTAATGTTTGGTTTTTTTTCTTTTTCCTTTAAACCTGAACTGGGAGAGGTGATAAAGACTACTTGTTGCACAAGGAGAATTTTCATGGGAGCAACAAATAAGAAAATGTTAAGCTGTACAGTAAAAGCGTGCAAAATTGGAGATGGAAGGAAAGTGTGATACTGCAACTTGTTATTTTTCCTTGTCAGTTTCACTTTAATATCCCTATCCCTTTATATTGCTTGCCCCAAATATTATGCCAAGAAAGAGGAAGATGTCTTTCCTGCTGCCTTCAGAGAAATTCCTTTTTAAAATCAAAAAGTAGTTCTGATATGTGGACCATTATCTTACCACTTGTTAGGATCGTTCTCCTTTTAACAGATATCTAAAGTAATGGTGTTTTTACTCTTAGCACAAAATGTCAATACTGCAACCTGAAATAATCTTTGGATAAACCGAGAGAATATTGGAGGCTTTCAGTCAATTCTGAAACTAGGTGGTAAGCTAAAACTAAGGAAACTTTTAAAAGGTGTGTTAGTGTAATATTCCTCAGTGGTGAAGTGTGTTAATTTTCCAGATTTGTAGACCCTCTGGACTGTCTGAACAGCACTGACAGATCCTGGATGGAATCAAGGTTTTTAAAGAATTGTAAAATATATGCTTTATTAAAAAAGAAACTTTTCTTTCCCTCAGAGATTGAACATCTGAAAGTTGAGGCTGTGCATGTATATAAATTACATACCTATTGCTTTTCCATTGGTAGCCTCTTCAGTTAAATGTAGTCTTGTAGAAAAGCTGAGGTGTTTTTATCTGCTTTGCTGTGTTACTAAGAAAAGAGTTTGATATAGTTTTGTATAAGTAAAAATAAGAAAAAATACATGAAAAGTGAAGTGTATGAAAGAAAATTAACTTTGTTGTTTTAGGAAGTTAGTGGTTTGTTTCAAAACCTCTTTGGAACATTAAGGATTCCACAATAAAAAAAGCTGTTTATGTGAATATTTGCTGTAACAAATCCAACTTGAAATAATTCAGTGAAATACAAGTAATATTTTCATTTCATTTCTAAGACTCAAAATGTTAATGTCTCCATTCTTTTTAAAGGTTATTACTGTCTGTCTCCGTGTATACTGCTTTTCAGCCTTTTCTAAAGTATGAAGAAGTCCTTGAAGTAGGTTCTTAGGATTAAGGCCTCTATTACTTTGTCCCTATTTGTGGAATTCAGTCTTTTCCATCCCACCCCAAGCACTGGAAAAACATTCTGCTTGTTTAATACTGCCTGATCTTCGGTTCTGTTTTTTCAGCTCACAAAAAGTCTTCTTAATATGCTCCAGAAATAATGATAAAAAAGTGCCATACCTCATTGGGAGCAGATGGGGATGTTTGTACTAATCATCTTGTGTCTGTCACCATTTATATGGGAGTACCGTAACCAGGGATCAGGACCCCATCTGGGGTTTCCTAATTCAGACCCTGTTCTTTAAAGATCAGTTCCACACAATACTGTGTGTACTTTTTCTCTGACTTAATTAGGAATCCTGGTGAATATTTCTGCAGCAGAAATGACATGCTTCACTTTCATGCTTTTTAATGGGCAAAAAAAAAGACATGAAGTTACCAGTCAAAAATATTATTGTCTTAATTGTAGTCACCTTAACTGCATTTTCATAGAACATAGAATGGCCTTGCCATTCTATGAAAGGTTGCAAGGGACCTTAAAGATTATATAGTTCCAGCTGCCCTGCTATGGACAGGTAACGTTCCACTAGACCAGGTTGCTTAGGGCCCCATCCAACGTGTCCTTAAACACTTCCAGGGCATCCACAACCTCTGTGGGCAGCCTTTTCCACTGTCTTCCTACCCTCAGAGTAAAGAACTTTTCCCCAATATCTAATCTAAACCTACTCTCAGTTTGAAGCCAATCCGTCTTATCCTGTCACTACATGCTGTTGTGAAAAGTCCATCCATCTTTCTTGTGGACTCCCGTCATGTACTGGAAGGTCACAGGTTAGTCTTCTTCATGCTGAACAATCCCAATTCTCGCAGCCTTTCCTCATAGGAGAGGTGGTCCATACCTCTTACCAGCTTCGTGTCCCTCCTCTGGACTTGCTGCCTGACGTCTTTCATGTGCTGGGGGATAGGAGTCTGTAGCTCTTTTAAAGAGGGTTTGATTCTGCTAAAATGTGATAACTTAGGAAGTGACTCTTTAGAAGCTGATTGTCCACAACTTCTGCCAAAGCAACCTTTGGTTCTCTCCGAGACATCCCAGTATATCCACATTGTAGTTCACTTCAGTGTCAGAAACCTTCATCCTGAAAGTCTTAGAAAGAAAGGGAACAAATTAAAAAACTACTGAAAGGATAAAATCCAACCTACCAAAAATCTAAATTACCCACAGTAAGTAGAAACATACTGCTTGTGAGGAAGTCCTGAAAAAAATTTACGTCAAAACTTCCTATATGTATGTATGTATTCCTTCAGGCCACCTTGAGTTTGACTGTTCACTTCTTTTAGTACTGCTTTAGTTACTTAGATGTACATTCCAATGAAGACAGTCAGATTTCTGGGAAATCTTTGTCACTGCATATGTTAGGTTTTTGTTCTTAACAGAAAAGAGTTGAATGATCAGTTATGAGAATTGAGCAGAAGACACTTCATGGAAACTGGTAATTTCATTTAGGGATTATTTCTTTAAATTATTTTTCTGCATCTGCTTATGTAAAATTATGTAAAAAAAGACTTTTCTTGGGGAAAATGTACAGAGATGCTTGCCATTAGGTGTGATATTTTCTCTGATAATTTTGTCAATTTTGTTCAGGATGAAGCATTATGTGTAGTTTCTGAATACAGAAACAAAGTATATGGAAGTAACTGTAACTTTTTTGTCATCACTTTGTGAAAACTTCTGTGAGGAACAGTGTCTGTGGACAGTCCAAGTGCCACCCAGTGCTTTTCAGAAATCTAAGTGAGACAAATTCACTTAATTCATGGTACAAAATAGTGTTTACGTTTGCTTTTCTTCCTCTGAATATGAACTGATCAGAGTAAGGCCATAACTTTTGATTTGCTGGGTTTGCGAAATGGAAGAAAGAGTAGATGAGCCAATGATAAACTCTTCAAAAGAGTTGTGAGGAAGTTTTTCAAAGAGACGACAAACAGGAGATGCATTTCATCTTCCTTTGGCCTAACTTGCATCATGCACTTTGTAATTCCTTCAGTTACAACAATGCTTCCAAGAACTACAAAAAGAGATTTTGATGCATGTACAGTTTATGGAAAGAAATATTCTGCGCTCTTTTTTAATGGCTACCTGACCTTTACTTTGAGAATGGGAAACATTTTGAAAGTTTTCCCCAAAGTTACAAATGTTGCCTGTATTAAGTTCTCCATTAGGTTGTCCATACTGCATTTTGTATATACATATAAAAGCGCATTTAAAGTAACTTTTCATTTCTTAATGGACCATTGCTCCCTGAATCTTCTGTACTACATACAAAAAAAGCTTTAAAACAATATTAAAATTGAGAATTCTTTTTAATGATAGTAAACAGTTTAAATTAGTTTCTATCCTTCTAAGTATATGTTACTTTAGTTATAATGTGTTGGGTTTTTTTCAACCCACTATATTTAGGAATTAGAGCTGCATATCAAAGTCGGCATACATATTTTCCGAAAGCTGGAAAATGTAAAATGAATTGACTAGGGACTGTGGGAAGGGAGAAGCATATCTAGTAATTTGAATGATTGAATGTCACTTTGGGATACAGGAATTCATTCCTTCTGTCAGTTTCTTATGATCCCAAGCTAGTCTGTTTAAACCAAACTTCCCACAAGAGCTTATTAGTAGTGCATTGATTTCCTGGGAGACAGGCTCTAGACCCGGGCTACTTCTGCTTGGCTCAACAGATGCTTTAGTTTCAGATGCAGCGCTGGATAAATTAGCGTACTCTAAAAGTTGTGTCCTAAATTCCTCCTCCTAAATTCCTGACTGTATAGGCAAAATTGGTTGCTAGTTCTTAAATTTCAGTCTGTATTTGGGGTTAGTTAATCTATGAAACAAGATGAATACTTATTTTTGTGAAAAATTAGTGAAAGTGTTGCAGAGATAAGTTAATTTTTATGGCATGCTAACATAGTACAGCCATGAAACCCTACAAAAGCCCAGTAAGAAATGAAGTGTCTTCGGAGTACGGCTTAAATAGAGCCTGATAAGGGATGCACATAAAATTATAAGGAGAAAAGTTGAATAACTTCTTTGCTTTGACTGAAAAAGGAATCGTGTGGTATGGCAAAAAAGGTGAAGGATCAGGTATATCAGCTCCTTTGTATGTATTTTCTTTAATATTTTATAAGAAGCTTGAATTCTCTTTAACTCTTACTAAGTGATTTTACAACTATTTCTGTATTTTTGTTGTTCCATTTTAATCAAACTTAGTAAACAAATTCACAGTATGGATGTGCTCCTACCAGTCTTTAGGTTGTAGCTTTTAGCTTTGTATCTATGACTAATTGATGGAATGCTATTAGTAGTAAGGAGGGTTTTTTTTTTTAGCAGCTTAATGTGGGGTGAGATGTGAGAGCTTTTCAGTGGATTCTTGCAAGTATTTGTTGTTGGTAGAAGGGCAGTGTAACGTGGTGCTTGCACACTGTATGCTCTGGAAAGGACTGAGGTCTGCTGGGGCTGCATTCCCCTCCTGCCAGCTGCAGCTGATTTTTCTACTCTGGTCTTTCTTTAGTGACTTCTCTGTCTTTGTCCTCATACCTCTCTTCAGTCCTTCATTGTACAATGTACTTCCTCTCTCACCTACTTCAACACATCTCAGGCTTTATAGGATCACATAATAGATAAAATTGGAAGGGACCACTGGAGATCATCTAGTCCAGCCCCTTGGCTCCAGCAGTGTCCCTGAGAGCATATTACTTGGGACTATGTCCTGACGACTTTTGAATGTCTCTGGGGAAAGAGACTTTACAACTTCTCTAGGCTACCTGTTTCAGTGCTCAGTTATCCCTGTTGAAAAGGAGTTCTTCCTTGTGTTGAGGTGGAACTTTGTGCATCAATTCTGCCCATTGCCTCTTGTCCTATTGCTCGGCACCATGATGAAGAGCCTGGCTCCATCCTCTTGATGCTCTCCCTTCAGATACTTATGTACATTGTGTATTTTAGGAGCCTCTAGGCTGATAGGGTATGTCAGCTGTGGTGCATGGTGGTGGGGTTTTGTTTGTATTTTTGGCATGTTTTGTTTCTATTTTTTCCTCTTTTTTTTTTTTTTTTTTTTTTTTTTTCCCCTTCCCTCTCTCATTAACTTTGCTTCTTGGTTGAATGCCTTTCATGTAACCCCTAAACTTTGTAGTCCCTTTGTCTGATAGAGCTTGTTCATCTCTTCAGTGCAGTTAGTAGAAGTGTGTCCAAACCTCAGCTGTTTCTATGGTAAGCTGAGCTTTTTGTCTTAATTAAGGTGACTGCTCTTGAGCTGAGAATCTGGCTGAGGTGTGAGCAAATCCAGCTTTTTGTCTAAAGAAACAGCAACATCTGTCTGTAAGCAGACAGGTGGATTAGTGATGGATTCAGCTGTCAGCAGGATTTACCAGATGTGTTTGTTAGTCTGGTTTGCCTATGCTAACCTTCTAACTTCAGGGGAACAAGGAGAGAGCAATGAACAGTTCTTGTGTGTGCATGAACAGTTCTTGCACCTTAAGTAATAGGTAGAAACTCTCTGGACTGTTGTATTATGATTTTATGCTTACAGTCATAGTGCAAGAAGCTATATTTATTAATAATTTAAAACTTCCTCCTTTCACTTGAAAACTTTGTCCTTTTAAAATGAGTAAGCATTAGTTTCTTATAGGTCTCTACTTGTCCTAGTAATTTCTATTTATGGAACACAATCCAGTGGGCAATGTATACAATTTTTCATCATTGTTTTTGATTTGATTTTTGTTAATGCTGTCCTGGGTAAAAGGAGAGGTCTTCTTGGGGAGTGGGTTACATAACGGATCTGAGCCTGACGGAAGGACAGCCCACACGCTGATGCACTCATCAATTTGTCTGTCATTGTGCAGCAAATGTGGCGTAGAGTCATAGAAATTCTCAGGCTGGAAGGAACTCATAAGGGTCATTTAGTCCAACTCTCTGCTCCACACAGGGCTACCTAAGTCATATAATTGAGTGTTGTCCAGACACTTCTTGAACTCTTGACAGGTTTGGTATCATGGCCACTTCCCTGGGGTGACTGATAACCTGTCAGTGAAGAACCTTTTCCTGAAGTCCAATCTGTACTTCCTCTGACGGAGCTTCATTCCATCTCTTTGTGTCCTAATGTGAGTGATGAGCTGCAGCTGAGGGATAACTAAATATTCAACATGAACTTCAAAACAGAAAAAAACCCAGATTTTGGATATTTACTATCAAGAAAGTTGACATAGCTGTATATATGCTCCTGTTTGTATAAAAACCAGGATTAAAATGTACTAATGTATATAAATTTTTGAAAGTGAGATACAAAGAAGAGACAGACTTCACTCGGTGGTGCCCAGTAATAGATCCAGAGGCAATGTGCACAAACCGGAACACAAGAGGTTCGATCTGAATGTTTTCTTCGTGCTGGTGGTCAAGAACCAGCACATATTGCTCTGGACTTTTGCAAGGTCACTGTTCTGGGAGATCTTCAAAAGCCATCTGAGTGCACTCCTTGGCAAACTGGCTTTAGGTGACCTTTCTTCAACAGGGAGATTCGACCTGGTAACTTCCAGAATTCCCTTCCAACCTCAACCATTCTGTGAAAATTCAACTCCATGGGGCTAAATAATTGTATGGGATGAATAACTGTAATAGAAAAAGTTACAGGAGTCAATGTATTATTGGCAGAGAACTTATATATTGGTTGAGTGTTGAGGTAGGTGTCAAAGGTAAGTTAAGAGTTAAATATTAAAAGAATTTTCAGTTGGTTTTTTTTAAAGTAATTTTACTAATCCATATATGACAGTAGATGACTAGATTGTGAACTGCTGCTGGTCCTTGTCATCTTATAATGCACTTAGTTCACCTGATTGTAGTATATCTTCATCTAATTTGTGCTTTGTGATCAGTTATGGGTTCTTTCTCTGTCTTTGGGGACACAGTTATTTCAGTCTGCTTTTCTGTCACAGTTTTGCAAAAAGCAAAATAAAATGTTTTAGCTGAGAAGAAATGCTGAACTGATAGAAGCCATCTGGGTAGACAACTTCTATTTGTAAAACACCCAGCTGAATGTGGTTTTGGTATTAAGATGGCTATATGCAGTTGTAATATAAATGTCTGTTTATAATTCATATTGACCAGGAGTGTATGCACTGTTGTGTAGAACAACATCTGACTTTGCAGTTGAATACCCATGCTTTCTTTTAGGGCTTAAAATTCAGTCTATCACACTAGCATTCCTTGTTTGATCTTTAGTAATTCTGTATCAGATAGTTTGCAGTAGGATGTAAAGCATATAATTTTGTATTTTTTAACATTATATGCAAAGTTAGGAATGGAAGTGCATCTCATTTAGGTATATGAATTCTGACTTGTTACAGAAGCTACTTTGTGTTGGTTGAGCATTGTGAAATTTTACATATCATTTTGCTTCTGTGGTAGTATACTAGTTTTTTTTTTTTCAATCTTTTTGTTGCTTATTTTATTTATTTTTAGTATTTTATTTTGGTTTTTTACCATTCTTAGTATTGATATTTTTTCCCTTGTGGGGACATTTGTTTAATTTTAATTCTTACCAAATACCCCCAAAACAAAAAACCAACAAAGTTTCATGGTAAGACTCAATAAGGCACTTTTAGCCAAATAAATGGTACACTAAAATAATACCAAGTGTTGTTTCCTCCTAAGGGTCAACACAGAGGTTCAACTTGATTTGTGCCTGATGTCTGTGTGTTGTAGTTGTCTTCGACTTCCTGTTACCTTCCCCTTATTTTCCTCATGGCTTCCATGCCATTCTAACTACAGCTGTTAATCATTTGAAATTATGTAGTGCAAAGTATCTGAGGTTTCTATGACTGCTTTTTGTTACTTTGTTTTGAAAATGGTTAATGTAAAGGAAAATAATAATTCCTGCCTCTTTTCCTCCATTCTTTTCTAGCAGTTGGAGGAAGGAAACAAATAATTCCTGCCTTACTAAATCTTAAAGTAACTTCCCTGGTAAAAGACGGCTGTGTCAATATTATGACCATAAAGCAGCAATGTTGTGGAGTTTTGATACCTCAGCTGGTTGTCAGTTCTTCTTATAGAGTACCAGTGTAAGAATTCCCTGTTTTTCTGGTGAGTCTGGGAAAAGAATGTTTAGTGGAATTCATGGTCTACTTTTTGAACGTACCATATGAGAGCAAGGGACTAATCTCTGCATTTTGATCAAGTTGTACCATATTCTATTTGGATATTTTGTTTCAGATGTTGACAAAAAAAGTAATTCTTAAATTTTAATTTAAAAACTAGAAGTCTGCCTCTCATGATCAGTTTTTCTTCATTGAGCTATTTATCTTTGACCTTTTGTCTTATGGTGGTTCATTTTCTTTGGGTGGGATCTCCTGGTATTTGTGTGATTTATGGTGATTTCTGCCTCTTTTCTACGTACCCTCCTGGCAGTCTCTTCTTGTCGCCTCTGTGCACATGCTGTCCTCATGACACTTCATGGACCCTTCTCCCAGTTGATATTATCTGAATGATAGGTGCTGGTGGATGCACATAGTATTCCAAGCAAGTTCTTGCAAGTACCTTAACATGGGTGTTAGCTGTTGAAGTTTTGGATTTGTGCGGGTGGGTTGGTTTGTTTGTTCCACAGAATCACAGAATGGGTCAGGTTGGAAGGGACCACATTTGGTCACCTGGTCCAACCTCTTTACAAACAAGCAGGATTGCCCTAGATCACATTGCGCATGATTGTGTCCAGATAGTGCTTGAGTATCTTCAGTGAGGAGAGGAGGTTCTTGAGTTATCTTGTCCTGGAATTAATGCTGAGTAGAAAAATCACCATGAGACTGTACTTGTACCTAGGCATTGGACCCCTCTTGAGATTGCTGTTGTTTTCCCCTTAGAGCTGATTTTTTTTTCAGAGTTAGAGCGTATATTCTTGTTTAGATGTTCGTATGCAGTCTTTATATTTGCAAATATTTCTGTTTCTTTAAACTTTCAGTGTTTTACTGAATGACAATCTCATCTATCTCTGCATCCGTCTATGATTTCCAAGTTAATGCTTCCATAATAAATGATACTTGGTTCAAGGAAAGTGCTAATTGTTTTATTACAGATGAACCAAACATAAATTGTCCCAGGGTAATATGATAAGGCTAGAAGTTTTGTTTATCACCGTTTTTGAAATTCTGACTTCAGCATGCAGATTTTTTCTTAAACTGTTAAAATATTGCAATCAAACTAGTGCAGCTCTAGTGGTAGTATTATTACTTTTTTTGCTCTGCATTATTAACAAGAGTGCTGCTTTTATTTTCTTGCAGTATACCTTAATTTTTAAACTTTATTAAAATTTTTTAAATTGAAAGGTACTGCACCTTAATTTTTAAATATCTTTAAAAAGCTTTACACTCCACAGTGGTTCTTGGATGAATTCTTGGATGGTGCCCATGTAGTTGCTTTGATTTAAAAATGTGATATTTGTAAATGTAGACAAAGTAACATGTGATTAAAGATACCTGTTAGCAGTTGTCACTGGCAAGTTTTACCGGTCCTTTCTTTGAAAATGGGTATTCAGATGACTATATAGGATACTTCAGTAATTAATTATTTCTTTACTGTCATTACAATACGGCAGTACTTTTTAAAATTTTTTTTTTAGAAGTTTTTTTTTTTAGCTTATTTACAGTGGATATCTCAGTTTGGCTTCAATTCTATCTTTATTTTTGTATTTCCTTTGTGGTAGAACTGTCCCATTTTGAGGGCTCTAATTACTACTTAGAACCTCACTAAGTGGTTGTTGGAGCTCACTTAGTAGTATAAAAACTTTTCTTGCACCCCAGTCAAGGGTACAAATTACAAATTTTGTTCCTTTGGCGCAGAAATTGCCTGTGACACCCCTGTTGGAGTTGTGTACAGCACGAAATCACTTCTATTTGAACATTCTGAGAACTGGTCATAGTATGTCTTTTCCTAAGATTTTGTGTAGTATGATTGCATAGTGTGACCACCTAAGGAATGTTTTCCCCAGTACTTGGCTAACTGACAAATATATTGCAGGTGTCTAGTTTATTAAAATCATATTTAGTCAGCCTACACTCTTCTTTCTCTGTCAGATTATTCTACTACCGCTTTCCAGTTTTTATCTCTTTGTAATTTCTTTTCCTGCAGCCATGCACAGAAATAAGCCATTTTAATTCCTACAGTCCATTTTACTTAGTCTTCAGTGGAAGTGTGAAAGCAGAGATCCCACAATAATAAGTCAGTTTTATTTTTCCTTACGTTGTTGAATGGTTTAATGATGAATTCTTTTATATAGTTCTTGATTTTTTTTTTTTTTTAAACCAAGTGTGTTTCAGTGAAAATTCTGTTTCATAAATGGCATAAAAAGAGGCTGTTTTATTAAAAGAAAAATGACAGCAATAACATCTGGAAAAATGCTGAAGCTTAAAGTTGGGTCACATTTTATGGAAGCTGCAAGTGTCTGCAACACCACTGGAGAGAGCTGTGTGCTGAGATAAGTTGGTACTGAGTACTTTCTACTTGCTAAATCTTTGGGAGGCTTTTTTTAATGAAGTTCGAAAAAATATGTTATCAGCAGAAGTGGGGACTTGCCTGGGATCATTTGCTAACTGATTGCAGCTCTGTTTAAGTTGCTTGAGGCCCTTTAGTGTGCTTGTGCTGATTTTGGTATTATGTCTTAATCTTTTCTTTGTTCTTTTCCTGAATCCTCCAAATCTTCTCTACATTGTGATGATGTCTCTTCTTGCACAGATACCACCTGTATATCTTTTAATTTTCCACAAAGTACTTACTTAATATGTTAATAAAGAAACCTATTGCGCTTTGCTCTATTTTCTAGTGTAAGTTTGTAAAAGTATTTCCTAATTTAAACAGGTTATTTATTACTTCTGTATGATTGTCAAAGGACTGCCATTGATAGCATTCTCTAGTGAAACCCGGTACTTTTTATGTCATTTGTTGGACTGAGAATGTTACTTTTGTCTTATAATTTGAGTCTTCCTTCCAGAAGACATTTAATTAGTGGCTTCTGTAAATTCTTCCTGTATCAGTCCTTACTATGCTGCCTTACAGAAATGGGAAGCTAGCATTTTATTGATATTATGGATAGTACTAGTATCTTGATTTAATCATAGTTAAGTAAACAGTATAACATGATACATTTCTAAAAGAGAATGGAAAGTATTAGTCGAGGCATTATACCTGAATCTGTATGAAAAATGACCTGGATTTACATAAGCACTCTTGGTCCAACACACTAAAATTTCCTATTTTATTCAACAGCAGAAAATTAACTGCCAAATTTCAGCTTGGAGTGGCTTTTTATAACCAAGTTATAACTCCCTAGCAGTAGATACATTATGGAAATAGATTTCGTTTAGTGGCAGTTAGGTAATGCAAGTCTCTAACACCTAAGTCACTTTGCACCTTGATCAATTGTTGTCAGTCAGCTATATGCCAGCAGGAATTTACCAGAATGTAAAGAATTTCTATAAATTACTTAAATTGTTATATTATTTATGTTTTATTGATATACTATTACTGATGAAGTAGAAAGATGCCTGCCTCTTCCACTTCTGTAAGTTGCTGAGTAATCTCTTAATGATATCTTGTTGCATCTTTTGTGGAAACTACATCTTGACAAATTTTTTCTTGTATCCTTGTTGTTGAAACAGAGTTAGTGATCTTCAAGCGTTTGTCATTGTTTATATTAATTCATACAAGGATGCTACCCACTGGTGGTGCAAAAATAAAAAATGTATATAAATAATAAAAAGAAATTACAAACTGTGTGTTGAAAAAGGAATAGAGCTTTGGAGTGTAATCTGTAGTGTGACTTATGAGATGGAAAAGATTTTGCTTTCTTGCAATATCTTACAATGAGACAATTTAGGAAAGTGTTTTTGCATCTTCTAAACTGTCTTTTATTGTTGATGGAATGGTCTGTGATAGTGAGATGCCGCTGGTCATCCTGCTTGCTTATGGTGAAAGTGTTGATGAATATTTGCCAGGTTTTTTTTGGTTTTTTTTTTTTTTGGCTACACTTCCTTGTTGGAATGATATGAACTGTGGAAACGTGTATTTAGTTCTTTACACATTCAAATTTTTTTTCATGCCAACCACTTACTAAATTCACTTGAGCTTCTAATACCTTTGTGAACATGAAGAAAGTGTTATTCTCACTGACACAGTGAAAAATGTCTTGCAAACATAGATTTAAAAGTATATGTATTAACCTATATAAACTTGATACATACTTTCTTAGATTTTATATACATGATTTTAAAATGATCTCAAGAATAGCTATGTAGACAATTACGTATATTCAATGAAAGTTCTGAAAAATAATGATGATGGTAGAATTTGCTAAATTGATCATTGTTCCTGGTGATCTTTTAAGTCCTCATTGTTTGGATTCAGGAATTTAAAAATAAAGTGATAGTATGGCAGGAGACAGATTTGCAAGGAATATAGGGTTGATTTACTAAAGTTTGCTTCATCACTTGGGTAAGACTTCTGCAAAACTATCTGGAGGATGAGGATTTAAAACATGTATAGATCTCTGGAAAGTCTCGACACATGATGACTTCATGTGTGTTAAGGTGCAGTTTGCTTAATGATTAGCACAGTTAATTAAATTGCCATAGGCAATGTAAACTGTCAACCAAACAAAATACAATTAAATGGAGTGTGATTTAAGTCCTCCACTTAGATCATTGACTTAACATCATCTAATTATATTTATTGACCTATGAAGTATATTTGCATAGATTCTTAATATGCAAGGTATCAATTTGTATTTTATTTGCATAATCACGATCTGTATTTTTAAAGTATTGAGCAAGTAGTGTATGTGTAGTTAAGCTATTGATAATGTTATCTACTATATAGAAAACATATGAATATTTTAATAATATAATGGCCAGTAGGCTTAGCTGGAACCAAGTAGCTAGTGGATGCTACTGATTATGTACAGAACTCATCTGTAGTTTATTTGAGCTTGACCAAATTTTGGCAGTGGTACTTATTACTAATTAACTCTGGTTAGTTTAATTGATTGTTCCCATTTGTGGTCTGGTTATATTCATAATTTTTTATTAAATATGATCTTTTGATTTTTGTCACAAGTGGTGAATGACTTTTTAATCCATCCTATTCTAATGCCCAATAAATGTAGCTTCTGCTTTTGAGTTTTTTCCCCATGCTTTAGTTTTCCTGTAATCACAAAGGGGGTATGTGTTTTATCATCTTTCATTTCCTTATTCTGTATTAGTTTTCTGCTCCACCTCCCTTATAACTTATTTTTTAATTTGTTATGCTATTTTATACGTATTATTTTTCAATACAATTCTACAGTCTTGCTCTTGGTTCGTGACTTTAGGTCTTTGAGAAGTTATAGTTGCAGTGGTGCTTCTGTGTTGAAAGAACATCTTAAGTCTTACTGTATCATCCTCTTGTGTTCGAGTAGGATTTGTATTTTAAATGCTCTATTGCCTAAAATAGATTTATTTTCTTCATAGTTTTTGAAGACTTTACTTACAGTACTGTTTAACATAACTGAAAAAAACAAAGCCTGATTGAATAATGATTTTTATTCCTATTTGTGAGGACTCGATTTTTTTTTTATATATTTGTTCAAGTTTCTTGTGATATGTATCTCTCCTCTTTATCCTCATATAACAGCAGAAACAGCGCATGTCTTAAAGTTTAGTTTATGTGCTTGGATTCTGTATGGTGCAAAGCATTTCATTGTCTGAGAAGTTTTCTTGCCTTAAGAAAGGCATCCATGTGAACATTTTCCTTTTTCATAGAATCATAAAGTTTGGTAATGACCTCTAAGATCATGGAGTCCAACTATTAACCCAGAACCACTGTGTTCTCCACTTAACCTTGTCCCCAGGTGCTATATCCACGTGCCTTTGAACACTGCAAGGGATGGTGATTCTTCAACTTCCCTGGGAAGCCTATTTTAATGCCTGACTACTCCTCTGGTCAAGAAATTTTCCTAATGTCAAACCTAAACCTCCCCTAGTGCCACTTGAGGCCATTTCCTCTTGTGTTGCCATACATTACCTGGGAGAAAAGACCAATCCTCACCTTACCTCACCTTTTTTCAGGTAGTTGTTGAGAACAGTAACAACTACTCTCCTGACTCCCCCTTGAGTCTCCTCTTCTCCAAGCTAAACAGCCCCAGCTCCCTCAGGCTCTTCTTGTGAGACCTGTGCTCTTTCCCTTCTGATGATGTATATGGAATAGTACTGAAATTTTGAAAACATGGTGGAGAACTTCTAAAATTTCATTTTTAAAAAAGGAATAATAGAAACTGTTAGCTGAGTCTGTTGAATCTCAAAGATGCTTTCAAAGAAATTCCTTCTTTCAGAAGGCTTGTAATTTTGGACTGTTTTCTTTTGCAATACACTGAATTTGTAAAAATGAATTCTAAAAGCTATTTGAAATTCAGTCATTGGATATCACATGACTGGCTTATGGATTTTCATTTTCAACATGTTGTAGATACAGCTGACCTTGAGGCTGTTGTTCTTAGCTCTTACTATCCTCTTTTTTCATGACAGAAGTTCACTGAAACAGATTATATATCTGTAATGTGAAATCACAGAGACTTGCACTTGGTTAGAATCACCAAAGCACCCTCCTCTCCCCCCCCAGAATAAAATCCTAGATTCTACTAACTGTTCAACACAGATTATTTTGATAAAGCTAGGTATGCATAGCTATATTGGCAGTCCAGAAGAACAGAAACCTCTAGCAGTGGAATGTAATGAAATGAAGTTTTACTTAGGTAATTGTTGAAATTATAACTGTAGTACAAGGGGATTGCTTAGCACTGAATTTTTTTTTTTTTTTTTTTTTTTTTTTTTTCTGCTGTCTCTTTTAAATGGTTTTGGTTTCTGTCAGTATTAGAAGGTTTATAATTCTTTATCCTTTAGGTTCTGTTTCTTGCAACCTTTTTAGGATTATTTTTGACTCTATAAGACTAGATGTATTAATTCTCTAAAAATGAAGTCCTATTTATTTCTTTACTGTGTGCATCCCTGTCTGTAACCTTGGCTGGCTGTTAGGTGCTAACGCTCCTTGCTTAATGGGACAAGGAAGGAAATAAGACAAAAAATGCTCATGGGTTAAAATAAATGCAGGGAGATTGCTTTCATTCTTCACTAACCCTGATGTCTGCAGGGTTGTTTCATGTTTTTCTCATTTTTCTTCCTAGTAACTGCTGTGCAGCGTTTTTTGTCCATTCTTAAATTATCACAGAGGCGCTGCCAGCGTCATTGATGGCTCAGCTTTGGCAAGGAGTTCATTTTGGAGCTGTCTGGATCTGGCTCTGTTTGCTATGGGAGCAGCCCCTACAGGGGCCATCCCTTCAGCCTTCCCCACTACCAAAACCTTGCCACATAAACACAATACAGATGTTTAGTGTCATCCAGACCTTGGATGCCACTGAAGCTTAAAAGCTTGGTTGTGTGGTCGTTGGACATATTGGCTGCATGGTTCAACTTGACTGTAATGTATGAGTTTCAGTCTTTGAATTCTTTCAAAATGTACTCCAAATGGAACTACATCATCATGTTCTAATCAAGTTTCCACTGCATTTGATCTGATCTGACAGCTATCCACCACTGGAAAATGGAGTTTTGTTCCCCAGTTCCCTTAGTTCCTGTTCTTTCCCTTGAGTTAGCTTTGATGCTTGTCACACGCTTTTCAAAAACAATTAGGCTTGTTTTTTGAGTTGGTAAGTTTGATTGGTCCATCAAAGCATCTGATGCTTTTATATATTCTTAGATTGAGGTGAGCAAGGGTCCCTTCTGCTGTGATGAGCTGTTAAAATGAATTTAGCTTTAATATGTAACATCATCCCATCTGAAAGGTGGAATGGAATATCTATGTCAAATGGCAAGAAGACTGAATTTCATTACAATTTCTGCTTTTGAGAAGTCCTAGACTTACTGTCATGACAGCGCATTAAAGAAATATAACGGGGATAAAAGTGACATCATATTTTAGTATTAGAAAAATGTACTTCAGTGAGTTTTGTTTCCTCCCAGCTTTGTCATTGTCAATTTTTACAACTTCTAGCACGTGGCACTGTTCCACTGCAGAGTGTATGTAGGTGCAGAGAAGATGACAGAAACTGAGTTGATTTTCGTGTATCTGTTGAAGTACATTGCATGTCATGCCTGTTGAATGAAATCTGATTATGTTCATTCTATTCATGTTTTCCCTATTTACAGAAATAAAATGTGTTGTACTGTACATGTTCTTTGCAAAAAAAAAAAAAAATTAAAAGCCAGTGTTAACTTTTTGTTTGGTAAAAGGTTAGGTGAAGACAAAGCAACATCTGTAACTTTAGTTGTTTTCATGAAATATGAACTGAAGAATACAAAACAAGTTGACATGTTTTGGAGGGGTTGGGTAGATGAATATATTTCAAGTTTTTAGTTCTCCTTCAGTGTAGAATGACCTTGGCTTGGGGGCCAGTAAGTTTTAGTTATGGCTGGTATGGAACATGCTGCTAGCCCAGCTCTTGTGGATTCTGGCTGATTTTTATTTCTGGTGTTATAGTTCCAAGAAATTAAAAGTATTTGTAGATTCTTTTATAGGAGGTCTGTAGGAAGAAAATACCTGACTTGGAATTCACAGTTCAGAGCAGTCACGGCTACTAGAAGTGGATCATACTTCTAGCTAAATAAATAAAAATATCAAGACAATGACAAAGAAATTTGTTTCTTTTGTTGCATTCTTCATTTGTAACTGCCCTGGTACAATCTTTTTCTAAGATCCTGATTGTCCCCCCACACCATTTAGACTTTTTGGCCATCTTTTCTATTGATTGCTTTTATGTAATAAAGGTTTCAGTTCAGCTTCCTTCTCTACAGCAATGAAACTCTGCATAATTTAGAGTGGATTACATGGTGGTCTGCATTTGCATCAGTTTAAAGGGTTGTGTTCCTAGTTAGAATTTAGGAGGAAGATGCTGTTGCTTATCTGCATTCTTTCACTTGAAGACTTGGCCTTAATTGCATAGAGGAAAGACTTGAATTTGGTCTGCTCAGTTTCTGTCTCTAATTTCATTCTCTATCTGCTGCTTGTCTGGCAGTACTGGTGAATTACAGCTGATGATATGTAACAATTAACAGCACTGGAAAATTGCATTTTCCAAAAGAGTAAAGAGAACATAGAGTCCACTTCAGATGTGTGAATGCCCAAGCTAGCTAGGATCTATTATTACCAAGAGATCTATTATTTCCACCAAGAGGTGGAAACAGATCATACAGTACCAAGATTCTTGGTTCCATCTTGTTAGTGTGAAGATCAAATATATTCCAGAATGAGGAGTTTTAGATCTTTTTCTGATGTGTACTTCTTGAAAGCTTTATTGTGTCATAGGACAGTCTACCTGGATGTCAAAATTGTTGCTGTCTCCTGAAATCAGTCAAAATATTTTGTCTTTTTTGTGTTTGTAGGCATATTTCTAGTTGGATTTTGTTTGTCAAAGTGGAACAGATGTGGTTAAGCATGAACTGGTTAAACAACATTGTTTTCTTAATTTCTTTCCACAGTTTTAAAACCGTGAAATCATGGCTCATTCAAAGACGAGAGCCAATGATGGAAAAATCACATATCCTCCAGGAGTCAAAGAAATCTCTGATAAAATATCTAAAGAAGAGATGGTGAGAAGGCTAAAGGTTAGTAAGCAAGTAATTGCCTGCAGATTAAAGTTTCTTGTAAAAGATGTTCAATGAGCCTATTACTATAGTTTGTATCTGGAAGGGCTTTTTTTTCCTTTGGGCTTTACCTTTTCTAATTATAGAAGGAGAAACTTGTTTGCTCTTGTGCCTTCTCTTCTACCACTTTCTTGAAATGGCTTGTTCAAAAAAGGTTTAAATGCATTTATAAATCACAAATAGAAATAAGCTGCATTAATTTCAAATACTATTTAAATTTTATTTCACCTACTATGCTAATTCAGTACTTTCATTGTTTTCAAGTATTTTTCTCTCTAAAAGAGAGTCATAATTTGGATACCTCTCAATGTGTTCCTTTTATGCTTTTGTGCTCTTTGATTTGTTTATAAAAACCATTATTCTCATTGTTTTAGCCTGTATCATGATGAAGGTAGTCTTTGTTATACTTTAGTCTGTATACTTTGATTATACTTACAGTCTTCGATGTATTTCTGTCTTGAGTTTCTTGACCACTTTATTTGGCATAAGTGTACAGGAAGGTTGGACAGACTTGGAGGGTAATTTTGTTACTACAGTTCTGTATCTACCTGTGTACTCTCACAAAAAGGCAGGCATGTATTGTGCAGAAGGAATGCTGCAGCTTGGGCTTGCCTTGTGAAACAGAGGGGAACAGATGTGGGAGAGGAACCTTAAGTATTCTAACAGATGGAAGAACTTAATTTGGAGTTTTTCTGAAGTGGTAGTTTTAAGTTAGTTGGAACTATGGGTAAATGAACAAAAACAAATGAAATCCCAAAACACAAGGATTGCTTTTCTTCTTCCCCCCCAGTAACCTGTCTAGGCTTTGGGATTTTGGTTGATGGACTTTAGTGAGTATATTGCATTCTACAATGCTGAATAAAAGACAGCATTTATAACTTTGCATATGAGCCTTTCCTAAGACAAGGAATTCTTTTTTAGCACTTGCGTTTTTTTTTTCAGCTTGTGGAAATGCAGCACTGCAGTTCTTACTAATCCTTTTTCTTCTACAGCTTAATTTCATTTTTGAATGAAATTTTTGGCCTTAAGCGTCTAGTCTCTTTTGTCATCTTGATCTGCCTTGCAGAATAAGAGGACTTTTTAAGATGTCTTGTGGTTTTTGTTAGCTGTTTATTCTGGCTGTGAATTCATTGGTGCTCAGGCAGGGAAAGAATTGCACAGTTTTTCTTTCATAACAGGTTGGATGATCCACACTACACCACAAGTGTACAGAACTTCAGTGTAAACACAGTTGCAGGTGCTAAAGAGCAGTAGGTGATAAATAAGTGAATTATTACCCTCTTAATTTCTCTGACTGCCAGATTCACATAATTTTTAGGGAAAAAGCATTTTTCTGTGCACAAGTAGACATTCTGTTGTTTGTTGATGATGATATATTAATATAAATGCAAATTATTGGGAAATCTGAGAAAAAAAAAAGGAAAATATGTGGAGCGAATTTCTGTATTACCATAACTTACCTTGAAAATTTTATGCATTTTGAATTGATGCCCTCTTGAAGTTTATAATAGATTTGGAAAGGAGATAGAAACTATGTGGTAACAGTTGTGAACTAGCACTGAAGACAGAAAGGTGATAAACACTTGGAAATTATGAATAGTGTGAGAAAAGCATTTTTCCACAGTTTTTTTAATACACAAGAACTGAGTTATCATCAATAAAATACTAATTTTAGACCACTAGTCTAATAATACACTTTTCTGTTTATGCAAGTGAATTCCAAAGCTTGTTTCTGTAGAATGACGTAGTAAAAAGTGAATGGGTTAAGAAATATGTGCCACATCTGGAAGATGAAGCTCCAGAAGTATAAATCGTGGTGGTCTGGGTATGATTTCAGGCTCCGGAGTCCTCTAACCAATTGCTTTGCAGGAACCTGGAAAACTGTGCTAGGAAAACTAACTTGTTTTCCTTTGTTTTTCCTTAAACACTATGATGGATTGCTCTGCAGACAGGGTGGCTGATCTTTGTTGTCCTAACTTGTACAGATGTTCATGTTATCAGGGAAAAAACACTCAAGGTTCATTTCCAGAGTAGAAGAAACTTATATTTGTTACAAGAAGTTTGAAAAGACTGCTTTTCATAGAAATGGAAACAATTCTGGCTTGTAAATTAATTAGTGTTTAAGGGCACCAGTCCACTTCAAGTGGTTCGTCTTGTGCCTGACTGGGGAGGACTTTATTTTTCTTGCAATGGAAGTTTTGTCTGCATAAGCTGCTGATCTTCTGTGCCTTTTTGTAAAGCATTCTCATATGTTTGAAAACTTCACAGCTTCTGTGATCCTAATTATGCAGAAGTTTGGGGTTTTCTAAGTTGGGTTTGTTGCTTCCTGACCAGTTATAGTAAATTTTTTTGAGGGGAGAAAAAAACCCCAACCAAACAACAAACTATAGCAAAGTAAATTATTTTGCAGTGTTATAAGGTTCTAGGACTTGACATTATTATTCTTTGAATAATATCTCTTCCTGCACTGAAAAAATTAGATGGGAGTTTTTGCTTTAATTCTCAGGATTGTGTAATTAAGTCTTTAGAACAATTTTGTTCATTTTACAGGAGTTGAACTCCTTAAAATAACTCTGCCTCTGTGAGTCAGATAAAGAATTGGAGAGGGACATAATTACTTTGTTTTGTCAATAACTTTCCCTCCTTCAGAAAGTTTTTAAATGTAAGAATTCTCACTGACTAGCAGTTACTAAATATAGCTTTTCCTGCTTTTGTTTTATTTAGCATGTTAAATATTTGGTGTCCTAGACTCTTTTTTCTTCCATAACTTCAGTAACTGCATCCTAGTAATCTTAGTGGTCGTTTTAGTTTTGTTGGACAACATCCATGCTGCTGAGCTGCCTGGATTTATATATGCATTTGCTGAAAGTGTGTACTCTGCTTCTGGACAGCACAGGGAATAGAACTTTCCTCAGAACACTAATAGGCAAAAACCTAAAACCGAAAGAGAATAGAAGGAGAAAAAAAAATCACTAAATAGTTGAGGGAGAAACAGATATTTTTAATAACATTTTGCAATTTTCTGAATTTTAAGTGAATGGCTGTAACAGTGAATGCTGTTGCACTTCTTCAATTGTCCAACTTGATTATATGGTTTCTCAAAAAGATTTGGGAAGACTACTAGGCTTTCAGTAGTTCTGCTGAGACTGTGTGTTGGGACAGTTGATAGAGGACTTGGCCAGGTCTTTCCTGTGCCCTGAAAAATGAAAACACTGGTTGCTCAAGTAAGTAGTACTTGCATAGCTAATAATGCTTTTGACAGAAGTTACACAAAACCAGAAAAGTAACTTTTAGTAAGGATTCTGTTACACAGAGTATTTAATTTTATGTAATAATGTGTGTCTGTCTATTTAGATGGTTGTGAAAACTTTCATGGATATGGACCAGGACTCGGAAGAAGAAAAGGAGCTCTACCTAAATCTTGCTTTACATCTTGCTTCAGATTTTTTCCTCAAACATCCCGATAAGGATGTACGTTTGTTGGTAGCGTGTTGTCTTGCTGATATTTTCAGAATTTATGCCCCTGAAGCTCCATACACTTCACCGGATAAACTGAAGGTAAATTCATCTATTTTTCCACTCCAGGTTTTTACACTCAGATATTAATATAATTGGTTATGTCTGCTTTTTCCCTCCTTTTATTTCTGGTTCAGCTTAAACAGTTCAAAGTTTTCACTTGATTTTGGAATATGATTGGTCAAGTCAATTGCCCATGACATAAAGGGCTGTACAGCACATCTTCCAATAACTTGCAGAATTTTGGATTTGTATTGAAAAGAATTATTTTATTGAACTGTTTTTGGGATTTGCAGGTTGCTTTATATAGAAATATTTATGATAGATATAGCTTTTGTCATAATCTCTTGCAGGATAGCTAATACCTCCACTTGGGAAAATATCCTTGCATCTCAAATTAAACTACCAAGAGGCGGATGCTTGTATATTTATTGATAAAAGCTCTGTTGAAATAAAGATGAAGTACTTTTGTGCTGAGTTTAGTGATTTTTGATGTGACTTGGAAAATTCTGCAATTACAAACATCACTGATCCCACTAGATGGAGATGGCTGATAGAGAAATGTCAACTTTGAAAAGGAAGTACAGATCTGACTCATTTGTTTCAGAAAAAAATTAATTTTCTATTGTTTTATGGGTTTTTTTACTTTTTAAAGTAGAAATCTAACTTAGTTCCCAAGTCTCTAAATCAAACTGTTTCCCTTGCTCAGTCAGAATCTAGAGTGATGAACTGAGTTTTGGGGGAAATGTACCATAAAAACAGGTAAAAGTAACACTGAAAAATGCATGCTTTTTTGTCTCCCTGATTTAGGAGTGTGTGAGGTCTTTTTTGTTTAGTTTGGTTTGGTCTTTGTTTATTCCACAGTAGAATAAAAAGATGGTTGTGGTGGATAGGCTGTCTGTTATCACTTAAGAGGAAATCACTCAGTTACTCATCTAGTGGTTGCACCAGCAGTGCTTCCTAGTTAGGAAAACAGTGCAGTTTCAACTGCCATAGTACATCTTTTGTTAACAGACATACTGGACACATATCTAGAGATTTTTCTTAGTTCTGTTTTCTTAAATCTGAATTAGTGTGTAATCAGAGGTACGACATCTACTTACTTACTGATTGCACTGTCTTCATCTGGATATAAATATTAGCTTTCTCTACAGTGCTGTATTTAAGTCTGGTTTTCAGGTGTCCTGATTTCTATTTCAGTTTTGAGTCTATGTTTTCATCTGCTTGTTAGGCTTAGAGCTTTAATTTCTCTCTTTCTGAGCTGTGCTAAGTTCCTGCTTAGAGTATTTGATCTACCAGATGCTACTAAGCTTCACATTTGTAGTGTATGACATTGGAAAGTTTACAGTAGCGGTCTCATACCTGAAGTGTCAGAACACTACAACCGCTGCTTGGACAGAGCTTGGAATGAATGAGGGACTTCCACTGCCAGCATTGAGTTCTGTAATCTATGTGGATTTCAGAATTCAGTTTCTTGATGCAGTTTTGTGAACACCTTTTGAGAAATAAAGAAAAGCCAAACAATAGGGACCTTTTCCTAGGGCTGCTGGGGTAGGTTTTTTGCAAACCTGTTTCCTCTGAACTCAGCTTTTGTGGTTGCAGGACAAGCTCTGGTAGAAATGTCGAAGAGTTCCCTCCACTTTATGACAGAGGTAAGAGGAAGACTGCTTCCTCTTGGGTTATGTCTTGGCACTATTTTTACCCAGTGTTTAGTATCAAATCCATACTGCAGCTGAGTCTATTCCTGTATGTTTAACACCAAAGTTAAAAGTGGAGTGCTGAAAAGGATTTATTTCTTGAGAGGAAAAGACTTAAATTTTAGGCTTTTGCCCTTGCTTCAGATTCAGTGGATCTCTTTGTAACTTACACATTGTGCAAGTGAGATGCTGAGGAAAGGAATAAGAATCTCAGGTTTCTCTCTTTTATATATATCATCAGTGTAAATCCTGCATTCCTTGCTGATCATTGAAAGAACATTGATAACAAGGATGGAAAATGCCATGAGTGGAATAAAAACAGAGCTGGAGTAGGTTTGCTGTGCTGGGATCTCAAAACTTCTGACTTTAAGTCCTCCTCTGTCAGTGTAAAGTCTAGAGCCCAAATCTGTTTTTTTTTTTGGTAGGAAGATAATCTAATCATTTACATGTGTTAATTGAAAATTACTTGGACAGAAGGACTGTTTGCCTGTCTCTGCTGAAATGTAGATGTTAAAGAGGGTATATGGTAGCAGAACCTCGGTTATCTGAAGGTGTTCTCTGGTGAGAGCCATGGCTCTGATGATTACTGAGGCCATTATGTCATTAATTGGCATCAAGAGAGCAATCCACAAAAAATTGTGGATTTATTGTGATGTTATTGCAATTTTTTGGCTGCAGCCAAAGTTTATTTTAGCCCATGTTTTGAATTTTTAAATGTATGTTCAAGAAGTATGTTACGTGTGCTTAAAAAAGGGCAAAATGTGGTTAAAAAGGGGGAAAATGTTTGGTCATAGTACATGAGATATTAAAAATGAGTGAATACTTCTGAATTTATTCTGTTTTGCTTTCTTTAAATAGGAATAGGAAAAAATAGTTTAGGAATAAATGCTTGGTTTTTCAAACCATGCTGCTATTTGAAACATTCAGGTGTTGGACTTCTTGTACATGTGTGCTATTCATTAATGTCTGTAGTTATATACAGCACAGTGATGAGAACTTTTGGAAAATCAGTAGGGTCTTTGAATCACATTCAGTAGGTAAGTATTGCATATTGAGCAGCAGGATAAAAAGTAAGATACTTGGTTAGATGAACTGACTGAGATTTACCTCTACATGTGAAGTTTAACAGAAATAATTAACATAGAGTATGGGCTCTGAGATTAAATAGTTTTTTATATTTGATATTGGTCAGTCTGTCACATAACCCTTTTCTTCAGTTGATTCTTACTGTTTTCTGAGATTCGGTTTGTATGTCTTCTAAACTTTACAAAACCTTCCAGTGTACCTATTTTCGATAAGATAGCATTCATTTTTGGGTGGGGACTGATGGCCTGCTAGTGTTCAGGTGTGGATTCAGGCACTAACTTTTAAAGGAGGGGTTCTTCAGATGGGCCTTTGCATGAGGACTGAATGCTCCTGAGTGGTTGGAGACTGTTAGATGTGTCCTTTATGTATTTTGGTTGAATTTCAGCAAAAGAGTCTAGATGGTGTGCTCTGTAGGGGATCTGAAGTGTGATCCAGACAGTGATCCTTCTGATCATCCTTAATTCTTCAAAATCAGTTTAGAACCTAATTAAAACATGAATGTAGCTGTATCTCTGAACAGTGTGTTTGTTGGGCTTTCTTGCCAAGAGTTGGTGGTACCACATGTAATGTAGTTCTTGATTTTACCTAGATCCACAGTAAGTGCTCAGCTTAATGATTAAGGCTGGATTTTGTGGTTATAGTGTTAGAAAAAAAGAAACCCTATTATTTTCTTTTGTCTGTGTATTATTCTTGGGCGACTTAGGGGAAATGATCATTTTGAAAGACTATTTCAGGTTTAACAGTAAGGCTCTCTTTTATTTATTATGGCAACTTTATATCTTTAGGAATTTATTTGATTTACACCTAGGTTGCTAGATAAAGTATAGATACAGTTGAGGATGTGAAAGTGGTTCTGGTGATACTTATTTCTAAATATTCTGATTTAATATAGTCAGATTAATATAGCTGTAGTTGTGAATTTCCAGCTGTTAATTATCTGAATGTAAAAAAAAAAAATTACAAATGTACCTTCATGTGTGTTTCCATTCTGTTCATAATTGACTCTTTGTTCCTTGTAACCTGCTTCAATTTACTCTGTGTGACACTTTTTGTAGGAGTCTTCTGGTGGTGAAAGTTGATAGAGGAAGCAGGAACAACTTGGTTTATTAGTTTTTGCAAGAGATGTTATCTGTGTCAGTATCCTGATGACTGAGAAATGCACAAACAATACAGAGTGAACATATAATAATACTCTTAGGAAAGATGTAGTTGCCTACTCCTCTTTTTCCTTCTTTTGAATCTCATTGTAATATGAAGTAAAAATATTAAATTCATTGTCCTGCAGAATAATAATCTCTTGACTTATGCAGCCAGATAGTTGCAGCTGTGTTTGCTGAGTGCTTTTCTTTGGAAATGAAAAACATTTGTTTCCTTAGGAAAAGGTTATTTTCTCAACCTTTTAAAGAAACATGAATTATTTTAAAATTACTCCTTGACATTTTCCATGATGTTTTTGTAGATGATCTTCTTTTGGATAGTGAAATAATGTCTGTCATTGCTGCATATTTTGTAGTGACTAAATAATACAAGTAACTTTAAAAGGTAATTATTTTATTTTGAAGGTTTAATTGCAGTTGATTGAATAACTAGCACTTCTTTCTTTTCAGGATATATTTATGTTCATAACAAGGCAACTTAAAGGCTTAGAAGATACAAAAAGCCCCCAGTTTAATAGATACTTTTATTTGCTTGAGGTAAGCTTCATAATTTATTTAATAATAAGCTGTTAACCATATTCTTTCAATTTAATCTTCTATTAACTACTCCTTTTATTTTTTCCTATTCTCACACAGAACATTGCTTGGGTCAAATCTTATAACATATGCTTTGAATTAGAAGACAGCAATGAGATTTTTACACAGCTGTATAGAACGCTGTTTTCAGTAATAAAGTAAGTATTTTCACCTGAAATTACAGTATATTATTGCATGATTGAGGTCAGCATCTTCTAACATAGCTGTTCAGTGTGACTTTTGGAATTAATGACTGTAATTATGTAATTTACTTTAACTAAAGGTAGTCTCTTCTGTTTTATGAAACAAGACACACTGCACATCATTTTTTTTTTTTTTTTTTTCTTAAGAAACTTAGCTTTGGTTGTCATTTACTGCATTTATTGTATTCTGTTCTTGAAATTGAGTGGTGTAATGTGCAATTCTAGCAAATTTGGAGGATTATTGCTATAAAAACATGAGTCAGAAAGTAGTGGACACTGGAAAGTACTGCTAGAGGTAGTATAGTCTTTTGCCTTAGCTCAAACCAGGTCAGCTTGAGCAGATTGCCCAGAACAGTAGCCAGTTAGATTTTGGGCATCTTCAAGGATGGAGAGGCTGTGCCCTCTTTGGGCAACTTTCTAGTGCTCAATCACCCATTTATTAAAAAAGTTTCTTATGTCTGGGTGGTATGGCTTGTATTTCACCCTGTGCCTATTGCCTCTTGTTCTGTGACTAGACACCAGCAAGCGTGCGGTGTCAAGACAGTCTTGCCCTGTCTTCTCTACTCCCAACATCAGGTATTCAATCTTATCATTAAGTTCTTTCCTAAGCCATCTCTTCTCAAGGCTAAAAAAAGATGTCAGCTCTCTCAGCCCCTCCTTCCATGAGAGCAGCTCCAGGCCCTTCATAATCTTTATGAACCTTTGCTGGACTGAGTCCAGGATGTGTGTATCCCTTTTATGCTGGGGAGCCCAGAACGTCACACAGGATGCAAGAGGAAGTCTCCTCAGTGCTGGGCAAAGCAAAGAGATGTTCTAATATGCTGCCTTTTCATGGTAGGGACAGATACAGTCTTACTGCAGTAGTGAATGTGGAGAGCATAAAATTTAAGACTGGTTGTATATGCAATCAAGGAATCAAAGTATTTTGATTTCTAAGACAAGTTATGATTTGCTGATTTTATTCCTTGTTGTTTGCCATCACCACAGGGAGTACTCTGAACAAAAGTTGTACTTTATATAAATATTACACTAAGACTTGTTGTTTTTTTTTTTTTTTTTATTTCAGCAATGGTCATAACCAAAAAGTACACATGCACATGGTTGATCTAATGAGCTCTATCATTTGTGAGGGAGATACTGTGTCACAGGAACTTTTGGATACAGTATTAGTTAATCTAGTGCCAGCACATAAGGTAAGACATAGTGGCTTATGTTTTGTTCTATTCTTTTTTTGGAATTATTATTTCTTAGATGTATGTGTTCAGATATGTAGATCTGATTGAGAGAATGGCTGTAGGAAATGTCTGTATTATCTGGATTTCTTTCAGCAAACAATTAGTTTTAATAAACAGAAAATTCTGTCAAGTTTCATTGCTCTGATATACTTGCCATAAGTATCAGTGGTCACAGTAATCTAAAAGGTTGAGCGTCATATGAATTTAAACACGATTTCCTTATGTCTCATTTATGCTGGTAGAAGGGATCAGAGGAGTTACAAATATCCTTTGGAAAGTTTTTAATTCATGTAATGCTGTATCAACAGCTCAAACCAAGGTGCTGCCCTGAGTGGGAGGGAAAAAGTTGTTAGGACTGCTGATTTGTAATTGGCTCTGTTGTATCTCAGAAATGTTGGCTTGGTGTTATGGGTATGTTTCTGATGCAGCCGTAGAATTAAAACTGTGTGCAGAAATGGTGGTTCTGGAAGAACTGAAGGAATGGCTGTCTTTCTTACCTCAGTGAATAATGTCACATTAAAAAAAAGTCTCCTATGGATGAACTAAAGAAAAAACTTCAGAACTGTGCATGTGTTTTGATACTTAAATGTTTAAAAAGCATGGAAGTCTGACTCCTTAGTTCAGGAATCTGTGTCTCACTCCCATGAAATCTCATGGGCTACTCACTTGTAAATTGTGCATGACAAAAAAAGACTGTAAGGAATTATCTATGAAATGTATCTTTAGCTGTATTTTGGACACATCTAATAGCTTTTTTTTAAACTTAAATTATGTTCAGGGAAGTGCTAACTACTGTAGTTTCTGAAAAGTGTAAGGTTAAGTGGTTATTAACAGAGAGATGCTTTGGAATGCTTTCTAGTGTGTCTTTACTACTAGCCATTAATTTCAGTAAATAAATAGCACATAAATTATTTTCTATTGACGGTGAAAGACTTAATGGTTAATATAGGTCAGTAATTACTTTTTACCACTAGAAATGTTTTAGCTGTGTCCTTCAAGGAGTTTATTACTTCTGTGCCAGGACTAGACTTAGATTTGTGTGGCTAAAGTCCAGATTTATGAAGTAAAGCTTTGAAATAGAAAAAATAACAGCAAGAATATGCAAAATACTTTGGTTTGTGTTTTTCTTTATTAAGAATCTATTGTTTCATTGTGTCATTGGTGTTCAACTTGATTTGACTGTACTATTTTTATGTTTCATGTTTAATAAATTGACTTTCAGTGGAAGAATTTACATCCTATTAGGATGTCTGTAGCATTAAAACAATTCTGTTTCATAGTGGATTTAAAATTACTGGCTGAATATTTTAATAAGGGTAATATATTTGGAGGTTTGCATTTTCTGCAGCTTTTCTTCTAATCATTCTCTCTGGATAGGATGCTTATTTGTAGCCTGCTTTCTAACTGAAATAGTTACATAATGTCAGACTGTATTCTGGGTATGTTTACCTTAATTTTTTTGCCATAGTAATGGAAAGGAGCTTCTAATATTTTTCTGTTTCATCTCAAAATCTTCACATAGTGAATTTTTATTTAAAATTATTTAAAATTTTGGTCCTCTAACTACCTTTTGTGGCTACTGGTACCAAGTTGGAAAAGTGTAATAAATTCAGAGTTGAGAATTTTTCCACTCTTCCATTGAGCACAAAACTAGAAGGAGACAAAGGATAAGGTCCATTATAAAAAAGAACTGTGTCCTGGCTGACCTCACTGTTCAGCTGTGTGCGCTGTGGTAAAGGGAAATTGAATAATCAGACTCATCACCAAAAATGGCATAAAGGCAGAGACATTGGTGTAATAGTCTGTAGGGAATACCCAGATTTCCTAGGGACCAAAATATATTTTTAGCGGAGCGGAAGGAACATAAATCTGCTACTAGCTTGGGTTTGAAGATGATCAGATTGAGAGATTGTTGAAGATAAGGCAATTATATCCGTAGAAAGTGACACAGGCAAGTGGTGTATTTTTAACATGTCCAAAAGGAAGGTTGTGTATGAGAGGGAATGTGTAGTGGCCTTGTGAACTGAACGGCTGCATCGTAGAAAAGAGTTATATTGGTAAAACAAGACTGAGCTCCTCAAGTCTCAATCTGTATAATTTATTTAATCTGTGGCCTGTATATTTTAAGAACAGAAGGTTTATCCAGTGGCTGAAATTCAACATTGGACAGCTTGAAGTAAAAATTACTTGATTATTTTTAAAGATGTAGTAATTAGTTGAGCAGTTTACAAAAGATTAGTTCAATACTGTTACCCGTTAAACCAAGACAGTATTTTTTCAAAGATGAAAAATAGATGTGGTCCATGGTCCTGAGTACTAAGTGTAAAAAGCAATGGTGCTTGCAGGATGGCTGCAAAAACTCAGGCATTAGGAGCATATACTGGGCACATGATGTATTATCAAATGTCTGTACACCATAATTAGTAGTCGCTGAAGTAGTGACAACTCTAAACTACTCCATCTCCCTTGAGTTTATTATCCATCTCACTTGGTCAGGATAAAAGCCAAACTAATGTAGACCTGGATGAAAGCAGCTGACACCAATATCAGAAAACAGGCATGCTGGGGTGTGCACAGGCTTGCTTAACTAGTACAGATGTCAGATAAGCCAATAAAATGGCAAGCTTAACTGCTCTGACTATGTGCTTAACTCTTAATTTTGATGCTGAATTATTTTTTCCTTTTGTAGTTTCTCTTCTATCAACTCAACTGAAATTTTTTTGATAGGGTTGCATTGAGAAGGAGTGAATTTAAGTGACCTAAACTCAGATAAGACCTAGAAGCAAAGTTAGTATGAAAAGGCAAGGAAAATCAATAATTTTTCTTTCCCCTTTAATGATCTTTTTGTATTGTAAGGCTTTTATGGCAGACCTGCAAACAATTTTGTGTTTGCGCAGTGTGTTGAAATTGTGCTTGATTTCCTTGGGTGTTTGCCAGTATTCCATTTTCAGCCTCGGGACTGCTATAGGGAATCCCACATTGCACATCCCACGTGCTTTACATGCCTATGTTTTAGAAAAAGTGATATTGACAATTAAATTCTTAACTGTCTCTACTAGGAATTCACTTAATATTTAGTGTTATCTATCTTGGCAACACTTCAGCTGAGCTTTTTCTTTGTCAGCCGTCCTTAAGAATCTGTTCACCTTCCCCAGAAGAACAAGACAATCTCTTGAAGCTGTTCTGTCAGGTGCTCTTGGATACTATTTCAGCTGCTGTGTCATTGATAATAAGAAAACAGAAGACACTTTTCAAATTACAAGAAAATAATATATGAAAATATATGCTTTTCTGGAACATTTGCACTAGATACACACTTAACATTTGATTTTCCTCCCAAAGCTACGAAACAAAGGCTGGATTAATGCTAGCTTAGTTATCTTCTGTAAGTAAAAATTAAGGGCCGTGCATTTGTTTTCTGTTGCCTTTTCTTCTTTTTCTTTTAAGGGATGGTTAGAAGTTATTTCACTCTCATATTTTTTTCATCTGTGTTAAATTGGTTATTGAGAAGTAACTGGAAAAAAAAAGAAACTGAGAAAAAGTCAAATGGGTATGAACTTCCTACCCCTTTGTACAAGAATAAATTATTTCGGCTCTGTGGAATACTCTGCTGGAGAACATTGTATAAGCACAAAAATGTGTGTGCCATACTGTCAGAGAGGTTGCCACTGCTTCTTCTGTCAAAAAGTAAAAGTTTATAATTCTAGACAAAAACAGGTATGAAAGACGAGTTGGCCAAACTGTTAATGTCTTCCCAAAGTATAAGAAGCTTGAAATCCAGCAGCAGATGCTTAAAAATTGTGGTAGAAATTGAGACAAAGGAGAGAATTTGTGGTTGACAGAGATAGCCTCTATTCAGATATTATTGCTGAAAGTCTCCCAAGGTTTAAAAAAATGTAAATCTTCTCCACTGTTGATTAACATTCTTTTCTGAAACAAAACTGGAATTTTTTTGGGGAAAAGTCTGGTTCAGATATTAGATGTAAATTTCGTTTTCTTGCAGAAGATTTGTTTTCTGCCTTCTCAGGGGTAGTTCTTTGGTTTCTACTTCTCAATCAATATTTATTTTGTTTTTTTCCTTCAAGATAGAGTAATTGCTAATGATTATTTTAAACAATGTTGCCAAGTGATGGCTTTGTTTTCTGCCCCATTCAGGACTCTAAAAACCTTATGCCTTCTGGATGCTTACATGCTCCTAAAGGCATCCTGATTAAGATAATTGTCCCCATCATGAGGGCTTTCTTAAATCATTAAAAGATCTTGAAATACGCATCAGTTGTCTTTCCAAACATATGGAAAGATTGTAAAGGTGATAATGGTGGAAGAGCTTATCTAAGAACAGAGAAGAAATTTGTCAAATTAGGTGTTATCCTTTTAAAATTTCTCCTTCAGGAGAAGGAAGTTTAGGATAGTTTTGTGACTGTTGAATTGATCAGAAGACTTGGTTCTGTAAGAGATCTTTGAACCTACTTGTTAAAGGCTGGGCTGCTCTTGTTTTCATTTCACCTAAGGCAGTGCCACTTTTGCTTGTTTCTGCTGTTATCCTGAAGCTGGAAAATGAGGAGAAAACTCTTGCGTGCTTTTAAGATTTCTTTGATATTGTTGTTTTCAGAAAGTGAGGCCTCTGGGCATTTGAGGGTCATGACTATTGGCACTATTTAATCAAGTACATGAGGCATGAAAAAAATAGCTAACTTTCCTTAGCTGCTTGTGCTCTACGCTATTTTCCCTCTTTAGAGCTTTTTTTTAAAGATAGACATTTGCATTACACTTCCTCCTTACTCAGGATTGCAAATAGCCGCTTCTAGCATTTATCTTGGGAAACATTAAGCTTTGAAGTGAACTGCTGTGCAAAAGGTGCAAGCTGAAACTGTAACTGATGTGAATCAGAACAGATCTGCCTGTTGGAACTCTTCTGTGCTAGGTTTGCTGTTTAGACCTGTTTTATACTGAATTATCTTGCTCATAATCCTGAGTTCCCTCTTATCTAGGGAAAGTGGTTTACTTTGTGTGCTGGAGGTGAGCTGTGAACTCAAGAAGGATCAGAACAAGAATTGCAAGTGTCATACATTGCTTGTATAGTTATTTGAGACTTTTATTTCCTGGATCATTGCAATTCTGAGGAACAGAAAACAAATTATTCTAGTGAAAATACATTTTATTTATTTATTTATTTATTTATTTATTTAATCGTAATCATAAAGAAAAATCCAGCATGCAGTGTTTTCTCTTTTCTGGGACATGGAACAACTGTACAGTTTTGTAATAAGATGAAAATATTTTATATATATTAAAGTACCTTTCCAGAATTGGAGTTTTTTGTCACCTTCTGTATTGACTTGGAGTAAAACAGACGCTTCAGGCATGTGTCTTTGTGGTGTTTCAAGTGCAGTCACCTGACTTAATTCTACCAGTACACAAGTCAAAGACTTTTTTTGTTTTATATTTTCAGAAAATGTTAATCTGTTCCTACTGCTGTTTAGAAGCCTATAGTTCTATAGAATTTTTTAAATTTCAGACAGTACTCTCCATATCTTTGCAAATCCTCTTTTTCATTCAGACAACTCTAAAGAGCCCAACACATTCAGGTAATGAACTACCCTGGGTGTGACAAGACCTCTTGTGTTTGCTTTTCATTGTACTAAAAGAAGTTATCTTCCTTTTATGGTGAGAAATACTTTTAAAAAGCAGCCACAAACTGCCTCTTTTTACTGCTGAATTATAAACTGAATATATTGGGTTTTTTTTAAATTGCAAAGACTAGTAAAAATCATGGAAATGATATTTTTGTAGAATTTTTTAGCTATTAAAATACTACATATTCTTGTGTATTGAAGACTTTTCTTCATTCTTCTGTGTGTTAATCAGTTCTGCAGTGGGTGTCACAGGGGCTAAGTTGCGTTTTCTTCTGAAAATTTTTAAAAAGTAATTGTAATATAGAAATTGAAGAAAGGATGAAACAACTAGAGCGTGGAGAATGTGTGCAGGGAAGGGGAGAAAACAATGATAGAGCAATAACCTAGTTAGACAAGTGGAAGTTTAGGAATGTTGAAGAGGGAGTTATGTATTTAAATTTTTTGTTATTAGTTTAGTTTTTATTTTCCCATGAACTGAAACTCTAGGGTCTTTTTTCCTTGCTGTCGCAGACAACAGACTATCTTTGCATGGTGTGATGGTGAGGATGTGGTGGTGGCTCACTGGTGACTGCTTGATGCAAGGGCAGAATTGCATTTTCTGTACTCCTGTTCAGAGTCTCACTTCTGTGGTGACAGCAAATGCTTCTGTGTTTTGTATTGCTTTCCTGGTTTTCAGGGAAATTGATAAGGAGGAGCAGTAAAGTGCAGGTAGTGAGTTCACTGAGCATAAGCTTTAGATGTGCAACTGAAAAGTAAGCCTGCATCTGCTAGGAGTTTTATTTTTCTCTATAGTAACAGTGGACACTACAGTGCTTTCTTTGGAATAGCTTTGTTTTTACTCTATTGTCTTTATTTCTGAAAATATAAAAAACCACCAGGCTATTTCTTTAATGTATTTCCCAGTACATGATGGCTTTAAATTCTTGGATTTGATTTTAGATAAATGCATGTGCTTATAACTCTTTTGGTTTTTTTGCTTGTTTTTTCCCAGAATTTAAACAAGCAAGCCTATGATTTGGCAAAGGCTTTACTAAAGAGAACGGCGCAAGCAATTGAACCATACATCACTAATGTAAGTGAGGACTGCAAACAAACATGGAAATCAATACTTTCTGTAACTGAACTGTGTTATAAAAAGAATTAATTGCATGAAAAAATGAACATAACCTTTTAGAGGTTGAAAAATAACTTTTTAGAGGTTGTTTTTTTTTCTGAGCGAGAATGAGTATATTAATGAAGGGCTGCATAACCTGTCCTTTTGAGTCTAATTCTTTACTGTATAGAAACTATTAAGTACTTAATACTTGCAGTTTGGGAAATGCAATGGATAATTTATTTTCTATTGTCTTGGAAGACCTTGTGATTCAATCCTTAGAGTGACTGGAATACCAAGTGTATTTATATATATTGTTCTGATAAAAATATATAAACAAATTGTAGCAAAATCTGTCTTTCAGTGAGGAGATAAGACTATTTAGAGACAAGGAATTGAAGAAAGAGCAGAATTTTAGTGCTCTTATCACAGAAGTAGAAGAGGAAGCAATATAAGAATAGATAGTAAAGAAGAAAACCTACTGGATTGAGGATTGTAGCAGAGTTGAACATAGACATGATAGACATAGTAATAGAAGAGGAATGAGGAGAAGTAAAGATCAGGGAGGGGTATGCTCCAACTTGAGTTGCACAATAGAAAAAAACACATCTTCTTTTTTAAGCAGTTGAGGATTTAGCTGGTTTTATGGCATCTATCCAAAACCTCAGGAGCTTGAAAACAATAGGAAACCTTCAATGCTTTATGTTACTTTTAGACTAGTAACACTTAGAAAGTGAGTACTTCCTAAGATGTTTGAAAATCCTCGATAAAAATTCAGACCTGGTGTTAGAGAAACTGTTGCTGCATGGGAATGTATTCTTAATGTTCATCTCTAAGGTTAGATTACAAAGGTTAGATTTACTGGGTGAAGCTTTCTGAGCTTTGAGGAAGCCTGTACAATAAGAATCTTCCTTTATGGGAACAATGCGCATGGAGTCTTCTTTTCTTTGTTTCTCACAAGAGAGAAGTATTTTGGGGTTTTGAATATTTTCTTTCTTGAGATACATTAAAAACACAGTATCAGTTAGTTTCCCAACTGAGATTATATACATTGAGACAACTCTGTATCCTGAAAAGCAAAATATTTATTCAAGACAGTCTTTAACTTACAATAAGATTAGATATTAGATATATTCCTCTTTAGTTGTTTCTTATCCATCGGAGAAGACGTAGTTGAAAATAGTTTGGAAATATTATTTTTAATGAGAAGTATGAAGTTTCCCTCAAATATGTCAAGTTTACCAAGAAGGAATATTTGTTTTACAGTTGCATTATGCAGCTTGTAAATACAAATTCTGGAACAATCAGGTATCAATTCCTATGCTTTTACTTTCAACTCCTTAAGTTGTCAGCTATGTAGTGTAGTAATTAGCCAGCTGTTTCAGCCTTGCTTTACATGTTAGAATACTTTTGAAATTACCATTTTCATTAGTGGAATAACTCTAAATATAGTCCAATTATAAAAAGATACGATGCACTGAAACTCCTTTAAAGTTGTGGTTCTTAAACTGTTTTTATTCCTGCTGGGGTAAACATTATGTTTTGATATGTTTTCCTTTATGTGTAATATTCGATGTGAGACAATGATATTTTAAGACTTCTGCTATGGAATTCTGATCTATGTGTGCCACTTTCCATCCTTTTCCTTTTACTAGTGAAATTGATGTTGTAAGATCAAAAGTGATTTAATGTTTTAGGATTCTGCATAGGATTTAGAAGAGTGCATGTATACTCTCGTTGTTGATATGTTATCTGTTTGGTTTTCCAGTTCTTCAATCAAGTCCTTATGCTTGGTAAAACATCAATTAGTGACCTGTCAGAGCATGTGTTTGATTTAATTCTGGAGTTATACAATATTGACAGTCACCTCTTGCTTTCTGTTCTACCACAGCTCGAATTCAAACTTAAGGTAAACACTTTCTACCCTCTCTATATATTTGAAACGTGTATGCTTTGACTATTATTGTGATTTTTTTTTTGTTTTTTTTTACTGACAAGTTCTTCAAATTATTTGGCAAATAAAACTAATAACTATATGTAAAAATTAGCTTCTCTGCATTGTTTAAAGGAAAACCCCTAAAACCCCTCAAAAATGTAATTTAACTTCAAGTGTGTTAACCTACAGTGCATGTGTGTATATATTTCGGATTTGGTTGGAAGATTGTTTTGGCTTGTATATTTCTAGCAGTAACTCAATTTTTTTGGATGATTTCAGAATTTCACCTATTCTGTTTCTGGGTTTACTTATTACTTGTTGTGAAAGACCTAATATTTTGAATGTATATAATAATAATTTTGTCGAAATTGTAGTTCCATGGCAGATGTAAGCAGACTACTGGAAAGCATCAATATGTCTTGTGTAATTGCTGCAATGACTTAAGATTTTTCAGGCTTATTTCATATGTCTGGAGGATAGCTGGTGCTACCTCTCTATTTTAATGGGTATTTTTCTTTTTGACTTCCTTTTCAAAGTGTCTCCATCACTTGGACAAAGGCAGTATAACAATTGGTTCTCCCTTTGTTCTGCACTACTTTTGTTCATTCCACAAGGTTTCTGTGAGGAGTGTGATTAGATTGTTACTCCATTTGTGTGTGATCTGTTACTAAACTTGAGGGCTGATGTGCAATGGGCCACTTTTGTTTTAATGTATTTTTATTACAGAGGACAGACAGATTTTAGGTTTGTAGCACCTTTGGCCTCTTCTTATTGTAAAATTTATTATCATAGTGGCTTGTTCTTGCCTATTACTTTTCCCTAGTGTTGCTAGGCAGGCACACTACTCTTGTTGGATGAGGGGTTTTTAAATGCTTTTATAATTCTATTCACATTTCCAAGAGAAGGAGGGTTCAATTTACTGCTTGCTGTCTGTATCTTCAAAGTAGACCTTTTTTTCAGCCTTTAATTCCTGTTCCCACAGATGGCAAACAATTATCATTCTCACTCCAATAAAAATAGTACTTCTGCAGCTTAAGGTGTTATTCAGGACATTTAATCTTACTGCTGCCATAATAGTGTATGGTTGCAGTACCTTTCCCATCTTTAAGTCCACTAAAATCTGAAGGTTCTTAAATTGTCATCTTACTCCTTTATTGATTCATATTTCATGACTTTCAATGCTGATGTAATTTTTTAATCTTATTTTATTAGAATCAGAAAGTCTAGTAGGCAGTGTCAGCTCGATTTTTTTTTTTTTTTTTTTTTTTTTTTTTTTTTTTTTGTTTGATTGGTTGTTTTGTTTCCTCTTTCCCCACGCCAGAAAAAGTTCTGGTCTCTTCAGCTGGCTGATTTCAGCCCTAAGCATTTCCATGTTTTCTTTGTACTTCTTAATTTACAGCACATTTTTTTCATGTTTGCATTTCTGTTCTTTGTTTGGTGTGCCCTTTTCAGATGATGTACATGCATTTTGTTGGTTTCTGTCTCCTTCATCCTTAGTGTAGTTTTCTCACTGTGGTCCAAACCTTAAGGGTAAGTGTTTCATGCTTGATGTCTACAAGATCCAGTTTAACAATGTTTCCAGGTGATCTGTAGGATCTGATAGTTACATTCTTACCACTCTTACTCCTTGGTGTCTTCTTGAACTCAATATAGTTTGTAGCTATTCCAAAAACTGTAATCATCTTGTTATTCCAGGTGTGTGTTTTGATACTTTAGGTCATATGAAAAAATAATATATGCCTATTTTTTCCCATTGACTGTCAAGTGACCCATCTTTTAAAGAAGGAATAAAAGCACCTCTATTTGGAATAGATATACTCAGTTTGAATTTTGGGATGCTGGAACCGGTTTCCCAGAGAACTTGTGGATGCTTCATCTCTGGAAGTGTTTGAGGCCCTGTTGGGTGGGGCTTTGAGCAACGTGGTCTAGCAGAGGGTCTTCCTGCCCAGGACGGGGGTTTGAAGGATGTCCGTAGCAGTCCCTTCCAACCCAAATCATTTTATGGCTCTAAATGGGTTGAATGGTCTTTAAGATCTTTCTGTGGTGAGAAGAGTATTTTGAAGATAAGTGTTCTAAAATATTAATGAAAAATATTCAACCTGTGTTTTTTCTGAGATCAACACAAGTTCATTCTACATGCAGACCTGCCAGTGATGATTAAATACTTTCCACTCCAGCAATATCTGTAGCTTTATTCTAAACAGTAGTGGCTAGTGTTGACATTTTAAAATTCAGTTCCAGGTAAATAGCTCATTAGTGTGTTGAGAAGAGTGTGATTTCAATGAAAATGAAATGAGAGTGTTTATGATTGAAGACAGCCAATTTTTTTATTGCTTTGAGTGAAAAGCAACTGGAGAGCAGCAACCCTATTAACCTTGATGAAACCTTGGGTCAGGTGGCTGGTAAAGGGAAAAAAAACATGCGTGACAGTCTGTACTGTAAATTGGGAGAGGTGAGTTGTCTTTTTCAATAAAGGTTGGTTAAAATTAACAGTGCAATAGCCAAGAGCTTCAGTAAGCCCTGCATGTCATTCAGAGCTTGACTCAGTGGCTGTCTTTGGCACATAGTACCATGTCTCTATATGGCCAGTTAAGGAGCCTAGTCTTTCTGAGCTCGCTTACCATGAACTACTAGGTATTTAAATAAAAGATTGTAAAGTATATTTAGATCAAATACATAGTTTCATGGTAACATCCGAGTTGTGATAATAGAAGGCAAATACTTGAAGCAAATACTCCAGTTGTGCTCAAGAGTAAGTGGGACCTCTCTGTGTTGTCCAAGATCTCATATTGCTGCTTTGCTGCTTAGGAGATTTGTATTATTCCTTAGCAGATGATCATAGAATCATAGAATACCAGGTTGAAAGGGACCTCAAGAATCATCTGCATAAAATATTCTTGGCAAAAGCACAGTCTAGACAAAAGGGCCCAGCACTCTGTCTAGCTGGATCTTAAAATATCTCATTTGGGGAATCTACCATTTCCCTGAGGAGATTATTCTGATGGCTGGTTGATCTCATGGTGAAAAACTTTTCCTCTTGTGTCCAGCGTTGAAGGAAAGCTGTGATTGTCTGAAAAACTGAGTTGCGGAGATATGCCAGAATGATCTCATCTTGCATGCTTTGAACACATGGAAGGGGACATATTATCTGTGCTTTACCAAGACAAATTGAATAATTTCTTTGTTTTTTTGAAAATATGTATTTAATTTTAGTTGGCTTCAATAAATGAAAACAAATTTTGGCCAGATGAAGTACACTCATGGTAGACTTACCTAAGAAAGGCGTCAAGTATTCTGGCTCACTTGAAAGCTGAGGTGCAGGCTTGGTTTCAGGTGTGAAATTGGCAAGTTATTAATGAATTTGAATGGATTCCCCCTAGTATCAACCATGTTACCTCTAGTTGCATATTCTATACATAAAACAGACATTCTGTGTAATATCTTATTTCTTTGCTTCTAAACATTTAGCCTCAAGAAAAGGAGGCTTGAGGGAGATCCTATCCCTCACTCTACAACAACCTGAAAGGAGGTTGTAGCAAAGTGCTGGGGTCGGTCTCTTCTCCCAGGTAATAAGTGACAGGACCAGAGAAAAGGGCCTTGAATTGCACCATTGGAAGCTTAGATTTGGTATTAGGAAAAAATTTTTCACTTAAAGACTTGTCAAGAATTGGAACAGGATTCTTAGGGAAGTGGTGGAATCACTGTCTCTGGAAGTTTTGACAAGGAAAGTGGAGGCAATAGTTTCTTTGTAAACACGGTGGTGCTTGATTAATTGTTGGGCTTAAGGACCTTAAAGATTTTATTTTTCCAACTTTTACAACTCTATGATCCCGTGGTTTTGTGGCATGCTTTGAAAATGAAGTGATGATGGCTTTCCCCTAACCACCAATGAGCTTCACTGAGCTATCTCCACTGCCTTCTGGTTGATTGGGCTGCCTCGTTCCCAGTCTCTGTGGCTGATGGGAGTTTGAGGATGTAAACAAACATCTTTGCATTTGTGACTCATTACTTGACAAAATCCAAATCTCTTGCTCTCCATCTCTGTGAAATCTTTTGCACTCTTTCTGGCAGGAAGACTTCTGGTTTGTCTTCATGGGTTTAGGGTTGTAGACTGTCTCTTTGGGTGGGGGTAAAATCCAAGGACTTTTTCTTCAGAGACCAAATAAATTTTTGACCATGTGTAGAGAGGTTAAAACTTAGTACAAAACTTGTGGAAAAGTTGAGGTGCCTCAGTAACACTGTTGAACTTACTCACTATTTGGGGTGTAAATGGTGTGGCCACCTAGTGTTCAAGCACCTTGCCATTTTGGTACAGCAGTGAAGGCACAGGTAAAGGCTTTCTCCCTGTGCCACTCCTCCTCTCCCCAAGTAGGCTGAGTAGGGCAGAAGGTTGAAAGGGGACACAATAAAAGGTCAGGGAAAGGCGGAGGAAAGGATTAATTTGTGTTCATGCTGTTTGTCTTCTCAAGTGAGCCCTATGTGGGTGGAGTCTCTGTTTTCCAGGAACTGCCAGGACATCTCCCTGCCAATGGCAGGTAGTCAATGAATCCCTCTTTTTGTTCTGCTTGCACATGCAGCTTTTATTTTACCTATTGAACTCTTGTTCTCTTAATATGGGCCTTTTAACCTTCCTTCTCTTCCCCCCTTCTCTGTTGGAGAGAAGAATAAGAGAGGGACTGGGTGAGTGTTTGGCTTCTGGCTGGGGTCAACCTGCCCCACCTCTGTAGATTTATGTAAAGAAAAAGCTCCTGTGTTCTCAGGTGGCAGAACTCTGTTATTAAGCTCTGTGAGAGCTGTGTGAAATCATGGTTGCATCTTACTAATAATTTGGTTTTTATCTGATTATGGAAAGCAGTCTGGGGAATTAACAGTAGAATGAGCAGTATTTTCATTTTACTCAACCTCTTCTGTGAGGGTTAGTCTTTTGTGCCTGATCTTGGCATTTTAAGGTGGTGTGTTTAGAGATGTAGTACTGAAACAGAGGCATTATGGGTTATGGAAAAAGCTAAGAATGTATTATTGTATAGGTCAGTTTGTAGAAGAAACTGAAGGAAAGGAACATTTTTCAAATTTCCTACTTTAATTTTAGAATTTTCTGATACAGAAAGCAAGTAACATTTAAATGTTCAGGAGAATAGAAGGCTCATGAATAGAATATTTTTGAAATAATTGTCATGGGGTTTAGGCTTTTATCTTGTAGACCAATTAATTTTAGACCAACTAATTTTAATTAATAGACCAATATGATGTAATCAATAAAATCAGTAAGAAGTTGACTTCTTATTTTAGTGCTGTCTTTTTTCCTGAATATAGTAATTAAAATTTTCAGAAGTTTCAGGTTATGTGTCCGCCTCTTATTCCCAAATCTCTCCAGATCCTAAGTGCTGCCTACTCTTTTGGACTCAGTAGTGGTAACAATCTGACTGGCTTCAGCTGCTGTTATTGAGAGACTCAATGGCTAGGCCAAAGAGCACCTGCCTGTGTGCTCAGACCATGCTTGTTGTCCATTTGTATTGACAAACCATGATGGAAGACTATTAGAGTGCTGGATTTACTTAAAAGGTGAAGGGTGCAACTCCTCAAGTAGCTTGTCTCATAGAATGGAGAAAGATTAGGATTTTTTCAGAGTTTGATGCCCTTTTTTTCACCCTCAGAAAAAGAGTGGAGATTAAAGTAGAATAAAGGAGAGAAACTGTAATAGCAATGTATTCATTCAATAAGAAGTATAGGTTTATTTTTGTTACCCCTTGGAGTGTATATAACTGTGTTTCAAGGAAGCTAACATCAGGGCACAAAATTTAGAAAGGACCAAATAATTATGTATCAAGGTCCATAATCACAAGTATTTGTTGTTTCTACAACAGGACTAGAAACACAAGTGGGTAGTCTTATAATTGGATTAGTGGCTGATACAGTGAGAACTTCTGCAACTAATTAATTAAGAATATTTTAGGGTTTTGTTGGTTTGTGTGTTTGTTTTGTTCTGTTTGGTTGTGTTTTTTTCCTCTATATTTCTGGCTGTATAATTAAGGAGTTGAATGTTTAGTGTGCTCCCAGGTCTTCAACCTGGCTCCTTCTTTTCACTTTCTTGAGTATCTTGCTCTGAGTCTGTGTTGGTTACCTAAAAAAAAAATCAGAGATGCTTAATATTTTAATGTTTTGTTTGTGTATGGAAGAGTGGATAGGATGTAAGTCATGGAGGCTGGACTAATGTAGGCCAAAAAAAAAAAAATTAAGAGTTCTTAACCATGGCCCAGAGAATAAAAATTTGTAGTGTAATGGGCTGAAACTCATTAAGAAAAACCTATCATTTATTGCAGATTAAGAGGAGGTGATTGTGGAGTGCTTTTAATGTTAATGTGAATGTTAATTGCAAAAAATTTAGTGAAATGCAAAAAACCATGTTAATGGATTTTCTATTAATGCTTTGAATACTTAATACTAAAGTGTTTTCAAAAGAATTAGTCTGTTGCAATGTAGTAATATATTACTGTTAGAAATTACTGTATCCTTCATTTCTCTTGCTCTGTTACTTTAAGGATTTTACAAATGCTTTAACTGTTATTAGGGTTCTGAGTTAAAAAGACATGCTGGCAAATATTTCAGCCCTTTTATGGTATTGAGTCAGGAGAAATAGTTTGTCTCTAAAACCATGGTGTCATATAAAAGAATTCCGACAGCTATATTGTACTCTTATTTCTTGTTCGTGTTCAAAAGGTGATGCTGAACTAATAAGAATTCAAAAATGCTAGGAGAAAAAAGCAGTATTTTACACAGTTCTTACCTTTTACCAGAAAAAAACCTGGGAATAATAAGGGATTAATAATGTCTAATTAATAGAAATTAACTTTAGCTACGCCCTTTTAAGAAATTGTAGCCAATTGAGTTTTCTCCCTTTTCTTTAATAAGCAAAGGAAAAAATTGATGAACAGTAAGTACATGCTAATTGCGCAAATGTTAGCATACATTTCCAAAGTATGTATAAAGGTTTGCATACTGTGTGCTGTATTAAAGAATGTAATGCAAAACAATTACAAAACAAGGCCTTCTCCAGTATATTTCCACTCTCATTGTTAGGACTCATCTTAAATATAAAAGAAATACTATCTGTTGTACCTCAGCGGTTTTGAATATAGGCTCAAATACAAGACCACATCCATTAAAACTCACATCTTGAGTAGTTAATCTGATGTTCCCTAGAAACTTGTATTCTGGAAACTTATTTTTAACCAGTATTTTTAATTAAGCAATTAAGCAGTATTCTATAGAGCTGTAAAACTTTTATGCGTAGACAAGTATAGACTGACTTTTGTAATTTTTATGTTGTATCTGAATTTGTACAGGCACATACCAGATTTCTTAACAATCAGTAAACTGTAAATAAGCATTATAAAGCTGTATTTTTCACCAGGCTTAGTTCACAACATTTTTTGTGTCTGCATTGTTTTTCATTTTCACAGTCTTTATTTTTTTGTCTTTTCAAAAAAATAATGAAGTGTTTTTGTCTTGAGATAGACATTTGTATATAAGAGAAGTCTGTTGATCTGTATTGTGATATTTCTAGATATATCTAAGGTGTAAAAACTGTACAATACAGAACTCTGTTTTTCAGGTTAGTTTTCCTTTTAAATTTTAAATAAGTCTGTTCGTTTTCCAGAGCAATGACAATGAAGAACGTCTGCAGGTTGTAAAACTTCTAGCAAAAATGTTTGGAGCGAAGGATTCAGAGTTGGCATCTCAAAACAAGCCACTTTGGCAGTGCTACCTGGGGAGGTATATTCTGGTTTTTTCCCTGTCTAGGGAGGAAAGGCATTCCATGAAGTCAAACGCAGTTGTTTTTTGGTTTTTTTTTTTGTTTTTTTTTTTTTAAGTGACACAGCTAAGCTTGAATTCCCTCCTGCTGCTTTATCTCAGATCTGGCAGATAATGTTAAAGCAATTTTACACATATCTTCCACATCTGTCAATCTGCAGAGTGAAAGTTTACAAATCTTCTCCTTTACTGTTCATCTTTTTCAACTAGCTTTATTGCCATTGTCAAGAAAAATGAATGCTTTATTTTAATTTCTTCACAAGTGAAACTATTCAATGATTAATTTTAAAGCAGCTTCAAATGACATTTTCAGTATCAGGTGATATTAGAACTGCTTTTGAGGCTTTTTTGAACAGTCTTTGTGTATGAGTTTCAATTTTTTTAATGGTAGGAGTATCTTAAAAGAAGTATGTAATAATTACAATGCTGCAAGCATACTTAGTCTTTTGTTTTTCGAAATATCCTGCCAGTTTGAAATAAAAAAATATGGCTGGAGCTTGTAGTCAGGAGAAACTCAAGTTTGGCTACTATAAAGAAAATATTTTTGATTTGAGTAAAAGGATAAATTCTTAAAGTTATTACAAATGCCATTATTTATAATGTAGCATTCAGTCATGAAAAGCAGACTCCTCAAAGAGCTGCTACTTCTAAGAATAAAAGAAATGTAATTGAAGCAAAGTATTTTGCTTGATAGTATGTAACTATTTAAAACATGAAGTGTCATCAAAAAATACCACATCTGATTGGGCCCAAAGGAAAATGCATAATTGTGTTACAATGTAATTATGTGCAGTTTGTTAACAATAACTGTTTCATACTAGTTATGAATCACATATATGCATTTACTACTAAAGATTTTCACAAAGTTGTAATAGCTGTGCTATTGAAGGAAACACTCATAAAAATCTCTTGATTTTGAAAACATACCTGAGTTTTACTAAAACAATTATTCCTTGAAATCTGTTTATTTGATTGATAAATATTTCAACAGTGTTGTAAAATTACATTTTTGTTTCATACCAAGGATTTTGAGGATAGCTTGAAAATGCATTTAATTTTCAAAGAGTTGTCTGTAACTAATTCCATCAATAGTTTTGTTATAAAATTACTTATATAAAAATTAAAAATGATAAAATACTGGTTTTCAAGCATCAAATCTAGGTCAGTCTTCCAAAAGGAAATATCCTATTAAATGATCCATCTTGGAAGAAATTTGTAGTAGACTAAATATACATTTGTTTGTTGTCTGTCATGTAGTATAAGGAGAGGATGAATGTCACAGTCTTACAAAATTTTAATTTTCTGGTATGTGGCTCATGGTTAATTATGTGTAGCATTACAGAAAAGGAATTAAAATCTATCATACACATTTCTAATAGTTTTTTTGTCTCCCTGGGAGTTTTTAATGTGTACCAGGAGAAGATAATTCTTTTCATGTTCAGAACATGAATCAACAAATGAGTATGAGAATTTTTTTTAAGCTAAAGGCAGTCTACTTTATACTGTGAAATTGGAGATGCTGTATGCTTGTAACCGTGCATGGGAAGCATAAAAAAAATTTCTACACAATATCAAATACTTCCGAAAATAAACAGATTGCTTTAGTAGAAGTGGAATTTTTGTTGCTGTAATGCATTTTCTTGTTTCTAACTAGGTTTAATGATATCCACGTACCTATTCGCCTTGAGTGTGTCAAATTTGCAAGTCACTGCCTTATGAACCACCCCGATCTGGCAAAGGACTTAACAGGTATGAGTTTTATTACAGCATTAAAATACTGTTTTAAGTCTCCTGGAAGAGTGAAAAAGGCTAGAAGCCTAGGTGTAATCCTAAATAGTGCTGTCAGATGCTCAGTTAGGAGGACCTAATTGATGGTGGAGTTTTAAGTCAAAATCTCTGCTTTCAGTGTTTCTTCTCAGGCTGAGGGGATTGTACCTAAAGAATGCCTCAGCTGGAGAGATCTCTCCTTCTCATACAGTAGTTGCATTCCCAACTGCTGCTGAAATTAAGCACCATGGGATCAGGTAAAGACAGCCTGCCTAATCTAATGGTTCTGGCATTTATTAGTTAGGGTGCATAGGGGAAACTTAATTTCATGAAGCTGACATACTTGATTCTTGTACAGCCACTGTCTAAAACATAACAGTCCTTGTAACTGACCGTAGCTTTACAGTTCCACCTCCTTCAGATGAAACACAGCCTGTAATTCAGGAGTTCTGTAGGAAGAAGGCAACTGGCATCAATGGAAGCATTTAGTATTTGCTGCTTCCCATATCTTAATAAAAAAAAAAGTGTAATTAGTAAGAATTGGTTGGTTTGCTTTGTAGACTGTCTCTTCCTCTGATCATTAAACTCCTACTTGTAGTTTTTTTGAGGCAGTATCAGAGTTAAAAGGACTGTAAAGTACATGGGATTGCCTTCCTGCTTGCTGAGTATTTGTCAAATTGGACCCAAATAGAGGCAGGCTGGAGTCACTCTGTAGTTACAGTGTTATCCAGAGATTAGCTCAGTTGGTTGGAACATGCAACACCACGGTCATAGGTTTGATTCCCATATAGGTCATTCACTTAAGGGTTGGTTTTGATGACCCTAGTGGGTCCCTTCCCAACTGAGAATATTTTGTGAATCTGAATTGTTAAGGCGGCTTAAAAAACCCAAAAGGTTTTGGGTCTTTCCTTAATGGAATGGTAAAAATATTTTCATTTTTTATTATCAGAATTATATTTTCAATTTGTCTTTTTTTTTTTTTTTTTTTTTACATTGCAGAAAGACTTTGTGCCCCCTCTAATGGTATCCTCTGGGAAATGTAATTTTGCTTGCCCCTCCTCTCTCTCCCCGCAGTACTTACCAAAGTCAAATTGTTGAAAAATTTCTGTGGCTCACTGGTATTGGAGACAAGAATTGTTTTGTGTAATGGCAGTATTTTTCATTTGTTTTAGTTTATGTTCTTGTTAAACAATAAGGTTTTTAAAAAATGTTTATTTGGATTTAAAGTTTCATAGCCTCCGTAACTACAACACATTATTTTGAAATGTGCTCTTTTGACACTTGTGCTGATCACAAGTAGTGGTAATGGCCAGTGTTTCAGATGAAACTTGAAAGTTTTCACTGGTCATTGAACAGCGATGAGACAACAATAACCTCTGGTTATTTCATTCAGAGTGAAGTTTGAATTTGCAAGGTTTCTTAAAGTTCTTAGCATTGCACTGATGTATGCAGTGAACTGCTATCTTCTGTGTGTGTGTGTTCCTACCCTTTTGTACTTCTAAAATAACCTAAAATACAGCTAAAATATTAATTAACTTTGCCATTTTGTTTGCCAGTTTTTAAAAATGACAATGGGTAGCTAACAAACTTGACACTTAAATGCAGAAGTTTTAAAGTGTTGATATTAAAGCTTATTGGTGTTAGTGAATAACTAGCAGTGTACCAGAATAATCTAGAAAAAATTGTTCAAGATGGATAAACTAGGATTTGTGTAAATAAGCATTATAATTTGAAGTATTTCTTGATATGTCCCTGCTTATGATGCTTATGTGGCTCATACTGATGAGTTTTCCTGGGGCAGGTGAACTAGATTCCTTGTGGATAATACAGAAGTTGTGAGTGGGAGTGCAACTAATGTACTCTAGGAGCCAAAGGGGATGGAGTCTGCAGAAAGAAAGTAGCCTCTAGCCTGATGTAAGACTTGAAAATGTATATGGTGTGGTTAGCAAGTTCTCAAGCACTGTCTATTCTACTCTACAGATCCAGTCCTGCTTAGTTATGATAGTTGTCAATGTATACATAGTGTAACTACTATAAGAAATTTTTTAAAAATTGTTGCTACATAATTCTTATTTCAATAATGCCAGTACTATACATATTTAATGTTCTAAGCGAATAGAAAGTTTTACTGACATTCCAGTTAGTCTTGGAAAAAAGACTAACTAAGATTTCTTACTGCTGATGCTTCAAATGGAATAAAATAGTTTTTCTGTTTCTGTCTGGTGGGGAAAGTAGCTGAAGTTAGTATACTTACGCTTACTCATTTTTCGCCCCAGAATATCTGAAAGTAAGGTCACATGATCCTGAGGAGGCCATACGGCATGATGTTATAGTATCCATAGTTACTGCTGCTAAAAAAGATCTTTTGCTTGTCAATGATCACCTGCTAAATTTCGTCAGAGAAAGGACACTGGACAAGAGGGTAAGACAAAATTAGCATTGATAATAGCTGTGTTTTATACTTCTAAACTGTAATATTCACTTTCTTTAAAATCAGCACTTCTAAAAAATGCTACATTGATTTTAAAATTACAAATGAAAACCAATATAAAGTAAAAAATCTTGCAATCTTGTTAATGAGGTACCTTCTTCCCAGGATTAGAATGCTACATTTTTCATTATGCTGTATTTTATTTAAGATGATACAATTTAAATTATTAAATTGGCTGCAACACAACAATGTGGTTCCAGTTGTCTAGTCTAGTAAAACTTTTAATTCAAAGAAAACCCTTGTAAAACATTCTAGTATTTTTAAGAAAATTTTCAAGCCAGTTTCAGAATGTACTGTATATATTGTGGATTACCTGCTTTTAATTAGGTCATTGAAAGACTGCTTATCAGTGTAGTAGCTTTCAAATTTGAATAGTCTTGAATTTTAGTTTAGATATATTGCATTATTTGGTAAAATTTATGAGGTTTGCTACTTAATTTAAAGCATAGTAAACAGGTTTATTGATGGCAAACTTTAAAAACAATTGCCTAATTTTTTTAAATTTGGTGACATGCTTTTTCTTGGTGCAGTCATAGCAGAAATGCAGATATTGGATATAGAGTGTGAGAAAGGGTGTTGGCTTAAATCTGTAATAATTTGAAATTCAAGAGGCATACTTACATGGTAGTTACTGGTGTTGAAAGGTTTAGTGTAATAGATATGATGCAACATATGTCCTAATGAGAAACTGTTGCGCTTAGAACTCAGGGGTTTTTTTGCGAATTAAATTGTGTTATTTTTGTGTAGAATAGGAAATAGCTAACAGAAAATTCTGCAGTTTTTTCAGTTTTGAGTTTTGAACTGCTAAACTGGCTGCTATTTCTTTTTGTCAAGTGGAGAGTGAGGAAGGAAGCTATGATGGGGCTTGCACAAATATACAAGAAATATTCATTGCAATCAGAAGCAGGAAAAGAAGCTGCAAAGCAGATATCATGGATCAAAGATAAACTTCTGCATATATATTATCAAAACAGTATTGATGACCGGTAAGTTAGTAGTAAAAGCTGGGTGATTCAGTGGCTAAGTGTTATGACTTGTTATGAAGATTTTTTTTCCCTGTGTGTTCTAGTGCTGATGAGAATCTCGATAATCCTGTATGTTTTGATTCAATGCATAATCTTATATAACTGCAGCCAAATGTTGTCCTGTATTGTTTTCTTCTACTTTATAAGTGGTTCTAAAGGGTGTGAGAGGTTGCACTATTTCAGAAGTCTTAGGTGTACTTTGCTACTGCTTCAGTAGAGGGGATTTTTGTTTAAATTTCAGTAACTTGTTAATTTTTATGTTAAAATTTAGTAAGTAAACTTGTTTGAATAATGTTGATTTAGATTTGCATGTTGCTCCTGTATGTTTTAAAGATAGCACGTGTAGTGACAATGGGAAAGCCATATCACTCTGCAGAAAGTTGGGTTTCTGTAGCATAGAAACTGTGAGCCTTGTCCTGGATTTGTGATGAAAGCAGTGCCTCTGTCCTACCAGCTGTAGCCATGTATATGGTTGTTGGTGTTAAAAAAGAGATGGTAACACATGGATAACAAGTCTGCCTTAACTAATCGAGGTCATCGTGTTGGCTTTGCAAGTGAGCCTTCACATTGTGTTCACAGGTACTAATGACATTGCAAACACATATAAGTATTTTTAAAAGTTCAACACCTCAAATAGTTATCTTCAGAACAACTAGTTATGTCATGGTTCCATGGAAATGGACTATATGGATCCTTACATCCAGTCTTAAACACTGACATTTTTCTTAAACTTTTTAAACTAGCTGCATTTGGGTTTTGATCACCTGCTCCAACTGTGCATAAGGAATTTTATTTTCTTTTCCAGCACAAACATAGATGATTGTTATTACCTATTTGCTCCATTCTGTTAATACTCATCTCAGTTCTGGACCTCAGTCTTTGACTTGTGTTTAGGAGTAGCATGGGGGATTGGTTTTCCTTTTTTTCTTCTCTGTCTTTTCTAGGTAATGATCAGGCCTAACCTCTCTCTCCTCCGTTTTTCCAAATAAGGAGCTTCTTTTTACACAGAAGCTTTTAATAATTCCCTTAGGAATGTACCTGCATTTATATTGCAGATGCAAAAGATGTGGGATAAACTCAGCCTGTGGGGAAGGGGCCAGAAAAGGGTGGAAGGAAGTCAGTTCCTTCTAATTAGTATCTGAATTCTCCTTCTGGGCTTCATGATATTGTGTGATATAATCAACATGATATTTCTTTTTTTATAAGTGTTATTATTAGTAGTAGCAGCAGTATTATTTTAGGCCAATTAATTCGGGTGAGTTCATTAATTTATCCCAATACTGACTTGTAATGAAATTAAATTATAGTGTCTTATTGGATTGATAATTAATATCTTTCTCAAATTGTTTGATTTCTTCTAGATTTATACATCTAATTTTAATAATGTCATCTGTTAAATCTCCTACTACCAGCATTAGCATTGCATTTTCTATAATGATAAATTTCTGTTTAACTTATGCTGAGTTATGTCAAATAACTTGACCTTTAGGTTTTTGAATATCTCCATTTATTATGCAACAGCTGTTGTCTAGATAGGGCTGAGAATTTTTGAATTGATGTTTCAACAATTCCAATTGTGTTCTTCCTGCACAGCAGAAGTGTTTTAATCCTGTCTTTCAGGTTACTTGTTGAACGCATTTTTGCTCAGTACATGGTCCCTCATAACTTGGAAACAAATGAACGCATGAAGTGCTTGTATTACCTGTACGCAACACTGGATTCACATGCTGTGAAGTATGTGCTGCTTTCTACTACTCACAAAATAATTTTTAATACAAATATTATTGTAAAGTAGTTCTGAATTGTAATGAGTAGCCTAAGTCAGTGGACAGAAATAGATTATAAACTGTTAGGAAACAGAATGTAGAAATGGTTTCTATTTTTCAAGTGATATTTTGAAAAAAAATGCTAAACTTGTAGGGCGTTTTCTAACAAGATGCAGTACATTTCATAACATAACCAGCTAAAAAAAGTAGTGTCCAAGATCTGGAAAGAGGCTTGAGTGCTTGTCAGTCCCTTTATGGCTGCAAAGAGATAACATAAATATGGTAGATCAGTCCTAACTCTTACCTGACAACTTCTTAATTAATATACTACTTGTTGCAGCAGCCAAGGTGACTTAAGAATGAGAAGAACTTATTTGTTTGTTTTTCCTCCTTCATTGTTATTCAGTTATGTGCCTTCTCCAGCTTAAAATAGCTACATGCACGTGAATTTTACTCATAGTGGTTATACTGCTCTAATGTTCACATTGATTTGATTGATTTTAGATAGTTTTACTTTGTTTTTCATGTAGTAGTCCTCAGTCACATGAAAATCAAATAGAGAGGCTTTGTATATGAATGAATGCCTTAAAAGATCCCACAGCCTCCCCATACTATGAAAACTGATATTTGAACCCCCTGAAATTCTTGTATTGCCTGTCCAAAGATAGGATATGTATAAAAACCTAAAACTATTAATAGTATATTACAAAAAAAAAGTTACTGTTACAGTAATTTTTAGTGTAGGTGAAATGAAAATGCAGAATGGATTCTTTTAAGTTACTTGTTATTTCAGGCAACAAATAACTTCTGAATTCTATGGGTCTTGTACACAGCAGTACAAAAGACATTGTTTGTTCAGTTATTCATACAGAAATTATTTTTTTACTTTTGGATTTTCTAAGTTTTGCAAATGTGGCTGTGGCCTCTATTTATATGGTTTACTATTCCTGGAAAGTGTGCTAATTTTCTATTCTTCTGAGTATCTTTCATGCATCTCTTCTAAGCCTAATCATGTTCACTTTTCAGAATTTATTAATCTAGTAGCTGCTTTCTGTCTGCAAGACAAACATTTGTTTTGGTGATAAAAATCTGAAACATCTGCTTTAACCTACTTCTTGGTATGTTTTTAGAAGAGTCATTTCAGGCTTGTACAAATGAGTTCTTAATGGACGAGACCTTAGTTACTTCCTCCTTCTTTAAAAGGCAGTGTACTTGAGCATCTGAAATTAAATTTGTTTCAAAATCTCACTTTCTTTCAGTCTAATATTATGAAATAAATTTTCCATATTATCCTACTAGGAAATATTTAGCCTTTGCTTACACAGCAGTGAAAGTTCAGGAGATAAGTACATTTCTGAGTCTGAAATTGAAGAGACTGTACAGACTTATTTTGGACAGGTGTGTTACTCCTTGAATAGATAATTTTGACAATTCTTTTAATTTTTTTCTATTTCTAGAGCATTGAATGAAATGTGGAAATGTCAAAATCTGCTACGACATCAAGTAAAGGATTTAGTTGACCTAATAAAACAACCCAAAGTGAGTTCAACTTATCTTTATTCCCAGTGAATATGCAGTTTTAGTTAATGTACTATTTTTAATCCCCTTTGTTTGGCTATCTCAAGCTTATTTTTAACAGCAGATTGAAAATATTGTGAAAGTTAACTGATACTCAATTAGACTACATTTGCTGAAGGAAATGTATATATACATTGTGTTTGTCAAATTGAAGAAGAAAAGGGTATTATAGAAATTTTTTAAATGTTTTGCCAGTTATTTAATACTAAAATATTTTCTCCCAGAGTTTGAGTTACATCTAGCCATGACTGTTCTGGCTTTTGAGACAGGGTGAAACCAGCATATTATTTTTGACTGCCAAATCAAGTAATTAGGAAAAAGTACCTATGTAAACCCTCTTAAATTATTATCTTATGTGTGATTAGTAACTTTAAAGAAATTGGAATATTCTTGTCCCAACAGGTTACTAGTTTCTCTTTGCTCTCAGGAATTAATTGAATATTATATTGGAGATACCAGACTACAATTTTATTTTCTTGTTTACAGATTTGCTCAGAGGGAAAAATGACAACTTATTGAGCATTTAGGATATTCTCATAAAGTGAATTTCACTTTGTTTTAGTTACATCTATGTTCATACATAGTCTGGGGTAGGGAAATTATAAAACTAAATTTTTGATATGGTTTGGAATATAATTAAGACTTGGCTTTAATGCTAGAAATTTGATCTGATGCTTTTTTAACAGAAATAATATAGAATAGAAAATGTTGCCATGCTCAAATTTCTGTGTGTCTGTCTGTGTGATTTTTATTTTCAGTATGTGTATATAGTTGTACTGAGGTAAATCTAATCATCTATTTGCTGAAATTATCTGAACCAGGAATAGTGGGTAGCTGTGTGGTTGGATTATCTAATATATCTGCTTAGGAATGCTAGTGTCTTGCCAATAGAGACTGCAGTGAAATTACTAATTTTGACTTAGTGCATTAAAAACATGCTGTCATGTATTAAATTCTAAGTGCAGTAAATGCTAGCACGACAATACTTCATTGTCTTTTGGTGACTGTATTGAAATGCTTTACATATACTGTTCTTTGGTGTAGGTTAAATACATTTCTGCATTTAATACCTGAGTTAGTTTGATATTTTGTTGCTTTTCAGTTGAAAGTGAAATTTCAGCTTTTTCTTTTGTTTTCAGGGAGTTGTGAAAATTCTTTCTCAGTTATAAAATATCAAATATGATATGGAATTTACTAGGAATGTTTTGATGCCAGCATAAGCATTGCGTGCAAGACTATGCATGCTTTTGTCGTGTTTGCATCTGTCCATCTGGATTTTATCTTTTTTTTGCTCTTAAGTGCTAATTCTCTACACTTGGATGTTCTCTTGAATAATAAGACTTCATGGGAGAATTTAGATGGCTTGTGATAGAGCAGAGCAGGGAAGAGAGGTGTCTGAGAGGGAGCCAAACAGTGCTTTTTAAAGTGTTCATTTGTTTGCTTTTATTTCTCAATACCAGAATAAATAAGTAGATCTTTGTGTAAATTGACATACTAAATTAAGTAAAATTCCCTGACTCAAAACTGTTTTGCTGCCTGCAGTGGTACCTCAGACTATCACATACAGTCCAAGTAATAACCTTGGGACAAATATCCATTAGCAATTCAGAGCTGTGTAAACATTTCTTTCTTTCAGGAAACAAAACTAAGATTAAATAGTAACCTCTTAGAAGGTGTCTTTGTGTGCTTTTTCACTTCTGTCTAATTTCTTCATTTAATCATTACAGCTTAGTTGTAGATTTATTCTCCTGTAGCTGTTGTCCCCGTGCCAAGTGTAGGCATTCTGAGACCTCTCAGAGACAAGAAGGAATAGAATAAGAAATAGTATACAGATGTTACCACAAATGATTAGGTAGTAAGAAAAAAAAATTGCAGTAAGGGTGATCAAATATGGGAACAAGCAGCCCAGTGATGCTGAAATATCTTCGTCCTTGTAAATATTTAAAATGAAACTAGAAGTTGCCTGAAACAAAACCTGATCCTGCTTTGAGTAGGCAGTTTAACTGCATGACCTAAAGTTGTCACTGCCAACCTACATCATTCCGTAACTATAAATCTTTGAACTTCCTAATCTACCTTTCTGCCATTTATTGAAACTCCACGGGCATTCTCCTTTTTTCCTTTTCAAGATTTCCTCAGACAAAAAAATATTGAGGAGGCTGAAAATGTATTAAGGATGAACTTTTTGTTGCTGTTGGCCATAATTTCACCTGACTTAAGACAGAACAGACATCAAACTTGCCTTTAAGACAAGTTACTTTTCTGAAGAGTAAAAGCATAAATCACAGCTCCTCTTGTTTTCTCCTTTAGCAGTGGTATACAGCAAAATAAAATCTATAACCTTCCCAGTTCATATGTAGAAAAGTGGGTGAATGCTGTTTTGTGTCTATTAGAGTATAATCTTCATTTGCTGCAGATGAATGCAAGATTATATGGATCAAGTGCCGCAGCAGATATTCTAAAAAGAAATGTTTCTTAAACTTCTTTAATCTATCATAATTCCATAGAGTTATACTACTGCAAGTTAATACTTCTGCCTCAGGTTATTTGACGTTTGGCTAAATTATTAGTAGTTGGCTCAATCGTTTTTGGTGGGAGCTTTAGCCAGTACTTGAAGACTTAGCTAGTAGTATTAGGAGACCACAACAGTCAGGATGAAAAAAATTCCGCACAACTCCACAGTTTCTGTTTTTTTCCTGAGTCACAAGAGGTTCAAATATGGGAAGTCTGTATCTGCTGACAGCATTACTTGAATCCTGTAAATTATATCTGATTTCTGTCTTTTATCACTTTTTTGTCTGAACATTGGGAGTTCAGCTGTGACAGCTAAGAGCCCTGAAAATGATGGCATTCTTCTGAGACTTCACATGGCAGAAATAGCCCATTCATGCTGTTCATAAGTTATATGGTAGATTGAAAATTAATAAAATTATTTTATCTAAGTGATGCTGTGGGGATGATCTATCTTTTACTTCCTGCATCTACATTGAATTTGCAGTGATAATTTTTGATTTCTAACACAGATGTGTTAGCAGAATGGATGCTGACTTGTTAATGCAGTCTGGAATCTTCCTCGCTCAATATTCAAATGGAAGTAAATAATGTAAAATTTTTACTTAATCCATTTTTCTTTTGTGACTTGCAGACAGATGCCAGCAGTAAAGCGATATTTTCAAAAGTGATGGTTATAACAAGTAAGTCAGTGAAAGTATTTACAGTATCTAAAAATTACAGTAGAACTATATTGCTTTCTTGCTTTAAAAATCATTTGGGGTAAGGTTATAAGAAGACATTTTGCAGCAGATAAAATTTAAAGCAAATCATGGTAAATGTGATGCAGCAATATGCTTTTAAGAATGAAGGCAACTCTAAGCAGAATTACTTTCTTACTGTAAGAAGTCATGAGTCATGAAGCCTATCACATAGCATTTTGTCTGGGTTTTGGACTAATTCAAGGTCTAGATGATCTAGTGTGTTAATGTGTATTTTAGCATTTATTATAGAATATATATTCATGCATGTTAACTAAACTACTAAGCTATGTACTAACTTAATTGTCTTCCAAAGTTTTAGTATTGTAAATGTCATTGGAATGCAAAAGAGTTTGGATTTCAGTAGCAAGGAAAGCACTTGGAAGTGGAGAACTGTGTAAACTGAACTATTGACAAAGAAATACCCAATAACAAGCAACACTTTTTGTTCCCTGGGCCCACCATGTCAATAGCATTAAAACTAGTATGAAGAAAAACTTGCTTTACAACTCTGAAAATTTGTTTCCAAATACACCTTTTTTTTTTTTTTTTTTTTTTTTTTTAAGAAAAAAAGCCATCTGTTCTGGTAAAAAAAAATACTATGTAAGATTATGCATATTTTTGCAAAAAATGCAGAGGAAAAAAAATGAACCTTGCTGCTTCATTGGCCATGATCCAAATCCTTTTTTCATCAGTTTGTATTTTTTCTTATACTTTTAGTTCTGGGTTGTATTTAAAAAAAAATTATATGCAAAATGAATTCATAATAGAACTTGTTTCAAACTAACCATCCTGTAGTGCTACGCCACTTTCTGTACCAGCTTTGCTTAACACTGGCTAGACCAAAAATATGAAGCATCTTAAATAGTAGACTAATTCTTTGTCAATAAATTGCCTTGCTATAATATCAAACGTAAATATAAAATGAGGGCATAGTTTAAGAAATGCATTTTAAATGCCTTTTTTTAGGGGGATGTTTTAAGCTGTTGTAAAGCTTATGTTTACTTAATGCATTTTAAATGCATCTTTTTTTGGTTTTGAGTGTTTTAAGCTTTTGTAAAGCATATGTTTACTTTAGGGGTAATTTAGCAAAAATACCCTTTTTGTTTTTCGCACTTGTTGCATTGGGTGATCTGTATACAGAGTATATTTTGTTGTGGAGTTTAGGCTTTGCAGTCTGAGGTCAGCTTCAGCTGTTAGTAATACTACTAGCTTGACCAACTAGACTTGCTGGAAAATGAGTGTGAAGGGTGGGGAAAGCAAATAGCCCAAGGAAATTTGTAGAAATTTGTGTCCTCATAGATACGTCTGCACATTTTGAGTAGTTTTGTGGTTTGGGTTTTTTGTGGTTTTTCTTTCTGTTTGGTTTGGGTTTTGTGTGGTTTGCATGATGTTCTAAACTTGTACAATTTACAGTACATAATTAGTGATTTATTTTGGTTATTTAAAGGAAACCTTCCTGATCCAGGGAAAGCTCAAGATTTCATGAAAAAGTTCACACAAGTTCTAGAAGATGATGAAAAAATACGAAGTCAGTTAGAAATGCTTGTTAGCCCAACATGTTCTTGCAAACAGGCTGAAGGATGCGTGGTAAGAATTGCTTGTAAAGTGTGAATATTGTTGGAACAGAATTGATTAGAAATTTAATTGCAACTTATATTTCAGAGGGAAATAACAAAGAAGTTGGGCAATCCAAAACAACCAACAAATCCTTTCCTGGAAATGATAAAGTTTCTTCTCGAGAGAATTGCTCCTGTGCACATTGATACTGAATCCATCAGGTATTTTTTTGTGTGTGTTGTCAGCCACAATCACAGGGTTTGTAATTGGGTTTTCTTACTTTGCCTTTAAGCACAAGCAATAATAAGCTGTGGGTGGGTGTGGCTTAAGGCTTGGTGACCTGCAGTGTTTTCTTCTGTTTCATCTTGTATAGGGGTTTTTGTGTCCTTGTTCAGAATGTAGTCACAAAAACAATTGCATTGTCATTCAGCATAGCTGGGACAACCTGTCAGTAAAAGTGGATGTGTTGCTGATAGACAAAGTATGGTTTGTAACTAGCTGACTTATTTTAAAATAAATTTCTGTCCCGACTATTCAGCTGAAACTTTCCACCCAGAGTATTAGCTCACAGTGGCATAAATAGTAATGTAACTGAGGAAGTAAAGATTATGATGATGAAGCAGCAAGACTTCAAAGAAGAGTAAGCCAATGAAGTTGTGGGGGGGTGGGGGAAAGCAATTGCTGAAATTATTGTTTAACTAACAGGAGTATTTGAAATTAGCCTTACTGCCAAGAAGAAATATGCAGGAGATAGGTCTTGTAAATTTGTCATCAGCTCTTAGCAGAACTGTTAAATGTTTGGTTTTTGTTTTTTTTTTTTCCTCTTGGTTGGAGACTGAGTACTGTAAACAGTTATTTTCCATCAGTTATTAAGAATCTGTAGTGAGTTGTAACCTCAGTGTAATTCTTACTGATTTTGTTGTTTGTAATGCTCAAATTGTTTTCTTATTTTGGTCATCCTTCCAGAGTAATTTGTATATAGTTCTTATTTCATGATGGATAAATATTTTAGAATATAAGGCTTCATAACCTTTGATTTGGATAGTAGATGAGGGCAACCAGATTATGCATGTAGCTGACATATTGGTTTATAATAAGCTTATGTTTTAAATAAGTTACTTTAATAAGATAGTTTTCAGAAGTTTAAGATATAATCATACCTCGTGGAATTGCAGTAACTACAAAGCCGTGTTTTGTTTTCCTCTTCAGTGCCCTTATCAAGCAAGTGAACAAATCTATAGATGGAACAGCTGATGATGAAGATGAGGGTGTACCTACTGACCAGGCAATCAGAGCAGGTCTTGAATTGCTGAAGGCAAGTATAGTCCTGGTGGTCAGTGAGCATGGGAAACTTTGCAAACACTTTCATTAAAATAAATTTTTAATTAGCACTTACTACTTTTAGTCAAAAGCTGTAGTGCCTACCTGGGAGAACCTGGTTTGTTTTTTTTGTGCTTTATACTCATCTTATGTGGCACATAAGTAAGGTTATTTTTTTATTATTTAGAAGCTTTTCTGGAAGCCGAAAGTAGTTGCGTGCGAGACAGCAGCAGTGGAGTTTTGATTATTAGAGTGTGAATTCAGTAATTTGTAAATATATACTGTGCTGTTGTATAGCAACAGGACAGGTTCCTCTGTGCTCCACATAAATTGGGGTCTTACCTATTCCAGGTATGAGTAATTTTCAGACTCAGCCAATGTAGCAAAGACCATCAAGTAGTCCAGCTGGGAGTTGACTTCAGAGGCCTAAAAATCTGAAGGACTGCCATACAAAAGTTTTCAGAGTTTTCTAGATTAACTAAGTAGATTCACCTGAAAGGGTGTGGCCCTTTATCCAGATGTGCATATTTAGGTAAAAGTGCAAGATACCTAGTAGCACAAGAATGCATCTGAGTAAGAAAGAATGAATCATGTTGTGAAGGACTATATACTTGAATGAAGGCTTCCAAATTAGTATTTACATATTTGTATGAACTGGCATGACACATTCAAGGAAGAGGAGTAAGGCTGTCCTAAACAGAGAGGTCTGTATATTGTGAGAATAGTACAGAGAGGACAAATATAGGAGTCCAGCATTGAGAATGCCATACAAAGAAGTGGGAAGAAAGGTAACTTGGTTAAAATAGAAAACTGCATATGAAGAAGTTTCTAGATTTTGAGGGTTGTTTCTCTGCCATGAGTCAGAATATTATGTGAAATGAGGCTAATAATCAACAGCCACCTAGAAATGAAGACCAGATTTCAAGGAGGATCAATTGAGAGTTTCTTTGTTTCATTTTTTTTTTAACATGAGAAGACTGTCATACTTGAAAACAATCAAGTCCAAGAATCTGAAGGAGAGGTACAGAGTCTTCTAAGTTGCTGTGGAAAGCTTGAGGGACTAGATACCCTATTGAATGTGTTTATGTTGCTATTTTAGAGATAGGAATTTCACTTCAGAGCAGAATCAATTCTTCCCCTGAGGAAACAAACACGAAGTCTGGAGGCACACAAGCTGGGTTCCTTTCAGAGGAACAAAATTGAGATGGGCTTCAGAAGCACATGTTGTGTTGCAGTGGTTAAAGTGGATTTGGTTAGCCTAAAAATACCCTGAAGTAAAACTCCTGGAACATGAATATTGCTTCCTTAGCATCGGTTGTGTTTCTCTTAAAACCTGCTCCTGCTGTAACCCAGTACTTGCTAATGTAGATGTAGCCACTGAGAAGTATAAATAAGTCAGAATAATAGAAGAAACTGAGACTGGGGAAATAAATTAATTCTAATGAGGTCATATATAAAGACAGAGAACTTTAGTAGCTGCTGAAAATGAAAGAACAGAAATGTGCATCATGGGTCAAAAACAGGGAGAGTATTATAAATGTTCCAGTATGGCAGTGGAAAATGACTCTTGATGAAGTGTCCTTTAAGTGGGCCTTTAAAAAATGTTAACGTGGCTTTCATCATATTTTGGCAGGTACTTTCTTTTACGCACCCAATCTCATTTCATTCCGCTGAAACTTTTGAATCTCTCCTTGCTTGCTTGAAAATGGATGATGAAAAAGTGGCAGAAGCTGCATTACAAATTTTCAAAAATACAGGAAGTAAAATTGAAGAAGATTTTCCTCACATACGATCGTAAGTTGTGTATCTTAATCTGAGCAGTCATCTTTACTGTATAGGATTTTGGAAGTTCTCACTCTTTTTTTCATCTACTGTAGATGAAAATGTGATTATCCTTTTGGAAGAAAGTATTACTTCCAATTTTTAAAGATTTTTAAAAACTAAAATGTAGTGCTTTTTGAAGAATGGAAGTGAAATGAATAAACCCAAAGTACTGACAGCTGGTATGTCACTGGTACCATTATAATTTATATTGTTGTCCTTCAGAATTACTTACTGTTTCCTAGGTTATATATGTATATATATATATATATATATGTAATATACACAGTGTAAAAACATTCCTTGAAGTTTAATGGTGATATGTAGGCAAAAATATTTCCAGAAGAACGTTTAGTATCTGTGCAGATATAAATGCCTATTTTGCCACATGATATTCTATCAACAAAAAATTGGGGTTTTTTGCTTGCAGGTTATATAAATAACTTTTTTTTATTGTTTGTTTTTTTGTTGTTTTTTAAGAAATTGCCCAAGCAAAAGCAATTGGTGCTTTTGCAGAAGTGTTTTGATTTTTATATGTATATCTTTACTTCTCTGCTAGTTTGTTTTGAAAGATTTTCAATTTGTGGAATTACTTATCTCTTGGTCTGTTTGTCTATTTGTTTTGTTACACAACTGTTTAGTGCTTTGCTTCCAGTGTTGCATCATAAAGCTAAAAAGGGACCTCCTCGTCAAGCCAAGTATGCTATTCACTGCATCCATGCAATATTTTCCAGCAAAGAAACGCAGTTTGCACAGATATTTGAGGTAACATTAGATATTAGATACTTTTACTGATTTTTTTATATTGTACATGTAAGACTAAGGGATATAGTTGCAAGTTGTAGCAGATTTTGGAACTACGTTTTTCCCCTTTCCTTTTGTTCTTACATGATTTTGGCCTGAAGGATGGTAATAGAGGATATTCTTGTATCTTATGGTTCATCATGTTTTAGGTTACATCTTTTAAGAGCTGATAGTGAAGTCAAGTGTTGGACTCTGTACTAGAACTATGAACTATTTATGGAAAGAAGAACCATATGCTACTCCTTACTCTAGTTCAAAATGGTCAAAAGTATTTAAATGGTTTCAGAAATTATGGAAAACTGAATTGTGGTACAGACTTTACCACAGGTACTGTACCTGTACCAGGTAGTTTTAACTCCAAATGTACTTTTTAATTAGTGGCCATCAGCCTCCTATCTTGAAGGCTGAATCATAGTCCATTACAGGAATTGCTGTCTCAAGATTTAGTACTCCCACAAGAAAGTAGGCTTTTTAATCCTTTGTCTCCTAAATGGTCATGCTTGAGCTGTCACTTTTTGAACTATGCAGAGATGATAAATATTTTGTCTGTCAACTTGACGTTTCCTCTGACTTGAGGAAGACTTGATGGATTGGTGAATATATATTTAAAATGAAATAATCAATAGTTCTTTTAAAATTGTTTTTCTGAAGTACACATGGAGAACTTGGTATGAAGTTGAGATAGTAAGACACAGATTGTATCAGTAATACCTGAATTTGTTGCATTTTTGTAGCCACTGCATAAAAGTCTGGATCCAAGCAATTTTGAGCACCTCATTACACCGTTGGTTACTATTGGCCATATAGCCATGCTTGCACCTGACCAATTTGCTGCCCCTTTGAAATCTTTGGTTGCAACTTTTATTGTTAAAGATTTGCTAATGAATGATAGGGTGAGTATTTTTTAAACCTTGTATTAAGAGTATGCTTTTCCTGTAGTGTCATACTCGGCAAGTGCTTGGGAAAATATTTGGCATACTGGTTCTACTTTTTGTATATTGTTTGTATTTTGATTTCTTCATGAAGTTTGATTCCATTGAAAACCTATGGTACAGGGAAGGAGAGTTCTAGCAATTTGGGAATCTTACAGAAGTGATGAACTGCATAGCACAGCATTTCATCACTTGTGACTTGGCTTTGGTTAAAAACGGGAAAATTGTTATGACTTCACTCTTTCTTATCTTGAGCGAGTTGTGATTTTTAGGAAGTATATTACATTTGAAATTAAAATATGCTATTTAAATGGAAGACTGAATTTTAATTTTTTGAACAATTTTGTATTGATTATAAAGTGATTATGAAATTAAAAAAATGAACTCATGCATTGTTAGAAATTGCTTAAGGAAAGGTACACTGTGTAAAACCGTAAAATGTGCGTAAGGTTCCAATCTACTGGTTATGGAAAAACTGGAAGTTATTTTAAAAGCAATGGCTATTACGCTCTAAAGGAATAGTTTTCAGGTAACAACAACCAGTCCCTTTAGTGAACTTAAATTTGCTGATACTTGGGTAGTGAGATATGTCACTTGTGTAGTGGTTACTTCTGTAAGATAGGCATAAAGCTGACCAGGGAGTGCTGGGGTATTGTTTCCAGAAGCAAACAGGAAAGAGGAAGCTACAAGTTTCACTGAAGAGTAACAGTAATGTAACAGATGTAACATTTGGTTTAGCTTCCAGGAAAAAAGACAACAAAACTTTGGGTTCCTGATGAAGAAGTGTCTCCTGAAACCCTTGTTAAAGTAAGTAGCACGTACTGTTTTCCTGTCTATTATGTTTATTATACTTAATAAGGTTTTTCTCTTGAATACATATTTTATAATTATTTTATGCATTAATTTACATACACGGTTCATTAAGTTTGTATATAAGCTCTTTATAGGTTTAGTTTTGTTTTCTGACACTAAACTGTGATGATAGCTGGATTACTTAAAGTAAAATTATTTTTTCCCCTTCAACGTAGGAGTTAAATACTACAGAAATTTTGTTGAAAGTCTTTCTTTTTTTTTTTCTTGAATATTTATGGCATTCCAAGAAACTTTAAGTGTTGTTTTGGAAGAAGAAAAATGGGTTTTGGGTTTGTCAGTTTCCTCAAATGAATAAATCTGTTACATTGCTTATTTTTCTGTGTGTGCGATGTGTATTAGAGAAAAACCTGCATTTAAGAAAAAAATCACTTTTAAATGGTGGGGGGTTTGTTTTGGTACTTTACTTTAAAATGCCATTTTGAGCTTTTTCTTATTTTGGACTAAGTGTATTACGTTTTCTGTACTCTCTAAGAGATACTGTCAGTCAATTTTTCAGTGAATTAGACTCATGGTGTGGAAAATATATTCTTTATCTGTATTTGGTTTGTAAATGCTCTTCAGAACAGGGATAGATTTTTGCTTTCACCTCTTTCAGAATGAGATGCTTGTCTTTTGTAGTCTGTTCTATGTTATATCGGTTGTTTAGTTTCTAATGTCTTTTGAGTGAAGTTGCTCTGATTTAAAAAAATTCATTGCCTTCTCTCAAAATTGTTAAGCTATTCCTAGAATACCTCTTTTTCTGCTAGGTTAGTAAGTACTTTGGTTTACAGTTTGGAAAGTCTTGGATTTTTTGGGAGTTGATATGTTGCTTTTAGTTTTTTGACTACACAAAGGATATTTTTCATCTTCGTGTGATTCCATAGTTACACATAGACTCCAAAAATTGAGAAAAGAATGCACCTTTGTTTTAATCTAATGAAGTGCTAGCTTTAAATAGACATGATTTTACTTCAGTGATTATGCATGTAACTTGAAGTAGTAAATATTAATAGTTTTTTTTAATTATTTTAGACTGTGGAGCTGTAATAACTCTCTAAAATGTACTTTTATTTTGATAAAACTTCTCATACATTTGGCTATTTGGAAGGGAATTAACCCACAGAAATTCTTAAGGCAATTTGAAGTTGAAACCAAGCAAAACTGTAAGAAGTATTTTTTACAAGTGAAAACAGGTTATTGTGAAAATTGATTTGCAAATTTAATTACTCTTTATTACTATATACTTAATGTATGCTGTAGACCATGCCATTAGTTTATACATAATTTCTCTGTGATAGTGGACTTTTCTTCACTCTTGTTTTACAAGCTTCTTTATCCTTTTGTAACATTAGTATATATCTAATAGGAATTTTAAAACTAGTAAGTTGGAGTGTGAAAGTGGGAAGGACTGCTGAAGAATAAATTTTAGTATTGTCCAGCCTAGTTCAATGCCGGTATGGTTGATTCACTGGACTTGTTGATCCTTGTGGGTCTCTTCCAACTCAGAATATTCTCTGAATTATAACAATATATAAATGTGTTCTGCTTTTTGATCCAGTAACATTTTCTTAGTAAGTATAAACCATTTAGCCTATTTCACAATGTAAGGTCAATTAAGAAAATGTTTTCAAAGAATAAAATATGTGATTGCTTATAGAAGAAGCAGCTCAAACTTTAACTAAATGTAAAATTTTTATTTGCTGTAATACATGCTTGGGACTTTCAGTGAAAAGTTGCTGTCTAGTGAGAATGTCTGGTTATCTTTCAGTATTTAAATGATGTTTTACAGTCCTGACAGACTTATGTTTGTACCAGCAAAAAGAACTTGGGGAAAAAATACCATGTGATATAAATAAGATAAAGATTATTTTTAAAATGAGGCTTTTGATGTGATTTGACTTTTTGGTATCAATTTTATTTTTTCAGATTCAGGCTATCAAGATGATGGTTCGGTGGTTGCTAGGAATGAAGAACAATCACAGCAAGTCAGGAACATCTACTCTGAGATTGCTAACAACAATATTACACAGTGATGGAGATTTAACAGAGCAGGGGAAAATAAGGTATATAACAGATGGTAATCTTTTAATGTCTGTGATGATGGAGTTGGGGGGAGAGTTTTATTCAAAGTAGTGTGTAAGCTATTCTGTTACACTGCTTTATACAATTTATACGTCTTATTTCATAAGATATAATGGTAAGCTTGGCTGGTTCCTACATAAACTTGCTGTGTCTCAGGTTTTGTAACACTGTACACATAGCTGAATTTTAGGTTTTATATTCTTGCTTTTATTTATCTCTTCCATAGGCCATTACTCATATTTCAAGAATAAACTGTGCAACTTCTTCCTTCCCACTGAAAATTGGTTTTAATTTTTTATGCAGCTTGCTGTTCCTGGTGTGCCAATTGCTATGTATGCCAAATACCAATGGGTGGGCTTTCTAATAAAGAATAATAGTGTGTTGTATAAACCAGGTGGAAATACTTAGTACACAAGACACTTCTGCTTGGAGGCAGGCTAATCCCTTGAGGTCTCTACAACTGGAAGCAAGAAGGAAATGTATATACAGGATTAAGTCTCAATAAATAATTTACCTTTTAGGTGACTGTTAGGCAACTCGTTTTTCTGGATATCTTCTTAATCCTCTGTGGTAGGAAACGTGACAAATTGTCAGCTACTATTGCTTGCCATTGAAAATTTATGTCTACAAAAGCCATTAAGGGCATGGGTAGATTGTGCCAATATGTTTAAAAAGGTTCTGATTTTCAGGTAGAGTTAATGCTATACAGTAGTTATGCAGATAGAATCCATATTGTGTGTGCTAAATTGCAAACCTGAGAGCTATCTAGTATATTATCTTTGTAGCAACTGTGTAGTCTGTCCTAAAGCTCATTGTAAATAATTGTTTTCTAGTTTTAAATTCTGTAATGTGACCATTGGTAGCAGTTGCCAGGGTGTTGAGTGGCAGTAATTTAGCTTTTCAGCAGGACTACTTGGAGCACATAGTTGTGTTATGCAGTAGTTAGTGAATAGATTGGTTCTCTAGACCTTGTGTGTTTTCATGCTTGGAATGATGATTCCTTGCTGTGCTTGTTTCAGAAATTTAATTTTCCCACTTCTTTTCTACTCAAAAGTAATAGTAGAAACTTTATATAATGATATGATCAGTTCTTCATTTTAAAATCAAGTTAATGGAGGGCTAGGGCTCCCTATCCTTTCAGGGTAGGGAGAATGCTGCAGTGACATGTGATGTTGCTGTGGAGGTAACCCTTCAACCCCTGAGCTTGGAGCTCTGCCTGGGGATGGATGTTGAGCCATCAGAGACCTTCTGGGTTAGGACTGAAGAGCAGACTGCTCTGGGTAACATTATGATGTCTGCTGTGGAACCCCTGACCAGAAATAGGAAATGAATGAGGCCTTTAAACAGCTGAAAACAACTTCATGTATGCAGTCTTTGGCCCTCTTGGAGAAATTCAACCTCTCAGATATCTGCTGGAAGAGCAACACAGCAGTGCATAACAATCCAGGGCAGCATCGATGACACTTTTTGACACAACTAGTGGAGGACCTAATGAAGAGGGGCTCTCTGCAGGATCTCATACATGCCTACAAGGAGAGGCTTACTGGGAATGTGAAGATTGAAGGCAACCTTGGCTATAATGACCCTAAGATGCTGGAACTCAAAATCCTGAGTGCAAGAAGGAGGTCAGAAGGCAAGATCGGACTGGACTTCAGGAGAACAGTCTTGAGTCTCTACAAGAATGTGCTTGTAGGGTCCCATTGGATAAGGCCTGGAGGGAAAAGGGGCCCAAGAAAGCTAGTTACCTAGTGTTAAAGATCACTCCTCAGTGCTCAAGAGTGGTAACAGCAGAAAGTCAGACGGATACTTGAGCAAACCGTACCTGAGAAGAGCAAAATTCTTCTGGCAAAATTTGAACACAAAAAGAGGGATTGAGAGCAGCCCTGCAGAGTAGTACTTGGGGACACTGATGGATGGAAGGGTGAACATGAGCCAACAATGTGTGCTTACATCCCGGAAAGCCAACTGTGTCCTGCATCAAAAGAAGCATGACTAGAGGTGGAGGGATTTGATTCTGCCTCTTTAGCTCACTCTGGTGAGACCCTATCCAAAGTACTGCATCCAGCTCTGCAGTTCTCAGCACAGGAAACACACGGACCTGGAGGAGCATGTTCAGAGAAGGATCTTAAAAATCATCAGAGGGCTGGAGCGTTTTATGAGGAAAGGCTGAGTGAGTTGGAGTTGTTCAGCCTGGAGAAGAAAAGGGTCTAGGGAGACCTTATTGTGACCTGTCAGTACTTAAATGAGTCTGTAGATAGAAAGAAGAAGTTTTTTTATGGTGAGAATGATGAAACACTGAAACAGGATGTCCAGGGAGGATATCTGCCTCATCCCTGGAAACATTCAAAGTCAGGTTGGACAGACCTCCAGTACCTGCTCATTGCAGGGGGTTGGACTAGATGAGCTTTAACAGTCCCTTCTGGCCCCAACTATTCTGTTGTTGTATGAGGTACACAGAAGGAGGAAGTAGAGATGGGTAATCTGGCAGGAGTACAGAGAACACCATCTGAGATACAGTTAGGAAAGCCAAATCCCAAATGGGATAAAATCTAGTGAGAAGTGGCAAAGGCAACCAGAAGAGCTTCTGTAACTAAGTGACAAAAGGAAGACTAGAGAAAATGTGCACCCTACTGAATGAGGCAAGAGCCCTGTTGACAGGACATGTAATAATTATTTTGTGATTCTCACTGTTGCTTTTCAGGAAAGCTTCAAACTGGTAGAAGGGCCAATCTATTGTCTCTGTGTGAGCTATACTGCCTACATTAACAATTACTCTTAAAACCTGAAGCAAAGGAGATGATGTTTCAGATCTCTTAGTTCTGCATGGAACTTGCTGACACTTCCTGACCTTTGTTCTTCACCCATTGAGTGCAATAAGGATATCTTCTTTCTGGCAATGCTTACTGTGTCCCTGCTGTGCAAACCTGATACTGTTCCTTCTGACTTGGAGTAGGCTTTGGAAAGAGTAAAATTGTCTATTTAGTACAGAATATAACCTTTTAGACTGTACTTGATATGAGGTCATTCTATGTGAGTCAGTTTTAGTGTTCATGGCTTGCACTTGTGTTTTAAACAGTGTTTAATAATTTGCTAAAGATAATTGAATTAAGTGAAAGTGGCAGGGCTCAGGAGCCTTAGATGCTGTTGAGGCCAGCAATCATACTGTAATCTTGGTGTTATTGCCCTCATCTGCCCTCATCTGCTTCTGCCTCTTGAAATCTACGTAGCTCTACCTTTCAGTGACAGTGGAAGGGAATTTTTTTTATTATTATTATTATTTTTTACTTCAAAACATAGTTCAGCCTGGAGTGTCAGGTGAAGACAGGGTCCCACTTGGACAACAAATCCCTTCTGTTGTTCATCCTTCACACTTTGAAGTAGTAGGATTGATGACTTTCTTGAATTGCTTTTAAATCAACAACTGATTTCATCGAGATGTCAGCATGTGTAGGTTAAATTCACCAGTCTTGTAATTTTTTTAATATCAAATTTCATCTATAAACAGTATCTAAACTGTCCTTTCCCAGCCTTTCTTCTTAATTTTGTAAGTCATAAACAGTCCTACAGAATTCAAGATTCTATAATTTTTCTGTTTATGGTAAGATAGAACATCTAGTTTGACTCTTGCTTTTCTTTGTAGTAGGATTTTGATTTTAGCCTATGCTAAGCATAAAGTAAGACTACAGTATCAGAGGATGCTAGCAGTTGCTGAAAGTATTGATATTAGATATGAAATTGAATTGAGATTTTATTGAAACACTGTCTGCATTTTTTTCTCAAACTAATGCTCACCAAGAGAAAATTATTAAAAACCTTTTGGAGTCTAGAATATAATAGATTTGTGCTGTAGAAAATTTGCCACACATCTCATATATAACATTTTCAATGGTTGCGTTCAAAAGACGTTTTGCTTTTGTCTTGAAATAAAATTCACTTAGTCATGTATTACAATTTATTTTGGCCTGAAGAATGGATTTTGGGCTGGAAAAGTTTGGCAACTTCAGGGACTAGAAATGGGCTGGCTATTTCTTTGGCAGGACTCCCCTGCCGAAGGAGAACCAGCAAACTAAACAGAAGTATCTTACTGGTAGATGTGGTCTCTGAGGGGCAGTATGGACTGTCCTGGCTCAATGCACAGCTAGAACTGTTTCACACCCATGTGGAACTTTTAGGAAGTTCAATGGAAAATTTTTTATTACCAGGTTGGGACCAGGTAAGGGTAAGTGGGAATGGGCTATAAAATGTGGTGCCATGAAAATTACTTTGTGTTTGAAATTGCTTCTGCTGGCATGGGGGTAGCTAAGTTCACAGAAACTTTTTTCCTTTTAAGGACTTGTTTTTCAGTGATGCAAACTTATTGGATTTAATTAAGGCAAATAATTACATATTTTTTTATTAATTAACCTTCACCATCCATGTGCTTGTTTTTCAGTAAACCTGATATGTCACGCTTGAGGCTGGCTGCGGGAAATGCTATTGTGAAGTTGGCACAAGAACCTTGTTACCATGAAATCATCACCTTAGAACAATACCAGCTGTGTGCACTAGCCATTAATGTAAGGAAATTTGTTGTGGGTTATCAGCAGATCTATGAGTATATAGTTGTTTGTTCTGTATGTTATGTATATTTCAGAGAATCTGGTTTTAATCAAAGTATCCAGCATTGGCGTGAAATTATTTCTCCGTAACATAATCCTGAAAACTGTAGTACTGGGCTGTCCATTGGGGGAAATACTAACTTTGAGTAGTCAAATGTTAGAATACTGCTAAACTAAGAAATGCGGTATTTATTCAAGTAATACCCCAACTGCATGGTAACATTGCTAGAAGTTAAAATGAGATGAAGTATGTTGAACTGTGGTGAAAAAAGTGACCTTGGTTTCTCAATACTTGGGGAGATTGTATTTAGAATGCAGAGGTCTGCAAAAACAATAAACATCCTTCCAATATTAGAAGAAATAGGGAGGTATTCCTTAGCAGATGCTGAAATTTTCTTCCTTAAATTCTGCATGTGAGCCCATAGTAAGGAAATAACTTTCAAATTGTAAGTATAGATATGGGGACCCTCTCTAAGCCAGAGCTTAGCAAATCATACAGAAATTGATTTATACCCCAAGAGTAAGATGGCCATGAAGGACTTCTGTTGGTGTTATTTGTGTAGCTGCTGGTATTCTGGCTTTCTAGAAGTCAAGAAATCCTCTGGAGGGAATCCTGACAAGAAGATATCTGCAGTAATGATATGCCATTTTAGACCTTACTTCCTGTATCCAGCTAAAACTTTAAAAGCTGTGATCCATTTTAAATATCAGAAGACTTTAAATTGGCATTTAATGTTAGAAAATACACAGTATGGCTCTTCTGTGGATATTTCATAGGGTATCTTCTTTAGTTTCTAAAGTTGCTTGGAGTTGGTTACAGTTAGTCTAGAATAATCATTCCTGTATCAGAGCAAGACAATCCCTGTTAGATTTGTTTTAACTATGTTTATGTGGATTTTAAGCTTCTGTGTTCCTGTGAAAAGGAGCCCTTACTCAGTACCCAAATGTTATAAAAAAACAAGACAAATGGAACAAAGCTTTAAACTACTTAAGCAGATGAAATCTAGCAAAAATACAGCTGTAATTCAGTGGTAATAATGAAGGTCTTTACACCCAAAGCGAAGTCTGATACATTTCAGCTTTCCTGTTCCAAAACTGAATAGAAATGTTAGTCTTGTCTCAGAATGAGTTATAAAGATTTTTACAGTTCAAAACAGAATTAGTTGAGAGAAAAATAGGCTGTCAATGTAATGACAAATAAGTTCTGCCTCTGCTCCGGAAAGGATACTAAGCTGGATAATATCATGCCAAACTAGCCTTGTCCATGTAATGTTTGCATGTTATGTTTCCTTTTGAACCCAGTGATCAAAATCTGTTCATTTCTTCAGTCATTTTCCTTCTGTGCCAAATCTTTCTTTATTGCAAATGTTAACCTTGTAGTTGCTATCAGAATTTGGCATCGTTTTGATACTCTTTTCAGTATGTTAAGTTGCCCTCCACTGCCCCTCACTTTTATCACTTATTTTCCAGCTATAACAGTCTTAACTGTTAGTGTATATTCTAACAGCTGTGTTGTCACCTTTTTTGTGTCTAATTTCCCTGAATTTTCAAATGGGAATTTTGCGAGGTAAGATTCAAATTAGTACATGATAGGATTCTCAACATTTATGAACCAGTTAGTATTATAGCATACTTTGGACCAGAAAGAACCCATAAAGATCATCTCATTAAACTCCCCTGCTGTGGTCAGGGACATGTTCCACTAGAACAGGTTGTTCAAAGCCCTGTCCAGCCTGGCCCTGAACATCTCCAATGATGGAGTGTCCACAGGTTCTCTGGGCAACCTGTTCCTGCCACTCTCATAGTAAAAAATCTCATTCATATGTCCAATCTAAACCTCACCTCTTTCAGTTTAAAACTGTTGCTCCAGAGCTGGACAAAGCACTCCAGATGGGGGTCCCATGAGAGCAGGGTAGATGTCAAGAATCCACTCTCTGACTCTGCTGGTCATTCTCCTTCTGATGCAGCCCAGAACATGGTTGGCTCTCTGGGCTGCGAGCTCATGTGCAGTTTTTCATCCACAAGTGACCCCAGTCCTTCTCTGCAGGGCTGCTCTCAATCCCTTAATCCCTTCATCCCTCTGCCTGTTTGGATACTGAGGATTGCATGCAGGCAGGTGCAGGACCTTGCACTTGGGGCTCTTCAACCTCCTGATGTTCCCCTGGGCCCAGTCCTCAAGCCTGTCAAGGTTCCTCTGGATGGCAGCTCTTCCTCCAGTGTATCAACTGCACCACTTGGCTTGGTGTTATCCACAGGCTTGTTGAGGGATATTCTCAACCCCCCAATCTGTGTAATTAACCAAGATGATCAATGCTGGTCCCAGTATTCCCCCTCTTGAGTGCACCAGTTGTTACTGATCTCCATTTGGACATTGACTTTTTTTTCTTGACTGCAATCCCTCGGACATGGCCATCCAGCCAGTTTCTTATCAATTGAGTAGTCCATCTCTGAAACCCATATCACTCCAAATTAGAGACAACAACGTTGTGTATAGCTGTGTCAAAGCCCTTACAGAAATCCAGGTAGGTGGCATCAATTGCTCATCCCTTATTGATTTGCCCATTCACTTCACTGTAAAAGGTTAGACCAGTCAGGCATTATTTGTCCTTTGTAAAGATGTGTTGGGTGTCTGTAATCCCCTCCCTGTGGATATCCATATGCTTTGTCATCACTTCCAGGAGAATCTGTTCCTTTGTAGTATCATTTCTGTCACTTTCCCCTCTTCATTTATTGACATTTCTTTGCCTTTTGTGACTTTCTAAGTGGTTTTCTAGAATTTAGATTATAAGCTCTGTCAGGTCAGGAATTCTGCTTTTTGTTTTCACTGCAGATCATAATGGATTTTGAATACTTACAAATAACTTTTCCAGATGTTTTTGAGGCCTTCTCCAATTTCCTTTCTCACTGTCAATGGAGATGCTCGGATGCAGAGTAGCTTTAATGGCTTTCATGACTTTTTCACTTAAAAATCGTACTGTTTTTTGTGTTGTTTTACGTTTTTATCATGTGCACATATGCATACATATATGTTAATGCTTAGTGGTTAGTATTAGAATCCATTTCTTGATGGTAGATACTGATTACTCTAGAAGTTTATTTATTCTTAACACTTTCAAGTCTAGCCACAAATCAGGTGACATCAAGGCCAACTCTAGTTTTATGTTATTTAATTCACAGCAAAGATTCTTTAAGTGGGCAAATCAGAAAACAGATGAAACAGCAGGAAAAATCTTGCTTTTTAAGGCCTGTGATGGTTGCACAGGTTTTGCTGTGGTACTGTGCTGGCACTTTTTTTTTGTCTTCTGATGATGCTGTTTTGTAATGTATAATGATTGGAGTGCAGAACACACAAATTTTGTCACTAATTGCTGTATGAAAGTGGCACGGGTAAACAGGGGCTTTATGATGATGAAATGCATATAGTTTTAATAGTTTTAAAATAAGTTATATATGTGTTTGGCCAATCTTATAGCTCACCAGCAGTTGATTTCTTTGATCTCCAGAACAAATTTTGATGTAAGCAGAGCTTCATATTGTAGTAGTGAAAAGTAATTGGTGATAGTACTTCAGTGCTTAACAAGCTTTAAGATCAGATTTAAGATCTGGTAAGCTTTGCTGTTGAAAATGCAATTTAATTGTATTTAGAATAAGTCTTTTCGATAGCATAAATTTCATTTTTTAAGAAAATCACAGAGCTTTTTCAGTTTTCTTTGTTAACTCAAGGTGTTGTATTTGATGAATCAGAGCTGTGTCTGATGCAAAACATGATTTGCAAATACATATTTTTTCAGTGCTTTAAAGTGGTGAACTTCCGATGAATTGACATTAAATTCAGAGATGTAGATATATACAATTGGATTAGTTTATGGAGTTTCTGTATGCTGTTAAAAATAGCATACTTTGGTTTTGTCCCCCATCTTCCTAGTGAACTAGTGTAACTGAGTCACACAGAATTTAAGATTATTCCCAATATTAAAAGAATAAGAAATTATAATCATTCAAATTGATCACACAATACCATCAGTAGCACCTCCCTTGTCCTCGTATCAGTCTCTTCTGAGCTTTCTAAAGGCTTTAGAACTAGGTAATACTGAGGAGGAAAAGAGGGCTCTATCTTAGCCTCCTGTGGGGCTGGATTTGCTATGAGCAGACGTTGAGCAGAGATGTTGAGCAGATCTCATGGTTTGGTTTGTGGGCTTGGGTTGCTTCAGCCCTGGCTACAGCAGGTGTTTCAGGATTTCAGTCCACAGAGGGGGAATATTGCTTGAAGCACAGAAAGGAGAAAACAGGGTTTGATTGAAAAAAGTTTCTTCTCAATTTCATTTTTGGTGGGGAAAGAGGGATGATTGTTTTATCTAATAGATGATCTCTTTTGATGCCATTTGCAAATTTAGCAGAGCCAGTGTTTCCAGTGACTAGGTTTTGGCTCTACACTTCCAGTTGGCTGATAACTGGAAACCCTCTTCAATCCTTTTGACTTCAAAACTCTCATTTGACTAAAATAGCTGCTTACTCCTGTTAACATTTTTTTCTTCATATTCAGAGATAAATCTTTCATCTTGACCTTTTTTTGGGAGGTTAAATGTGCCAAGCTGTATTGGTGACCTTGTTTACCTTAAGCTTTTCTGCATATTTTTTTCAAAGTCTTTTCTATGTGTGTTTGTTTCCCTGTCCTGTGTTAGTAAATGATTTGTCATGTATTAAATGGTATGTGTAGGTTATTTTCATACAAAAAAAAAAGTTCATGCCTTTTCTGGGAACACGTTGCTTAATAAACTGAAGAACTACAATTGCTGCCTTGATATTGTTTTACTTTGTGCTTTTTGGCATTTGTTAGACACAGATAATTCTCTTCCATGGTCAGTTGTAGTGCATAGTATAATGGAAATGCTTGGTACTCTCTTCAGTGTTTCACCTTATATGGTAATTCTGTTGAATTTTATTCAGTTTTTAATGTTAATGTCTTGATGAAAATGTGTGAAATTGTAGCAGTAAAATCAACACTGGTGGTGGTTACTGGTGGCTGAAATGTTTTCAGCAGATCTTTGACTTTGGCTTTACAAAGTAAGGGACCCACCTGTAAACAATTTCAGAAACTCCATGCCTTAGTACTATGCTAAATTAGACCTTGGGTCCTGAGTGCGGTATCTTCCTGCACAATTTTTGAACTTTAGCTCTTCTTCTGAGCTTAAAGGAAGCTTCAGATGATTAATTCATTTAAATTACTCTGAACTGGCATTAAAAAAAATTCTTGCAATTCCCATATTTCAGTGGCTTCAAGGTCTAATTGATTTTATCATATTTACCTGAGCTTCCATGCTTTATTTTACAGTTTATATTTCTTTAAGAAAAGTTTACTGTTGTCTTTTTTGGTTTTGCCTTTTTTTTTTTTTTTTTTAATAGGATGAATGTTACCAAGTGAGACAAATATTTGCTCAGAAACTTCACAAAGGCCTTTCTAGACTACGGCTGCCACTAGAATATATGGCTATTTGTGCACTGTGTGCAAAAGATCCTGTGAAAGAGAGGAGAGCTCATGCTAGGCAGTGCCTTGTGAAGAACATAAATGTCAGAAGGGAATATCTGAAGCAACATGCAGCAGTTAGTGGTAAGACAATAGAAGTCACTTTTTGCTACAAGTACTGTAGTTCAAATATAAATGTGAGTCAACTGAAAACATTGATAATTGTCTGTTTTTATACACAGAACCACTGTAAATTTGGTTTGGAGGTAACTAATGAAAACTGAAAATTTTCAGGTTTTCTGGTTTTCTTTTGTCAGGTTTTTTTTTTTTTTTTTTTGTTAACAGGCACTGCTGAGGTCTTTGAGTTTTGTTGAAAACTGTGCAAATGCTTATGCCTAAATATATTGGAAGTGAAGTAATTTTCCAAGGCAATTATGTGTACTGTTTGAACTTAATAATGTTAATAATGTTCTAAGTGAAGTGACAATGATTAATTTTACTTCAGCAATTGCTAATAAGTAACTTTATTACATAAATGCTGTACTAAATAGACTGTCCTTGCACTGCTGTATTGAGTAGCATCTTCTGTTACGCCTGCAAAGGGCTATATTTGTTGGCATTTCAGGATGAGTTTATGCAATTCTTTCTTCTCAGTGCCAGCTGTCTGATTGTGGGAATGCTTTGGAAGTTATTATGGACTCATGTCAGCTATTTTTCTTTTATTAAATCAGTCCTTTTGACTTAAAGCTACATACATACAATATTACAATGCTGGTACATGGTCATAGAAAAAAGTAGACCGTTGTGAAGAGCTATAGAATTTTTATATAAGAGGTTTTGAAAGTTTTATTTCTTTGAAAGATTACTGACCATTTGACCTTTGTGAATTGAAGGGAATTTTTTTATCTTTTTAGCCTAAACCAGACCTGTTTCATGAATCTGATCTCAGAGATGCTGCTAGATAACTGACTTCCTTCTGTGTGTGTGAATCACTTTATACTAGCTATGTCAGTCTTTCTCAGTCCCCTTAGACTCTGATCAGAGAATAAGTCTGCATACAAATCCTTTTATGTATCATTAATTAGAGTTAAAGAAAAAAGTGGTACTTTTCTCCCACTCAATAACATGTAAAAAAAAAAAATTGAACAAACACCTCTAAGTCATTTAAAGACTATCCCTCTTGAAAGTCAAAAACTCTTTTTAGTTATTAGACAGAAAGTATAAAAATTCTCATATGTTTAAAATAGATGCTGCAAAGTTACTATCAAAGATCTGTGGAAGAAATTAAGAGGAGCCTAGGTGTAAGTGATTTTCTTTATCCGGTAGGACCTCAAAGAGCACCTGATAAATTCTTTTCTTGCTGAAATAATTGAGTGATGCCTTTGATTTGACATATGCTTTAATGCATGGGGAGCCTGGATTAAATATAGATTGCAGGATTTTTTTAGGATTACAATGTTAACTTCATGCCATTCAGATTTACCAGTCTGAGCTTTCAGCAAATAAAATGTCTTGAACTGTTTCTATCCTAAAATATTTGTATTGCAGCAGTTCAGCAGAAGCTCAGTTCTGGAAATAATGCGATATTTAAATGTGTCTCTCACTCTGCCTCTCTCCCTCCTGACCGTGCAGTAACTATCAGGGTAATACCTCCTGTGGAAACCTGCATCTTTGATTATTTCAGCTACTTGTCTGAATCTATAAATGTGTGATTTTGTGATACATTTTGTCTTGAAAACTTCATACGGGTGAGGAGGATATCTGTTGGATATTTTGGGGGGATTTCAGTTGTTGTTGAAAATACGGTAAATTTTTGTTTACCCTGCCTGAGGAAAACTTTCTAAAGCCTGGTACCAGACAGTAAAACACCTATTTTTTCCACACTGGCCTTTTATAGGCTGGCAGGAATTATTCTCAGCCCTCTTAAATTCTCTAAATGCTATTCAGAGTGGAAACCACTCAAGAAGAGACTTACTTCGATTGTGTATCTGTTACTAGTTTCATCTGGGTAGAGACGTGTCTTGCATGGGAATTATATTCTCATGATGGGCTTTTACTTGAAAATCACTAAGCTGAAAAATTACAGGATTAATTTTTTTTAACAAGTTTTCTTCCTCAAAGCTCATAAAGGACTCTTGTGAAGGGTTTTGCCACGTTGTAATTTTATGTGCTGTTAGGAAAGCCACCATACCTTTCAGGTAGTGTCTTTTTCATTAGAGATAGAAGCTCTATTTTTTTTTTCTATTTTTTTTCCTACTGTTTTGTGTCATGGTGGGGGTTAAATATAGTATGTATCAATATTTGTTCTTTTCCTGTTTTGTCTGGAGCTAGTTCATTTTATTTTCCAGACCCAGTTGGAATTATTGTTACAGTTATATGAGAAATTGTCCAAGGCAGGAAGTTACTGAAAAACTGAGTTTATGAGCCCTTAATGAGCATTTTATTGAGATTCTAATTAGTGCAAATAATAGTGGGTTGGTTTGTCTGGGGAATGTCTAAGGCAAGCCAATTTTGCTAGTGTTCTGAAGTTGTAATTATGTTTTCTTTCTTCCTTGCTGCATCTTTATTTTTTTGTTTAGTAATGTGAGCAGCTGCTGTCTAAAATGCAGGACAGTGCTTGACTTAAAATCTAAAGTCTTGCATGCATTAAACATGTGCACATCAGCCATGAAATGGAACATCATAGAGAAATGATAGGCCCACATGTGTTTATACCTTAATGGATGCTGATCTCAAAATTTGCCCTCTCCTCTTTGGCAGAAAAGCATACTTCTTGGTATATAGTTTTTTGATGCATCTTTCTTCTGCTTTTCAGAGAAACTGTTGTCACTTCTACCAGAGTATGTTGTTCCTTATACTATCCATCTTCTAGCTCATGACCCAGATTATGTCAAAGTCCAGGATATTGAACAACTCAAGGACATTAAAGAGTAAGACCACGTTTAATAGTGTTATTTCTGACTTTATTCTAAGTGAATTTTTAATTCATTGTGGTACTGTGTTACACAGTCCAGTGTGCATAATGATGCCAGTTACTTCTGTAGAATATTGACAGAAGTAGTATAGGTGCTTTTTAAGTACTCTGTGATATTTTATAGAGGAACCCTTCACCTTCTACTCATCTTCATTTCATTTTTTCAAAAGAACTATTATCTCAGAGTTAGTCTGGTTCAAATTCATAATTCTAGTAAAAGCTGGACTAAATCATGTTCTCAAATGTGCTTTTTTGAGGAATTTGTTTTGTACTTCGTTTCACGTGAGATACTGCATTTCTCCTTTAGGTGCCTCTGGTTCATACTGGAAATATTAATGGCTAAAAATGAAAACAACAGTCATGCATTTATCAGAAAAATGGTAGAAAATATCAAACAGACTAAGGATGCTCAAGGACCAGATGATCAAAAAATGAATGAAGTAGGTGATGCTTTTTAATTGGAAATTGCATTTAATTCTGGCCTGCTAATGGAAAGGAATTGCTTTTTGTTTATACACCAAATTCAAAGTGTCTTTCAATAGAATTGTATGTATGAAAATATATTTTCTTTACTGTAATGATTATATTTATTGTAGTTTAGTTGGCAGTTATTTTCCTGTGCTTCAGTAATTCTTGCACATTTGCAAGGGCGTTGTAATAGTTTTCAGTTCTTCTGTTTCTGTCTCAATAAGATAACTAAGCACTAACTTCAAATAGATACAAACTATAAAATTTACTGTTCAAATCACCCACTAAAGTGCTTTTTAGTATTTCGTTTCTAAAGTGCAAGAGTAAACTTAATAGAGGAAGAAAAATACATTAGAAATGTCTGGTGTGTATTGTGTACTGCATGCATCAAACCTTCTTTTTTGTGGTTTTTCTCATTGCATCACGTCCAGATTTGTCCCTTTTCTGCTTTTCCCATAGAGATGTGTTTTGGGTAGTGGGTGGGTAGGGATGTGTGTGTTCATTTGATTAACTCTGACTTAGAAACTAAGGCAAGCAGTACTCTTAAGTGTAGAAAGACCATGAAATCATCTATCTTCAACTTTTAGACTTACAATGCTTTTGCTTTTACCATGTATCCTGAGAGATACTGTTTAAGATGCAGGCTAGTGTTAAATGTTTAAGATGATTTCTTTTAAGTTGTGATTTCTTGTGGTCTTGTGCAGAAGAGATACACTGTCTTTTGTCAAGGTTTTCAATTAACTTCTTAAGTGTTACTTGGTTTTTATTATTTACAGAAACTATATACAGTCTGTGATGTAGCAATGAATATCATTATGTCAAAAAGTACAACATACAGTTTGGAATCCCCTAAAGACCCTGTACTTCCAGCCAGATATTTTACTCAACCTGACAAGGTATACTTTGGCATTTAATTTTTCTTGAGATAAGTATTTTTAAATATTTGTTAGTTGTAATTCAGCATTGTTTTTCTTAAATATTTCTTGCAACTTCAGACTTCTTTCTCTCATATTGAAGTTGAAAATGTATGTATTGATATGTTTTCGTAAATATATTATATATATGTACACACACCAATTTCTCTTACCCCCTACTCCCGTATTACTGTTCTAGTTTAAGAATTCAAAAGCATAAGTGATGTAAATGAAATCTTTCAGTGCAATCTCCAGAATAGATCTATCTATCTCTATCTCTCATTCACTGATTATTGCTGTTATTGCCTCCACCCCCTTTTTTTACAGAATTTCAGTAACACCAAAAATTATCTTCCTCCGGAAATGAAGTCTTTTTTCACCCCTGGAAAGGTAGGTACGGGGTGGGGTTGGGGTTGGTGCTGTGTTTGCTTGCTTGTGTTCTAGCTTGTCTTTGCTTTTGGAGTCATGGTTTTGTTTGTTTTCTCTGTGGGGGTTTTTGTTCTTGTATTTTTTAAAGAAAACTAGCATGTAATTAATGAAACACTAAGAGAACAGATTCTTTCTTTGTATAGAGAAAGATATGGGTAAAAGGAAAACTGCTGTCTATGCTGGGTGGTGGCAACAATAGTTAAAGCCTGTTGTCTTTAGAAGGACAGAGTCTAAAAACACCCCAGTGCAACCCATATTTGTCAAGTTTACAAAATGGTTAACATTTTTAGACTGCAGAAAACTACAATGTTGCATACATACAAAGTGGCAGCTATGGAAAACTGTAACAGAAATTATTTTAAAAATCATGTTATTAATCTTTGGCAAAGCTGAATTCCATTTTACAGTACCTTACAAGTTAACTGACTGTTCTACAGTTTTGTTAATTTGTTCTTTCAGAATATGCATTCTATTGAATGGCAGTGTTCTTTCTTCTCTAAAACTAAACCCAGGTACTCTTTAAGATAAAATTAAAGTCTGGGAAAGGAAATGACAAACTGTGGTTTTCATCTGGATTAATGCATCCTGTTCTAGATGACAAAAACATTAATTTGTCACCTTGTGAAAGAAAGAAATTGCAGCATGTTCATTATCCTTAACTTTGCTAATGAAGCATTGGCTGCCAGCTAGTAACTTAATAATAAAGGAGGAATGCAAGCTAGGAAAAGAAACAGATTTCTCTTTGAGGAATTGAAAGTCAACATTTATGGATTGGAATAGATAATCATTGAAATTCTTTTGAATTCTAAGTTAACTTTTATATTATTTTAAATTTATAGTGCTGGGTACTCTAGCTCTTCTTGTGTTGTTTTGAAACTTTGTAACAAACAGGAGAGGTGTATTTGACCATCACAATTTTCAGTTTCTTCACTATCATGAGAGGAACATGAAATGAAAGTTGGTCTGAGGAGTCTTTATTTTTGTGAGTGGAAGACTTGCTTGGGTCAATGTTGGAGGAGTGGATATAAGCAGGGAACAGCAAGGGCAGGAAGGCTTTGAGTGTAGGTCCTCTGAAAGAGAGGAGCTGTTTGTGCAGGCCCTCTTAGTCCATCCTTAGCTGGAAGTCCAGTTCAGTGTGAATTTAAAAATCTCTTTGCTTTTGAGGTCTTTCAGCATACACTGATGAACATTTAGTTCTAAACTAATAGATGTAAATTGTTAAGCTGGATTTATTTCTCCAAGGCTTATTTTTGGAAAGTATATGCTGGTTTTTTGTGTGCTCAGTGCAGAATGTGTCTTTGTAAGTGTAAAATTCCCTTTGGCTATAAAAGTATAACCAGAACTGCCATGGTCTGTAGCTCTGAGAAAGAAACACCCAAGGCTGATATGATATGCATGTTGAACTTTTTGTAACTGTCACTAACTGCAGACATAGCTAGAATCTAATATTGAAGGAGAAGATGGATAATGAGAAATGCAGGAAATGGTCTTTAATTCAACATTTTTTTACATAGATGTTTGCTGTTCTCTTTAGGAGTAATTGAACTCTTACAACTCTCTCTAAAGTTAGTATGAGCTGGAGGCATTCAGCAGGTCTGAAAGATAATCCAGTTAAATTAATAACCCGAAACTCACCAGTGTCTGGAGATTGTGGCACTTACTAAAAGCCTAACATTTTTAAATCTGTGCAAGAAGTATCAGAATTTTCTCCACAGTATTTGGCTTTTGAGATTCTCATTTATCCCCAGTTGAAACTAATGTGGTTGCCAGTTTAATGTCTCCTTTGCTGGAAGGGCTGTCCTGCTGCTATTTCTGCTTCGCTGGGCCAGGTGCTTATGTGATGCAGATGGGGAGCTGGTCTAGGTAGATAAATCAGCAGAAAGCAAATGGCACACAAAGTGATGTAGTGCCTGACTGCAGGGTCCAGTTGAGTGCACAGCACTACCAATGAGAAAAGGACAGGCTCTAAAGCTAGAGAGAATACCAGCTTTGGTGGCAGCTAGTTACTTGATTGCAGCTCCCCAGCTTCCTTCTGGTGTCTGCTGTAGCCTTCGTATGAAAATGTTTATCACTTAGTGTTAAAATTAACATAATGATTGCAGAAAGTGAAATCTGTGAATATTTTAAGCATAGTACATGTTAACAATATCTGAATGTGTAGCTTAAAATAAAGGAAATATATTTTTGGTTTCAGCCCAAAGCAGCCAATGTTCTTGGAGCAGTTAATAAGCCTCTTTCGTCAGCAGGCAAGCAGTCTCAATCCAAATCTGCACGAATGGAAACTGTAAGCAACGCCAGCAGCAGTTCAAATCCAAGCTCTCCAGGAAGGATCAAAGGGAGGTTGGTAGACAACAAAGGATCTTTGATATTTCAAATATTTGTAATGGAAACTTTGAATACTTGTATAATGTTTTCTAAGTAAAAGACAGAATTCTTTTCTCTTACATTGAAGTAAAGTTACAGTGCCACATTGGTATAAATGAAACCATGAATTTGGCTTTCTAACTCCAGGAATAAATTTTCTTTTAAAAAAGCCAAACGCAAAAAACCAAACCAAAAAACAAAACAAAACCAAAAAAACCCCAAAAAACAAAACACAAAAACACCCCCATAAAATAAAAACCCAGAATCAAATTACATCCAGAATTGGCTGAAGGAGGAAAGGAAAGTCTCATATGTTTTAATTTTTTGAGGGATATGTTTTAGTTAGATAGATATATCCCCCCAACACGTATATATGTACACGTGTGTGTGTGTGTGTGTGTGTGTGTGTATGTGTATATGCACAGCTGCAGTCCCTGGAAACCTGGCTTTAGTGCTACAAACACATCTCACCCCCAGGGAAAACTGGTAGACCGTTGTGGTGGTCCTGCATGACTTCCTCCTGGAGTCCTGCACTTTGCTGGACTTTGCAGACCAGTATTTTTGGATTTTAGATTAGTTTTGTGATGAAGAGTTGAGTGTACTGTAAAGAAATCATCTTCTAGTTATCTATCTTTAAAATTACAGCTGATTTTGTGTCAGTTTTATAGGTTATTCATCAGTTACTTTATCTTATGTTCTTTTTTTTAACTCAAAGTCATATTTTCTTTTTTTTTTCCACTGGCAGTGAGAGATTGTATAGCCTCCACTATTTGCATTCTTTCTACTGTTTCACATTCTTTCAAGACTTAGGAAATGTTATGTTTGAATTTAAAACTTCTCATTTGGTACTTCTGTAGCTATTCAATATATAATATTAATTTTAAATGAAGCGAGGTGTTTTATAAGAAATATTTCTCCACTAGAACGTCTGCAGAAAGGCTTATTTCTTAGGAGTCATGCGGTTCACACGCCGCACTGTATTACTGGCTAATGACAGGTGGATTCCAGATTCTTTTCTATATCCAGCAAAACAAATCTGGGATTAAATTTTAAAAAATGCTGCACTCACAGCCTAACATGTTCTGTCATCTTCACGATCTCTCCAGTTCACTTAGTTAAATGGATTAGTGTTTTGGGTGAAGATGGCAAAGGCGAAGAGAAGAGACAGGAATGATTGAGAATGCGGGATATTTCTGTCTGAATATGTACAGGCAGATTTACATGTTTTGAGAGGATGTATAAAACCTAAGCTTCCCATTACATCCCAGTTAATACAGGTTGTAGACCTGTAGGAGTGAGAACATCATTCACTCACTGTACAGTGCCCAGGCCAGGGAATTGAGTTTGTGTGTTTGAGTACCACTTTTCATTTTGACACATAGGGTATTTATTTTCATTAAAAAACTTGCACTGTTATTTTAAAATGTTGCTTCTGCAGGTGAAATGACTTGTGCATTGGCTTAATGCAATTGTGCATTACCTTTTATCTGTGGGACTTAGTGTTTTATATATGCAGGAGGCATTACTGTCCACGTTTACATTTGTAGAAACTGAAATAAAAATGAATTTGCTGCTGCAAAAGCAACAACAAGCAGAGGGAATTTTGAATTGTTGTTTTATTGCCTAAACCTCACCATTGGAAGGTGTGTGTGCTTTGGCTGGTCTGTCTGTGGGGGTCTTTGATGTCTATAGGAAAGTGTAGGCAATTGTATGCAAACACAGATCTCTTGCAACTGTTTTAAAAGGCTACTTATCTTCCCCAGTAAAGAAAGTTGAATGTGGTTTTAGATACAAACATTTCTCTTGAGACTTAGGTGAGGTGGCTTGTGATACTTGGTATCTACAGTACCCACAGTGAAAGGTTCCTTCTGCCAAATTGTTCTTGGTTTATTAATATTTTTTATGAAGATTGTTGTCCTTAGTATTTTTTTAATAATTGCCCAATGTATCATAATAATGAGGGGAATATATGTTTATTCATCCTAGGCTTGACAGTACTGAAATGGACCATAGTGAAAATGAAGAATTCACACTATCTTCACCCTTACCAGGGAAGAAAACTGACAAAAGGGACGACTCTGATCTTGTAAGGGTGAGCTGTTAAAAATTAGCGTGATGATATTAGAGATCATTCACAAAAAATATGTTGAAACATGAAACTGAGCTGATATTATAAACTACTGGAAAATGTGTTTAGAGTTGGATATGAAAATACAGTGAAAAAAAGATTCTGTTTCTCATAGAATCATATAGGTTTCAAAAGATCTGTAAAGGTCATCAAATCCAGACATTAACTCCAAAGACTAGGGCCCACCACAAAATCATGTCCCTGAGGTTACAGAGGCTTTGGAGAGTGGTAATTGCTAATTCTTACCAATGGATATAAATACATGTAGGTCAGTAATGAGAAAGGTTCCTAATGAGGATGCAAAACATTATTTGGACTCTCACTTAGATGTAGTGCTTTAATATGTAAAAGAAGTTGTAAGCAGGCTAAATATTATCTTAAGCAGTATTTATATCTGTATCAAAATAGAGACAAATAAACCACCAAATAAAATTATAATTGTATTGTAATTCTAAAAGCAGGTCAAATAAAACAATAATAATTTCCCATACCACTAGTAAGTTTCACTATTTTGTGCCTTAATAGCAGTTGACAGACTGTAAATTTTGTAGTATTTGGGATATGCATGAGAAAGTAATAAGATCAGATTTGCTAGAATTGGATTTTCTAGGCAGCATTAAAGATGTCCTGTGTCTGATGTCACCGCTGCTTTATTTCTTTTTACTTTCTCTGACATTTCTCTTTTCTCTCATTATGTCATTCTGGTGCATTTTTCTAGTTGCTTGGGACATAAGCTACTAGTAAAAATTCCTGAACTTTTTGCTTGTCTTAAAGTATTAATAACTATCTTATACTGTGGGAATAGCAAACCAGTTTATAACTAAATAAGAAAAATCTGGAGTCTCTTGTCCAAATAAAAAATAACGCTTCTGTAAACCTTTAAATCTGAGAGTCCAGACAGCTCCTGGCACGCAATTCACATTTAGAAACATTAGCTTGAACTGGTAACTGCTGAAAAAGCTCAGTGATAAAGTAAATACAGGTCAGTGTATTGAGTGCTCTTGAGAGCATCATTCCACTTTCAATCTGTAAGTGAGTTGCTCCAGGTCATGGATTTAGAACTAATTTTTGTTTTTTTGGAGATGGAGACCAGATTACAGCAAGCATTAGCTGAGAAGCAGGATATTAATTGGGTAGCAGAAGGTCCATGTTTTAAAGGTATCACTCTTCAGGATATTTGTCCACCTTAGATTAACAGATTAACACCTACAAGAGTAACACCTTGGTTCTGAGGTTGTGGGACACTGTTTAGCCCCGGGGAGAAACTTTACTTTGAAAATTGGCAGCAGTTACTTACCAGCTAAAAGGAGCTGCAGTGACATGTGCATCTGCAAAAGCAAATAAAGTGGGGAATAGCAAGAATGTCACTGAAGACATGAACTGACAGGAGATGTCATAATTGTTCGAACATTTTTCCTATTTTCTTCTAGTGCAATATTTTGTCCTTCAATTTCTTTTTGTTTTTACCCTCATACCCTTCCTAGATTTTCTTTCTACTTTTCTTGAAAAAGGTTTTTGGTCAAAATGGAGACATGAATGAGTATGTAAGCTGGTCTCTACCTGATGTCACAAGGCAGATGTAAAGGGAAAAAACCTTCATTCAGGTTTTAAATGGTGTATCTCTGATTATGTAGTTGAAATTTCAATGTGGCAAATACTAATGTGTTGAAATACAGTAGTGTTAATATGAAACAAACATTGATATGAAACAGAAAAAGTGCAAATATTTGGACTTTTGGATAATTTTATGATGTGAAATGAAAGAGTCATGGTTCCCATGAAATTGTGGATGAGTAATATTTTCTGCTTTTTTTATTTTCTGATGGTTGGTTGGGGTGTTATGGCCCTAGTAGCTGCTTATTGAAATCTTTGCACTGTTTATGGCTCTTTACTGTGCTCATTAGAGAACTAGAGCATGGAGAGGTAAAGGAATAGTTTTTGTTTTCAAAGTTATGATACAGAATGGGTTCTACCTGTGTTGGTATGTTAGAAGAAAGGGCTGCCATCCAGAGGAACCTTGGCAGGCTTGAGGACTGGGCCCAGGGGAACATCAGGAGGTTGAAGAGCCCCAAGTGCAAGGTCCTGCACCTGGCTCCAGGCAATCCTCAGTATCCAAACAGGCAGAGGGATGAAGGGATTGAGAGCAGCCCTGCAGAGAACACTCAGGGTCACTCATGTATGAGGGACAGGACATGAGCTTGCAGCCACATGTGCTCACAGCCCAGAAAGTCAAGTGTGTCCTGGGCTGATCAAAAGGAGAGTGGCCAGTGGGGCCAGGGAGGGGATTCTTGATATCTCCTCTGCTTTTTTGGGACTCTCATCTGGAGTGCTGTGTCCAGCTCCAGGTCCCCATTAGGAGACATGGAACTGTTACAGCAGATCCAAAGAAAGGGAATGAGGATGATGAGAGGCTGGAACACCTCTGCTAAGAGGAAAGGCTGGGAGAATTGGGATTGTTCATCTTGGAGCAGAGAAGGCTCTGGGAAGACCTTATTGTGGCCTTGCAATATGATGGGGGCATATAAGAAAGATGGAGCAAGATTTGACTTGTCCTAGTGGGACAAGGGGCAGCAGTCTTAAACTGAAAGAGGTGACATTTAGTTTGGACACTGTTTACAGTGAGGGTGATGAGACACTAGAACAGGTTGCCAGATAAGTTGTGGATGCTCCATCATTGGAGATGTTCAGGGCCAGGCTGGATCTTTCAGCAGCCTGGTCTAGCGAAAGGTGTCCCTGCCTGTGGCAGGGTGGTTGGAATGAGATGATCATCACAGGCCCCTTCTGACCCAAACTGTTTGTTTTAAGCTTGGGTGAGTTGTTTTGCTGCTCAGAGGAAATGTTAGTGCAGCTCTGACAATAGCGACTTGGCAGCTACCACTAATTCCTGTGCTTTTTTCTGCAGTTGTAAAGTCAGGTTGCCCACTGTCTCCTGTATTAGTGCCTTCCAGTGCCAGCATAGGAGCCAGGCATAAGCACCCTGCAGCTCACAAGAGCTGAAGCCACTAGTTGGCAATTCCAGTCTTCTCTGTCTTTAGATTTTCCTATTGATAGAAATGCAGTTATGGATGTTCTATCCTACTCTGTTGGACACAGCAGAGGACACAAATGAGGAAGGCCTTACACACTTCAGAGTTTTAACTACTCATCTTTCAAATAATCTTTCCCCCTTGTCTGGTATTTTATATGTAGGTGTGTATTTATGTTTTTGCAAATGTTTTTGAAATGGATATGGTAAACAATCTGAGACAACTTGTATCATTTGAAGACTGTGTCTTGTTGGAGGAAGCTTCTACATGTGACTGTTGAATATGGCAATTTAATTTTTTATTTAATGGTACAATCTTGCCTTTTCAGTCAGAGATGGAGAAGCCTAGAGGAAGGAAGAAAGCCACTATCACAGATTCAGAAGAGAAGCTAAGCATAGATGACCTGAATAAACTGGGTCAAGAGCAGAAGCTTAGAGGTAGTCAACGGGGAAGGAAGAGACCTGCAGTTGTATCAGAAGCTGATGAAACACAGTGGCAAGAGGAAAAAAGGCTAAAAGAAGATGTGATAGAAAGTGAGGATGAACAGAACAGTCCACCAAAGAAAGGGAGAAGAGGACGCCCTACCAGAACAAATAATGGGGCAACACCAAAGGAAGAGCCAGTGGCAAAGTCATCAAAAAGGAGCAAAAAAAAACAACCGCCAGCAACTGTAGTGGAAGAGGAGGAGGAGGAGGAAGAAAGGCAAACTGAAAACATTGAACAAAAACCAAAAGGCAGGCAAAATAGGACATCCAAAAGAACACAGCAGAGGTAAGTCCATCTTCTTCTAAGCTGTATATTTTTTTCTCTGGACATTAGTTATAATTTGATGCTTTGCAATTTGGGTCTTCCTCAAAACAGAGCAGAACCATCTGAAACTAGTACAGTTGAATCAACACAGTCTACGCCACAGAAAAGACGAGGAAGGTCATCACAAACACCACCAGCACAGCAAAAAAAAGTGTAAGTGTTCTAAATCTGTGTTTAGTGAAAATTAAGTAATGCCTCTGTGCCCCCAAGCAAACCTTTACTGAAAAAATTTCAGAATACTGTAGTTGACAATTAAGAAAATAAATTGCTGTTTTTATTTCTAAAATGTTTTCCTTAGCTGCTTCTCCTAGGGCATCTCACAACAGAGCAAGAGGCTGTAAGTAATTTTAATATGCTCAGATAGCATGTATGTAGCTTTGCTTTTCTAGGAGAAAAGTCAATAAAGCATATAAAGGCCTTGAAGATAGGGCTTTATTAGGACTTAAAGGAGAGGAAAGTGGCCCTGTTTGTTTCAGGTAGCAGGGAAGAATCAAATTGTCACTGTGGTGAAACAGATTTGGGGAGAATTAAGTTTATTCTGATTCTCCTTAAATTAACGTTCACTTTCTAATTTGTGACCTTACTATCCACTTGAATCATTTTCTTGTGAATAAAATGTGTTGTGATCACTGAAGGGTAGTAGCTTCTGAAAATTCTGAAGTACGTTAAGTTCCCAAATGAAGGTAAGACTCTGTCATTGGCTAGCTTTGTTTCTTGTGCCTGCTGTAGGAAAATACAGGTAGCTGTACCTTTTCTGTACATGTACAGATAATATATGTAAGTAGAGGTGCACAAGGGGTTATTTGCCCACTTGTATCAAACTGCAGCTCATGGAGAATATTTACTTTTCCAGAACCTGATATAAATTATTCAGGGCACTTCTTGGGGACATCTACTGTCTGACACTCTTGTATATCTCTGTTGTCTTTCTGGCTTCTGGGCTTAGTTAGCATCACATTGCTCTTCCTCTGGCAGTGTAGTGTACTGAATTGCCTTATACCAGGGATCTTCCCTACAGGAGAATCTTGCCTGAAAGAGCTTGTACCCTCATTTCAAATTCTGAGCTCACTCCGGATCACATGATCTGGCATTTTGCATGCACAACATCCCCACGTTTCCAGTTTCCCTGCCTCAGGTCACACCTCTGTTTCTCCTTTACTCTGTAACCAGGAGCACAGGACCCAACACTGGTTGGTTACTCTAAAAGTCACTGCTACATGTGCAGTAGAACAAGAGTTGGAAACCGTTGCTGCCATGCAGGGAAGACAAACCAACAAGTTATTGTTGGGTGATGTGCTATGTGGTGTTTGTCAAAGATGCCCTTTACTAAATATTTAAATAACTTTTCTCAGTGAAGTTGGTATGTTTCTTTACTCCATTTTGACAGTAAATTATATCACTACCCACAATAAGTAACAACCATAGCTCTCATTTCTGTGTATGTATGTTGTTCCTGTCAGGGGAACCCAAGAAAGTTGTTTCAGGGTTCAAAGTTGTTGAATCTATTCTAGATTTCATTAAAAAAAAAGAAAAAGGTGGGTTGTGTTTTGTTTGTTTGTTTGTTTTATCAGACCACCCACATTTTGACTGTTCTTTTTCCAAATCTGCAAGAGAAAGGTGAGACAGAAGCCATTTTTCAGTCTTCAAAGTGCATTGTAGTCAAGCCTTTCTCCCTCATCTACATCAGTTTTAACTGAGGGAAGTTGATAGACTGAGATAGCATTGTGTACCACAAGATAAATATATTTATACCAAATTCTTCAAGCTTTATGAGCTCCTTGGGAATGGATTTGGCATAAGAATTTGGGATTTTGTGTATAAGGTGGTAATGTATCCTGTGGGTGGTAGTGTATAACCTATTTCTGATAGCAAATTGGGTTACCAATTAGCATATGTGAACAGGCTTATTTTTGTGATACGTGAAAGGAAGACCCTAGCTTGTACATAATTCTTCTGCTTCCTTTTGAATTCCATTTCTTCTATCAGTCTTGGAAGACTTGAGTTGGGCTAATTTGTGTTAAGGGATGGCATGTTGGTTGGTTTGGAAATGCTATAATTGCTATGCAGTTGAGGGATTTTGTCTGAATTTTTGTGGTTGTCAGGATTGAAAATTCCTACCACTTTCATGATGTGATGGCATCTGAGTGCAATTGTTTTGGATCTCTGCCCCCACTAGAGATTGAAGTCTGTCTGTTGTGTGCTCAGGACTGAGTTTCCAGTTTCATGTCCACTAAAATGTCCCCAGCTTCAGGTGCACCAAGACTGCACCTGCAGTAAATGGGATGATTCAGTGATTTGATTCTGAATTGTGCTACTGTAATGTGGGTGCAGCTGTGGAGTTTTGGATACATCTTTAGTTGGCTTTTTTTAAAAGGCAAGGGGTGTTGCTTAATTCTCATTTTTAGCAAATGGGTGCTTTTTGCTTGTGGCACAAATCCCATAACCAACACAGGCAGTTTAAGATATTGTTGACTGATTGTTCTTGATTATCCTGATTAAGGTATTGTTATGCTGGTTATCCCTAAGATAGCTTGAAAGATTTCCATTTAGGTTCATTATAGTGTTAATTTCATGAGTAGCAATATGAGTTCTTCTAGGTCTGAAAAAAACACAGATGCTGTTATTCAAATTTGTCATGTAAAAAGTTCTGGAGGAATACATCTGTTTGTGGAATTGAATAGAGAGAAAACCAACAAACAGTATTCAGTCTCTGGCTGTTTGGCTTTTCCTGTTCATTGGTTAATGTTATGTCAACCTATTTTGGCCTGTATTGTGGCACTGAAGAGAAAAATCTGCCTTGTCTGTAGAAGCAAAATTGTTCAACTTTGTGCTCCTGGCCCTCTATTGTGGAACAATTTTGTTTTCAAATGGTGTTGTTGAGTCTCCTAGTTTTACTTCAGTTCTGTGCTTGGATGAACTAGACAGGTGTAAAAGACAGCAGCATTATGTAACATGAAATGATAAGGCTGCTGTTTTTGTCAACTGGAATGTTTGCTCATACGTTTTATACAATTGCAGATGTACATGTGCTGTGAAACTGATCTTTATTTTTCTTCTCATTGTAGCCGTGCAGGACGTTCCAAACAAGCAGCCAGTAAAGAGAATGAATCCAGTGAAGAGATGGATGTGTTTCAGAGTGGTTCACCTGTCAGTGATGACATTCCCCAGGAAGAAGTAATGGAAGAAGAGGAAGTTTCCACAATCAATGTAAGAGAACTGCCTGAGCTTTTCTCTGTGAGTCTTTGTGGTGTGCTCTGTGTATTGATGATAAGAGAATGACCTCTGTTCTTAGAATGACTTCTCCCCATTTTTAGAACTTAACCTTCCTCTTTTAAAATGAATGGGGTGGTTGTCAGCTGCCACTGTTGTGTGGTAGATCTGCACTGTAGCTTCCTAGAGAAGCTGCATTTCTTGGAAAATATCACTTTTTGTCAAGTGTCTTGAAGTTTCTGTCCTGTGTAGCCTTTTTTATCTGTATGTCAAAATTGTGTAGCGTCTAACAGGAGTTACTTTCCAGGTAACTCCTGCCCATTCTTCTCATCTAGATTTTAATAGTGAATGAAGCTTCTTGATACAAAACAGACACACAAAATTAATAGTGCTGGAAAATAAGCATGGAATCTTGGAACAGAATCCTAAACTGATCTCTTCCTCTTACCAGCATATGTTAAAATGAGTTCACTTTTATATTTATTGCATACAAATACATTGGCAATGTTAGTAATCATACTAAAACTGAGAATGCCTTCACACTTTTGGATATGTCTGATGGTTGGAGCATCTGAGCGTATGAAAACTCTGAGAAAGGAAACAGTTGTTGTGAATTGCATTAAGGATGTGGGCTCAGTAACATCAAATGAAGTTAGGTCCTGGTCATTGACTGAGACTTGTACTTGTGACAAAATGAGTAATGAATGCCACTGTATATGGATACTCAAGTATTATTGAGTGACCCTGAGCATTTTTCCATTATAAAATGTATTTGTTCTTGAATTTTTCAATATTTTTCTGTAAAAAAAAATAAAATATCTTTTTTCCAAATAGGTCCGTCGCAGAAGTTCCAAAAGGGAAAGACGATGAGTGAGCATGTAGTTACCAGCCTTCCAGGTGAAAGCTTTGAAGAATGCTTTTCATATAAAGCTTGAGACTGAATGAAGCTGTTAGTGCACAAATGGGGTTGCTGAAGAAAAGACAAAACCTATTGTACTGCCCCTGCATTTGCAGTCCCTAGGTCACAAGCTTTAGCCACACACATGTTGATATCATTAACTGTGGATTTTTGTGAAGTGTAATGTGCGCTGGCTTTGTAGACATATGAACTAAAGAAGAAAACTGTAAATAGTTCTTTTTTTAATGTTTCTGACTTATAAAGTGCTTGTATAGCTTTTATCTGCGGCTTTAAACTGACAGTACCCCACTGTTTATTGGATCGATTGATTTTAAAAAAGAACAGAGTTTGTTGAAAATTGATCTCAAGCAATATCTGTCAGTGTTTGTATTTGTACTCTTGTTGACATTTAACTGTGAAAAACAAGTCAGTTGAACAAATAGTGCCACATTCTTTTTGCCACTATTTGTCGAGGAGAAGAAGAGGAAGAAAAAAAAAAGTCTTTGTTTCCTTCATGAATATAAACTAGTGTTTACCTTCAGGCACCTACCTATCATCAGAGGTGCTAAATTACTTTCTTTTACAGTTGAACAATATTGGATAGAATAATACAAGAGATGCAAATTTGGAAAGAAGTTTTGTTTTACACCTCAGTATTGATGCCAGACTTTTCTGGACTTGTAGTGGCATTGAAAATTTGAAAAGGTTTTAAAATATTTTAATTTTAAAAGTGTGTTATTAAATAATGTACTGAATACCCTACCCATTTTATCTTCCCCTATCAGTTTTTATTAATCTACTGTATCAATAAAATTCTGTAACTGAGTTTTTAATAGTCTAGTATGTTAATGTGTATAGATATTTCCTTCTGAACATGATGTTCACAAAGAGCAAATTATTACTACATTATAATATGAAATCTGATATATAAACATTAGTGAAAATACAGTTCTTATTACAATGTAAAGTTAATCGCAAAGAGAAATTTTATTGATGCAGTGTGTCTTTATAAAGCTGTTCTTGAGAGCCAAGTGTTTTGTATTTTATAGTGAAGTTGCATGTTTATGAAAAATGTGCTGAAAATGGGATGTAATGTTTTTTTTGAAACTCGTATCTAGCAGTAGTATATGGTAGGTTGCCTCATGAGAGATCCTTTTATTGAGAGTTTATTGTACCTTTCTGTTTTGTTTTTTGTTTTTGAGCCAAATTTTTTTGGTATGAAGAGCTAAGTTTTTGTTAAATAACCAGCTGTCAACTATTACAGTCAAGATACTCAAGATTTGAATGAAGCTCCATTTTTTTTTATGCTACAGTAGAGACAGGTTGGTTTGTGTTGGGTTTTTTGTTTTTTGGTTTGTTTTTGTTTTTTTTTTGTTTTTTTTTTTTTTTTTTTTTTTTTTTTTTAGTTATAATCTGCAAAAAAACAAAGAAAAAATTCATAGAGCAGTATCCTGTATGCAGTTTAACAGTTTACAAACTGTCTTTGAACCAAAATATATCAGTTACTATACTCTGCTTAGCCAAGCACACGTCATATTTTCAGGTGCTGTTCTCCCTCTGGTTTCCTACAGTTGACAACATATGAAAAATCATTTTCTAACCTAAGAGAATTTAATTGAATAATGGAGCATTTTCACATAATCCATCAATAAATAAGTTATTGTCACAAGGCTGCCTGTAAAGATTACAGGAAAGGATAATACTAAACCACAGATTTACCAATTTCCAAACTGTAAGATCACTAATAAAGTAAGCAACCCTTAGATTTTTTTCATTATTCTTTTTTTTTTTTTTGGTACCACTAGGAAAAAGTATTGTAAACAACTAGATTATTCTGCCTCATCTTAACTTTCCCCCTCTTTCAGTATTCATGTTTTCAACATTTATACCTGTAGATACAGGGCAAATGCTGACTAGAAAGGCAGTTTGATGTGAATTGGCTTTGAAATAGTTGGCACAATGGAACTGGCTTACTTATGCTTCAGTGCAAATGCAAGTTGTTGAGGGTTTTTTATGGTATAAAATGATTGAAAACTAGCTTTGTACTTTCCTCTTTGACAGAATTGCACTGAAAACATTTATGGAAGATGTACCTTTAAGTCAATTTTATACAAAAATATGAAAAATTAATGCTGAAACTGCTGCAGACTCTTGAGGCTTTATGTGCATAAACATGGTTAGGTTAAACTTCATGGAATATTGATGCACCATTACTGATCATCATGTTTATTGTAAATTTAAACTATAGTTTTGCAATTTAAATGTTGATTTCTTGGGTAATAATGTGTAAATCATTATTTCTTGAGAAATAGGCACAGTAAATATGTCATTCTTATATTCAAGCCTCTTCTAAGTTCATTCTCATCTCATATAAAGAAAATGAATATTTTATGTACTAACATTTTGAGATCTGCGTACAGTAGCTACAGTAGATTATAATTATGTATAAAAGATAAATTGCTAACATTCAGTTAGCATGCTCTTCTGCAATGATAATGTTAAGTTTATAAAAATGTACTGTATTACATTAAAATATCAAATTGAACTCACTGTAACAAGTTCCAGTATGACATTTTTGTGAGATTACCAAAGTATCTTGCTGTACTTTGCAGCAAATAAAGTTTTTTTTTTTTCATTTCCTTTCTTTTGCTGCTGTGCAACAGGAAACTTTCAGTGATCTGTAGTTCATGAGCAAAATCCAAACATACTAGTGTTATACTAGTGTTTAAAAATAATTCACTGATTCCATGGGATTTTTTTTTAACCTGTCACATACTGAGATAATGAGTATTTAGGGCTGGCTAACCCACTAATTGGAAGGAAACATGAAAGTGTTTGGAAGTTGTAATGTGACTATACGTGTTCCACCTCAGATAATTAGAATCCATTAACTTTACTTGACTCTGCCAATTGAATTTATTTTCTAGCAAAATTGAACCCTTTTCCAAATATTTTGACACTTGTTTTTGTGATATTTGGATCTCTGTGAACAAAAACATTAGTTTACAAAAAGATACTAATATTAAAGACATTTTCATCAAAAATGAATATGCTCAGTTTGTGAGTAACTTGCAAGAAACCTAAGTGTTGAATCCTAAATACTTTATTCTGGCATAGCATTTGTCATCTGATGCTCTAGAAAAGACACCACCAAACATGAGAGGGGTGTGTGCAGTTTTCTTGCTGCTTTTGTTTGCCTGTGTAGGTTTTGACAGATTATCCAAGTCTTCTTTTGTGAATGCACATGGTAGGTTTTGGATCCTGCAAGTTCTGCAAGTTTACTTATCATTCATACTTACCCCTATCACTCCGTGGGGTTAATTCTTAAATGCAGTCATCCTGTGCAAATACAAGTTCAAACCCAAGAATGCTGTTTGAATATTCTCACAGTTGTGCACACAGAGGACAGGAGGCTCTTGAAACTGGACATCAGTGATAAGCAAAATTCTGAGTTTGTGGATGGAATAATTTTACAAACTTGCCTGTGTTTAAATATATATATAGTATAGAGATGGATACCTCATCCAAGTAGGTGCAGTACGTATTTTACAAACACTTTTTAAAAGAGACACATTCAGGTACACCACTGTGTTTGATCAAGGCCTCATGTCTACAAACACACATGACTAAGATGAGTTCTAGATGGCCATCCTGCTACTCTGATGGTTTGGTAATGACCAAAATAATAAAATTCACTTGACTAAGACCAGTTATCCATCAGGAGGAGGAAAAGAATCTGAATGCATTCTTTTTTTCTGTTGTGCTCACTGACTGCCATTCCAGTCTTTGCATCACTGTTCGATGTTACCTTTACAATGTTTACTAATTGAGGTGTAATATCCTAACAATAACTGAAGTGACTTCTGTTCCACAGACAAGCAAATTTCCTGATGTGTCAGTAGGTTGCCCTCTTCATTGCGTGCAATACAGCTTCTGCTATTTTGTTGATCGTGGAAAAGTAAGAAGCCGAATGTTGGCAACTGGTATAGAAATACAGAAAAAAACCCTCCCCCCAATTTGCTCTAAAGTTCTGCCATTGTATTTGTGTGGGCAGGATAAACATGGTTTTGTACAGTGTTTACAGTAATGAAGAGGTTTCATGTTTGCATTTTTTTTCAGTGCCTCAGTACAGTCATGATGTGGTTTTTAGTAGCACTTCCATTTCTGTTATGAAGATGTATACTGTATATTCTTTTTGAAACAAAGGCATCATATTGATGTAAAAAGGAAGAAAGCCTCTAAATACAGATTTCTACCCTTGCAAATAAGAATTTCAGTAATCATGTAGTATGTTGGAATTACTTTAATGTACAGGTTCTTTGAAGGATGGATAACATAAGGTGTTTGATTTAGCTAGATGTGTTTCCCATGCTTGTATCCTACCTCACATATGTAGACATAAAGGAATGCAGTATTTTGAAAATCAAAGCAGTGTTACTGAACACTGTCTCTGCTTACTTGGAAGTAATTTTGTTATTAAAGAAGGAATTGCAGGTCACAAATTTGTTAATGGTTCTGAATGGATTCATTGAGCTGATGGCTTCAGATACTATGTTCTGTAATATTGCGTCAGAATTGCTGTTTTTCATTTTTTTCTGTAGATAGAAGACAATTGCACAAGTTATGACATGCAGTATAAGAGATACTTAGTAGCAGTATCAATAGTGGTAACTTCAGTTGCTGTTACAGTATAGAAGATTGTGTTAGAATGAAACAATCTTAAAATTTTTTTTACTATGTTGGGAAGACAAGCTGATAATGTAAAACAGCTTTCTTTTTGATCACAGCATCTTGAAATAGTCTGGTTTGGAACAGTTGGCTTTTTTGGTAGATGTACTTTAAACATGCAGGTTCCTGTGTTCCTTGTAGTACATTTCTATTCAGCAAAATTAAATTATTGTAAACTAAAGATATTTTGAGGAAGAGAAGAGTTTTTAATCCTTATTTAATAAAATAATAAGGTATTCATTTTAAGCAAAGAGGTTTTTGGGGGTTGGCTTTTGTAGTAGTTTTTATAGCCATACTATAAATGCAGTAACATGTAGCATGTGTGATGTGCATCAGCATTTTTCTGGAGTCTTTGACCTGCAAGACACTGAAAGGCAGTAGAAACTGCCTTTGCATTTTCCCCAAAATGCACTTACTCTTGTCCTTCAATGACCATTTCAAAGGAGGAATAAATGATGGTTTAATTATCTTCTGCTTTAGTCTCTATGGTTTAGGTGATGAAAAACAACAGTGGGGTCAACCATGTGGTTGGGTGAAAAGTGGGGTATTAGAGATGGGTTATTGATTTCAAAGGTGCTGGAGAGATCAATAGAGTAGGGAATCAGCAGATAAATGAGGTAGGAATGCAGTTTCTTAATACAAGATCACCTATGATAAGCATATTCTACTAAAGATGAAAGCTGAGATGAGGAAAAATAAGTTGGTGATGATGGTATTATTATTATTATTTTATTATTATTATTATTATTATTATTTTTTTTTTTTTTATTTTAAGAGAGGAGAACTGAGGATAAGTTGCTTTCTCTGATTTGGAGGAAAATGTGTAAGAACATGCATAGAATTGAGACTAATGCCAGGAGTGTTTGTGGAAAGAGGGCAATGGCTACTGCTGAGGCCAAATGTCATTAGGAAGGAATTTGGAATAGTTTGGCACAAGAGGATTCTAACCTTCATAGGTAGGAAGTAGGCCATCATTCATTTATGTGCTAAACTAAAATTAGGGCAAAAGAGGTCAAGGCCTAAGCCATTGGGAAACAAGAGCTTTCAAAGCTCCCTAATAGCAGCAGCCCACACAGACAGCAGGCCCACATTGCAGATAGCAGCATTTAAGCATTGGAATGATGTTTCCTACAGTGGCTCTCATTAAATCTTTCAATGTGACCTCTTTTCTTAGCAGCATTTTGTGAAACCCTGGTTATCTGCTCTTCCTTACTAATATCAGTATTCTTTCTTAGCAGCCTGGGATGATCTCCCCTTCCTTCACATATGGATGTTCTCTTCTACAGGACAGTGCGAGTCCTATGCCCAGTCACTGCTTGGTTGTTAGGTTTATTTTTAGGTAGTCCTGTGAGGAGCAGGGAGTTGGACCTGATGATCCTTATGGTTTCTTTCCAACTTGAGATAATCTGTGTTTGTAAATAGAGCTGTTGTGCTGTTTGTTGTATAGGCAAAAACAAAGCAAAAAGCAGTAAAGCAAAAGCAGTCCTTGGACTGCAGGGTGTATTGAAAAAGGTGTGGACAGGTTTGGTAATTCACAAGAGAAGTAGTAGTTGAACTGCTGCTACACTTTGATACCTCATTTTTCCAACATCTAGTGAACCAAACTCCTTCCAAGGTTATAGGTAGTAGAACTTCTCCAAAATTAGGAAGATACCTTCCAAAAGCTGGCCTGTGTTATTCAGTGAAATGGCAAGTAAGGACTCCCCTGAAACATAAGTAGCCAACTATGTTATTCCCAAATACACTTTGTTTTTTAAGAGGAAGAGTAATATGGAGAAATTTAGGCAGAAGTTTCCATTCACTCTTTCTTGCTCCTGGTATTAGGGAAGAAACAAGTCTTTGATTGGAATGTGAAAGAAAATGAACACTCTTTGCAGAGGGAAGATCAAGTTTTGTGAACTACTTTTTGTAGTCATAGAAAAGAACAGGAAAAGTTACTCAGGAAATATGTATCACTTCAGCAACACTTAATTATTATATACTTGGGTGCTATCCTGACAAATGTGTGATAGAGGGCTATGGGATATTACACTAATTCTCTGTGGGATAGTATTTAATCTCTGTAAGGATCTAAAAATTAATTTTGTTTTCATCTGAAGCAGTTTTGTTACTTTTATTGTTTATCTTTCTATATCTGTTATTTAATATCTGGTCAGCATCCATTGTCTGTGAGAGATGGCCATGACACAGAATTGCTGTCATTTAGTGCTATATTTACTTTAGATAAAATATTTGATGTAACATGAGAACACTTAAAGTCCATATTTAATTCATTAATATGTTCAAAACTTGTGACTTCATCATGTTAGTTTCTGTGCTACTATTTGATATTGAATTTGGAACACTTTTATTTTGTGTTGTTTTCTGTTTATACAAGAAAAACAAGTCCTTAGTACTGTAGCCATCCCTGCTTAAGACGCACCTTCCTATTTAAATTCAAGACTGATGAGGACTTCTAAATAGTTGTTTAAGTAGCTGGATTGTCCCATTTTTTTTGTTATAAAGGTAAAAAATACCCTAAGTATTCCTCAGAAATTAAAATTTCTGGGGGTGAATGACTGAGACAACTGGAGGGCTTCTCACAGTGAACCCCCTGTTTGAACCTCTGGATTTTATGTTCCTGTTAATGAGGTGGGATGTTCCTGATAGCCATTACCTCTGCTAGACATAGGGAGATACTGAACCTCACATCTTTTTCTGTAGTCTTTCAGCCACACATCTGTTGTGTTAATTTCAAAAAGAGTGGGAGTTTCATCTCTGCCAGGAAATTACTTCAAATCTTTAAATCTTTTTCTTGTGAGCCTTTTGCTTTTATGTGTAATTTGTCTGTCATGGTCTTGATTTCAAAAGGCATTTTGATGTTTTGTTGTTTTGGGGTTTTTTTAACCACATAAATTCAGACCTTTGGACATCTCAAGCTGTTTAGTTCCCCTGCAGGCATTCTGTCCCGGTGTGGTGCTATTTCTAGCCAGTGACTGTACAACAGGATAGTAGTCTGTGTCCAGGCCTTCTGGGAAATACTTGTCGGAGGTGAATGGTCAGACTGGCTTTTGCCAGGACTTGAGTGACTTCTGGAACACTGAAGATCTGCTGTATTCTGGTTATCCCCTGGACATGTGCGTGCAGCCTCATCCATGCCCTTGCAAATCTGGATTTCAGCACACAGATTCCATCGTGAGAGCTCATGGGGGTCATCTGGCCCACAGACGTGACTCAGCATTTTTGAGAACCTTCTGTGCTTGGCAGTAGCCAACTACTGCTAAACTACCAACTGCACCAAAAGCAGTGTAACTTTTCATGGGAGTGCAGGCCCATTTCACTTGAAGAAAGCATTAGTTAGTGTATGCACAGTGGGTGAGCTTTGGGAGACATGAGCATTCTACTTGGGTTTTCTGTCGTTTGGTATCTGCTGCTGATACATTCCTGCAGCTGAGAGGTGCTGAACTGCTGAGTATGAGAGGAGTGAGAATCCAGAACATGGCAGCTTTGTGTATGGCAAGAACTCTTCTGTCTCATGTGCCAGAGAGAAATACAACCATGTAGAAACTGTTGTTATTAAAGTAACAGATGTGTGTATTTACTTCCTTTCTGCCATTTCTGCTGTTAGTCTTCTGAAACATCTAATATTTTAGTTTTCTGCAGAGCAGAAACTGAAATGCAACAGTTTTGTCATGTGAACATTTGTAAGAGAGGTCAGAGTGGGCGTATGTGCTGAAAAACCCAGGTGTTCCAGGGCCTTGGCTTCTGTGCACAGTTGTGGCAATGTTTATTTGTAAGAACTCCAGTGCCTGTTGAGTTGTGCCTCTTTTTTTCCTCTTACAGATTTACATTTTTAATATGCTGAAAAAGGTTTGAAAAGAAGGTTTCAAGACTTGAGCATAGTATATTGTGTTTCTTATCTGAACCATGGTTCTTGCTTTTCTTAATACAGTGTAGACTGCTGTGGAAATAGTGACTATGAAGGGAATAGCTACCAAACTAGGGAGAAGTCCTCATGGGAGAGTGGAGTTCACTGTTGCTCTACACAACAGGCAGCATCTGAGTTCAATAAAACATTGGCAGTAGCCATGGAAAACTCCTCAGAAGGAAAGTGTGATGTGAAAAAACTAAAATAATCGGCACATACCCTGTTATCTATTTGGGATTTTTGTATCTTTTATACCTTTTCTTTTGATGTTTCTGCCATGTTCCTGTCCACTTTTATACTGTTCCTTTGTGTTAGTCATGTCTAATGACACAAATACAAATAAGAAAAACCAAGTTTATCTTAAGAAAAAGACTGACTAAACCTCCTAAAGTTCTGCCTGCTTTGTCATCAGCAGGTGCTTTCTGCTCTTTTCTGTAGGTTCCTGGTCCCACAAGGCTTTGATGAACAGCAGTGATTAAAAACAGCCCCTGAGAACAAAGGCTCATCCCCCCCCATCACTGGAACATGTACCTGCTGTGGCTGAGAGCCAGAGCTCTGCAAGAGAAAAACTCATAAATGAAAAATGATGGAATGGAGTAAGGAAGTAAATATACTTTTCAAACCCTGTGAGAATATCATGATGGGGGAAGAGATTCACATGGCCTTTTAAAGTAATGCAGTAAATTAAATATTGGTTGTGTTTGGGTGACTTATTGAGAAAGTGCCTCTATAAAGAAAAAATCAAAAGTATTTCGGTCCTCTGCAATGAGGAGTAAGTTCATTGAACACTGCATGGACAGTCATGTGGTGGTGACGAAGTCACACAACGCTTTCTCTGCTGAAGGGAAGCAGTATAAATGGGTGATGGGTTTAGATTCTGGCAATGGGGTATCAATTCTCTCAACTTAGTGAGCTTGTGGCTGAGGGAGCCCTTTGCCCAGTCAGGATGCAGGGTTAGATGCTTTCCTGCTCAGGTGGAGCAAGAGTTCAAGGGAGGAACATGCAGTTCGATATACAGAACAGGCGTTGGTCAAATTTGCATTGCCAGTTAAGGATTTAAATATGCAATAGTGGATGGAGCTGCAAGACGAAGATGTGATTCCTGGCATGGGAAGAAGCTGCAAGCCAAACACCACCCTGGAACTGATCCAGGTGGTAATCCATAAATTGTCTCTATCCAGGCCATATTTGAATTAGATGGGACAGGGAATGAATATTCTAGCTGCTCATATAAAACATGTTTGTTTGGTTTTTTTCTTGTACACCTGTAGATAGCTCAGTTCTTGGCTTAGGAGGTATCAGGCACCCAGAAGGGGTTGAAACAGTGGTTGGATGAGTGGACTCAGCAGTGGTTCAAGGGCTACTCTGCCTCAAGGCCAGTAACAACTGTCTGGGATCTGTCCTGGGATGTGCTGTGTTTAATGCCTTTATCAGTGACCTGGAGGAGATGGCAGAGTGCTCGCTTATGAAGTTCACAGATGACAGAACAGGGAAAGGGGCAGTCAGCATGCTGGCAATACAGAGACACACACCTAGAATCCCTGGGGAAATGGGACCACCTCATGAAGTTGAATAAACACCTATGCTAATCCAGCCCCTGCACAGGAAGAACCCTTGACCATGATGCAAGGCTGGGGATTGACTAGTTTGGGGTAGCAGATCTGTTGAAAATCAGCTGGGGCAGTTGGTTTGAATACATCAAAGTAGGATATATTAATAGGAGCGAAGCGAGTGGGTGATTAGTCGGTGGTGATTACCCCCTCTACCCAGTAGTTGTTAGACCACATCTGGATGCTGTGCTCAGGTTTGGCACCCTGAGAATCTGATAAATTCCTGTGAGGTCAGTGGAGAGTTGCCACAATGGTCAGGCCCAGAGCACGGGCTCTGTGTGGGGAGGCTGGTGGAGCTGGGCTTTCAGCACAGCTTTGGAAGGAGGGGCAGCCTGCTGACTCTGGCAGGGGGGATACTGAGATGATGGGCCCAGGCTTTTACAGCAATGTGTGGTGGGAAGAAGGGAGACAGAGTCAGACACTTAACCTGGGTGTAAGGCTGGATGCACAGAGAAGCTTATAAAGACAAACTGACTGGAATGGGATCAGTAAGGCATGGGATCAGGTTGCCCAAGGAGAATATAATCTCTTGTGTAGATTTTCAAGAACCAGCTGTGTAAAGCCCTGAGCAACGTGGCCTCACCCCATGCCTGACCCTACTTTGAACTAGATTTTGGCCTACAGACCTTCTGAGGCCCCTTTCAGCCTGAATTATCATATGACCCCATTCCTGTAACAGCATAGCTTTTGAAGTGGGAATCATGAAATAGGACAAGTTTCCCTGGCTTGACAAATTTAGGTCACTCTATTATAGCAATCCATTTTTATTCCACCTGCCATTTAGCATCACCAGTGAGTGTTAGCATAGTTTAGAAAATAACAAATACAAAACAAATAGATTGGTTATTCTTAATTTTTTAGATGTGGGTTCAGAATAGTTTCTCATACATTTGTGACATCTATGCATATATATACATATATAGCCATGCCTATACATATGCAGGCAGCTTGAAATCAGATTTTCACTTCTAGGTGATTTCTAGTTATCACTACTAGGAACATATGCATTGTTATGCTAATACAGTACCTATTATTATTGTTATTGTTATTATTATTATTATTATTACAAGTTATGTAGTATACTCAAGGCCCTCTATGGCCAGCGGCTTAATTAATGGTTCTCCTAATCCACTGAGTACTAAATTCAAGTCTTAAGATACTGCGGTGGACTTCTGATCTGGATAAGCAAGGAACTACTTCAGCATAGTCAGGCTTGTTTGAAGAATTTTAAATTCTTTTGGTATGGTAAGATGGATATTCCTTGCCAGCACTGAAGACAGACTTGGGTTGCTGGAGACAGATTTGAGGAACTGCACATCTGTTAGGGCAGCCAACAGGTGCATAGTTTGTGCGGCAGTTTCTGGACTGTGCTTTGAAATCTTGTGGGTGTTCTGAAAGTTTCTCCTAGGATTGACAGAGGACTCTCAGAGACATTTGAGGAGCATCAGTGTGCTGCTGCTGCACGTGAGGATGCTGCAACCTCAAAAGGGTCTGGCCTGTTCCTGAAGAGAGGGTGCCCTGAGCTACTGTTTAGCTGATTCCTGGCTGAAGTGGACATGGGCCTTTTCAGTATGGGGCATCCCTCCAAAGCACTGCCTGGCTGAGAACATGGGTTCCCATAGCAGCAGTCATTGCAGGACAGAGGCAAGGACCTTGCTGTGAGCAGCACACACATGCCCTGCCATGGTGAGAATGTGCCACAGAGCACAGACCCCAGCAGCGTTGGGTCAGTGGCCCCTGTGCCATCAGCTGCAGCCTGAGTGCAGCTCCACAGGGCTGGGGCTGAGGAATGCTGGAGCTCCATCAGGGCTGAGGACATGGGCTTTTGTGCCTGGGAGGGTCCATGCTGCCAATTAGCTGAGCTGTGGGAGGATGAAAGTGGCTGTGCATCATCAGTGATGACAAGAAACATCCACCAGATCTTCTCCAGGACCCTGCAGGTACAAAAGCCTGAAAGCCCCAAAAGCTCCACTTGAGGCACAGGCAGAGTCTGTTGAGTGGGAAAGAAAGACTCCCACTGTGGCAAAGGCTGGTGTTTTCCTGGGCATGGAAGCACAGCTCCTGCTCCCCCTGCAGATCTGCTCCCAGGGAAGGGATTCACTCCAGCAGCAAACCAGAAGCTGGAGACTCCCTCTAGTGTATCTCCATACCTCAGCTGGTAGGGAGAGAGCAGATAATGGCAGCAGTGGGAGAATATCTGCTGACCCAATCTGGTATCTAGGGAGGCCTGCTGTGGTCTTGGATTGTGCTTTTGCTTGTGGGCACCAACAGTGTACCTTGAAGACTAGGGAGCGACAGAGGAGAAAACAGTGATCCACCATCAACTTGTCAGGTTAATTAGGTTGTCAAACAATCGGGGAAAAAAGGGGTTGAAAGGGATCAATTTTGAGAAAGCAGAGCTTTATGAGGAAAAATCTGCTGCCTCTACTGGGAATCTGAAACACGTGCATGCCTCTATGAAGTGCTGATACACTGTCACATACAGCATGAGGAGCAAACAGCAGAAACTGAAGATCTGCATGCAGTTGCAGGGCTGTGATTTAGTTCAGATCACGGAGGTTTGGTGAGGTAGCTCACATGACTGGAGTGCCACTGGATGGATCAAAGCTCTTCAGGGAGGTTGGAACAGAAGGGTGAGGAGGGGGAGCTGCTCTGTACATGAGTGCAGTGGGGGTGCATCGAGCACTCTGTGGGGTGGAGGAAGAGCCAGCTGAAGCCTTATGGGTCCGGATTAGCAGGCAGGCCAATGGGTGACATTGTTGTGTGTCTGATACAGACTGCCTTCTCAAGAAGTGGACAACTTCAGGCAGCTGAAGCCTAGTCCCTGGGGGTACTTCAGCCTCCTGAGATTCCTTGCTGCCTCCAGATGTGGGTTTGTATTGCACTCTGCCTTTTAGGTAACTGCAATGAAAATACCAGCCATGGGAGCAAAGCCCTGAAGAATTACATAAGGAGCTGAGTGTTATTTCTGCATTTGAAGGAAGGCAGTCTAGGTGATTTATCTCACTACTGCACAAGGACCAAAGTCTATGGGTATCTGTAGCTTTACCATACCTCATCTGCCACATTTTTCCTCTTTTAAAGAGGATGGTTATGTTTTGGTGACTGTACATGCCTGGCTGCTAATAGCAGAGGGAGCAGGTTGGACCTTTCTATCCTAGAAAGACAAAATTATAGCCCCTACATCTTGAACAGAAACACTGCATTGCCTTCTTTCCAGTGGGCTTTTTATCCCCCTAGACTGGACAAGTTAAAGGGCCTGATTTGCAGAACTGTTCTGCTGGCAAGAACTGGAGAGAAAAGGGTGGTGAAACAGCTTCTACCTCATTGGCAAAAAGGTTTTATTTAACACATGGTATGTTTTGTCACCCAGTTCTCTCCTATAGCCCTAGAGACTCCCAAGAGTTATTAATGGGTAAACAGGGTGTTTTATTAAGCAGACACAGTAATGTAACCAGGACTGTTTCCATTACCATGGTGTTCCACAGGGATAAGTCTTTGTGTCCCTTCATCATAGAACTTATCTACTGAAAAAAAACCAGGCCAAAACAAACCCAACAGGCCTTTTCCTGTGTTCTGCATGTAACAGTTATTGGCAAGGATTTTAACTTTCCTTCCTGCAAGGATGACTTAGGGTTTCTTTCAGGATGTGGGAGATGCCCGTGTGTGTGATGTGAATAGCCAAAACCAGGTCAAGCAGAGGAGTTCATGACTGGACTGGAATTTGTTGGGGAGAGAGGCTGAGATCAAGGAATGGAAAAGTGGCTGAACTGGGAACTGTACTGTACAAGTGAGACAGACTGCCTCCAGGAGTGGCCAGAAATGGGTATCTAGGGAAGAATAAGACAAAGATAAAAATATACAGTAACTCCCCCAGACATCACTGTTGCTGTGGGCTATTTTCAGTCCACAGGATTTCCTGAGCTAGTTGGGGTTTAACTGTTTAATAACTTTCAATGGATCTCTCTTCCAAACCCAGCTTCCCTTTCAGCCCACAAAAGCTATGCAGGGTGCTCCCTGGCAAGCAGCTACTGTGTGAACTGCTTCTGATGTTGTGTTTCTGAATCCAATTCCTGCTGCTTTCATTTGACCATGCCTAGTTCTGGGGACAGAGGAGGCTAAATGAGCCCTTGACCACACTTAACGATGCTCAGACATTGATGACACTGCTTCAGTTACCTCTGGTTTGGGTTTTTTTTTGAAGACTGTAAGGAAGCCATTCCATGTCTTTCATTTAAAAAATGATTGCAAGGATAATCAAACTTTCACAGTTCTGTTGTTTCTTTTTGACATGAAGAGACTGGCACTGTCCCCAGTTTTGGTATAGAGATGGTTCTTGATTTCTTCTTGTAATTCCTACCACTGGGTTTTCTTCTTTGAGCACTGAACTGCTGTTTTAATGAAAGCATCTCCCAAAATGTCAAAGCTTTGCTCAGGAAGGATTACAGTCAGTAGAGAGTGTATCTAGAAAATTCCCTAGCTATGGGGGAAATTAAATTCTTCCAGCAGGGACCGCAACCCTTTGCCTTACCCAAATAAAGCTTAAATGGCAGAAAACACAAGGAGAAGAGATAATACTTCCTTAAACGTTTGTTTCCTTTAAAAGCTGTTTGCTCTTTGTCTCGGACAGCTGAGCCCTCTTGCTTAGGATCATTAACACTGTGCTGGACCCAGTGTAACAAAAACTGTAGGTGAGCCAATACTGCATTATCCAAACCCAGGACAGAATTTCTTCATCTGAAACTGTTTAGATTCCCCTTAACATGTATTCTTGTTAACTGTCTTCAACCTATTAAATACTCCCAAATTTCTCAGTAGCTCTATTACCTTGCTTATATGCAATTTTTTACAAAATGTTTACTTAGGCCTTGAGAAGTATCTGCCTTGACAGCTGCATTTGCCACTTGACTATCAGCCTGGAATTTTTGTAGGTAACTGCTTATTTCAGTTTTTTTCCCACTATTAAAAAATTACCGGTTTTGCAATCTAACCCCTTTGCACACACCAAAATCAGTAAGATTTGTTTACAGTAGGATGAGAAAACTGTCCAAGATCAATTTGTAATTCACTGGAACAGGTGAACAAGGTCTGGTTTTCATACCTAAGGAAAGGGTATACATTTCTCAGTTGTATGACCAGTATAGTATTTGATGAGCTTAGTAGCTGGTGATTAGTTAGCAGCACGTATAGAATGACCATACTCTCTTAGTCTGCTACTAAACAGTCAAAAAACCCCAACTGTGCAGGTAACACCTGAAGAGGAAAGACCTCACTGGTAGTGCCACTCTGTTAGCAGGAGCTCGCAGTGCTTACAAATTGCTTGTTACAACCAAGCAGATTTTTTCACGGCTGACTTCTTCAAAATTTATGGTCAGCCCTGCAACATTTGATTCTTTAATTTGTTTCACTTAGCCCATGGTGCTGTCATCTGTTTACACTTCTTTGTCTCTCTGTTCCCTGTCGTGTTGGCATTTAATGTGAATGAGCTTCATAGCCTTGATTTTATATTTTCATGAGTAAATACACATTTCTAAAGGTTCTTCAGAAACAGGCCTTATTGTGTGAATGACTTAGGAGGCAGCTGAATGTGAACAGCAATGAAAAAGGTGCCAACCCTCCCACACAAAGATTTCGTGTTGCTGTGAACAATGCCTGAATGTGTCCATGATTCTGTTGGGTAAGATGATGTCATCCTGGCTTTTTTATTGCTTACATTGGTACAGATGTGCACATCAGACTTTGAGAGACTCAAAAACTTCATGCTGTGACCAGTGACAGAAAGACAGTCATAATGGCTCAAAATGTTTTGGTAGCTTCTCTAAGGTTGAATAATACTCACACGCTGGAATACCCCTGGTTTATGGTGAGAGGGATCCTGGGAGCCAACTCATGGTGGCCTGATCTGGGGAGCTGCAGGCCAACCTGGGGTATCCTGCTCACAGCTGCTGTCCTGGGATGGCAGCAGAAGGTCGCTCCCAAGCAAGGGAGAGATGTAAGAGGAGGTGTCTACACCTTGCCCCTTCATCACCTGAATGGGCAAGATGATGGGTTGGGCTTTGGGTTGGGCTCTGGACAGGCACAGGCAGAGGTGATGGGGTGATGGCTCCGCACACACTGCCTGAGCAGCTGTTCCCCATCTCCTCTGGGGGAAAGGGGCTCTGGGCCAGGCAGAAACATCCTCCTGCAGCCTGGGTCTGGCCTGCAGACCCCAGATGGCCTCTGCCGAGTTGACCCATCCATGCTGCAACTGCACTGAAAATTAACAGCTTCTGCAAGATTTATATATTTTAATTAGCATGGTCTGATGTGTGATGTGTAGGTATAGATGAGCACATTCTGAAAGTAGTTTCTGCTACTATTTTGAACCTCCGTGTCCATAAATCTAGGACTGTCAACATGATGCTGTTTCCAAAGTGTCGTTTTATATTCTTGTTGATGCTGTACATGTATTGAATCATTTTTTAAATCTAGGAAATTAGTATTATTGTTGTGAGCAACAAATAGGCTGTTTGAAAAGGCTAAGACTGAATTATCAGTGTGGCCAGTGGGTGTTAACAGGAACGGCTTTCTTTGTTATTTTAATCCAGTGACATTGCTGATAAGGGGCTTTGAGTTAGGAGAAGAAAGCAGGTTCACTGCCTCTGCTTTATAGGCAGGCATTCTCTCTGAACTGTGCACTATGGATCATAATAAACAGTTTAAAAGCACAATATGCAGACAAGACAAAAATATCCAATCATCTGATAATAATTTGGATTGCAGTGGAGTCATTTAAAACTTGTATACTTTCAGGAAAGAATAGATGTAGATGCTACAGAATCTATATTAAAAAAAAAAAAAAAAAAAAAAAGAACTACAGGGCCAGTTAGAGTATGCGCATAATGGCTTTAAATAGATAAACAGTGTGGCAATTAATTTGAATGCTGCTCAGTAGAATAAGTGCCCAGGGAGGTGTGGAAGAAAGCTGAAGGGAGCAAAAATTCCTGGATACCCCTGTAAGAAGCTGATGAAAGAAGAAGGATTACTTAAAATAATTTAAATATTGATTTGTGCTTTGGGTAATTTCCATTTGACTTAGTGGAAGTTCCTTTTTATCCAGATTTTAGTCAAATCCATCCATGCACATTGTTATGCTGAAGAAAGATTATTTTCTAAAATACAATGTTTACAGTTTGCAAGATGATCAAACAGATGGTTTAAATTTGTTCTGATGCTCTGTGTTTTTTCACAGTCTCTTTGTAAGTTAAATAAACTTGAAAATGATCTGTCTAGAGCAATGTCATTTCCCAGACGAGATAGCTGCTTGAGGACATGCCTGTCTTCTCTCTCCGAAAAGATAATCCTCATCTTCAGTAAATAGCAATGACTGCGGTTCCCTGCTATTCCAGGACTTTTGCTTCTCTCTCTGCTCTCCAAAATGAGCCCATGACCTCACTGCCTCATAGCTTCTAAAAGAGGTCCTTCATTATCCCTTGTCCATGGACATTGTCTAAGTCCTTTTCTGTTCCTTGTTCTGTTCCTGTTAGTCACCCTGACTGATCCAGTATAGATCCTGTCTTGCATGACAAGAGGGAGCTGGGAAAAAGCAGGACAGCATGAAAGAGGTGATATTCCCAGTGTGCCAGAAGTGATATTCCCAGCGTGCAGCTATTCAGAAGTGCAGACATTTCCTTTTAGCATCCCTCCAATTGTTCAAAGTCTCTTTTTCCTTGCTGGCAAAGCAGCCACGGAAGCCCACAAATGATAGCCATGTGGGTCGCCTTCCAGCGGGCTGAACGTGTCACTGTTTGTCCTGTGTGTTATAGGCTGACGCTGCTTTCTGAACTAGCTCCACTTTGTTCAGACTGGCTGGTTTCAGTCCTGGGGTAACAGGCAGAGCAGCAGTGCTGGTCTGCCTCTTATGCAGCAAATGCAGTTAACAAAGATCTTAGTATGTGCTCAGGGAAGTCTTGATAACGGAGGAGCTCTAGAAATTGTATTTGTGCATGACAAAACAGCAGGGGGAAAAAGTTATTTGTTCCTTTCCCCCTCCCCCTGCCCTCCTCCGATTTTGGGACAAGGCTTCAGCCTCCATTTGCTGTGCACATTGCTGGCACTGTTTTAATGATATGTGTCTGTTGCCTTTGTGAAGGACGAGAATCTACCCCTGGATCTACCTCAGCAAAGAGTTTGGCAAGGTGCTGGACTAATTCCTTTCCGTATTTAATTTAAGCACAGCAGGATTAGATTGTAATTGGACACCTTTGAACTCTTTTTCATACTTGTTGTCTCTAAACCATTGTTAGTATAGCCAAATAGTCCTTCAAACCAATGTAAAGACCAGCCAAGAGTATAAATCTAGTGGCTCTTTATCTTCTTTGCCTGGCATGGAAATGCAGTATCAGAACAGTGTGTAACTACACTGAACCTGAAACTTCCCCTTTCTTTCCGCTCCACATCTTTTATTTCTTTTTTCCAAGAAAAGGGACAGCTATTGGTATAGAGGTCTCTTTTTTTTTTCTTCTTTTCCACATTTTAATTTCTGATTGAATGAGAATCTTTGTTCTTTTCTCATACATATACTACTGACAAGCAGAATTAAATAGCACCGAGATAGTAATTGCTATGCTGCTTTTAGCAGCAGCAGAATAGTCAAAATGGTGGACTTTGTAATTCTCCCTCTTCTTTCTTTAGAAAAGGCCTCAGCAATCAGATCCTCCTGAGTAAAGGTGGTTTGAGTGGTCAGTTTTAATGGGACCAGGGTAACAGCAGGTAACCATGGTAAGTCTAATGTGGACATTATTTATCTCATGCTAAATTATAATTTCCTAATAGCTCTGTGTAAAGCCCATGGCTGTGGGCATAGCTGACAACATGGTGGTTTGGGAAAGTTAGTAGGCCATTTTTTTCATTTTTAGTAAAATTTTTTCAGTGAGAAAATCAGGGTACATTCTTTGTAAGCATCTTTATTTAAAATGGTGTATTTTTTACAAACTTGTGTTCATCTATGATCTATGAATTCAGGCTCTGCAAGCAGATTTGGACATAATACTGTCTACTTGTGGAGACAGTGGGGCGTGGCAGTGCTATGAGGAAAAGGAAATAATTGGGTTGTAACAATCTTCTTTAGCTTATATTCTAGTGTATTTTTCTGTCGGTCTGAATGAACAATATAGTTAATATTTCAGGTGACATAGATGATGTAAAACTTAATGTACTCATTTTGGTGATACCCCTGTTACATTAGTCTGGATTTCCAGAAGAAGAATCATGTTTCCAGGTCACAAATACAGTTCTAATGCCCACACAGATAGAAGAAAATTATCCAGTGAAAATGTAGTTTAATCCAGAGAGGGAACGGAAACAAATACATGCAAATTTAAATCACAGAATCATAGAATTATAAGGTTTGGAAAGGATCTTAAAGATCATCCCATCCCAACTCCCCTCTGCCATGGGCAGGGACACTTCTCACTTGACCAGGTTGCTCAAGGCCTTATCCAACCTGGCCTCGAACACTGCCAGAGTTGGGGCATCCATACCCTCCCTGAGCAACCATTCCAGTGTCTCACCACCCTCACAGTAAAACATTTTTTCTAATATCTAACTTAAATTCCTCCTCTTTCAGTTTGTATCCATTACTCCTTGTTCTTTCACTATAGCTCCTGACGAAGTATCCCTCTCCAGCTTCCCTGTAGGACCCTTCAGGTACTGGAAGGTTGCTGTGAGGTTTTCTCACAACCTTCTCTTCTGCAGGCTGAACATCCTCTAACTTTCCCAGCCATATATTTTGGTGTTTCAGCCAGCCTAATCCTCTTATCAATAAGCAGAAACCTCATAGTACTCATGGAGTAAGTGAAGGGAAAAGATCCAAGCCTCTCTTGCTTTCTGGAAGGGTATGGCCTGCCAGAGCTCCCTGGCAAAGGTGAGTCCTGCAGGGATCATGTGCTTTTGTACATATCTGGGCTATAAGGTGCTAGATCTCCTAACGCATATGCATGTGTTGTCTTTTTTGTTCAACACCCAACAGTCCCATTTTTGCTCTGAAACAAGTAACTTCTCACTGGGGCTCTATTGCTCTGTTGGGTGAGACCTCTACTGGGAATTTATTATTTACACTTCTGTGCTCCAAGACGGGGATTGGCAAATGTGCAGTAGCAGATGAGGGTTTCTGGTGTAAACTGAGGTGACAGGAGAGTGAAGGGATTTGGGGACAGCCATTAGCTAGATATCTAGCTAGAGAAATGTTTGTTGAAGCTGGGTTTTTTTCTTCCCGTGTTTACAAACAATCAAGGGATCTGCTAAATGTGTTCAGTGACCTATATAGGGATGGAAATTAGGCAGAATTTTAAGGAAAATCAGAAATTAACATTTTGGCTTCCCCCCCCCCCCAATCAGGTAAATGTTCAAGAGCTTAATGTTAGTCTAGAGCAGGTTCGGCGCTGGGTTCCTGGAGAGCAGCAGAGTTCTAAGCAAGGTGAGGAGACACTGCATGAGGGGAATGCGGACAAAGGGAACGGCCCCAGGGTCAGGAGGAGAAAGCGGGGAAAAATCCCAGAAATAAGTTTAAGCTGTGGCTTGAGGGTATGGACAGGCAACTTCACGCGATAAAGGTGTATTTGAGGTAAGACCGCAAATCCCTGGACAAAAGCAGCTCGGATTGCTCTGCGGCTGTAAACAGCGCTTTGCTGGGGGTGGTTTCAGGGGACATCGGCGGTTCCGAGGAGACAACGACGACGCTGGCCAGGGAGGCGGCAGGCCCATGTGGCTGCAGGCCGGTGTGCCATTCTTATTCCCGAGGGAAAGGGGGAAGTAAAGAGAAAGAGGAGGCGCGGCTGCAGCCCTGAGGCCCCGGCGGGCCGTGAGGGGCGGCGCGCGCGGCCGGCAGGTGGCGCCAGCGGCCCCGCGGCGCGCGGGGAGGGGCCGTGAGGGCGCCGGGCCCGGGCGCGGGCCGCGCCTCGCGGGGCGGGAGAGTCGGGCCTGAAAACTGAATATTCCCTCTGGAGCTGCCGAACCACCGGCACACTGCATTGAAGTTAATGGTTTTTAGAGCTGTTCTGCTTTCCTTAATCACGTTAAGGGGAGGGGTACTGTAGAGTGAGTGATGTTTGTTTCCATTTTATTTCTTCAGAAAGCAAACAACATACTCAAAGCTGATTGGGTAAACATAGCCTTGAATGAGAATTTATACAAGCACACACACACACAAAGGGGAATTTGCACGTAAATTAGTTTATACTACAAAGATGTTATCCAGTGCGGCTATGCAACATACCACGTCTCTATTTGGCATTATAACATCCCAGCACATGTTTTTTCTATGAAAAAACAAGTCAAAACCCGAAAGCTGTTGCTGTAAATTGCTTCTAGTTGGTCTTCGAAGTAGAAGTCTTTTTCATAATTTTTTTCCCTCCTGTTTACTGGCTTTATATTTTTCTCGTTTTCTCCTCTTTTCTCTTAATGCCGTAGGGGAAAAAAAGTCAAAAGTGTACATGACTTTCCAAGGGGCTGCTTTTCACACTAGAAAGAAAACCTGTTAAGTACAGTATTTCCCAAGAAAATGTTATGAGCAACTATGTTTCAGAAAATGAGCAGCCCAACCAGGGTTTGGAAACACCTTATCCATTCTTCACTTGTCTTCTTCATCTTGTCCTTCCCACTGAGACTGGAACATCAGCTTCAGCTTCACACCACAGAAATACACTCCCTGATTTGGCAAGGAAGTCACCCTGCCGTTGTGTACACACTGGTAGGACAATGTTCCTCGGTCTTGATGTTTGCGTTTAGTGACACAAATTGTTGAGATACCAAGGAAGTGCCATAAAAATGGTCCAACATCCAGGAGACATCTTATGGTACAAAACCTACAGAGCAAAACTTATGCAGCTCTTTGGAATGATGAAAGATGTACACATAAAAGTTTATGTGTTTGGAGTCTTTTTTTCAATTTTGGTGATGTAGCTGAAAGTTCATGTACCTCCCACAGCCTGAGTGTGGCCAGGAAGTGAGACACATGTAGGAGTGAAATCACTCATATGAAGGCAAAGAGCAGGGCACAGTTTCTCTGTTTGTGCCTGTGGCATGGCTTGAGAAGCTTGCTAATGATTTTGATGAATGGGAGTATCAAGGGGAGAGAGAAGAGCTTCATCTGCCCAATTTCCTCCCTGGTTAAATAGGGTTGACAAACGCCTTGTGTGGAGATTAAAGCTACTTTGTTATGGGAAATTGTAATTAGGGCCAATCATCTAGTTGTGTAGAAGCACTAGTCAGCCTGGTGGTAGCTCCAAAGAGCCCAATGGCTGGTTGATTTGATGTGAATGGCAGAACCCTGCATATCGTGATAAATTTGACAGGCCTTTTAGCTGGTTGAAAATAAAACCCAACAATGGCTAGATGTTTAGCTGGTTAAAAGGCAGTGGCCAGACATTGGTCACTTCCTCTCCTGTCATCTTGAAAAGGCAATATTTTTATATTAGCTTTCTAGCTTTCTGACCTATTTTTACCAATGAATTTAAGAAAGATGGAAGTGAGTGAGGAATAAAGTCTGTAGGGTCAGAAGTTAGCTTTTCCAGAGCAATATTACATAAAAGAAAAATGAAAATATCTTTATGTCCCTTTTTTTTTTTTTTTTTTTTTTTTTTTTGTAAAGGAAAATATAGAGTCAGTGCTGGACTCAAACATGATGGCAGGTGGTGTCAGCATGGAGCTGACCCCAGACCTGTGCATGTCATGGAGCTGCATTCATCACCCCTCACCTGTGCTCTGTGAGCTGCCTTCCAGCACTGCAACAGGCTTTTCATGAAGGACCCCTCAAATTGTTGTCTTTAGTAAGGCTGTGACCCAGGAGGAAGATCAGTTTATCATTTAAAACTTTCCAGGTAAAGCTTAGCTTATCTCTATCCAGGTATGTGTCACAGCAGAGCTCTGGAGTACAGCACTCATCAGGGAGTCCTGTGGAGACAGAATTGCCCATTTCTTTTGGGCTAGGGCTGACTTTCCTCCTTTTTTGTTTTCTTAGCAGCAGCTATGAAGGGACAGGTTGAGTTGGTCTCTGCCTTTCAGAAAAATATTTAGCAGAACACCTGCACCTGCCCAATGAATCTTTCTTTTAAAAGATGTCTGGAGTCTTCTGTTCCCTTGCACAGGGCTGCATTGCAGGGTGACTGTCAGCAGGGAAGACACCCACAGCGGGCAGAAAGCTTGGGCAGGAGAGGAGAGGAGAGATGGGAGGACTGGCAAACCTGACAGCACTCACAAACTGTAAATGCATTTCCCACATCTCCAATACTTTAAAGCCAAGGTCTGGACTCGAATGTGTCAGCAACAACCTCACCAACACCAGATACTGAGTTCTGTGTTCAGTCTACTCTTACATAGGTAGCAGCAGTGCTCCTTTTGTTACAGCAGTGGTGCTGATGATGCCAGAGTGCTGCTCTGGCACTGCTCTGTTGGGACTTCCTATGTCCTTTTCAGAGGTGCTTCTTAGCTGGATCTGACTCCTTGTTCCACAGCAAATGTGTCTCTGTTGTTCCCAGACACATGACCTTGTATTTGTATGCATTGATTCTCAATTAAATTTGAGCTGCTTCTGTCCACCTCTGGCCTTGAGCAAGATGAGAACACAGGATAGGCCTAATACCCATTGATTAAAAAGAGAAAAAAAAAAAAAAAAAGAGGAGAAAAATCACTTAAACTAGATTGCAGTGGCTCCTGAACTCACTAGGAATAAGTCCACTTTAAAAATCAAGCTCCTATGGAAGCTAAAATGAACACTTGGGATGACTCCTTTGCCAATTTTATCTTCTCAGTATAAAAGTCAAGAAAATAAGCAGGAGTTATGTTTTAAGCTTCCATTCAGAAAGACAAGGAGTGTAATATGTCTCATTTTCCTTCTGATTAGGTTGTTCTGCTCAAGATGTGATGTGGAGCCAGCTTACAGCAAAGCAATTTAATTTCTCAGAGGGATGAGAACACAGAGGAAGGACCATCAGAGTGGCAAGGTAGCGAGATGTATCAAGTATCGAATAGAACATAGGCTTCTCCACCTCCTGTATGCTATTCCTGCCAAAGTGAAACAGGATCATGTTGAAACACCAAAATACACTAACCCTTTAAGCCCCAAATCATGTCCTGGGGACACTGAGCCCTACACCTCAGACAGACGTGAGTCTTCCTCAGCATGCCAGGAATCAGGGTTTTAATGTGAAGCATGGTGTAATTGCAAGACCAGCCCATTTCCTTAAGGAATACAGGTTTGTGCTGTCTCATTAGGGAACCAGAAGAGCTGATGTAATGTTATTTGTTAATGAAGTTCAAGGGAGATAAATGGCAATGGGGATGGGATGATGACAAGAAATAACATGAGCAGCAGATGTGACCTTCCAAGGCAAATGGGCTAACTGGGCAAGAGATTGCAGGGGCACAAAAATGTTCACGTTAGACAAGGTTTTTCTTCAGACTGCTGAAGAGGTGTTTGCTTGTTCTGCTGATTGCCTCTGGCCAATTTTAATCCTGAGAGTATGCCTGCCATGTTCTCTGCTTTGATCTCTTTCCTTCTGACTCAAAACACAAAGATGTTATTAAGATAAATTAGTAAAGACAGCTCAGGAACTGGGTGGGAAATGCTGATCATCATCTCCCCTGGAGATAAAGTAATCCCCATGCTCAATCAATTCAGAGTATGTAACAGCCCTGAACAACTCCTTTGAAACATGGGAAAACAATAGTGCTCTATGAATTAATTGCATTTGGCCTAATTATAGAAGACCTTTGAATAGTAGTACATAGAAATAAACTGGAGAGAGTGCTAGAAATGTTCAGTGCTGAACAGGCACATAGAATACCTGGTTACATGGGCTGAGTAACCTGTGCGCTGTAACATTACATATCATCTCTCTATGCAGGCCTGGTTTCATTAACTATCATAAGCAAAGGAGTGGAAGTGCTCTGGAAAAAAAAAACAAACTTTAGTAAAACACATGAGAGTGTCTGAATCATGTAGCACTATTTCCATTTGAGAGCAGCCCTCAGGAATTGTTTGATTTTGGGCAAAATGAATGAAAGTTGCGATTTGGGCTTTTTGTGCTTTTAGTGTCTCTGTGCTGAGATGACAAACCCTTTTGGGAGCACCTAGGTTAAACTGGTTAACTTGAGCGATTGGAGATGAAAAATACCCTAAAAAAAAAGATTAGTTGAAGAGTTGTTTTGAAGCGAAAGAAGGTAAATAGCCTCAGGGTATTTAGGTAATAATTTTATTAAGAAAACTCTGACTAAGACTCAATGTGGACTCGAACCACTCATGTAAATACTACACTCCTCAGTAATTTCTACTTCTAGAATAATCACAATAGAAACAATCACCTATTGACATAATCTCTCGTAAGTGGTATATTAAAGAATTGCTAAACGTATACTACCTCATATTTAGTTACTTGTACACAGTAACTAAAGTTGCTGTGTTTTGTAACTTAGGAAAGTTCATGAACATTTAACATTGCCTGCATCCTGAAGGACACATCTCAGCAGCACTAGGGTGATGCCTAGAGAGGCTCCCTAGAACGGAGACTAGACAGTGTTAAAGGAATAAAGTAGGCATTTATTAAAAGGCCTTCAAAAGATACACCTTGGGCAGGACAACAGACCAGCCATGGCTCCATCCAAGATGAACTCCGAGTCATGAGTTTTCACTCTTTTATAAGTTTTGGTCCATTTCCATATTGGGGTTAATTGTCCAATTAACCGCTTCAGATTGTGAAGTCCCATCCTCCCAGATTGCTCTTCTCAATTCACTGTTGTTTATACTTTTTGGGCCTGAAGCTGCTACAGTGTCCTTGGTTCTCAGGCTGGATAAGGATTGTTTTGTATAACTAAACTGTGAAGAGAACTTGCCAACACTTTATACGAAGTTCAGAGTTATATACTAATGCAGTATAGAATTTGGAAAATATGAAAGCTGAAACTTAAGGCATCAAGGGTACATTGCTGCAAATAGGATGGGGTAGTATCTCAGTCCTTATAACAATGTTCATAACTCTCCACCAGCCTAGCAGGAAGACTGACCATGTTAAACAAAAACTTGTGAGGTGGTTTTTTTTTGGATTGTGTTTTGTTCCCTGTGGTAACTCCAAGACTCCACTTGCACTTGCAGGCCTAATGAGGAGTTGCTTTTCAAGTATCAGTGGGTAGATAACCCAAGCATCTTTTGACAACTTGTACCACAGGGAGCAGTGAGGAGTAATTATGAATACAGGAATATCTACATTTTTGTTTTAGGGCAAAATAAAAATTACAATGTGATTGGGAGCTGGGATCAGTCAGGATAGGGGCGGCCAAGGGTTTAAGGAAATCCTGCCTGGAAGTCCATTAAATTGGGCATGTTTGTGACCTTGAACCTTCAGTTAAACAAAGCTGAATTTTTGTTGGCTTCCAAGTTCTATTCAGCCTGGTCTAAAATGAAGAATAAGTCAAGTGAGCACAAACAGCACGTGTTTCTGAGGCACAGGAGTTGCTCTAACAATATCATAGGGAGCTGCACAGCAGGAGCTGTTTTGAAGCTGACTTGAAGCTGGCAAGGTCAGGACCGAGGGAAGAAAAATAAAGGAGCTACAGCTTGAAGTATTATGAGTTTTTTCCCTCCTTCCTTTTTTTTTTCTTTTCTTTTTTTTTTATTTTTTATTTTTCTTTTCTTTCCCCCCCGTCCCCCAGGCTTCTCCCAGAAGAATGCTGAGGAAAAGCACATCGTCCCAAAACTCACTTCTGGAGTATGATTGAATTCCAGTTGAAAATGGGATCAAGGAAGGTAGGGCAGCTTCTTTCTTGCAGCTCATCCAGCCATACATGCAGTGCTTGCTTCAGGTATCTATTCACTGGGATCTGGCATTCAGGCCTGATGCAGTGTTTCAGTGCAAGTTTAAAGGGTCTGTGTCAGAAATTACAAAATTGGCTTGGAGGTGAGTTTTGTAGGTAATAAAATAGTAGTGTGCTTTTAAGTGGCACATTTTATCTATAGCTGTTGAATTACTTTGGCATAATGGCTTAAGGGGCAATACTGCCTCAATTTAACAGGAGAAACAGATTACCAGTGACTTCCCCAAGGTCATGCAAGAACTGCTGAAGAACTGAGAACAGAACCCAATTAAACTGGCTCCTACGTCTATGATCCCATTTATGGCTCAGTATTAAGCCAGGTCCTGCTCCTCCAGGCAGATAAAGAAACATTTCTCTGTGTGCTCTTGCCTGGGCTAAAGTACATGGAAAAGCCAGTAACCAGCAAAACCAGCAAAAGAAATCTTGTAAGTTTATCCTTCTTTAAAGCAGGGTGACTTTCATCAAGGTAGGAAGGAAACAGTAGAGTCTCCAGTTAGCTGGGTCAGGATAGATACCAACTATCTGTTGGTAAGAAGTCATTTATTTCCAGATGAGATGGAAGTGACTGCAAAGAGGAGGCTGGTTGTCCCAAGTTCCCTTCTCTGGCTGTGAGGTGCTGTGACTATGTGATTCAGTTTTCAAGGATCGACTACATTTATAGGCTTCCATGTACCCAAACTTTGTGTATTTACTATACTCATGGTAACACACATTTCTGTTGTTTGTAACAGCCCAGAGGGTCTGAAGTAATGCCTTAAGTTTTAGCTTTCATATTTTCCAAATTCTATACTGCATTAGTATATAACTCTGAACTTCATATAAAGTGTTAGCAAGTTCTCTTCACAGTTTAGTTAGACAAAAATTTTTCCAGCCTGAGAACCAAGGACACTGTAGCAGCTTCAGGCCCAAAAAGTATAAACAACAGTGAATTGAGGAGAGCAATCTGGGAGGATGGGACTTCACAATCTGAAGCAGTTAATTGGACAATTAACCCCAATATGGAAATGGACCAAAACTTACAGAAGTGTGAAAACTTGTGAATGGTTCTCCATCTTGGGTTTATCTTGGATGGAGCCATGGCTGGTCTGTTGTCCTGCCCAAGGTGTATCCTTTGAAGGCCTTTTAATAAATGCCTACTTTATTCCTTTAACATTGTCTAACCTCTTTTCCAGGTAGCCTCCCAAGGCATCAGCAGGAGCTCTGTAAGGCCTCAGGACTTATGGCTTTGTCTGGGCTTGTCTTGGCCTGTCTGGGACTTTGCTTTAGCTTGTTTAGCTGGAATAGCAATTTGCAGCTGTAATCAGGTGACTATTACACAATTTATTCTGCTTTTGCTTAGCTTTGTGTGATTTAACCATAATTTTAATTTAGCTGAGATTAACAAGTGATTATTTTATGTGATATGAAGAATTCAGGGCCCTAGCAAAATGATGTAGCATAGAGGACCATAAACATGGTATCATGGCACAGGTCTGTAAAGGAAAGCTGCTGGATGCACGGCAGAGGAGTACAGATCTCAGATGTCAGTAGAAGGCATGGGATGATACTTGAGCCCCCACAGCTATAAATGACACATAAATGGTCAATGACTGATGGTTAAATAAAGGCAAACCTGACAACTGGGTGAAACTGTTTTTAGGAGTAACAAAGAGAAAGGATCCAGTGTATATAAAACCTTATATATGGTGAGAAGCCAGTCACCTTAGGATCAAGGTGGGCAGTGACAAGGTGAGTGTAAAGTGGAGAAGGCAGATAGGTACTATGAGATTTGTGTTCCAGTTTCACCATTATCATTATTGACACTTAAAAACATTCTCCTTTTTTTTTTTTTTTCCTAAAATAATTAGATCAAGATTAATATTGTGTGATTGCAAGTTAAAGAAATTGAGTGATTGACAAGTTAGAGATTCAGTGACAGTAACAGTTGGCTTTGCTCATAAGTTGTGTCTTTTTGGCCATACCAAGGCTTTTGAACAAAGTACATTCAAATGCCTTCCTAAAAGGTGGTCATCACACTTTGAGAAGTCTAAGCAAAAAGCTGTGGGGGTGAAATAGCTCAGAAATTCCCTAACATCAATCCTACATGTTTTCCTTAGCCATTTATTTACAAGAAAATGAATTGCTTATTTGATCGGTAGGAAGTGAAACAATGTGATAAAATTCTAAAAAGGCATCCCCTATGATTTAGCTGTTTCTGTCAAATATGAATCTTTTACTCAGGATGTTTGCTATCAGTACATCAATAAGGTTTTGGGGAAGTTGTTTACACCTTAGGTTTTTGAAGGAAAGGAAGGTGAATGGATCACTGGTTATTCAGTAAAAAGCTGAAAGTTGTTTGTTATTGATTCATCCATTGCATACAGTAAATATTTCATACAGTTATTTCATGAGACTGCATACAAAATATAATGTGTTGTATTTTGGTTTGCCTTGTAACATGGATATGCTACAAGAAACTTGCAAGAAAACAAGATTTATAGCACATGATTTTTAGTACATGATTTGAATCATATGCCTTTGTAATGAGCTTTTCCACATGTATTGTGACTTTATTTTCCCTGGGCAAATATGAATATTAACAAACCTTATCATAAAACAAGCTCTAATTAAAAAAAAAATTATGTAATTTGCAACAATCTAGTGGTTTTATTAGAATATATCCTGATTTTAGAGGATATATTTAAATATATCAGTATATCAAATTCAGTTTAAGTATACTTTTTGAAAAATCTTCTAGTACATCAGTCAAATTTGCTGATAGTGAAATTTTCACTTGATGAATTTTAATGAAAAATTTCACTCAGTATAAAGAGATCTCCAAATGAAACTTTGGCTCTAATTCTCATAGTGCAGCTGTTGCCTATCAAGTAATTTTCCATTAAGATACAACCTGTATCCTGCACAGTTGCACTGTGAAATAAGTAATAAGCATTTTGAATACCTGAGTACTCTGAGAAATAGAGTTCTAGATTGATTTCTGATGTCAAACTTGTAAAGATCTTGTAATGTGAGACTTTTTTTCTACATCAAATATTCTCCTTGTAAGTATCTAGGATTTTGAGCTGCAGCTCAAATTTCTTCCCTGAATTATGATACTTGGCTTGCAACTTTGTACAGCAGTAGTGAGACTTTGGCCCAGAAAGTAGGACAAGCAGAGATAGGAGATTCTGATTTACTGAAAGCATATGACTTGTTTGCAAATTCCAGGATTGAGTAAGTTACCTTAAAAGCCCATGAAGATTAAAAAAACAGGTGAGACAGTGGCAATCCATTCTCATTAGCTACTGCTGATGCTGCATGGCAAAATTTCATTAGGGACTCTTTCGTTCCTACCTGCCTCTGAACTACTTGTCTGATTATCTTTGGAAATGGAGTTTATAAACTCTTACCTGGCTCCCGTGTTCAGCTTACAGAGTGTAGCTGGAAATGAAGACATCACTTGAGGAGTTTCAATTTATATTTCTCTGTCCTACTGCCCTGAAGGTTTTTGTGGCCTGAAAACATCTTCGCATCTGAAGAATATCTGTACAACATCTGACATCTTGCTGAATGCAGAGGAAAAAATATGAGCCCTTTACTGCTAAGCAGGGATGACAACTTTGTATTAACATTATGCTGAGGATCCATGTGTATACTCTTGAAAAAAAAATTCTATGTACTCCACTTATCTTAATGAGAACATTAAATTATTTCTGGATTTTTTTTGCAGTACTTCCCATTTGCTACGAAAAGAAGCTACAGATGATCAAGTAATGACAGAAAATGTAATTTAATAGAGGTATTGAATCTGCATACAAGTTAATAAAAAATGTGCAGTTTATCTTCCCTTCTGCCCTTGATGTCATGTTCTGTGTTGAATCCTAGCTCCCTTCCTCAGACAGTGTCTGCCACTGTGTCGCCTCTCGTTCTTGCTGAGCCACAGAACAGTTCTTTTGGAGGACAGGAGCTGAATCTCCTCAACGGGCTGCCCACACTTCAGCCTCACGTCACACGATCAAAGTCACATACTTCCTCCGGTGTAATTGGTACTTACTGTAGCGGCGGCTGCTCTGTGACTCGGGAATCCTGCTCCAGACTTGACAGTGCCTCTCAGGGCTCACAGGGCACTTGAGGCAGCCCTTCCCTGCAGGCTATAATAAACTCCATTGGAGCCTCTAGCCCACTCCATAGATTTTTGGGGCAGATACAACTGCAATGTGAGGTGCCCACAGCATGGGGACCATCCCATAACCATCCCAGGCAGGGATGTAGCTTTGAGGTAATGAGAAATCAGAGCCAAAACAACTGAGTTTCTTGTTGCTGTGGCATTGTTTGAATCCCTTCTTCCACCAGCTGACTTTGCTCTTTAAATTCCCGTTTCCCTTTCTCCTACCCCTGGCCCTCCTTCTGCCATTGGCAATATAAACAGTTCGAGTCCTGGTTCTTGTCAGCGATAGGAAGAGAGCTTCCTTTTTGTATAGACTAGATGCAGTAAGACAATAAGGAAAAAGAGAAGGCTGTCTCCTCCTTTTGTTCTGAGCATCCCATGACAGCCTAGGATTGACTAAACTGTTGCTTGCTGCTTGCTCTGTGCATCTGTCTGGGTAACATTTTTTCTGGTCTGCCTTGAAAATGGCAAAGGCTGGCAGCTTGCCTTGGTCTCAAAGAAAAGCCGCCTCCTCCTCCAGCATGTGCTTACTTTTGTCAAGGAATGTGGGCCCCCGTGCTTGCCTGCCTTGTGAATTACCTGGAATACACAGTCTATGGATAGTACCTGTCAGCACATTTCACCAGACAGTTCCAGAGGAGAAAAAAGAGTTTAAATAATCATCTCTCTCCCCTGTGCATCAGGGAAGAGTGATAAAAAAATGGAGATAAAAGACTATTGAAGCCTTAGGACATTTCATCTCTTTTCCTTGGGGCAAATGCAGGTCTCTTTCCTATAGTAAACACATTTCAAGCTGTTCAGTTTGAAATTTATTTAGTGACAATACTTCTGAGACTTCCCTGGAGAGGTTATTTTGTAATTTAATAGATGCCACTTGTCACTGTTGGGGAATTTTTTTTGTTCTAATTTTCTAAGCACTCAGTGGTTTTCTTCTTTAAAGCACATCACAGACATTAAATAATCTGCGGACAGTTACTGAGAGGTAGCGAAGCCATCACCTCTCTCACCCTGAGACTTTCTGTTAATGACTCTGTGGGAACTCCATTCAGCTTAACATATATTTCTGCAGTTAAATCAGAATTTGTAGTATGGTAAAATAGCAGGTCAGGTTTTCTCTTGGTTTTGTGTTTTCATTTTTAACTGTGCCACTTACTCATTATTTCAGATGTCTCCTAACATCCAGCTTTAATGATGTTTTTGTTTTGCCATCATCTCATTGCGAAGAGATGTTTTGTTTTTAGCTCTACCCCAAACAACAATTCTTTCTTCTCTTGTTGAGGTGCACAAAGTGTGCATGGATAGTTCATTTAACATTGCCTTGTCTTTGCAGGGCTCAGCTCCCTCTTCTGGTGCTATCATACTTACCCTCCTTCTAGGCCATGCTCTGCACTGACATCAAACTCATCTGGTGCCTTCAAGGACCAGCTTGTGGTTGCGTCTGTGTTTCTTCTCTTCTCCCAGCTGCAAAAGCTGCTTCATTGCCCAAAACCCCTAGAAAAATTACTGCTGACTCTCCTACTTGCCACTCCATGTAGAATGACAGCTCCACTGCAGCTTGGAACCTCTGTGCCTAAGTACTGGAAAAACTTATCAGAAGAACAGAGGTCATGGGAGATAACAACAGTGTCCAGTAATGTCCTTATGGGAAGGAAAAGTGTACAAGGACCCTCTATTATGGACAGTCAAAAAATTGAATGCCTCTAGTTATCCTGTTGCCCTAAATGTTCTAGAGCTGGCCTGGGGCCGTGTTCAGTTGGCCTTGGCAAGCCTGTGTCCTTGAACCCTCACTCTGGCTGCTGGGTCATAGGCGAGGAGGCTGAGGTGGATGTTGACCTGCCTTCAGAGAGTCCCTCTGCATTCTGCATGAACCCAGAGCCAGTGCCAATGCAGAATTTAAAACAGATTGGTCAGAACTAAGTTTTTCAGGTCATAAAGGCAGGGAGGCTGCCTTGATGGTGGCAGCTCTGTTTCACCCCTTTTCCTGCTTAAACAGAGCATCAGACAAAAACATCATTCCACTTGGCTGCCCATGTTGGAGGGCATATATATTTGTACTAGATTTTGATATTGAGATATTATAAACCAGCTCTTGTCTAGGACTTTGTTCGTGCAGCAGTTACAGGGCTGCATGCTCTCAGGCAAGAATTGCTTGTGCTGTGCTGGTGTGAATTGCCCTACATTTCTGCTGCCTTGCGATGTGTACACAGCTAAAAATAGCACTCGCCATTTAACCGTCACACTGCACACCCAGCACCTACCTGAGAGTAGGCAAACATGGGCACATGGAACTAGGAAATTCAAGGTAGTGATCAAAAGAGCATTTGTCTGCTTTGTTCTCCTCTTAATTCCTCCTGTGGATTGGACTATCATTTTAAATGTAGCAAGTGCCTGTGTATTCAGCTCATACCACTCCAGATGGCAAGTTCCAACTGTTTTGCATTTTATAGTCTTGTGTTGCAGGACAGTGCCTAAAACTATTGCCTTTTTAATAGTCAACTCTGGGAAAGAGTTACATACTGCCTAAACCCCAGTAAATGGCTTAAAGAAGTATTTGCTGTAGGACCATGGCTTTGTAATAGTGTACCTCCTGTTTTCACTTGGGTTAGCCTGCACAGTACAGGGCTGTATGTTATCCTGACACATCTGGCAAAGCAGATCAAAGTTTAGTCTGATGTTGAATTTCAGGTCAGTCAGAAAACAGAATTTCAGTCACTGTCATAGGCACATTTAAGTCAAAGTCCAAAAGAAAAACCCTCTTTATATTTGTATATAACTGGATAATTTTCTCTGCAGAATACCACACAATGAAATGCTGCTCACCAGCTTACTGGCTGTAAAACTGGCATTTCACTTTTGGAGTGGTGATCTTGGAGGAAGTCCTGTATCCTGCACAGTTTCACTGATAGCACATGCCTTCCCCTGGCACCTCCTCTGGGAGGTTTGCACTCCATTTCAGATTTGTCAGCAAGACTAATGCCAGCCCTCCTGAGCATCATGAGTTCAGAGACAGTGTGTTCCCCTGACAAAATCCCTAAGACATGCTACATTACCTGTTGTAAATAGACCTCTAGAAGATATTCCATAGTCTGTGAGTGTGGATATCTGTCCTGGGAGAATGTGATAGCATGGGACAGTTTTTTTAAGGATTAGGAGTTGGTAGGCAGTTGAAAGTGCACCTCCCTGTACAAAGCTGAAATGCGCAGCTGGGTAAAGATGTGTGGCATTAGCAATGTCAGGCATTTTAACTTTGTATCCCATTTGGAATACTCTGAACTCTTACTTCCATCCTTTGTCTTTACTACTCTCAAAATCTGTCCAACAAGGCAACAATCCCTTTTGGAGTAATTGGTTTACTTCAGTTGTTTACATTAACAAACCTAATGAAAGCAAAAATACTGTGAGCAATATTCAAATGGTCACAAATACTTGGGTTTTTTTGGTGTTATTCTGATCTAGGGCAGGCAAACAGTTCCTAGAGATATAAATCAAGGCATTGGAAGTAGCAGAAAATGTATAGGTAGGTGATCATTTGATTAAAATGCATAGTGTTATAAAACATAGCAACCCATTCTGTTAGCATTCAGTCTGTATCAATTTTACAATTAACTTTGTAATGTAAACAGGAAAACTGCAGTGTTTTGAATTTCTCTTGAAGGATGCCAGAACCAGCAACCTGTCTGTTGCTCTGGGGTGCAGGGTTAGAAGGAGAATACATGAAATTTTTCTATCTCAAGGGACTTTGAATATGCTTGCAAAATACACAATGGTAACAAACATTTCCCCAGGCTGTTTGGCCTTGTTGTGTCTCTTACTCTCTGACACTGTGTTAAAGATGTTTTTAAGTATGTATTTCTAAAGTATGCCTGCCTTGAGAAGAGCTGCTTTGCTTTCTTGCTCCTTTAATTTTTTCTCTTTGCTTGGCACTCCTGGGAGGGAATAAAAGGGTTGAAATAATGACAACTTGCATTGAGTTTAGTTTTACAAGTACTATTATAACTAAATTATCTGGCCATCCAGCCAGAAAGACTAGAAAAGGCTTTAATAAGTCTCCCTAACACACCAGCTGGGACTGCTGAATTTCACTAAAGGAAGCACTACAGATGTATGATTGGGTCATATCTGTTTATCATGTCTGGTTTATCCTTTCCTAAGATAAACTTCCTAAGCCAGTCAGGCTTTCAAATAAAAAAGTGTCTATGCCTCCAATTGTTCTCCCTACCACCTCACCATGTGGTCTAACCTTTGACCATAAAACCCAAAGTGAGTTAACTTAGATATGAGAGGTAACAGTCAGTCTTAGAACATGGACCATATCAAAGCTTGAACATCATGAAGACAGATGTTTAAAAGGCTTGACACAAACTGGATTTAAATGGACACTTTTGCTAATGGGATGATAGCTAGTAAAGGCTGAGAAGTGAAGTTTACATTTACACAGTGTGCAGCTGGAATGTTCCCATGAATCTTCAGAACTTTTGTCCTCCATAACTGTCGATTGCCAGGTAAAAGATTTGATAAGAACCCTAAAATTTACCTAAATGCCCATGCCCTCCAGGGTACATCAAGCTACAGAGCATTTCTGTAGTACACAACAAAGTGACTCAATCAATATCCTGTGGGATGAACCTTGTCCCTAGAAGAAAAGGAACAGGGTTGCTCTGACATTGACTCTTGTCCTTACAGCTGATATTCTTTGTGCCTTCTTTCTGGCCAGGGCACTACCTATAAAGGAATGGAAAAAGAGAAAGGGACCAAAACCCCTAACACCTCTAGGACAAAGACCCCCAGATTTCATGTGCTAAGTAAACATAGCAGTAAAACAGCAGAGAAGAGTATTGCCACTGTGTTATATGAGGCATGCATCTTCAAACACTCTGTTAATAATATAACATTTAGTCGTGCAGCTTAAATTTAAATCTAGACTTGCTCAGAAGGTCAGTATAAATAATTTAGAATAAATATTCTAATTAGGCTAGTCATGAGAAAAGTATTCAGCATTTTTTAAAAAACTACACAGCATTTTTATATTTGTTGCTCTGTTAATCCCTCATAAACATATTTTCATTAACATTCTTTTTTATTGAATGCTAAGCTTATTGCAAATGAAGGTCACAACAAGAGTTTTATACAATGCAAAATTGCAAAGCCACCCTGCTAATTACTGCCAAACCTTACTGCACACATGCCAAGGAAAATATCTAGCAAGACTGCTGGAACAATGCCCTCACAGTCTGACCAAGTGGATCTCAACATTGCATGTACAGGCAACAAGAACATCTCGGGGCTTCCCCATGAATTGTGTACAAGTTTCTAGGAATAAGTTTGAGAGGGAGAAGAAAAGAGTGACAGTCCCACAGTGCATAAAGCTGCCATGCTCCCAGCAGAAGTGGTTAGGATGGAGCATTTGCCTCCCCAGAAGCTGAGTGTTCTGTTCAGGGTAACAGTTGTGTTTTCATTCATTTCAAGCCCTTTGTATCTCTCAGCTGTAAGAGTTACCAAATAACCCTCAATGAATTCTCTACAACTTCATGCTTCACCTCGGATTGTGTGAGTGTGGGGGGCGTTGTTCAGGAAGAAAATGCGTTTCATTTCCTCATTACCACATGACCATGTACATTTAGACAGATAGATGCGTGTCTTTTCTACATGGAGAAATTAGAGACATTTAAATAGACTATTAAAATCAGTTTTGTTAGAGTAACAGCCCTCCCAGATGCACATAGACAAGATAACACCTGGCTAGTACTGATTTTTTGGATGTCAGTGATGGGATGAAACAGGTAGTTTCCTGTCTTATAGCATAGTATGTGTATGAATTGATTTTTGTAAACTGCATTGAAAATAGACCATGTAATACAAACATATTATTCATGTGCCCTTTTCTGTGAGAGTTAAAAATATAAAAACTTGCTCTAAGGCCAAGGCTATAGTAGTTATAGAGTTTTTTAGCTTCTTAGGGGGCAAAAGGATGGGTTTATTGTTTTAACATTAAAATTATTCATAGGGCTCATGGTTTTATTTGATGATCTTAGAGGCCTTCTCCAACCCTAAACATGTCTATGATACCATGTAAGCTGGTTCTCAGTTCCTGAGCAGACTGAGGCGTTCCTGAGCAGACTGAGGCATTCCTGAGATTAACATTCAATGTTTAAAATGAATTAATTTCATCTGGTGCTAATGATCTTTGATAAGTGAATATTTTCTGATGGAATAGAGACATGTATGTAAGTTGTGAGTGAGAAAATCCAGCAATTTCTTTTTGGTGTGTGCAGTGCTTTTACTCCTCCTTGCTCTGGGTGTATGAACCATGAGAATCGGATTGTGTTGCTTTTATGTATGAGATATTCCACATTTCTAGTGGAGGAGAAAGTTTTTGGTGAAGGTAAAATATCATGGCCCCATCAAAGTACAAGTGTTTTTCCTTTTTTTTAAAAAATATCTTCCATCCTGCATTAATGGCTGATGGCTTTGGCAGTAAGGCCACCTGCTGACCTTGGACAGACACTCAATAAGAGAGAAGTTAAATGGCCTGCCTGCAGCCAGAAAGCAGTGTCTCATTCCCAAAAAGTTCCTGTTCTTCAGCCTCAAGACTATTTTTCTTTCCCAAAGGCAGTTGCCTTGCTGCTTAGGCAAGAGATATGCCTACTTTGATGTTTGCTGTTCAGAAAAAGAGATTTTCAATCTATGCTTAGACTGCTGGATTCTGCTGATGCTTTCTCATGACTCTGTGACCGGTGTGGAGGAAAATCAAAGTTGTTATTACAAGGCTAGAGTGCATTGGAACCCTCATATATTCATATATTCCCATATATTGGAACCCTCAGTCACCATGGAAAATTTTCAGTCCAACATACTTAGAAAAGATGAAAAGTCACTGTCTTGAGATTGTAATTTCTAAGATCTGGAATAATATTTCTTATGGGTAAAACTCTGCAGAGTAAATGTATCTCCCAACTACCTCATAATGCCACAGGAGATTCAGTTCTAGACACTTATTTTTATAAATACTAACACCTACCATACTAAATATTTCAATATTTTTAATTTAATATTATTAATATGTTACTAATAACTATTCTTTATATAATCCAATAGTGCGATGATATGTTTATTACAGATGCAATATCCCAGTGACAGATTACATTTTACATTCTCAGGGATGTAAATTTACTATGTACTAATATTGTAGTTCTGAAAGTTTACTCTCCAAAGCAAATAGATTTCTGAGTGCTTCTGAAGCATGGTCAGCAGTCTTAAGTTTTTCTATTCAATTTTGTGTTTTAAAATTTGTGCAGTCCCTAATCTGGGGAGTTTAAATAGACCAAGATCCTTTGGAAATAAATCTCTGGGCAGCCTCCCAGACAACAAGGTAAAGTTGGGCAATGCTCATTTCTTTTGTTAACATGGAGATGTGCCAAGAAGGCTGTGATTCATTCTTTTAGCCCAAACAATGTGTTAGTTTGGTTTCTTTCATTCAGTTGTGAAATAAAATCTCCTCCTTCTACAAAGCAGCACTAGCTCGACATTCAGGAAGAATGGACAGAGTTCTCAGTGAATGCAGTAAATGGCTTAATTTCCATCAGTATTTTGAAAGTACTTTTTAAAGTCTGGTAAAATTGTTTGCTTTATGGGTTGGTTTTTAAAGTCGCCGCTGTCAGTAGAGATCAGAGTAAGAAAATGAGTATAGACTGGCTTGAACCACAGAACCTGAAACAGAAACACAGCCTTGAAAGTTTTGATTGTTTATATTTAGGGCTCCACATCATCCAGTTGTAGCGAGGAAGGGCAGACACCTGCTTGGATTTCCTGCCAGATTTCCTTAAATATGAGAATAATTTTAGCTCTGGGAGTTTGCTTTGGGCCCATTTGCAGTTACAGAGTATACAGCTGTGGAAGAGCAGTTGACAGAAAGGCAAGGGTTACATGGAGGAGTAATTATTCACAGCTACAGTGCAGGAATAGACAGGATGTTGGTAAGGTTGCTTAGCAGCTGTATTCCCACAGTCCAAGCTGTGCTGTGTCTCCACTGAGGATCTAATGTGCTTTCTGTTAAAGTAAAGCTGTTCATGGTGTAGGGGGATATATTTAAAGAGAGAAGAGCTTACTGGGCTTTTCTTACAATTAAAGCAGTCACTGTCCACTTACTGCTATTGCTAATACTCAAATTGAAAGCTGGGCTGACCATGTTGGCCTTCTTTTGAAGCAGTGCTTGTTGCAAGAGACTGTGTCTCTATTTTTGCTCTCACTGGAAGTCTTTCAATCTTATAGCCTTGCTGGGAAGACTGATGGCCAGGTCTGGGCCACCACATGCACTGATGTGACTAGATATGAGATGCCTGGCAATCTCCACCTGAGTGAAGCATTTGCTGCTCTCTGTTGACCAATGCTCCTCATGACTGCTGCTTGACAGGTAGCCCACAGGGATCCTAAGCAGAGATGTCTGCAGTCGATTCTGTCCCTGGCAGACCATCCTGTCCCTTCTGATTCTCCTGGCTGCTACTTGTCTAACTGCTGCTCAACAGCCATAGCTCATAGGCCCTGAGACAATTGGCACTGATCTAAACTGCCAGTCTGTAAAATGAAATTACATATACCAGGAGCTGTTTCAGAAACTGTGGTGGTGCCCAGGCAGCTGTGGGGCTGGAATGTATGCTGTCCACCCTGCAGTACTAAACCATGCAACAGGATGGGAACCTCCAAGAAAGGAATGAAGCAGATAACTGGGACCAAGATAGGTATCAGTCTCCGTGCTTGGAAAGAGAGTTAGCAATACCAGCAGGAATTTTAGAGCTGGAAAGCCCTGTATTAAAACCAGATGTCACTATAGAACCTCACATGTATGTATGTAGGCTGAGAGTTAGAAAAAAGTTAGTGGTTAGAAGCCACTGGCAAAAGTTAGGTTGTGTCTCCAGTTTTTTGTGCGTAGCTTTTCAAGGTTCTGATACGTAACAGTTCTCTCTTTGTTTGAAATAAACTTTATTCCCACATTGCCTCAGTGCATGTGTGTGAGTGCAACTTCAGTAGGCATGGAGGAGTCACAGAAAGGCAGTAGGGTGAGACAGACAGGTAAAACTCCTACTCTTATTAACAGCATTTTTCTACACTGCAATTCTAGCAATAAAGGTAATGGTTATCCTTCTGTTGCCTGGCACGATGGGCTCTGGGGTGTATAGAGCAAACGGTGGTTCTCCCTGGATACAACTCATTCACAGCCTTGACTACTGCTCTGAATATTGCATATCCTCTTGTGTAGCATTGTACCTCAGTGTTCATGTGCTGGCTGTGCATCACCTAGGTTTTTCCTCTTTATTTTGCCACACACCACGCACCAGAGAATAGGTCTTACTCATCAGAAAGTGATGTGAGAAATGGTATCAACTCTTTCTTCAAATATTAAGAAAGGCCAAACCAGTGAACTACCTTTAAATCATGTAGGATGTGATTGGTCCCTCCTGTACTTTTACCTGTCTCATCCTTCCACTATTGCTTGTAACCCATGCATGCTCTGGCCTATGGGACCAGAAGAAGCTGGGGAAGGAAGCATGGGCAGTGGATGTCTCTGTGTCTGTGTCATTGAACTCAAATGATGAGAGACATAGAACAGAGAGGACTGTCTGTGCCTGGGATGTATGGAGGAAATGACAGGTCTGATTAAAGATCTAGCCATCCATTGCAGCACTCCAGTTGTGCAAGTCATGCCACTGCATTTTCATGATGGCAACTATGTTGTAGTCTTCCTGCTGCACAATGCTTTAACAGAAGATCTACTTCTCCTCAGCTGCGTGATCTCAGACATCAGCCACTTAATGACTTGCTTTCAAGATGCTTGCCTTAATTTTCTGGTTTTGGACTCATATTTAATGCCAGGACATCTTTTATTCATTCACTATGTACAAAAGTGGCTGTAAACAACTTCAGCATTTTTGCCATGTCTGGAGAATTTGCTACTATTCTATTGTGGAAAAACTCTCCACTCTTCATCAGTGGTAATGGTCAGATTTCACTCTAATGTTGTTTTGACATTTCAATTTTTCCTTGCTAAAAGAAAATATTTACTTGTTTATCATCAGCTGAAAAGTCAAGGTTTTGCTGTTCACAGAAATAAATTGCTTATTATCACTGCAGTTCTTTTTTTTCCAAAGCCTGGGAAAACAACTTGTAATGGAAATTAGCAATGGCTATTACTGAAGAAGGGAACAAAACATTTTATTTTCTGTCATATTAATAGTTACCAAGAAATGTCAGGTGATAAAGTAGAAAAAGTAGATAAAAATCAAGTCATGTTTTAATCTTAGTTAGTCTCTTGTAATGATGAACCAGAGGAGACCTTAATTATGCACTTACATTACTTAAATAGTCTTGCTATTGCAGATAATTACATTTGCAACATGCCTTGAAAGTGTTAGTGGAGTCATGGAGCTGATTCTAAAATAAATTTCTCATTTAATGCTTCCATACAGAGGCAGATACATCTCTGTTTGAAAATGTGAAATTAATTTCTCAAGTAGTGGGAACACCACTTTTTAAAGTTTAAGGCGATGTGTGCCTCAGAGGCTGTTTATGTCTGTCCTCACATTTTATTCAGTTGGGAAAGCAAAAAAAATAGAAGGTTTTCCTATGTCTCCCAAAATGGGGAGTTCATCTAGCAGATTTACCCAAAGAACTTAGTGTTTTCAATAAAATTACACTTTGTAGGCAGGATACTTCACCAATCTCTAGATTACACTCACAACGTAGCCATTTACATTCCAGTAATTAGGAAAACCAGATATGGTTTTATATGATTTTATTTTGACCATGGCAGAGCAGAGATTTGTTGCTTCAATGCTGTCTCACTAGGAACCTGCTTTGTCTTTTGTGTGTTGTAGACAGGATGGAAGTACTAATGCGGGAAAATTAAAGCAAACATTTTGCTTCCAATTTAGCTCTCACTCCTAACACTCCTGAATATTTATCCATGTCTATCTTTATAGCTTGAAATTACAGTAATTTTTAAACAATTATTGAATTGTATTTCTTTTTCTCAGAAATCTTTTGCCATTTAATCTGTGTATATTGTACAAAGAGATCTTGGAATGTGTAATGGGGAACTCAGAAATATAATATGTAATAAATGTTTAAGTGCATAAGAAGTCATAGGACTTCATGGGATTCAGTGAGAGGATCATCTTCTCAGCTGCTTCTCATGTTATATTTTTTGTTTAACCTGCAAATAATTTACAGTCAAATTACCAACTTATACATAAGAATTAGTTAAAGGAGAAAAAGAATATTTTCAAAAAATGTGATTTCAAAATTGTCCCTTGTTGATTATACTTACAGGGACCTGAAAGATGCATCCTTATGCAAATGCTTTTTCTTTTATTTTCTGAGGGTGGCAACACCTCAAACTTTCAGTGAATTCAGAGCCACATTTTCTGGCATGTCAAAAAGATGGGTCAAAGTGCTGGATCAGAATGAAACTATGCACCATCTGTTTTACTACAGTAAACAGTGCTAGGAAAAGGTCAAAATCTGTATAAATAGAATAGTTTGGGTTAGAAGGGACCTTTAAAGGTCATCTAGAGCAGACCCACTGAAATTAGCAGGGACAACTAGATCATGTAGTCCTTATAGCTCAGTGAGAAGAATAGATGCAATATCATTCCAAGTGTTTTTCTTCCATGTGATGCTTTTCCACACTGTGCCAAGTGCCTGCAGGTAAAAGAAGGCAGCAGCATTTCAGGGAAAGCCAGTGAGACTAAAAGGCCACCGCACTCCTGCTGTCATGAGGATGATACTTTGTCACCACATTCGCTCTCATGAGTAAAGCACTTCCTTGTTCTGTCGCCGTTCACTTATTTAAGCCTTTGAGCAAACCAGCGTGAAAGGATGCACATCAGTATTCAAGGCACACCGTGACGTGAGGAATCTACAAGGGGGGCTTGACTAGTTCCCTTCTAAATAAGATTAAATTGCTGAGTATCCTGTTCTCACAGACCCCCTTTTTCCAAAGGGCCTCAAAAGGTTTCACAAAGTTAACCACATTTAGGGGGCAATAAACGGCTTGTGGAAGAAAAGTGAAGGATTAACGCTGGGCAGAGGCAGTGCTCCTGCTTTTTCCCCTGGGCAGCACTGTCTCAGGAGCGTCCTGCGCACCGTGCCTTGTCTCACCGGGAGCTGTTGGAAGGAGCCTGTTGCACCAAGGACGAGCGGCAGGTGCTTTCCCAGGGCTGTCTGCTATGTGTCTGTGCCTGCCCCTCATCCCGCTGGGCTCTGCCCAGGAGCAGGGCAGCCCAGGCCTCCCAAAACTGCCCTGCAGACTTCCCGCATGCCCAGCCGCCATCTCTGCATTCCACATTGTTAGCAGGGTTGTGTTCAGGACTGCGGGAGGCAGCGGTTCTTTTCCAAGAGGCTGTGATGGATTTGCGGTAGGGGACCTGCAGCAGTTGGTGCTTGGCAAGTGCTGTGAGAGCCTGTGGGTCGAGCGACTCAGGGAAGCTATTAATAGTCTCTGTTGAGAAGCTTATATTGCCTCAATAACATGGATCATTAGTTTTGCTTTTTAATCATTAAGAAAATGCCTTTGTTTGGTGGAATGTTTGGGACAAAGTAAGATGTAAAAAACTTTTCTGCTTTTCTTAGTCGTGTAGCACTAGCTATTAACTATTTCACTAAGCTTTTAACTAACCTGTTTTTCATAATTTAAAGCTGATGGGAAAATTCTATTTGTATGTATACAAATTAGTTGCTGCTAGATCCTTATTTTGAGTTGTCTTGCTTTCTGGGCACTCTGTGTCTGTTGATGAGGAACCCAGAGCAATAGAAATGTAGTGGAATCAAATTAAAGGAAGTGTTATAGGAATCTACCCAAGGCATTTATCCTGTGTAAATGCCAGTTCCTAATTAAATTATCAGGAAATAAGTGGAATTTATTCCTGCTAATATACATTATTTTCTCCTTTTAAAAAAATGTTTACTAGAAGATTAAGATGTCTTCTCCTTAAGCTCCCTTTCTCTCTCTCCCTTTCTCAGCCTGTTGTTCTCTGCTCAGTGCCATTTTCACTTGATTACCTCTCCTAAAAATCAACCAGGTAATAAATAATCAGTCTCCGGGGCAGGCTGTGATTCATAAAGGAAATAAGCAGTCCACCATGCACAAAAAAATCAGTGGATGGGTTAAAAATAAGATGTGCATCTCTCTGATTCTTTTCCTACCACATCCCATGCAATGAAGGACATAAATAGATGCTGGTAGGCAACCTACATCCTTTTTTTTGTCTTGGATGTGTGTGGTTGTAAAACACTCACCAACAAGAGCAGGATTTGCAGCTCCTCCCGAGGGTTTGCAGAAACTGCTGGGTGCTTTGCCCACAAAGACAGGGCTGGAGCCCAGGCAGCTGAACCAGAGCACCAGGAACTTGTGCTACAATCTCTGCAAGCTGACTGCTGTCAACAGCACTCTGTAGAACAAAGTGACTGCTTTTTTATGTCTGTTGCAAATTATGATTACTGCATCCAAAGATGCACAAATGGCAGCTGCCTATTCCCAGAGCTGGATGTCACCCTGAGCAGGTAGGAGTGAATGCCTCTCTGGAGATGCTCTCTGCTTTCTGACCCAGTACAGGTGTCTTTTTCATGCCCTTGCTCCCCATGAGGCTGACAATACCTGCTCTACCACTGCCTGCTTCTCTCCTAGATCCCACTGAGGTCTCCCTTGTGCCAGATTAAAAAATGTCTTCCGTGTGTACTGGGCACTGTACAGCTTTCTTGAAAGTGAACATCTTGCATTGATATAACTGAAGTTATTAATGCAGAAAATCAGTGCCAGTTTGTTATGTTTGGAGCCTTTCCATGCTATGTTCATTAAAATCTCACTCTGGTGGATTTTTTCGGTAAAATCTTAAAAAGGCATTTTATATCAACATCATAGAAAATCAAATCATTATCAAAATCATAGAAAGATTTTTAAGATTAAAATTAATATTATTGAGGTTCTTTTACTATCAGTTTAACTCCTGAAGGCTCTTTTAACCATAAGAAAACCTTACCAATCCAGTTTCTAAACTTATGAGCCATAGAAAAGAAATAACTGAGTTACAAGCAAGCAGTGCATTTCAAAATATGATTTAAAAAATTGTTACTGTCTTAATAACCTGAAATACTAAAAACAATGTTGTGGTGAACCTTAAGGACAGCCCAGAAAATGCAAATTGTTGTGTTAATTGTTATAGACAGAAAATGTCTTAACAGCGACACGACTGTTCAGGAGAGGGATGAGTTTTCCTTGGCCTTTACTAAAGGCTCATGCTTTCCCTTCTGTGTAAGACATCAAGAGGCACATGATGAGAAAAATCCATTTGTATGGTTCATGATTCCTCATGACCTCAAAAATTGGACTTTATATTGCTGTTTTATCATATTTAGTAGATTTGCTGCAGTACTGACAGCAGTGCAAATGCAATTGAAATGTATCTACATCTCCCATTGCCTGTTCTGCTGCTGCTCCTTACTAGGCACTTTCCCAATGGAGTCTGGCAATGTACAGTTTTTGATGTGGTAAATGAAATTACAAAATCACAGAATGGTTTTAATCAGAAGTGGTCATCTAGTTCAACCTTCACTCAACATAAATCCAACAGAATCAGGTGATACTGGGCCTTCTTTAATCAAGTTTTACGTTTCTATGGAGAAGGAATTTGTTTCCTGTTTAATTGGGATTTTCATTGGGTTCATTTCTTCTTGTCCCATTGCCACCTGCCCCTGAGATGATTCAGGCTGTTTCCTCTGCTGAGCCTCTTAAGGCTCAACAAACCCAGCTCTCAGCGTACCCTGACGTAGCATGTGCTGAGCTTCAGTCCCCTGACCGATTTGGCAACCCTGTACCAGACTTAGGTCCATTCAGTGAGCTTGACTGGGCTATGAGAGAGGGAGATTAAGCAGTGCTATGTAGGAGAGAGAATGGGAGGAGATGTGGAGAAGAACTTACTCTTTCCAGGTTTCATAAAAATAGGAACAAACTCTGGAGATGCTATATCCAGACTAGAAGGGATGCTAGACAATTGAGTGAAGTAACTTCTCTGCTCTGCACAACACCACTTATATCAACTTGTGCCAATGACTACTTAATTTGTTAAAAGCAAAAGAGAAGAGCTTGTGGAGTCCTCTTTGGCATGAGAGAGTGGCTCAGAAAGGTGAGGAGTTCTTGAGAAAAGAGGAGGACAGCGATTCAGAGGGCAGGATGGACTGAGAGCTTCAAGGGATATGCACCCTGTTTCACTAGTTTTGATGAAGCCTGAGAGGCTTGTGTACAGTTTTGGGGTGATGAATGAACCTGATTGCCCCGGTGGATAACAGAAATGGATAAGAATGTGCAATGGACAATATAAGCCACCAGCATGGACTGCTGGAAGATATAATCTAAAGTTACTTTTGGGCTCTAAACTTCCCCCGTTCAAACACAACACCAAAAAGATCACTAGCACTAGGATTAGAGCCACATGAGAGGGGAAATGTCTCCTTGTCAAACTCATTTTCCTTGAGCCCAGCTACTGGATTGTGACAGTGATTCTCAAGATCCTGTTGTCTCAAAGAGGAAACATTTCTCACATGGCCTCAGGTCAACTGCAGGTTCAACCAGAGTTCTAAGCTTCCCTTCGGTGCTCTTTGCTCTGCTTGCAGAGCAAGCACAGTGCTTCAGACTTTGTATTTTGTGCTTCTAACCTATTGCTTTGATGGTGCTCTAAGGACAATACAGTCAAACCCGTACTGGTAACTAAACTTTATTTTGCCAGCTGAGAGACTGTCTCTAACATGCATGACATAAGTCATGCACAGACAAGGAGCCAGCCATGGCCTGTGGGTTTGGACTTTCAAACAGACCTAACACAAAGTGCACGAGAGGTTGACAGTGGTAGAAGTTCTTGGAATCTTGGTCTATGTTCCCCAGGTCTGTCACACACAGGTCCCCATCCTTTCTCCCCCTGCTCATCCTCCCTGCCAGGTTGCCTCAAGCAGCATGACAAAGTCTTCTGTTTTTTTCTATAAGGTAGCTATAAATAAACATGTTCCTGATACTTATCACTGAAGGGTGTTTAGGTGGTTGAAAGTGCTCTGCAATTCTTTGAGCCTCTGTCTGCCAGCTCTCAGCCCTGGTCCCTGTATTTGCAGATGGTGCAGGAGAGGAGATGCCATCTTTATTCAATGTGGGCATTGCCTCAAGCTTTCTTGAGTAAATGCTGGCCATTTAGTCCTAATATCAAGCTCTACTGTCCTTGTTCTTGCATGTTTGTTGAACAGGTCTCCATGAGATGCAGCTATCCTGTAAGAAGTGTCCTCAGACAGCGTGGTAAAGCTCACACAGACTCTCCCAGGATGATAGATGGGGTGATGTCACCATGAATATCTCCATTGTTGTTTAGACTGACAATCTCTCTCCCTTCTTCATAATTTTTTTTTTTTTAAATTTAAGTACTGGTTGAATACCCTTGATAACTCCAGTATTCAGAACATTTTTGAGAGAAGCTATGCTACTACTGTTCGCTAAGGGCAGGACCACTGCTGGAGATAGTGACCTCTTCCCAGTTTAGTAGCTCCATGACATTCTACAGGGAATGAAGGGGCAAAAAGAGATGTTTCAACTGATTTGCTTTCAGTGCCTGCCAGTGCATGTAAGTGGCAGTGCAGGCCCTCACACATTCACTAGAATTGCTCTTTCTATATGACTCAGGAAGTGTTATTTTAATTAAAGCATGTTGGTGAGGTTTGAGGTGTAAAATCTGACCATCAAAATGGAAGGATTAATTCCTTTTCATTTACCTTGTATGGGCTTCAGGACATCTGAAACCTTAAGGACCACATTTTGATGGCTGTCTATTTTAAATAGGAAACTTGCAGGTTTGTACTTCAGTAAAAATGACCCAGTTATGCATTTCTCCTTTCACAATCAGCAGAACCACAGCTGCTCTATGCCTGTGTGAAGCACATTCCTTCTTGTCTCTTAGCTTGTTTCCTAGCAGCTGGCTTGTGGGTGTGTGTATTTAAAAAAAAAAAATCACTTAAATGTGAAAAAAAGCAGATTGATTTTGTTAAAGGAAAATAATTCTTTGTTAAAGGAAAAGAATTATTTATCAATTTTTCCTTCTCACTCTCGCCTAACTGTAACAGGTGTGTAGAGACGAGAAAGGCCCATCCTTGCAATCTCTGCAGGATGTTGGGATAGCTCCATGCTTTCCCTGGAAGATCCTGTATGCATGCCAAAGCATTGTGTAGTCTATCAGCTTGTGAAAAATCAGTTTTGAAATCTCTGCCATGACATCGCTGCCAGTAAAAAAGGCAGCCCCCATTTACAGTACAAAAGTGTATTAACTGGCTACTGAGATGTAGGTAGATTTTTGTCTCTCTGAGTTCCTCTCAGCACTTATTTGATATGAGAAAATCTGTGCAGTAGTTTACACTGATCTTCCTCTAAAATTATGTTGTTTTATTTTTCAGGCAGTTTCCAGTCTCCCCCAATTAAACCGGCACTTTTACTGTGATACGTGTCCTGCTTAAAGATGAGGGTTTTTCCTATTTGATTCATGTTATTTCCTTTTGGCTTTAAATTTTTAAACAAGCGCAATAAATTGTGACAAAGTGCAGTGTTCACTCAACATCTGGATACTTTTGTACATTTCTTAACTCGTTATGATGGTTAATACCAATTTACTATGTTTCTGAGATTCTTACAGGCCATCTGCATTACTATAATTTCTTCCCTGCAATTAAGTGAAGATTTTAAAAAATCTTTTTTCCCAGCTCAGGTTACAAGTGTTTGACATTACAAATGTTGGGATGACTTTGGCTCAGGGTGGGTTCCTGAAGCTGCCATATGTTCCTGTGGTGGCTGTGTCCTTCAGACCCTTCCCATGGTCCCATCACAGTATCTGCCTCCCTGCTCCCAGCAGTGGGGCATCTCCATCTGGCAGCTGTGCAGGGCTGTGACAAATCCTTCTGGGATTTTGTTCAGGCTTGGGCACTTGAATTTGCTCTGTATGTCCTCTTAGATCTGCACATGAACACAGCACTCTGAATGAAGAAAGGTCACTGCTATTTGCAATTCCCTCTGAAACTAATTATTATGGCTGTTTTCATAGAATCATAGAATTGTTTAGGTTGGAAAAGACCTTTAAGATTATCAAGTCTAAGCATTAGCCCAGTACTGCCAAGTCCACCACTAAACCATGTGCCTCAATGCCACATCTACACATATTTTAAATACCTCCAGGGATGCTGATTGCCCCACCTCCCTAGGCAGCCTGCTTCCAATGTATGAACATCCTTTTGGTGAGGAAATTTTTGCCACTATCCAATCTAAACTTGCCCTGGTGCAACTTGCGGCCATTTCCTCTCATCCAGTCACTTGTTACCTGGGAGAAGAGGCTGACCTCCAGCTCATTATAATATTCTTTCAGAAGGCTGTAGAGAGTGATAAGGTCTTTCTTAATTAAATGACCCCAGCTCCCTCAGTGGCTCCTCATTAGACTTGTGCTCTGAACCCTCCCCAGCTCCATTGCCCTTCTCTGGACACGTTCTGTGAGAGCGCTGTGGGAAATGGTGTCAGAAGCTTTACTAAAGTCCAGGCAGAGGATATCCGTAGCCTTTCCCTTATCCTTTATGTGGGTCAACCTGTCATAGAATGATATGACATTGGTGAAGCAGGGTCTGACTTTCACAAGCCCATACTGGCTGTGCCTGACCCCCTGTCCATGTTGCATGATGGCACTCAAGGTTATCTGCTCCATGACTTTCCCCAGCACCACAGTCAGGTTGACAAACCTGTAGCCTCGCAAATCCTCATTCTGTTCCTTCTTGTAGAGGGGTGTCACCCTGGCTAGCCACCAGTCTACTGGGATCTCCCTGGTTAGCTAGGACTGCTGGCAAACAATGGCAAGTGTCTCACTGAGCTATTCTGGCAGCTCCCTTAGTACTCTTTGGTAGATTTTATCTTCTGTGCTCTTGGAGGACCACATTGCAATGTTTTGTAAACATTGATTAAAACCATAAAATACATATAATATCATATAATAATATTTTTTTGGTACCAGCTGAAGTCCTGAGTCTGTTTGAAGCCATTTGGTTAGAGTGGGGACAGCTTTTGTCCACAGATATGGAGGACTTCTTTCAGGAGTAGTGCTTAGCAAACAATCAAGTCTCTGAGCCTCTACTGCTAAGTAGCTCAAGGCAGATCCAGTGCTGTACTGTTTAAAGGTCCAGACAGTGCCTAAATAATAACAGAAATAGAGACAATAAATTCCTTCAAAACATAATAACAGAAATAGAGACAATAAATTCCTTCAAAACATCAAGAGGACTCCCCTTTTCCAGAAAACACAGTGAGGTCACTTGGTCTTCATTGTCCTGTCTGTTTTGGCTGCTCTATATCTATGGTAAAATCTAAACTAGGGCTATTAAACTCATCACTAAAAATTAGTAGCAAGGAAATGAATTAAAAATCCAGGTACTCCAGAAAATGATTGTTCCCATTTCACAGACTAGGCACATGCACCTGTTTCAGAACATGTGTTTCAGGCAGACAAAATGGACAAAGTGAACAAAGTGGACAAGGGCAAAATTTATCTTGGAGACACTACTGTCCTGAAACAGAAGGCTAATGTTAGGTCCATGAACTAACTGGATTCAAGGTCCAGAATGGTGCACCTCTCCTCACTGGCGTGTGGCTGTGATCCTGAGACCAGCCTCCCCCAAGGAGGAGCTACTCTTTATGAATCACTCTCTTAATATCAGCTGAACTGTTGCTTTCCCCCACATGATGTTTAGTAAGAGCTATGTAGAACATGTGTAGAGTTGTTGGATGACTACATATTCCTTAGATTAAACCTGCTTCTTGTTCTTTCAACTGTCCCTGAGGGTGATTACTTCTCTCTTTTTTTTATGAGTCATCACTTCATCTTTTGCGTAAGTAAAAGGCGGGTTGACTCAACTCAACCTTTTCACAGCCCTGATAATATATTGATTAAGTCTTGTTTTCAGGCTAGAAAGACCCATGGTCATAAGAAAAACAAGAGAAAAATATCTTTCTTTTTTTCTCCATAAGCCTTCCTTAGACTTCATTGAATTTCACAGAGGTATAAAACAAACATGGCTTTGTGCTTCTGGTTTGCCTATTAGACAAATATTCATGTTATATAAATCTTGAATATCTAAAAGGATGTTGCAATCAGAACAAAAAAAAAAAAAAAAAAAAAAAAAAAAAAAGGGAGTAGTTTTTTCTAGCCAGCAAATACTTGCTGCACATGAGCATTATATCTTTTATTGCAAGAGGTACAGAAAAGGTTTTTAAAGTAAAATAGCTTATTATCTTTTCCTGAATTTAACTGATTGTTCCCAGGTAGACCCCCTCACCAGTGCCCTGTGATATTCACGCAAATTTAGCAACTTTGAAAAAGAAGGATAATGAACTGTCATGAGCTGATTGGTACTGACAGGAGGAGCACTTTCAGCATGAAAACTATTGCAGGGGAAAATCTTCTGAGCCCTGTGCTAGAAATGCACTCATAGCAGTTTTCCCTTGGATGCTACCATACTAGCCAGGACTGAGTTGCAGTTCTGGGAACTTCTGAGGGGAAGAAACTCACAAATAAGCAGAATGTGAGGGACTCACTGTGACTTTGCTGGAAGTCTGCAGTGTGAAGATTGAATAGCCTGGCCAGAAAAAGATGGAGATTTGGGAATGGTTGAAAGAAGTAGTGCAAGCTGTTCCTCTGGAGGGAATTCTGAGTTACGTTTGCTGAAGGCTGTTACCTTCCCAGAAATACTGTTTAAAATAAAGTTGTACACACTTGATCTCAAACATTATTATTTATATCAGATATGCACAAAGAATGCATCCTAAATTTCTCTGTCTGTATATGGATTTATGTTCTAATGCCTGTGAAACAAAAAATGATACATTGGGATGAATTTGCAGGAGAGCTAAAGTCCACCTGAAAGAATTACAGCTAGAATTATAGAAAAAGTGCTATCTGAGTACTCTAACTTTTGTTCACTGAAAAAGATCCGTATATATTACATGGGAGTAAATAATATCAGTGTGGGACACAACACTTTGGGCTTGTTCATTCAATGTGCAGCAGGATAGAGCTGTCAAAGTGATCATCATCTAATTTTGTGTCCAACTATTGTTCTTGTATGTTTGATCCTTTGAATTATATTCTTGCATGCTCCATGACTGTGGTCTCTAAATCCTATCAAAAAGGAAAGCTATACCCTTGCATCTAAAAACATGCTTTGCAATTTGTGGTATAAATGGTAATATGATTTTGCATTAATCAGTAAAGACAGGAGGACTGTTAGATCAAAGCCAGTTTGTAACACTACCCTGGACTTCATGAGAGAAGACTTCAGTCTCTTCAAGGTTCTACTTGGTACAGTGCCATAGGATAGAGCCCTGGAGGGAAGAGGGGCCCAAAGGAGCTGGATGGTTTTCCAGGATTGTTTCCTCCAGACTCAAGTGCAATGCATCCCTACAAAAAGGCAGCTTACAGAGGGTGAAAGCAGGGAGAGACAGCCTGAGAGGACTACAAAGAAATAGTCTAAACAGTCGGGGATCTGGTAGGCAAAGCTGGAGCACTGGAAGAAATAAATCTGGACAAGGATAAGGGTAATGTACACCAGCAATAAAGGAAAGATTATTGAAACTGTGGTTCTTCTCAGAAAGGATATAGGAGACCTAGTTACCCAGGACATAGAAAAAGTTGAGGTACACATGACTATTGCCTCATCAGCGAGCTTTCCAGACACTGCATCTAAGTTCCAGAAGGCAATAGCAGGTGGTGTGAGAATGAAGAGCTGCTCTTTCTAGAAGACCAGAGATGGGCTTGTGTGAACCTCCTGAAGTTCAACAAAGCCAAATGCACAAGATCCTCCACCTGGGTCAGCGCAATCCCAAGCACAATTACTGGGTGAAGAATGGATCAAGGTTAGCCCTGGGGAGAAAGACTTGGAGGTGTTTGTGAATGAAAAGCTGGACATAGGCTGGCAGTGTGCACTCATAGCCCAAAAAGCCAACTGTGTACTGGGTTCCATCAAAAGCAGTGGGGCCAGAAGGTCAAGGAAGGTGATTCTCCCCTTCTACTCTGGTCTTGTGAGACTTCTCCTGGAGTGCTGCATCCAGACTTGTGTCCTCCAACAAAAGAAAGCACTAACTGGTTAGAACGAGTCCAGAGGAGGGGCACTGCATTGGTCACTGTGATGCCTTAAGTTTTAAGTTTTTCTGTTCTCCTTGGGTGTGCTTTTCTGTTGTGCTTTGGTGGTGAAGACAAAACAGTCCTATTCCAGCTAAGGACTCAAGGACAATTTCTTTGAACTTCAGGCCATAAGCATAAAAAATGTGAAAAGAGGAGGGTGGGTAAGCAAGCAAGGAGGGTGAAACTTCATTATTTGAGACTATTAATTGGACAGTTGACTCCTGCATGCAAATGGACTAAAACCTATAAAGATGTAAGATCTCATGACCAAGCCCTCTTTTGCTTCCATCTTGGGGCCATCCAGGCAGGGGCCATGACTGGTACTGCCAGGGTGTGGCCTTTGAAGGCTTTTCAATAAATATCCATTTTATTCCCCTTAACTCTGTCTAGCCTCTGTTCCAGCTGCTCTAGGCATCAACAGGATAGAAGCACCTCTCCTATGAAGATAGGCTGAGAGTGTCTGGGCTGTTCAACCTGGAGAAGAGAAGGCTTCAAGGGCAATTTATAGAAGCCTTCCAAAAGGTTAGAGAGGGATTTTTCACAAGGGCATGTAGTGGGGGAATGGCCTTCTGCTGAAGGAGGGTGGGTGTAGATTAGATGTAAGGAAGAAATTCTTTACTGTAAAGATGGTGAGGCACTGGAACAGGTTGCCCAGAGAGGTTGTGAAACCTCAGCCCTGGAGGTTTCAAGTCCAAGTTGGATGGGGCTTTGACTAAACTGGTTTAGTGGAAGGATCCCTGTCAATGGCAGCTGGGTTGGAAACAGGATTCCAACCCAAACCATTCTATGATTCTGTAAATGCAGATTATAAAAATAATTTTACTTTTAAGAATGAAACTCTTGGAATATATTTGGTGTTGTATTTATATTTTGCTGCTAGATACAACATCATGACTGGTGCAGAAGCAAGAGAATTGCATTGCAGAACACCAGATATCTCTGGATATATGTAGGTCTTCAAATAGTTATCACTTGGTGAGGAAAGAAAATTAAAAAGTACTGTCTTTTTAGATTCATCCACAGTTAAAATAATAGAGTGCAAACTGGAGTTACTGACAAAACAGATTAGTTTTTTCAACCAAGAGAGCAATTAAAGGGTTCACTGAAAAATGAGTGTTTCCTTTTGTGGTTCATGATTCCTCAAATAATTTAATGTCAAAATGCTTTTCATAGCTTGTTACTAAATAGTTGAAAAATAAATCATCCATTGTGTGTCTATTTTAAAGACAACAATGAAGCTGAAGAAAGAGAATTAATATTTCTTTTCACCCAACTGCTTTTCTTGCATCATGAAAACATCTCAATGAGCAACTCATCATTTTACCTTGAAAGCTTTGCATCATAGAACCATAGAACAGTCTATCTTGTGTTGGGAGGGACCTTTAAAGGTCATCTAGTCCAACCCTTCGCAATGAGCATCACACTCTTTAATTGTTCTTTTCCTCGTCTACCAAAGGAGTTTTAGAATTACCAGGAGGTTAATCTTATTTTGTTAACACAAATACATAGAAATGTTGAGGCATGTCACCTCTACAAAGTCATTGAAGGGTGAAGGGATATGAAATTGGTTTTCAAACTGTGAAAGATAGTAAGTTATGCAAAGACTTCTTGGTTGACATGAAAAAAATAAATCTATATAAAATATAAAGTTATTATAAAGGGGTAATGATGAAGAGAAATAAGTAGCTAAATATAATTTAAATTTCTTTTCACACTATATTCCAGATGTTGAGGATGCATCTTTAAAATGAGAACCAACAATTCCCATATACCGCAAATTTATGACTTAATCTGTTAAGAATAAATTACTATGGTGAATTACTAGAAAGCCAAAGACCTGTGGGATGACTCAGTAATTTTTTTTTTGGGGGGGTGGGGGTGCTGCCAGGGTGGAACCCAACCCAGAAAGAAAAGAAAAAAAAAGCCAATTCTGTAGGAAGACAGAGAAAGAGGTTTATATGTTGTGTTGGGGTTGAAGGGAATATATGAGCCTCTGTCACCAGAGTTGTCTTAAAAGAAGGTGCACTGTTTGATCTTTGAAGAATAGCTATCTCAGTATCAGTAGGCTCACCAAGACTGTGACACTTCTATAGACCTACATCCTTGAATTCAACAGCAGAATAATTAGTTTTCTTGTGTAAACAGGAGTTCATGCATTGCAGAAATCTGCTACATGTTGTTTCTAAGGCCAATCTTTCAATCACACAATTTCATCTGTATGCATGAATGCTTTTATTAACAGATTTGAAAAGAGGTATTGAAATAAACAATATGTTAAATTGATGCTAAGTGCAGTTTTAAACAGCCTTCATCCCAACTGTACCCATTGCTTTGTGATTTCTGTACTATTTCTCCACAGACACTACCTTTTTAGTGAGTACCTCTTTGGTAAAAAGAGCTGGAGACAGTTAGATCTGAGGGCAGATCCTTATATACTGTCTAGACAGATAAAACCCCAGTTTCATTTTATATAACTTAAAAGACTTAACTGAGATATCTAGGCAGACTCAACCTAGGTCAATAGAGAAAGCACATCCCAGAGATGAAGAGAGATATCACGCACCATAGTTCATGCTTTTCTGAAAGTGGATGAAACACGAACTACTTATCTGTACATTATTAAGTGTTACATTATTAAGAAGTTAATACACTACTATCTGTGGCACGAAGTTTGATTCATATATATTAATTTATTAAAGATGTCTATTCAGCCAACACTTTTATAGTTTAGTGGGGGATAAAAAGCTCCATCCAAGTGGTTCTGAAAAATCACAGTGTAGTGGAAGATGCCCACATGAGGATGTTTAAGTTAAAAAGTTGCTTTGTCTAAGAAAAGAGGACACATGTTTAAGCAGCCTTCCATCAACCTGACTTCTAGATATGCAACCAGTGTTTCAGGTGTGGGCATCACAAGATGCTCTTCTTCAAAACATTCTGGTCTTACATGCACGTGGGCACAACATCTGAGGAGTAGCTGTCAGCATAGGATAAATGTCTGTTCTTTATCAGCATGTACATGCCTGTTTGTTCATGTCTTTAAAGTAAATCAGGTTAGCATAGTATTAAAAACAGAAAGACGAAAAGGTAAGAAGCAAACTGAGACAGAGGATGCCAGATCAGCCAGATTTACTAGCAAATCCAAAGCACCCAACAAAACAAATACACCTCAAACTGTGCCTCAGCAACAAAAGAAAATGAAGCTAAACAGCCTGTGCAGTTTTACCACTCACTGCTTTCATGGCTAACAGCAGCACAAGACCCTTACAAGACATATGAGAAAACATCAATCAGGGAAAAAAGCATCCTAGTCTCAGCGCCATGCACTTCACCTAAGGGAAAGCTATTAAGGTGTGCCTGAATGTTCTGCGCTTGAAAATAATATGTTTCTAGAAATGTATGTTTTATAACACTTGATCTTGAGGCATCACTAGCTGTTACATTCAGATAATTTCCTCACCTTACTGGAGGGGCTGCTGACATTACAACAGATTGAGCATGGAGATCTGGCTAATTTTTCAGAAAGAAATACACTTTCCCACACAATATAGCTGAAAGCAGCAGATACACAGGGCTAGGAGGGGAGCAAAGAGCTGCCAGAGTCCAAGAGCTGACAAGTTGAACAGGAACCAAATCCATGCTTTGATCTAGTACCAGATGCCTCATGAGGAAGGCACCAGAAAACAGCACATTCCAAGTATGGTATACTTTTCACCTGGAAATGTCTCTTCCACTGGCAGTGGAAACTGCAAATTTGTGTAGTCAGGACTCCCCTTAGCCATGGAAATAGGGAGGACTTCCAAATCACCTTGCCATTAGTTCGTGATAATACCAGGTATTCTTTGTCTAAAACCTACAAGTCTCCAAATTATTGTAAAGTCTTCGCCACATATTCTAGTCTTTTGTGTTGTGGCACAAGAAGAATCTTGCTGAAGCAGCTATGGAGGGTTCAAGACATAATGCGTTTTTTTTTAAAGAACACAATATAACATTTAATTCATAATGAAACTAAGATGGAAACAGCATGTATCAAGAAAGATTTTTGAGGAAAAACTGTATTCTGTCTCGGTAGTAGATACAGCCGATTTGTAGGTGAGAATCTGCAGTTGTTTGGTGTATTTTTTTTTTTTTTTAATTTAGTATCTCTTACTAAGTTGGGAACATTTTTTTAGATTTTGTCTTCCATGATTTGTGCAGCAGTATGCATCTTGTCAGTGATAGTTGTGATGATGTTTAGAGGAAACAGTTTATTTTTCTCATGAATTTAGTTCAGTTTTGATGGCAGTTATTTTCTTACAAAGATGCTGGGTTTGCTGGAACTTGTTCTACTAAAGTTTGTGTTTTGTTTAGGCACATTCCATATTTTCATTTTTGTTACTGTTGTTGCAATTTTTTGGATATTCACAGTATTATGAAGCAGACCATTTTTTCTAACTTTTGAGCTTTTTAGATGTATGTACATAAACAGACAAACATAGAAATATTCAATATGAACTACATACATTGTATGATACTTGAATAATATTTCCAAGAGAAGGCATACTGGATATTTCATTAGACTGTATTACAGACACCAGTTAAAAATGGTTTTCAGCATTTTTTATTTCATTTAGCCTTTATGTAACTTCGGCTTTATGTTAGAGGCTGCATCCTGCCAGCAGCAGAAGCCATTCAGTATCCTCTGAATTCCTTTGGAATTTAGGAGCTGAAGCACTTGCAAGTATGAGCCACAGTCATCACCCACTGGCATCCTACACCATAAACCCACAAACCAGAAGGGGCCCCTGTGGCTCTCAGACTGTTGTGAAAGTCTGGAACATTTCTGGTGATGGGTTGAACCGGTGCAGAGCAGAGTGGGACAATCACATCCCTGAAATGTCTGGCAATGTCCTGATGCACCCCAGGGCATAATTGGTTAAGTATTTTTATTCACCATTAAAATCAGGCAGGCTATTAAATGATTCCCTTGTCTCAGTAGTTCTGGTTTTGAAATAGTACAAATATATCTCCTGCTGTGTGCTGTGCTATGATTAAGTGGTGAGGTAACCTGGAGGTGAGCAACCCTGTGTTGCAGAGCCAGAAGAGCTACAGCCATCATAGTGATGGGTGAAAAAGCTCTATTTCAGCCTGATGTCTAGTCTTTGGTGTGAGTTTTTTTCCTCTCGATTCTTGTGTGGAGATGAAAGATTTTTTTGCTTTAGAGGTTAGCTTAATTCTCTGGGATGTAGAAGTGCTTTCATGGTCTGCATTTCCACACTGCAGGGAACACAAGTTTGGCAAGATGAGACTGACTGAACATAATGCAGTGAAAAAAGAGACTGACAGTGCTTGAGGGAGGTGGGGCCTGATCTGCAGGCTCCAGGATGGACATGGTATGGGTTGCAAAATGATAGGAGCTTTCAGGTCTTTTCATCAACTATCCTGAAATTGCCCCAGTTGTTATAATGCAAGCCTTTTAATTGTATGCCTTGATAAACATACCCAATTTCTAGAGAGAAAATATATTTCTTTTAAATAAATTGTGAATTAGAGCCCAGGAGAAAGTCCTTTAAGGGCGTGAAATGCTGGTGGATGATGCCCTTTGTAGTCTGTAAGTCAGGAAACACGTGCTCCTCTCTGCTGCCTGTTGAGATGGTAATGTTGGGAAGGGGCAAGGTGCTTGCACTGGAGAAGGGACTTTCCTTCTCCTTTGTTCCACAAGCAGTCAGCTGTAGTGGGGTGACTTTGTGCCCTCTCAGACAGGGGTGAAACCCAGACCAAAGGGGAGGAGGCACAAGATGAGGAATGTAACACTGCCTGGCTGCAGCACATTGCCTCTTCACCTGCCTTGTACTGGCAGCCTGGCACTGCTCAAGGCTGTCCTCAAATGTGCGCTTGTGCTTCTGCTCTCATGTTGGCATCAGGAGAGGAAGACCAGAACAGTGCCCCAAACCATGTCTGTCTCTGATTTCTCCTGGGGTTTCATCAGCTCAAACCCATTGGGATGATACCCTTCAGCACTTCCTGAGACTCAGGATGGCCATGACTCTTGCACTGCAGCCAACAGAGCTCTTCTCAGGCTTCTGGTTTTTTATTCTTACGGTAAATTACTGCTATAGAAGATGCTGAATAATTCACTGGATTGGCTTAAAACATCACTAGAAATTAAGATTAGTTAATTCCACATGATTTTGGTTTTCCTCCTTTGTTTCAGAACTGTCCAAGTTGACATAGGAGAGCAGGTGCCTGGGGCTGTGATGGGGTTTGGGTCAGAGTGGTTGGTAACTGCAGGAAGAACTGTGCAGCAAGGACTGGCCAGGTGCTCCAATGTGCTGCTGTAGGGGCCTGAGGGTTTGCATCAAGCCCACAATGGAAATGATCTAGGTTAAAAATAGAAGCAACTTCCTGCCAGGCAGACTTTTCCCTAACCCCTGTCTTTTCATGGTTCCTGTTTAATGTGGTCCCACAGACATGATCCCATATTGAGGAAAGTGAGTTGCAGAACAGAGGTGGAAAGGGGTAGGAGCTTCCTCAGCCCTTTGTTTTGTTTTGTGTTTTTTGGTTTGGGTTTTGGTTTTTTTTTTTTTTTTGTTGTTTTTTTTTTTTTTTTTTTTGGTTGGTTGGTTTTTGTTTAGTTTATTTGGTCAAAGTACAGTACATTAGTTAATTTTGCCTCAGTCTGGGGAAACAGGCTAGTGTCAAACACTACAGCTTGCAGCAGATCTCTTACTCCTTTAAACCTTGTACAATCATTAACACCAATGTCAAGGGAATATTAAATAAAAGTGTGGTGCGTGTGGTTTAACTGATTACATAAAGACAAATCAAATGAAAATCAAACCCAAAGTTACCTCCTCACTCTTCCTGGGACCTTGCTTAGAAAAATCAGAGCAGATTTTTTTTTTTTTTGAGAGATTGTCAAAATTTTACATAGTTTGTAAAATGGAAGATTGGTAAAATCCTCCATCCTGAACTAGAGGGATGCTACTGTCTTCAGCAGGGATACCTTCATCATCTTTTCTGTGCAAAGCAACAGCAATTTGCAAGTGCATGTTTATTTTCTCTTACCAAGAACAGATAGCCCACATTTTTACATTTGTAATGGTGAAGAAAAGGCTAAACAAATGAAGGAGAAATTGTCCATCTAGCAAAACTACTGGTCCAGACATGCTGGAATAGGAAATGGAGCTGGGGAAGACTGATTTCAATATCAGCCTTGGGTTCAGGACAGACTTGTCTTTTGGGCTGATTTATGGCCCATTAAAGACATGGTTATTCACAGTGCAGTTGGCTAGTGTCTGTTGAATTCCAGGTGATAGTGAGTTAATGAAACAGTTAAAAAAATTTTCATGTGCTTTTCCAGCACATCTTCCCCTGCCAGGGGTCCTTAAAGTTGACAAGGTTGTTTGCAATGGGCGAGGACAATTTCTCAGGCTGTGGGTAATGAGGCTCTCAAGATTTTCTCTGCCTTGAACTGCAGCTCTGACTGTGGGGAGATTGAGGATGTGAAGTTGCTGACTAATGACGTTTTCAGCTAGAGATGCATCTCCAACATGGGGTTTTTTTAAAAGCCCAAACATTTATTTATTCATTCCTTTACTATGTGATAATGTATGCAGTTAATGTTGAACTTCAAAGGCATTTTCATGCTTTAAGGGAGAGGTGTCAAATAACGCTGTAGAGAGGCGTTTTTCCATCTGTTTGTACTTTGTTTATTTTTATGTTACTTTTTGTGGGGCTTTTTCCTTTTTTTTATGTAATCCAAGCTTTTTCTGAACTGTTTACTTCAGAACTGTAAGATCTGTTGCTACACACCCTGTGTCTTTGGAGGTTACTTCTCTCAATCCTTCTACTATAGTAAAAAGCTAAAAAGAAAGTCTTACCAATAGCAAAGTAAGTATCCACCTGAGGTAACCTCTGCAGGGGGAGCAGCTCAGAGGGTAGCACAATCCAAAGAGTCCTGGAAAGAGGGATACAGTGTGATGCTGGTAGTGCTATCACAGGGGGCATACACTGTGTTTTGTTACATGGTGAACACCCCACAGCCATCTCTGTTCCTCAGAAAAGTTGTCCCTTTCCATGCTGCCATCTAACAAATGCCCAGGAGGAGACTGTTACTTAATACTGATTGTCTGTGATTGGTTCCACAGGATTCAAGTGCTGGGGAAGCCTGTAAAGGAGCTGTGAGGCAGGTGGTTATTTCTTCCAACCTTCTCCTATGCTGTTGTCATGCTTGGGTCTGACATATGAAAATCTCTGGTGTTAGAGTCTTCCTTATATTTTAATGTTTTACTGTTCTTACTGCTACATAGTTTCCCCTCAGCTGTTCCTTTGACTTTTTATATTGAGAGTTAAATCTATTTGTTTTAATTTGTTCAGCCCAATGCAGATATGGATAAATGGTTGTTCTTTTTAACTTTGCAGCACCCATTTACATACTTGAGATCTTTATTATATTTCTCTCAGCCTTCTCTCCAGGCTAAGCAACCCCACTGCATTCAGTTTTTCTTCATATGACATGATTTATAGAACTGTGACCATTCATAGTGCTCTGTCTCTTCACCTCCTCCTGAATCACAGTACCCATGACCTTCTGCATCTTCTGCAGTTCTGTTTTATAACTGAGCATGGTGATATCTTTTGCACTACAGAAAGGACAATGCTGAGTCAAGTCCAGCTCTTGCTCTGCACTACTCCTAGCATCACTCCAGCACAGTGACTGTGGTGTAATTAATTAATGGTTTCACATTTTGTATTTGCTGATGACCATTCCTGATAGGGTAAAGCAACTTGCATTTTCTTCTAGAAGGGCACATTTTTTGTCAAAAAGATCTGACCTTCATCTCTGCTGTGATGTTACTGAGGAAGAATGTCCTGTTTAACCTTTTTGCAAATTAATTAACATTGTTTCTCAGTGTACTTGGGGTGTATGGGAGACACTTCCCTGGGGCTGACTAATTTGGTCCTGCCCAGCTGTGAGGTTTTTGGATAGTGCTAAGGTCCTTTGGGAATCTGCAGTGTGCCACAGGGTAACTGTTCACCAGCTGCAAGCTATGCTGTCAATCACTGCTAGTGACCACAGTATTTACTACCCAAACTGTCTTGCAATAGACCTTAGCCAGTTACTTTACAGTCAAAAGACAGAAGTGTCCTCCAGACAGCAGGCGACAATGAATGCCTCCTGAGGCAGGCACATAAATCACATCAGCTGAATCATCCTCTCAAAGTGCCTGTCCCTCAGAACTGACTTCAAATAGAGCACGGGGTGACTGTGTCAGACATAGTCATGGCACAGATGAATCCTAGCCCATCATTTTGGTGGTCATTTTACTCAGTGGAGTGAACAAGGTTTGTGAAGAGCCTCATTTTCCAGAGACCTTGAAGAAGACTCTGGTTGTGTAACCAAAATTAATTTAATAAACTATCAGCTGTGGGAAACTGCAGCTTTCATTCAAATCTGTGACTGTAGTATTGATATCAATGCATCTGTTAGTTCTCTTTAGTCTCAAAAAAGGTGGTCTGTTCAGTGGAATAACCACCAAAGTGTTTCTGTGGGCTCCAGAGGCTGGTATTCAAGCAAGGGAAAGACACATTTTCAGACAAGGAGAGAAAACTGCTTCATGAACAACATTGTGTTTGGTTCTTTGATGTTTATTCAGTAAAACCAAGTTGTATTAGTGTAGCTCACTGCTCTTGTTGATATATTCAGTGCATTTTCCTCGTATGCATTCTGTACTTAGGAATGGAAATTACTCAGTAACACTCTACTTCATAACATTCTGATTTCAATGTAATGGCTCATGAACTATATTAATATACATATAATAATGCAATAATACCATAATGATAGAATGTATTTTATATATGTGTGTGTGTATCTCCCTCAGAGCATTTCCTATACCGAAATTTTCATACCATCTGCAGTATTGTTGTGCTGGAGTAATCCTGCTGGGAAATTTTCAGGCACTGTCTCACTGACAGTGTACATTTTTCCTTGCTACTGCACTCACTATTCACTGACCATAACAGCAGTAAGCCTTCCACACAACACAATTCACTAGAGACTCTTGTTTACCTTTTGTGATGAATTCTTCAGGACTCTAGAAGCTGCAAGAAGAGATGCTTTGAAACTTGGTTTTCTTTTTATCAGAGAGTTGTGTCTATCCTACTAATAGCAGTCAGAAACATCAGATTTTCAGATTTGTCTATATTCTTTCCTCACACTACTGGGAGATGTGAGACCCCATGAAACAGCAGAAATGAAAATGTTTATTTGTAATATTTATAAAGCTACATAAAAATAAAATACTTTTTCTGGGGGATAACTGACTCATTTGAGGACAGAAAAACTCTCCATAGGGTAAACTGAAATCGTTCCTGAGCACCAATAATGTTGCTATGCTTTTGTGTTTTGCTTTTTAGAGAGCTTAAAGACCCTGTGACACATGGTACTCTATAACCATTAGGTGTTGCCATTGATTTCTACAGGGATGATGCATCAGTTAGCAAAGCTTCATCTATCATAACTGTAAGATATTTCAAATTGTAGCATGTGAAGTGTAAAGGCTTGAATCTATTTGTTATCCAGATCTTGTACAGTGACTGCAAAATCCTCTTTGACCTTGAAAATCCCTGAGTTTGGGGTTTCCAACCCAAGCTGTCAGTAATAAGGTTGGGGGATATGCAGGTGGGATAGTAGTCCATGTGAAAACTTGCACTGTTCAGTGCCTGATGATAAGATAATTTCATCAAGAAAAAGTCGTCACTGATACCTGATATCTTTGTTGTCATGTAAAGCAACAAGGGAGAACAGCAGCCCATACAGGTGATTAACTTTCCCTGCTCCCCAAGGGCTGGCTGCTCACAAGCAAGGTCAAAGGCAGGTGATAGCACAGCCTGAGAAAGCTGACCTTGTCACTATTCGACCTGTGTCTGTATGGTAGATAAATGTATATTTGGGAATGCAGTGTTTTGTGTTCTCCACTGAAGCATGCCTACTGTTCACATTTGATCCTGGGAAACTGGCTCTAGGTGGCTCTGCTTGAGCAGGGTGGTTGCATTGGATGACCCCCAAGGTTCCTTCCAACCTCAGCTCTTCTGTGCTTATACCTTAAAACCACACAAGCTCCTTACCAATTTCTCCCTGAATTGAGAGGATTTTGATTCAAAGCCCAGAAAGTGTTTCTTCCAGAATCAGCCTGGGATTATACCACACTATGTTTGCATGCTGACAATGTGCACATCTGGTAAGTGTCATGTTTCTTATGGCACCATGGCTTTTAGTGAATGTGTGACAAATGCACTACAATATGAAATACTGCAAACCGCATAGTGATTATCAGCTAAAATGTTTTCAATGATGTTATCTTTGCTTTTTATCTGTGCTTGTTCATTTTCAAAATGCAATCATTTGCAATTGGCCTGCCTATTGTTAGTTCAAGTTGGTTCTGTTGAATATTGAACTCAAATAATTTGAGAGTGTTATTCAATATGATGCCTGGTTTATTAGTTTCATTTTAATGTGTTGGAAATCTGCATAGAGAGCTTAGTCTTAGTGGCCATTACAGGGGAAGATCAGTTTCCAAGCCAGCTGCAGTGCTGCAATCTACATTTTCTGACAAAATGATAGAAAAACAATTTAGGAATATATATAGCTTGTCAATCTCTGCTTTTTCTAGTCTATGATGTGAAGGGTCTTGTAAGGACTGAACTCATCACATATCAACTGGTATAAACAGGTCATGCTACATGCCATGAATTTAAGATTGTGTGTAATTTTCATTTATTTTTCTGTATTTTGAGTGCATCCCTGAAGTTTAAGCACGAAAAAACCTAGTTGTAAAACCTAGTGGATTTATCACCCAGCAGGTATTTGGTGACAGCTCTTGCCACAGGGATTATGACTCTTCTCTTGTCACTTTCTCCTTCAGCACAAGCTACACAGCCTGGGAATTTAAAACACCAGCTAATGAGGGATTAGAGGCATGTAATTTTAAGAACCCTTGTACTGTCAGGAGAAAAAAATAATAGTAGGTTTCCTCTGTCGTTCACACCAACCTGATATAAATTAGCTGGAGAGACTGCAGTGAAGGACACTTCAGTTTAAAACTCTTATTTTCATGTCAACTACATGGCATTTCCTGGCAAACTTCTTTGCCTCCATGAGAAATGACAAGACACATTCAGCTCTAGAGGTGGCTGAGAGGATACTTTATTGCTTTTTCGACTGCAGTCTAAGGTGCAGCACAAAGTATTGTCCATTAACCATTGTGCTTGTTAAATTGGGGGCTTTGGGCTCTTCCTGTGCAGAGCTCCTTGTGGTCAGAACTGCAGATTTTGGTGTTGGTGGTTCCAGCTGTCTTGGTTTGTCCTAACCTCCAACACCAGCTTATCCTAAAAGGGTCTTAGAGATGTACCTTGCCAAAAAGCAAAGGAGATGGCAAAAAGAGACAGCTCTGGCCGGAGTTGAGCAGAGCGAGTACAGCTGGTTTTACCCACACCCCTGTGAAGTTAACTCTTCACATTTCCAGGATGGGGGGAGAGGTGTGTAACTGTGCTTCTGAAAACAGGGTTTAAAGCTCCTGTTATTTATTGTGTGTTTTCCCAGGGCTCTCTTTAGAGAATTGATGTGAGAAGTTATGGAGAGGTTTAGACATAGTGAGAGTTAAAATGCATAAAATCGTGAAGACGGTAATTTAAAATCATCTTCCAAATCGGTAAAGAAGAGGTTTTTTAACAAAGGAGTCAAAAAAAAAAAAAAAAAAAGTCTTGCAGCAGTGGGCTACTTTGACCTTGAATTCATATATCATCCTTAATACCATGATTCAAGCAAGTAGGATAAATAACTCCATGCCCTTTGGGCACAGATTGCTGTACACAGCGGGTACTTTCCAGCAATGCGGATATTCTGTCCAATCTGCTCAGAGACAGAGAGACTTTGGGCCAAGCTCAAACCCCTTATAAACACAGTTGAGACTCCTTCTTTGGTATGTAGCTATTTTAGCTGGCATTTGCACTAATTTATCCCTTTTAAAGTTGTTCAGCTGGACTGCCACCTACATCTAGAGTGGGGAAAGCTGTTACAGAAGAGTGCTCTGAACAGACAGATAAGCAACCCCAGCCATAAAAAGCAAAGCCCCTTTGACAACTTCAGCATTTTCAGGCACTGATTGCTGGCAGTGACAATCATTTCTAATGTACTCCCTGCCTGTAGGTATTGACGTGTTTGTTCTGATTCTCAGTCTTTGTTTAGGGCTTATTACTGTGATCACTTTTTCTGTTGTAGGTTTGCACATCAGCAGTTTAATTACAAAGACAGTTCTCTCTTAAATGTCAGCTTGCTATATTTCTGTTGTCCCTGTAACCATTAACTCCTTTGTACTGATTCATGGGCACGGTTTTACACAGTAGACCTTGCTACCAACCTTGACGTCAATTTTATTTGTCATTCTTGTTTAAAACAGGAAAAATAATTAAAAAGAGCTCCTGTTTTTCCTCTGATACAAAGATGTTTGTGTCACATTTATGTATGCACATTTGCAGTTGTGTGTGAGGAAGATATATACTCATGAAAATGGGGGACATTTATTTTGATGAATGGCAGAATGTTGCTTAGTGATATATCAGGTCATATAAAATTGTCACTGAGCAACTAAAGGTGATCTGACAATGTTATGAATTCTTTTTCATGTATTTACTGGTTTCTTAGAAGTGCAAGTATTTTTTTTGCCCTGACCACTAGTAATTAACTATAAAAATCTATTGAATGCTTTTATGTTCACTGATTTTGTGGTTATTATTAGGTCTCTTCAGTTTGTCATAATTTTTCTCATCCCAGATAACCCATGTGGCAATGTACTCAGTTTTTCCAAATGTGAATTACAGCTAAGTGAAAATAAAAATATGGTCTTTTTTATCATGTTAGGTTTTGTGCCCTTCTAACTCCAATCACTTACACAAGGAAGTGACAGTCATTCACTGTGTCAATTCACTTATCAAATTACAAAAGTAATTTTAGCTTGGGTCATGGTTTATTAGGTAGAAATAATGATGTTTTCATATGATACAGACTAAAACTGAAAAGGAACTAGTGAGCCAGAAGATGCAGGTAGCTAAATGTAGAATCACAGAAGCACAGAATGAGTAGAGTTGGGGTCGACCCACAAGGATTATCGAGTCCAACTCCTGGCCCTGCACAGGACACCCCAAGAGTCACACCATATTCCTAAGAGCAGTGTCCAAACTCTTCTTGAATTCTGTCAAGCTAGTGCTGTGACCACTTCCCTGGGGCACCTGTTCCAGTGCCTGACCAGGCTTTGGGTGAAGAACCATTTTCTAATATCCAACCTAAACTCGATCGTTTCATGGTCAGTGTGGCCAAAACAGCCACTAATCTCTACTTCATTCATGAGATCCACTCTGCTGACAAGCAGATAAAGGAAGGGCATCTTTCTGAGTTAGTTGCCCTTAGGACCTGTTCCATACAGTTGTCATCCAGCTACTTAAGGAATCTTCTGGCCTGCATTGTACCAGCTGTGTGATGCTCCGAGTTAATTTCTGCCAAGTTGAAGTCCGCCATTAGGACAAGGGCAGTTGACTTGGAAGTGTTCCTTGGTTCCTCAAAGAGTAAATCACTGGTGCCATTTTCCTGGCTGGAAGCCTATGGAAGATTCCCAAGGTGACATTCACATTATAATGTTACTCCTGTGATCCACTTGGCCCTTCTTCCAAGCCACCCCTTCTCAAAATTTGGAAGTTGTTTTTCCTCATATGGGCATTTCCCCTCTTCATACAAGCATCGTGTACTTTTTGGAGCAGGTAGCTGACTTGGGTGCTACTCAGCCTTTTGGGTATCTTCCTGCAGAAATATCTTGTGACTCACATAAGTGACCATTATGATCAGGTATTAGAGAGATGCCTATCTCTGAATTAAGGTGCAAATGACACCATAGGCCCAAGTCAATAATACAGATTTTATTTAACATTAAATGAGAGGGAGAGAAAGAGAGAGAGGAAGGGGTGAGGGGGAGGAACAAGAAACACATTAAGTAGAAAAAAAGTATCACCACTCTGTAGATTCCTATGACACCCTGTTGCTCCTCTTCTGGTCTCAGCGGTTGCAGACTGTATCCATCAAGTGGTGGGCGGAAGGAGTCCACAAAACTGGTCCATTAGCACAGTCTCTTACAGCACCGGGGTGGGTACTGCAGGTGGTCAAATGTTAGCAGCCCAACCCCTTACACTTGTAGATACATTCCTCTCCTTTGACCTGGAATACTTGGACGATAGTACCATCTTATCTCAAGGTTCTTTTGCTGTTCAAATTAGGAGACATATTCAGGAGGGGGTGGGCTTCAGTAGATGAGCAGCTGTTTCTTTGCAGTTTGCTACAGTGGACAAAAGACTTTTAGTGTTCTCAACAATGATTAAACCATTAACCATTTCAATCTCTGGCAGTGACTCCAATGTAGAGCCATAATTTGGCTTGAAACTTTTTGAAAATGTGAATTATTTTGTAGGAAAGCTGAAATAGCTCTAACTTACCTGAAATCTCCAGCTGTCTGCCTCTGCTTTCCTCTGTGCCATCCTGAGCATCAGGATGACAGAAGTGCTGATTTTCTGTGGTGGACAGAGACCAGCATGGAGGCACTCACCTCCCTTTCCTAGCTTGTGGATTTCACAGAGCCCCCTTTGGCTTTATGTCCTATGCTATGGGGGAAAAGTTGAGAAGAAAAGCGAATGTTTCATCTTTGTCCTCTTGGGTCACTTGGCCAGGAGACACTTGCTCATCTTAACTGAGGCTAAGAATAAGGTAAATATTAATTCCAGGTGGCATGGTGATGAACCATGCATAGAATAGGGATGTTGCTAAGAATAGAATTGCTGCGTTCCAGTTTAAAAAAAAAAAAAAAAAAAAAAAAAAAAAAAAAAAAAAAAAAAGTTGTGGAGGGCAGGAGTAACCATTAACTAAGCTGGCACCCTCCCAGCCTTTGCTTGCACAATTTCAGTCTTAGTTCTGGTCAGGCCATCTGAGCATTATTGGAATATAAATGTCATCTAAATGAGTAACAAATCAGGCAGCCCCTGCCTGATGAGAAGTAGAATTACCTGTCCTAAAAGAATTCACTTGAAACTAGGGCAATTTCACATTTCTTTCAAACGTGCAAGCATTGGCGCTGCCCTCAATTGGTGCTGTCTGTGTGGGCCATAGGCAGTCTATTTGCATTAGTGTTGCCAACATGATTTCAGTGCTGTGGTCTGCACTGCTTATCTTGCATGCCCATGTGTGCTGCTGTGTGAAGCTGATCCAGGTCAAGTGAGCCTGCTGTGCCTTTGTCACATCTCCCTCACCTCCTGCATCTGGGTCCCCTGCTGCAAGCTGTGGAGGTGAGGGATGGTGGCAGCTGCCTGGGAGTGGAGGGTGCAAGAAGAACCAGGCAGGGAGTGCCATCCGCTCACATGGATGGCAAACCTGCCCTGCAGCCTCACTGACCCTGGGCTGGAAAGGTTAATAATTGAAGAGGGCTGATTACATCTGGCAGGGAATGCGTCAAACAAAGTGGAAAGTGTGGCAGCACTTTCCACGTGGTCCCAGGGCAGTCACTGCTTCCTGGTCCTCCCTCACCCCCTGCAACAATGCTTTTTGCACCATAGCTCATTAGGATTTGACTTGTTCAGTGCAGCACAAGTAAACAGCTCCTTGTGGGGAGGCATCTCTTTCTATACATTCCCTCCCAAAAAACCACTATCAATACAGAATTGCTGTCTTTTCCGAGATCATGTTAACCACACCATACCTCTCTGAAAAAAAAAAAAAAAAAATATTATTTGGTACAGAAGCCTTGCTATACAAAGTGTTGTAAATCTGAGGGTATCTGTCTCTTCCCATGGATCAGAGGGGAAATCAACAATGCTCAACTTATCTTACACTCTCCTTCCTTCTTTATCCACCTTCTCTGCTTTTCAAATGATGAAAAGTGAAATATTGACTGATTTTAAGACCCGTGTTTTAAAGCTCACGTTTAGAGTCCTTAGACAGGCTCCATTGGTCTCTGTTTGCTAAAGTCCTTCTCAATTTAGCCCACTGATTTCAAGAATCCTCAAAGAAGTACAAACTCTTGTAATTTAGGTAATTTAAACTGATGCAATTTTTTTATGTGGTAGGAAGTTTTAAGTTATTCCATCATGCCTTAATTTCTTCATCCATCTCTAGATTTCAGAATATACACCTCAGGGAGGGAGGGCAGGGAATCCAGACTTTGGTCCTTTATACCTGCTCAGAAGGGGTTGACTTGGACTGGATGGCATTGGACTAGACCAGACTAGATGAGATTGAGATTCCATAGCCATGTTAAAACAGTAGGACTTGTTCTAGAAAAGGAGCAGAAAGGAGGGAAGAGGAAGAAATTGGACAGATCAGCAAAGGACCATTACTTGATGAATAAGGCAGTAGTAGTTGCAATGTCGAAATTGTTTCAGCTGTCACCTATTCATGAACCAGAGGTGTTGGCTAGCCACCAAGCTGCCAATGGGCACTTGCTGCCCATGTGTGAAAGGAGCTCCTACTGAGATTGCTAAATTTCAAAAGGGTTTCTGTGAAATATATCACTGTGAATGGCACATAGGGATTTTAAAGAAAGTGTATCTATTTTAATCCAACTTTATTTTTGTGTTTATGTGACTTCTAACCCCTTTTTACACCTTTAAAGTCACAGCTTTTTCTTGTGGTTGTTATTCTTTATCCTGGAGGAACAAGCCACTCAAAAGAGTCCCAAAGCCTTCTGTCCTAAGCTCAAATCTTTGTGAAAGCTAAATTGTCTCTCATATGTATCACCTTAGTGTTACAATTTCTAGGAAATATATTTTCATTTAATTTTTAAGAAGAACTAATAGGTAAAGGAGATTAGTTGTATGAGACATGCAATTAAACATCCAAGAATTCAGAGACCTGTTAGTACAAGGATATTGGTTTGTAGCTGATAACATTTTGCAAAGTTGCAATTAGGATAAGACAAAATTATACAAATTCAAAAATATATTTTTGCAGTGGGTAATTTTGAAAATTCAAACACATCTGTAAAAAGACTTTTTGATACAACCATGTAGGAGGGATGACTTGCATGTCTTGTGTGCATGTAGACAACAATCCACAGCCACATACATGGCAATTACCATGACAAGACCTGGTTGCTGTTCAGTCTTGGTCAAAGTGGCGGTCACAGACCAGATCTACCAGGTGGTGGGGAAGACCAGAGAATGTGGGGAAACATCCCTGGGAAAATCCAAGGAACACAACACCCACAAGTTTATATTCACTCAGATTCAGTTGGGAATGCCCAGGTACCTCACCTAGAGCAGGGGCTTCACACTGGGTGATCTAATGTTGTGGATCATGTCCTTGACATTTTCTAATGCAACACAACTACCTGTCACACCAGCTCATTATGGCCCATTGTGGTCCATCTGCAGAGATGAACGACCTCAGGCCACACTCCAGTGTTCTGGTACTTCCCCAGGGAGGGGAGAGGGAGCCCACAACCCATATGTTTGTGCAAGGGAGGGCAACTCAGAATAAGAGCCACCTCAGGATCTGTCTCCTATCTCACTCATAGGCCATCATCCACCCTTTGCTATATTAAATCAGGAGCTCACCTCCTCCACTTCAATGAAGCACTCTGGCTCTCAACAAATTAGGGAGTGTTTTGAGTCATTACCCCTAACCAGTACAATCTCTCACAGTGATGCCAATAATTTGATGACCTTTCCAAGCTGAGCTGTACTCTCTTGGGACTCAGGCTGCATCCCTTAGACCACTATAATAGAATAGAATAAAAGAAAATACAGTAAGGAAAGAAACATGAGTCAGATTAAAATACAGAAATTTGTAAGGGATCCATGACAAGGAATGGTGGGTCAAATGTTACTGGGGTAACCACATGTCTCTGCAGGACTGAATTTAAATCTTGCTTTGGTTTCACCACAGGCCCTATTTATTTGTGCCACAAAATACCTGACAAATGCTGCCTAGCTAAGGTCCAGTTGGTATAATATGAGATCTGTAAGCTAAAAGGACAGGAAAACCTCCACAGATACTATCTTTAATGCACACTTGGCACTTGCTAGTATTGGTAGAGCAAATGGCTCATCACTGCACCCTCAACCCAAGGAAAATAAATGGGGACTGGAGCTAAAATGTCTTGTGTGAACCAGTGGGAAACCTGAGTCATTCAAACGTAGAAGAGGAGAAGAGGCAAGAAAGGTAACTGTCAGGTCTTATAATTGATTCCCCCAATATTCACACAAGAATGTTTTAAAGCAGCAAGGTAAGCTGTGTGCCTCTGTTCAAGGTCTGCATTCAAATGCTTATTATATGAATATTTAGTTCTGAACAGATACAAACTTGGTATGAAAAATATTGGACTTGAACAATTTGCATCTCCCACATGTTGAAATTGGTCTCAGTTGATAGGTCTGAAAGGCTCTTTCTTTGGCCTCAATTTCAGATGGAGCAGCAAGGCATATTCTTCTCCCAGCTGTGTGCTTTTTCATTCCTAGGGGCAAGTGGGAAAAAAGTCTATTGTATATTCTAGATTTTTAACATTTATCCATTTTTTTTATTGCAAACACCTGTATAATTTTACAAGTATGTAAACGAATCTGCAAAACTCCAAAGTATACTTTCATTAGTAATCTAAAATTAAATACTTAATGTAAAATATGATATTTTTGCATTTCTTCACAAGTAGAAGTCATTATATATTTTCTATTAAAAAAAAAAAAAAAAAGTAATACAAAGTCCCAAGATTTCAGCATGCTGTTTGCTTTATAAGCAATGCAATATTGGTAGTTAGACTACGCCTTCCCAGCAAGCATCCAGACATTTCTCTTAAAGAAAGGGACATTGTGTTATGTTACATTTTTGAGCAGTGCAGGAAGGGCAGGTACTCAGTGATTTTCTGTGCCTACCTTCATATTCAGCTTATTTACTGGCAACTCTCTTAAGATTTAGATGGGGTTAGAGAACACTTCAAATGTTCAACTGGTTTCTCAGAATTTAGCCCCAAGTGTGACTGTCTCAGTGTAATGATGTGCCCCAGAAGATTGTGTGCCAATCACCTTGCAGATGCAGTTTGGCAGCATACATCAAGAACAGCCTTGGCATTTATGTCCTTGGCATTACTGATTTCAGTCCTAGGTTTAAAACAGATCTGAAATATTGTGGAAATATAAAAAGTTAGTAAGGCTTTTTTTCCTCTCTGCTGGGTGAAAAGACACTCAGTTTCAACATGCATGGCCTTATAGTCTCCTCTGTGGTCTAAAGTGTGTCTGAGAAGGTCAGAAGACTCCTGTGTTCTTTGTAAAGTCCTCTAAACACCTCAAGCTACATCGTGGCAAAATCTGTGCTTCAACCTCAAATTGCTCTCTATAGCTCCACAAAGAAACTGTAAATTTTGGAAAGTGCTGAGAAAGGAGGTGCTCACATCAATGGCAATGCACTCCAATGTATCATGGTTTTCTCCTCTTTTATATATAAAACACTTTATATAAAAACACAGATAATTGCCTGTGTAATTTACCATTGGTAGTCAATTTAGCCTTCTAGAACCAAAAGGAATCTACCGGAAAGCTGCAGAGGGACTTTGCATGAGGGTATGTAGTGATAGGACAAGGGCTAATGGCTTTAAACCTAAAGAGATTAGGTTTAGATTAAATATCAGGAAGAAAGTACTTTCTCAGAGGGTGGTAAGACACAGGAACAAGTTGCCCAGAGGAGTTGTGGACGCCCCATCCTTGGAAGGGTTCAAGGCCAGGCTTGACAGGGCTTTAAGCAACCTGGAACCTGTCCCTGCCCATGGCAAGTGGGTTGGAACTAGGTGGATTTTAAGGTCCCTTCTAACACAAGTAATTCTATGATTCTACACATTTCTATGGATTTCACTGGCTTTAGTAACCCACGTGCAAAATAGGATAAAATAGTACTGCTTTTCTCCTGGTATTTGTCTATTTGACTGATTTAAATTGAAAGCTTTCTGAACGGGGACCATCTTTGCGATTTGTGTATACATGACTCTCATAAAGGGCTTTAGAGTCTCATCTGGGTTAGAGAGACATTGATGCACTAGAAATATTTGCTAATTATTGACAATAATTATTCCTTCATAGAAATGCACTGAAACACAGCAAAGACTATTTGGGGAAAGAAAAACTTGCTATCAGTTGGCTGAATTGTTTGTATTGGCCTGTGTAATGGTGCAGACTGGAATTATTTTGCTTTACATTATTGTTCTTGTAACTAAGGAAACTTCAGAGCAACTGCTGACTTATTGTTGATTTGTTTGCCAGTTAAATTTTCTAGAAAAAACAAAGGAAATAATTTTGGGGAAACTAGAAGATCAAAATGGGTACATTAATTATTTCTCTCTCTTTTCTTTATAGCCTGCATGCCTCAGCAAATTACTGTTGAAGTATCTGAAGTATTAACATAAAAAGCTTTAATTGAAAATATATCTCCTGAGAATTTCAATTCTTTAGCTGTGGGCTCAGACCTCCAAGATTTTTATACATATTGCTGAGGGCTAGTGCACTGGGACATACAATCTTCAGAGTAGATGATGCAAGTAATTAATTATTATAAAAAGTACTCAGTTGTCAGATTTTCCTCCCCACTGAGCTTGGTAAAGCACCAAAGCTGATATGTTCTTGCCCCAAAGAACCTTCTTTTTATTAGCATGAAATATGGGGAGAGAAACCTAAGCAGAGCCACGAGGATAATTTTTAAAAGATAATCCTCACATTGCCTTAATTTTCAAATATTTTCCAGTTTTATTTTATTCCTAATTATTGGATTTTATTAAAGAAGTGAGACTTATGAAATTGTACCAACTTTCTTTCAGTATGTCTGCCTACAGTATGTAAAAGATAACGTGTTTCTGAAAGTTTCAGAAATGAGAAATTCTGAGAAAGGCAAAGATCTAGGTTTTGTCCCCTGTGAAGAGGAAGAAGCTAAGAAGAGAGAGACAACACGTAGCTTTTGGGAAATTTACCATAAAAACCTGTCTCAGAAAAGCCATGCATATTTGGACTGGGTTTTTTAGGAATAATCACCAATACATCTGGACATGGAAATATGAAAACTTTTATTTTTTAATAATTTAAACCTCACTGCTCTGTGGTTTTGGTCTTATTCTATTTTATCTAAGCTCATAAAAAGTTAGGATCCAATATGGATTAAAATGTTAAGGGCTGAGCTCTGAAACTTTCAACAGGGCTCCCAGCAGGACCTGGTGCATTCAAACACTGTTGAAAACCCAAAGAGAGACTGATCTGCTCTGAAAAGTCATCATCAGGATCAGATGTCCTTATTAATCTGGAATGTAGGTCCTCATCCTGGCAGCCCAAATAATTTTTTCAAGGGCTGTTTTAAAGCAATTTCCCTCATTTTCTTCCTCCATTTCTGAGAAGAGCAAACTGCAGACATCAGCTCCCTACTGGACATAACTGAAATAATCTCCACCTTAAAATCTGGATGAGAAAATATTTTCACAATGGGACTTTTTGATCTCACACAGAGGTTTGAACTTTCAGATGTAAGTAAAGCTAAAACCATGATCTAGATGTCCCAATGATGTTTTTCTCTCTAGTTCATATACTGTAGAGGAATGTTTTATAATACCTGAAAACATAACAGAAAGAGCAGTTGTCAGCCATCAAATGATGTTTTTTCTAATGAAATTCCTCAGAAGTCAATAGCAGCCATGCATCTTGCCAACAATTTTATGAGCCTTCTGGAAGTAAACCACAAATAAAATTTAAATTTTTTGTAATGAAAGCAGGTCAGCCACTTTCAGAAATGTGAGGTACTTGGTGACTGCAGGAAAGGATCACTCTAAAACATGCTTTCTTCTAGGGAATTCAAGGTTTTGTAGGTAGAAACAAGAGCTGTGAAAATATTGTGGAACTGATCTAAGAGCTGATAGGGAACAACACTGCAGTGTGGAAGGTAAAGCGATTAATGAACAGTGGATGGGAATGGAAGAATGAGGAGGTGTTTTCTCTTTCGCATGTGGCATTATTGAGAATGATGTGGGAAGGCTGAATCCTCTTGGCAGTATTTTTAGCAAATCTGAAAACCTGGAAAGCTCCAGAAAGAAGCACAAGGAAAGGACAAAGGGCTCCACTTATCAGCTTCAGCAAGGGACACTTTTGGCTAGGCTGAAGGAAATAATATTTTTACAGTGGTAAAAAACTTGGAGGAAGTCCTTTCCCTTTTTTTTTTTTTTTTTTGCATTGATGTCTGTCAGTATTCTAACAAATGGTAGCATTTAAGCATGACTGACATCTTCAATAAAGTTCAGGGGTTGATGCTGTGTGACCTGTGACCCCAGAGAAAAATCTGATTTAATCCTTTTTGTTTCATGCAGGTATGGATATTTGTAACACTCAACTCTCACAGGACGCTTTTTATCAGTAGACCTTGGAGCACATTGCAAATTATTTTTTTGTCATTTCCTCTGTTTTTCTTCCATAGAAATTGAAATGCAGAGAAGTCAAGTGACAGTTTTCTAGGGGCACTTGTGGGAATAGGGTCTGTACTCCCTCAACACCTCTGTCCTGAGCTGCTTGCCTGACTTCTGTGCCTCCTGCCTTCTCTGAATAATATCAGATCTATTGCAGCAGATTTCAGCCCAGTTATTATCATCTCATTATTTCCATTTTTAAAAATAAATGGATCTCAACTGCCCACTGCAGATCAGCACTGGATCACAAATGACATCCCATGGCAAAAAGGGTAGAATCACTATTGAGCCAAAAGGATGGTTTTCTCTGAAACCAAAAGTGGATTGGGCAGATCTTGTGAGAAGGCAGTGCTCAAAACAAATGTCAAAGCTGATGATAGCTTATAATTATGGTAAATATCCCTATATAATTCCAGCTACATAGGGATATCAGATGTTAACAAGGGCAGTGAAAGCGAGGAGGCTTTCTAAAGGAGGCTTTACTAAAGGGACAAGACTGTGCTTGACTTTCTTTCCAGTTCTGTTTTTATCTTGTAGTGTAAATGTGAACAAGCATTTTAATCTTCCTATAACTATTTTCACACTGAAGAAAAGTGAATAACATTTCCCAAGTTTTTAGCAGCTCCTTGAAATCCTTCACTTATGAGGTGTCAGAGGCCAGTGATTGTGTTTGTTGTTTGTTGTATTTTTCCACAATAACCCATAGAGAAGCAGAGGATAATACAAAGCAGTAAATTGACTTAAATATGTAGCTCACAAATATCTGGAACAAAATAATAAAAGGGAAATTCAGATTTCTTGAAGACCAGAGGAATAATAGAATATACATATAATAACATTTGATGCATTTGTTTTAAAACAAATATGGTGGTTTAATTTGTATGTATGAAGTATGCCCAACATTTTCTGTTAATTCAAAACTGTTCATAAAAGAACAATATCCCTCTTTCTACTGTTTTTGAGACTTCAATTTTCCAATTTTAGATTTGATGATCTGGGAAAACTCGAATCTATTTGCTAGAACCATTTTGTTTAGCTGCTCTTATAAAACTCTATCACAGGTTTTATCTAACAAGAAAATTATATTAAAGTCTGTGAGCTTTAAAAAGCATGTGTTTAAGAAGAAAAAGAAATACCAAATAATACAAACAAATACAACAACAAAGCACAAAATGAAAATGGTAGAGGCATTCTTTGCAGTAACGTGCTGTAGAGGAATGGCTTAATTTCCTGAGGATCAACTGAAGTTCAACATTTTGAAGATAACTTATCATTTTCTGTGATTTTTTTTCAAAGTAATATCTTGAAAAAGGACGCAGCAGTCCTATCAAAAAGTGATGTGAAGACCATATGTCTATAAAGCTCCTTTTGCATTGTAGTCCGTGAACCAGGACAAGACTAAGAAAACAAGTTCAAGACCTTTACACAAAGTGTGTACAAAGTGTGTTTAGCTTCAGTGATTACTGGGACTCTGAACCGCTGTCATCCCATTAATTGTTAACTTGGGTAAATACATTTCAGGCTACTTCAAAATTAAAAAAAAAAAAAAAACCAACAAACAAAACCAACTTAGAATGTTTATAGTGGTCTCTTGGACATGCTCTAAATATTAATATTTGGTGTGTAGAGATATATGGTGGGATCCTTTAGGATGGTCCAAGCCATGATCAAAGGACTGTGTGGTTTGCTTTGGAGGCTGTGCACTTCCAGATTGCTTTGAAACTCCCTTGTCTGAGAGCAACATCTGTGTTGAAGCGTGCTTGATGCCACTTATGGACAGTGTACTTCCAGTGCCGTCTCTGCAGTGTTGCACTGATTTGGGTGGATGTTGGACTGAGGTCCTCAGGAACAAATATTTTTGGATCAGTGCTTTGGGGGTGCTCTTTTCTTCTACAAAATATGCAAGTGCATTTGATTGTTTTCTGCACAAACCTAAAGTGAAAATTAATGTATTCTCTAAGGCTGTGTCTTGTTTTCTTGTAATCAGTAATTCAATAGTTAATAATTATTGTGTGTTATTTGTTATGTAAGTTTTCCCTTTGCTTTCTTTCATTTTGGTGCAGCAAATATTGTTCCACTAGAAGATAAAATGTGATTGTGAACAATGTTTTTCTACATTTTTAACATCATTAGTATTGATTTACTAATTGTATGGTGAATTCCTTCCAGTGAATTTACTACCATGGTGATTCTTGTTCCTTCTTCTTAGGAAGTGTATTTCTTTTTAAGTTCAACAGATGAAAAAGTATTCTGATTGTAACCAGTCAGTGAAGAAAGATATATCTATATATCTATATCTACATCTACATGTCTATATATACATATGGTGCTGAAAAATACTAAAAACAAGTATTTGAAGAAGAACAATATAAGAACAATATGACTATACTATAGAAGCCCAATTTTTAAACCTTTTAACTGTATCTTACCTCAGTGCATATTAGTGAAATGGTCCCCCTGGCCCACGTGGAGAAGCATATATGTGGAATACTTCTGCTGGCAACCCCTTTGGCCTGCCTTATGTCGCCACTTTTTAAAAACTTTTCCACAACAACCCTCTAAATAACAATAAAAAAATCGTCAGCAACTCAGTGCATCTCATCTTAATGCCTGAAAATGGCCAGAGCTCACTGTTCAGAGACAAAACCTGTGAGATCAACAGCTTTGAAGCAGCCTGCACAGGTGAAGTGTCTCAATGGACAATGTTTTGAGGCCTGAGGGTGTTCAAATGATATCATATCCCTAATGTGATTCTGAATGCTTCTTTTTCTTTCAATATGTAGAAATTTTAATTTCAGTTATGTAACATTTGTATGCAAAAATAAGGCACCCTCTCAGCCTTGAGTGTTTTTTTAGTGCTATATTTTCCTAGGTTCCAGTTAGATAGTTCTGAATGTGAAGTGGGCTAATTTCAACATGCTGCTGGGCAAGGTGGAAGAAGAAAGACATTTTAAATTTTATTGTTACTTAGCAGACATCAAAATACAAGATTAGAACTAAAGTCTTAAATTTAATAAGTGTTTGTCCTGGATGTCAAAGTTTCCTTGGATGTCAAATAAATGTTTCTTCTGTTCTTGATGTTTGGTCACCAGCTCTTTTAGAAAGAACTGCTTGTGAACCTTATGCTTCCTAGGGAGCAATTCTAGATACTATCCAGATATGGTTTGTCTTCTTGTCCATGCTGATCACTGTTGCTTTCCCCAGTAGTCTTAAGTAACAAGGCACAAGTTGAGAGTCTCACCCTACCAACAACATGGTTGCACCATGAAATTCAAGTTTATCAGAGCTTGCAGGCCAATTTTCAAAAGCATTTACCATGATGAGACTGAGCAAAATCCAAAAGCATCACAAAAATGGTAACAAAAGTGGCAATGAAAGTAATAACAGGAAGCTATTTCAACTAATGTTGAAAATTCTGGTCCTATTTTTCTCATGTCAGTCCTCTTTCAGAATAGCTAATCATGATATGGAAGAAAGATGTACACAGAGCCTAGTTTAATAGGTTTAGTTCTCTAATATCCTCATCCCAGGGATACTGAGTACTTCTCTGCTTTCTGTGCAAGTTTTTCCAGCTCAAATCATAAAGAAGTGGCAATTAGGCTTCACTATTGAATTTTCTCTTCTCCCACTCTCAGGCACAGCACAGAGTATGCAAAACAAAAAATGAAAAGCGGGAATTGTCTTGCTACTAATGGAGCAGGCAGGTGGTAACCCCATTTTCAGCCCCTAATGTGTATGGGTGAAGGAGGAAGGCTGTAATCAACCAAGTCAGAATAAAGTGCCTTTGCACGAAGCGATCTCTGAATGATGCAAACCCATGGTTGCCTGGCAATCTTTTTAAGCTTTTGATACTGCTAATCTGTTATGTATTTTTCACACAGCACCATCCATTAGGTGATTACTGTAGCTGGTGCCATACAAAGAAATCTTTAAATTGTCCATCTTAGATGGTTTTGCTGATAAGATTGCCCACTAGCAGTCTTCTTATTGTCCTGTGATGATTTGAAGTGATTTTTTACAGAGCACGAACATGAGCTGGAAGCCTGGGAGTTATTGGATCAGAATTCTGATCTTGGCAACAACAAAACATATTGCATGGTGGTATGTGAATGGCAAAAATCCACTGTGTTCCTGTATCACTGGCTGTTCAGTGGAGAAATGAAAAGAAATGATACCTACCTCAAGCAGATGCTGGTACACAGTATTATTGTAAGGAATGGCAAGAGTTCCTGCAGTCAAGCTGTGAGCATAGGCAGATGATTATCTGGACATTTTATTAGTTTTCCTACAGGAGGTACTGAAAGCCTTGCTCTAACAGATAATTGTCACCTTGGCTATTGTTGCTTGGAATTTCCTCACCTTCCAGATGCTGCTAAGGCTGACACACACACTTTTAAAAATAAAATTAATTTTTAACTTTTTATTTCTTTTTTTCTTTCTGTCACATGCTTCCATCTCATTTTACTTTCCATTTTGCCATCCTGATCTCATCTCCTCTTCTCCTCTTTTTTTCCTTTTCTCACACCTTTTTTTTCTCCTTGTGTCTCCTTCCTTTTATTGTTTTCCTTTTCCTTCACAGTATTTTGTCCTCTCTTCATTTCTTATCTTTCATCTTATGTCTTTTTCTTTTCTACTGCTAAATTCTTTTGTCTTTTTCATTTCTACTCAGTATGTTAATAAAACATTTGACCATTCAAACATTTTCTGTCTCTACTCTTCAGGCTTCTGAATTATTGCTATCATTCTACCAAAACTTAATTACCACATCAAAGAAGAGCTGTCGTCATTTAGGCAGGATTTCAGCCTTTCCAGATTTTTTTAAACATGTTTGACCTAATTAGAAGTCCCATTTAAAATGACATTTCTACAGAAGCAGGAGGAAATTGTACAAGTAGTTTCCAGGATATTGAACATGTCTTACACAAAATTTGAGAAGTACAAAAATATTAGATTTTTTTATTGAGGTGTTGAAATAATACTGATGGTTAGATATAATAACATCCATCTTTTATAATAATAGCACATTCTTTCTTTATCAAGTAAATATGTTCATTTTAATATAATAAGTAATAATCATGTGTCAAGACCTGCAATTACTCCACTTTATGACAGCAGCCATTATTTTATTAATTATTTGCAGGAAACCCACTTTTTTTCATCACATGCTTTTTATGGCTTCCTTATTCCTAATGAGGTAAATTCACTTTCCACAGAGCCCTCATAAGAGCTGTATATAATAAACTGGTGAGTGCTATGATTTCCCTTCTGTAAGTATAAGTTGTTACATTCTCCAACTACAAAGTCTTTGTATGTATGCCTATGTTGTAACTGCTTGTTATTTTAACTCTGAATCATTATTGTCCCTTCCAACCTCGTTTCTGAGATGGTGAGTCTGCAGTTATTAAATCTGTTAAAATTAAGATTGTCAGTAAAATGAAACATGTTAACAATCACGTTGATTAATAAATCAGGAGAATAATTCACTTTGGAAAATGGCAAATTCAAAACTGCCTGGAAATTGTAATCAGGAGCACATATCCTTTTGAAATGCACAGAGATACTCAGGCTGACTGATGTAGCTTGTTTAGCGCCAAAAAAAAATTCTTCTGTGGGCAGGATATTCTGTGCTCTGTGCCATGTAAGAGACCAGCACATTGGGATCTCGCTGACCTTAAAAACCATAGGCAGCAACTTCTGCTGGCTTAGTTCTGTTGGGAAGGACTTGGAGGCAGTTAAAAGAGCAGGGAATTTATTACTATATCCAGTTTCCTTAAATCCCAGGGAACATGCTGATGCCTCAAAGGTGTGCCTTAAAACTCCACAGTAAAACTTAAGGGTATAAGTAAGACAGACTGCTGTGAGAATGAAGTACTTTACCTGTTCTCTCCTCCTGCAGCTGAGCTCCACAGGGCAGCAAGGATCCTGCCTTGCAAGTCTGTGAGATAATCACGTATAAACCCAGTAGTTTTTGGACCTGTTTTAGTATCTCCATAGGGTTCATTGAACACTACTATGACAAAAAGGCAAAAAGTGGATGGTTGTGGTGTTGTTTTGTTTTGTTTAAATGAACTGTTCTATATCTGGAATAGCTGGGAACCAAGCTGAATGGAAATTAGAACCAACTGAATAATGTTGTAACTCTGCAAACACTGACCTTGAGTAGGTTATGTTAGGGTATGTTGTCCATTATAGTTTCTACATGTACAATAGCTATTTAAAAGAGAATGCCCTGTGAAGGTCAGATACAGAAGAAAGACAGCCTGCGCTGTGTATATGTTTGTAGCTAATTTAGCAGCATAGAAAATATGAATTTTGAATAGAGGGAGATTTTGATGTTACAATTCACATTCATTTCAGTGGTCACAGTAGGGTCCCTGCATCTTCTGATGCACCAGATCAATAAGTCAGGGACTGAATAAGCCTCACTGAGTGTTTCTTGGCTCTGGTTCATTTTTTCATGAAGTCATTGGCCATCTATTTACTGACTCCAGCTCAAGGGGAGCAGACCAATAACATAAAACAGCATTTTCATGCCAAATAGCCTGAAACCAAATGGCTCTAGATTATGTATGGATTATGAACTTACAAGCAGAATACTGATTTCTTGAATCAGTTAAAAAGCTGAAAGAAATGGGCCTTAATTCAACTGGAGCCTGCAGATATAACAATAATTTAAGTGTGCAATGATGCATTTCAAGATGATATTCAAAGTCTTGAGGACCTTACCATATAGATGTGCTGCTTTTCAGTGTTTTCTAGTTATTTTTCCATGTCATTGCTGATGTAATGGATATTATGATTAAGAAAACCAGTCCATAAATGGCTGCTTTTTGGTAGTCTCACGTTTTATTTGTGATCACTTAGTTTGCTCTGCATCTTTCAGGGTGATGAGCAGTTAAGTTCCAGTTATAATGGTAAAGCAACTACTATTGACTAGTGGCTGTAGCTGTTTGTCATGGGGTGGCAAGATCTTTGTTATTTTGGAATATACATTTTCATAATTTCCTCTATTCTTGGCTTTTAGGACAAATGAGGGATTTGTGAACAGCAAATATATAGTGTCTTTCTGAACATCACACATGGCAGCAGGAATGCTACCAAGACAAACAAACAAACAAACAAACAGACAAACAAACAAAACAAATCATAGGCAGCAAAATTCCACAAATTCTATAAAACCATCCTCTTCTTTTGCCATATAAGATGTTTATCAATAAAGGCAGACACTGTGCTGAATAGTAGACTGGCAGATTTCCCAAGAAGTACAGAGCAAAACTAAATGTCTTTCATTAAATACCATTAAAATAAATAGGTTTTTTGATATAATTTCATGCTGTTGCAGATTAGCTGTGTGAAGTAACTTATGTAAGAAATGATATTGCATATTATGGGAGCCATTAAAGTAAATGTTGCTACTATTCCATTAATTTAAATGGGAAATTACAGGTGTGATAAGCCATTAAGAAACTTGGCTTGCAGCAAGCACACAAGGACACTTCATTTAGAATAAAAGGACCTTGGACTGTTCCAAGCAGAATTCTGTTTGGGAGACTTATGGTCATACACAGAGTACATTCATTTTCCATGGCTCACCATCAGCTGGAGTTATTCAGCATCCCCCAGGGAAACATTAGGTAGGTGTAGAATGAGGCCTTATGCTCCAGAGATATATTTGGGACATAAGTCTTTTCAAACCTGAGTCAAGCTATTCATGGAATTTTCCAAGAATGAGCAGTTTTTGGTAGTGTGATAATCCTGATTGTGTTAATTGTGTGGATTTTAGCAAGTGCTGATTAAGCAAAATGGTGTGTGACCATTGCAGAAGAGCTTACTTTGAAAGTTTTTGTCTTAAAATATAGCCTTTATTTCTTAATAGCCAATATGAGAAAAAGAGGGTTTTCAGTGCCATGTGAATGAACTCTGGGAGTAGGCAGTGGATATAACACCACAACAGAGAGAGCTAATAGGCACACAGGGCAGAATTTATTATTGCTTCCAGTTAAATCTTGAATTTCTCTGTGGTATGAGACAATGCAGTAGTATATATATAATTAATACATTTGAATGCATTTTCAGTACCATTTCTATTGTGTCTTGGTTATTTGTAGTGAAATAGCATCCATACACTAGAAGTGCACCTGTGCTAGGTACAAACATGTGCAAACACATAAAAAAAGTTAATTCCTTTCATGTATGCATTTTCTTTTTACTGTTTGAACAGGAAAACAGATTGCTATGTTGAGAGCAAGTGGAATGTGCCTCTGTGCAAGTATTCAAATCTCAAGTGGACACAGCCCTGTGCAAATTGCTCTCAGTTTGAAGCCCTGAGCAGTGGTCTAGAGGTCTGGAGCAGGTCTAGAGGTCCCTTCCAATATAAATATTGAGTGATGCTACTCTATACTTTGAGTTATAGACAATTATGCACTTCTATTGTAATCTCAAGGGCATATGAAAAAATATTTAATATTTATTGTGTTGCATAGAAGACATTTCAGGTGTACAGGAATAGTCAGAACTTATATTTCTATTTACTCAGTGGTACTGATCAAATTCCTTACTCCTCTCACAAACTCCCAGTCAGGCTGAACAAACTTCTACAGAATAAATTTCTTAAGGTACAGGAAATAGAGCAAACCAGCCAAAAAAACAAACAAAAAGAGATCTCAATCACCTCTCAGATACAGCCGCAATTTTTTCATATTTGAGGCTTAAATGCAACTGTAAACTCTTTGTTCTGTCGTGTTTAGTTTTTTTTTTTTTTTTTTTTTTTTGTTGTTGTTGTTTTTTTTGGTTTTTTTTTGGTTTTTTTTTTTTTTTTTTTTTTTTTTTTAAGTGAGGTTTGTTGCTCACAGGAATTTCCAGCAAAATAAAATCAGGGTGAAGAAAAATGTGCCCTTGACCTCAGGTATGATAAGGTTCTGCTGTCTGTCATGAGGCTATGCTGTGTCCCACAGATGCTTTTTGTGTGTGTTTGCAGTAGTTGAAAGGATTTGCTCAATTTGCAGTCCCTTCAAAAGGTGAGGATGGCAAGAACACAGAAATATCATATAATTAGGGATGTTCTTGGATTTGAAATTGTCATATCTCCCAGATATGATAACAATGGTATTAGTTCTACTTCCATCTCCACTGGCAGATATTTAGTGCTGAATGTAGCCAAGAAAATACTGCACAATGCATGGAGAAAATTGCACTCTGAACGTCTTTAGGACTATTGGGTTAGTTTCGTGTTAATGCCAGAAATCTGATTTTCTGAATCGTTGAGGGAGAAAGAGAAAATAGGAATAACATGTGAAAAAATTAATGAAAACTTTTATTTTGTTTTAGATTGCCAAAATAGATTTGCCATTATTTTTCTCCATTGCTTTGGGAAATAAAAAGCCTACTTTTTAAATGTAAACTACAGATTTTATTGACTTTGTTGCAAATTAAGAAAAAATCGACAGTTATTCTTTTTAGTAATCCAGTCTAGTGGAGCAGAACTGGGAACTCCCCCTTTGTCAGTGGGTCTGCAAGTCAAGCAGTTGCAACAAAAGGTGCAAAATCTTATACCCGTTCATTATTGCTAACTGGAGACACCAGAGCACCCTTATATATTCCCCTACCTCCTGTGGGTGTACAGATGGGATGTATGATGTTACATCTCCTTAAGGTCACTGCCAGCCACTGGCTTCACACTATTCCTAGTTCAGTCATGTAGTAGTTCACCTCATGTCCATTTTGCATCCAAGGAGAACTCATATTCTCACTGGGCTAGGTTATGAAGTTGCAAATAGAAGATTTTTTTAGTGCTATCTTTTTGCTGTTTCTCAACATTTTCCTCCTAATTTCTTGTTTCTTGTTGATAATGAATATATTTAGTGCATTTTATGCAACATAGAAGGGACTTTATTGTTCCCACAGTCTAAAACAGGTAGCCAAAGTTAGGTGGCCTTAGACTGGAATCAAAGTTGTCTGCAAACACTACTTGTTTGTTATTGCTTGTCACAGACAAGGGTTTTTATGCTTTGATGCATTATGGAAAAAAAGCAAACCTGCAGAATATGATGAAAAACTCACCAAAAAAAAAAAAAAAAAAAAATTGCATAGATTGCATTTTAATCTCCAGAAAGTTTTTCTACTGTACATCAAAACAACTAGAAGAGTTTACAGGAAATGCTTCTTGCTGTGGCTTAGCTGTTGAAATTAATGGGACTGTTATACAATTCAGAAACTTGAAAATTGAATTTATCTTTTCACATTCTTTGGGTGTAAAGAAATGTATTAGGCAGACTATGTCTTCCAAAGGCTTCTATTGTAGTGAATGTGGCGATCATAAGTTTTCCTAGACAAGTTCTTTTTAGAAAAAGAGAATTAATACAAATGGGTTATTGAAAATCATTTGTGAATTCACTCAATATTTTGAAAGAATAAAAAAAGTCTTGGCCATTGCTAGGTAAAATTACTATCTTTAATACTACAGACAGATGGTTATACCACACAGACTGATTCTCTTTCCTGTCCCTTGCTACAGCTTTCCAAGTTGCTGGGTACCTGCAACTGAGGCATTCTAGCTGATCTAAGTCATGAACTGCAACTCTTTTCCTTAGAAATGCATTGATAAAAGACCTGTCTGCATTTCAGGTTTTTGGCTCAACACAGCTTTCATTTTCACACTCTTGTCTTTTATCCAGGCAGGTCGAGAATGGAGGGGTTGCAACCTATGTCTGTCATCTCAGTCTGAGCTTTGGCAGCTGGAAAGGGAGGATGCCTCATGGGCTGGAGTTCAGCAGTTAGCTCCCTGGGGCAAATGGATCCTTTCCTAAGCCTTGTGTTCTGTGCAGCTTGCTCACAATCTAAAATGCATCCTGTCCCACATAAAGCTGCAAAAGTTACTGGGGGAGGAGGGGTGCAGGGAGGGAATAGGAGGAATGAGGAAAACGTGAGATAGTCAGAAAGTGGCAAAGGACAATCTTCTGTAGGCAAATAACATTTTTTCCGTGATTTTGTGTGAGTAAATGAGCAGTTGGAACCCAGTTGTGTAACACAAAGATTGAGAAGGTCCCTGACTTAAAGCTTCTTCTTGATGTGGGATCTGCTCTGTGGCATTAGGGGGTGAAAAACTGTGCTCCAGCAGAGGCTTCTCCAGCAACTCTCAGCTGCGTGTTGTCTTAACAATGCCAAAGGCAGAACTGCATAAATCAAGCAATTTGCTGGTTCAGAGCTAAAAAGGTACAGAAGAGTCATTGGTTTATATCCATCAGAAAAAAAAAAAACAAACCCCATGCCATCTTTTATTCTTTTGTCACTGAACAGAATGGATCATATGTAACAAAGTCTAGGGAATGAGCCATCAATTCACAATAGTGAAGGGGCTGTGTATGCTGTAATGTTCTAGAGGCTGAGTCTAAGGAAAAAAACAACACACCTTCAAAGCCCTCCAGCATTTAAAAGCATTTCTCTCACTCTTCCCCTCCAAGAAGCTCCAACACAATGCTATTGCATATCCTAGGAGGTCTGCTGTGATCTTGTCAGAGGTGTTACATAGGTTATGACAGCTGCTGAAGTAAGATTTGGAACTCACATATCCTTCCTTTTAGGTATGTGTCATACTTACAGAGTCACATGTAGTGGTAATAACTAGGTTCAACAAAGTAAGATATCTTAATGTGAGTCTCCTTCTTTTTCCTGAAAATCCAATAAAAAACTGTTTAGAAACTGCTCAGTATTTTGGTTAAAAAGCTTCTTAGATACTGCCCTCTGGAGTTATCATCCTTTAGCCATCCCATGTTCCACTGTTGCTGTTAGTAAAGTGTTCTTAAGATAGCCAAGCATCTCTATTTATGTTTGAAAGAGGTCATATTTTCAATTACACACTTCCTATTATTGATTCTGCATGACAGTGCATAGTAAAATTTGAAGTGCTGTGTTCAAAATGTTGAACCAAGAGAAACAGGAAAAAATGAACTTCCTGGGGATGTTGTTCTATTGTCTGACATCAGGTCCACAGAAACCTTGTTGTGACTGACACAGAATCATAAATGCTTGTCAAACCTGGTCTTGAGCATTCCCAGGGATTTGGCATCCACTATTTCTCTGGGCAACCTTGTTCCAAAAAAATTTCTTCCTCATGGTCAACCTAAATCTACTGTCTTCCAATCTGAAACCATAACACCTCGTGTTACTACAGGCCTTTGTAAAATATTTTCCTCTGTCTGTCTTATAAGCCTCCTTTATACATTGAAAGGCAGTAAGGTCTTGCCAGTGACTTCTCTACTCCAGGCTGAACATCCCCAATTCTCATAGTTTTTACTTCGCAGGACAGGTGCTCCAGCCCCATAATCATATTTCTGTGTTCCTGCTCTGGATCTGATGAATGTCACTATGTGCTACTTGCCTCACAGGTTGCTCTGATTCTTCCTTCTATCTTCCTTTAAAAGCAATTGTCTCCAGGTGTGCCTGGATTCCCTCTATAGAGATGCTCTGCTATTCAACCTATTCTCTTAAACTTTAGAGAAAAGAAATACAACTACTACCCACACTGAAACACATGGCAATGACATTTGATCTGTTTGTGAATGAACAGAACTGAAATCAGAACATTAATCATGTGACTTCTGAGCTAAAGCCCAACTTGTAGAAAAACAAACTAGTTTGAAAATTAGTCCAGTTTTCACAATTGCCACTGATGGAGAGCCCTGCACAAACACATTTTCAATGGATAAGTGTTCCATTATTTATTAAATGTACTTGTGTAGATTCAGCTTTCAACACCAATAAACCTTTTCTTTGGAAGATCTCTGCTGGTTTGCTGTTTTTGCAGATATTTTGTCTATGATCCAAACACTTTTTTTTTTTTTTTTTTTTTTTTTTTTTTTTTTTAGCTGTGTGGTCTGAAATGCTTGAGTTTTCACTGAATTTTCTTGTCTTCTTATCCATTTAAATTTTCTCTTCTTTCTTGGACTTCACACACCAGTCTGGTAGCTGGATATTCCAGGACCGGTTGTGGCAATGCCAAATACAGCAGAGAGCTCCCACAAGATAGGAGGTTTTCTGGACGCTCTGTTGGAGCCCAGCCCACTGGACTATTTCCTCCTTAGGTATTCTTGGATCTCCTGGTGTTGTTACATGACCTGTTATTATCACCTCCAGCAGCTATCACCTGTTAGTTGGGCACAGTTACTCAGGTTATTTTTTTTTTCTGTGGAGTTTGCCCCACCAGCTCAGCCTGCTGATAAGTGTCACACCTCCAGCAGTTTATGCACAATGTTTCCCCAAATTTTGCTATAGAAAGGAATGAATTATTGCACATCTTTGGATAAAACTAAAAAATTGTCAGCTTAGAATTTGTATGGTATTCTTAAACACATTACTTAGATGTTGGGGACAATATACTGATTGAAGCAAAGATTTTCCCTGTTTACTTTCATTTCCTTTTCTCAGTCTGGTGATATGCTGGCTGAAAACTAAAAGAAAAATAAAAACCATTTGTAGCTAGGGCAACAACTCTTATAGCTAGAGGAGAACCAGTGGCTATTATATGTCTTGTGTACACAGAATATTTGATACAGACTCACATTCCTTAAACCAAAGAAGGAAAAATTGTCTAGATGAAACATCTGTGAAACAAGTGCAAAAGTGTTTGGAAAAATTTATTCTCAAAGTCATGATCAGCTTTTCCCTGCCAAAGGAGGAGGAGGTATTGACTGCTGCTCTGCAGAAGGGCTGCCCAGCAGCTGACACTCTAATCAATGGACCAATTGAGTGGAGACCACATTTTTCATTTTCCAGATGATATCAAGCTTGGAGGGACTGCAAGGCTACCAGTGAAGCGGCTCAGTTTCAGAGTAGTCCTGGAAACCACCTGACCTTTCCCTTCCATGCCAATTCAGTTCAACAGAGGCAGGCACTTTTGACTGGGAACATGTGCAGGAAGGGAGATGAATGATTTGGCAGCAGCTCTGCAGAAAGCATTCTGAGAATCACAGGGGACAAGAAGAACATGAATCAGCATTGTGCAAAAAAGGCAAACATCATACGGGGATATATAAATAGAGTCTTAAATATAGGCCATTTAAAATAGTCCCCTTGCTCCACTTGGCACTTTAGAAAACTTGGCTGGTATAAAGCTGTTCCTGAATCTGTAATTACAAAAAGATTCACTGATTGGTTTTTGGTTGGTTTTGTTTTTTGTTTTTTTTTTTGTTAATCAATAGTGAAGAAAATGGAAAAGATAATACGAAAGTAATAGAATTAAGTTTAAATTAAAGTTTATTCCATTAAAGAAAAAGTTTACTCCATTAGTGCTTGATGCATATCCTAAAAATAAGAATAGTAAACACTGGTAAGTAACACTAGCCAATGAAGTTATGGAGTCTCTATTATTGGTTGTTTTTAAAAATAGCTAGGATATTAGGACTCCAGCTTGTAGAGAATATGATCCTACCTTTTGGCAAGAGGATGGACTTCAGGGAGTACACGTACCACCAAGAGCCGTCCCAATTCCACCTCAGCCTTTCCCTGATTTGCTGGATTAATGACATGAAGCTGGAAACTGAAGCATGTGGGAAAGAGTAACCAGAGATCTGGGTTGTTGTCAGGACCTCTCTACTGGCCAGAAAATGACAAGGAGATGTGGAAAACAAGAAAATGATTGCATATCCATGCTAGACATGACACCGTTTTCTTAAAAATAAGGATATGCCAGCTTGAAAATAAATTGCATGACACATACTCTCTTTTGTACTGCATTAGTAGTGCAGCAAAAAATGGACATGTTAATATCAAGACATTTTCTTCTGGGGCTTGACCTTAAACAGCTTTAGGAGAACTCATTCAACACAGATTGTCAAGCTAAAAATTCAACAACTCTCAAAATGCCACTTGGATTTCCTAGTCCCCAGAAATCAGCCTAATTCTTCCAAAACCTCAGTGTGTTCATATGCAGATTCACTTTTGTGCAAGGCCAGCAAGAAAATCACAAGCTCTCTTTATCCAGCCTAAGTAAAAGAAAAATGGATTTGACAGCTGGCCTTAAACACTTTCTCCTTGATGATTCAAAGAAATGGAATCCATCTAAAGCTGTTGATTAATTCTTCAAATACAGATGGAGAGCAATACCTTCAAAATATACCCCTTAGAAATATAATAAATGAATGCTTGGGGATGGGGGAAGGGGTTTCTTTTACAAGATTTTCAAACAGCTCTTTTCAAGGGATCTAATACCTATTTTGTATTACAGGATGACTTTACAATTTGTGAAATGTAAGAGAAGACCTTTATAGATTCTCATAAAGGTGATATGTACTACACAGAGTCTAGACTTAGAGGAGTTACCATAGATCCAAGCTAAATCTCTTCCTCTTCATACAGCCCAAGTAATTAACTAAGAGGTGGCAAGAGGCTAGCCAAAAGACAAAATATCATTTCAGATAAAGCATCTTCTAAAATATATTTCAACATTTTGAAATAATAGAAATTGCCATGGATTGCAAGGCACATTTCTAGGAAGCACCAGAATATTTCATCAAAGAATTAAAATGTATTTCAATGTATTTGAAGATATTTAGTAATTACATTATCTCTTTAGGTCTAGTTTTAGCACACAGGAAAATTTTACTGTTGTTATCAATAGTATGCATTGTAGAGTTAACCAAATAAAAAGTTTGAGAATTTCTCTAAATTCTTATGTCCGTATCAAAGTTTTCCAAACAGTTACATGGAAGCAAAATTGAGCTTTTTATCATGAATTGAAATCTGCCTCTAATTTAAAAATGTTATAATAAATTTGGTGAAATGTAGTCTGTCATTCTGTGTTTATATGTACCTTTAAGGGAGATGAGAGTAATAAGAATTTTATTGAACACCCATATGTACACATTCAGTGTGCTACAAAATATCTGATTAAATCTAATTAAAGGAAAACATTGCAGTTAGAAAATCCCTCTTTTACTTCTTCTGAAAATGGCATATTTTTATTAAAAGGAATGCTGTAGAAATGTATAATTTGCAGGAACTAATTTATCTTCTTTCTTTTTTATTATTTCTTGCAAAATCATTGGAGACTTTTAGAAGTAATTTCCTCCCCAGAAAATAGGAAATAAAATACAGTAACTTTTTTGCATCTGGAGAATATAGTTTCCCCGATTGTGCCATTCAATGGTAGTTACATGACTCTTCTAGACATGCTGACATAAAAAAACCAAAACAATTTTTGAAGGGTGAAAAAGAAACTTCGGGATGGTTGTCACCATTGAAGACTGCAGTACAAAACCCCAATCTTTTTATGAGCCATCATTTCTAATAGTAAAACATATTAACAAAGGCAAGAAGCAAGTAAAATATATTTTTACAAGGCAAGGCACACTGTGCATGCAAATGAGATCACATAAAATCCCAACTCCTTCCTTTTGAGGAAATATTGCATTGAAACTCTTTTAGAATATAAAGAGAAGTAGATATAGCATACACATGCCCTCTAAGCAGAGAAATCTCGCTTTCCTTTTAAAACAGGGATTTTAGTCAGCAGTGATTAATCCCCAGACAGAAATGAAATTGATATTCTCATTACAGTAATTAGAACAGTACCTTAGACTACTCTTGTAGCCGTTGCTCAGCAGAGGACCAGAAGTGTCCAAGAGAAAGTTGTGGCTGGACACATCCCACACCAACACACCGAGCAGGACAATATGGGGCACCTGTACAGGACCATCAGGTGAACTGAGCTTGAGATTGGTTCCAGTTCATCCTATCTAGCAAATGACACTGGGGATGAAATCCCAGTTTGAGCTGGATGTCACCCAAGAGGTCATCTACACCTTACAAATATAAGATAAGGCAAAGCACAAGTGGTTTCAAAAAAATAACACCAGTCTCCCATGCTCCAGCCCCAGCAGCTAAAAACCAACTGGCTTCACCTAACATGATCTCCTGCCAGTTTGACTGTAACTGGTTGGTGAGTTTGCATTAGTGATGAATCTGGGGTCAAGTACATTCCTGGGCTGAGGCTCAGTTCAAGATTTGTGTATCATTTGACTCCTTCTTCTATGTGAGAATCAAAAATTCATAGTCTGTTTTTTAAATTGGAGGTGTACATTTCATTCATAAAGAAGATGAACTAGTTAAAAATAATCAGAAGACTCTTGTCTGTTTGATAAAAGGGGATGGTAAAGAATAAAGAAATGTTATTCTTTAAACTGAGTCTTAGAGGCTGGATATAAAGAATAAAAGCAAATTTATAAGAGGCTAGTTAATGATTAATGAATACTATAAACATGTTACATAGCTACAGAAAATCGGTATATTGTATTCTGGGAGACAGCAAACAATGTTTTCAAAGCAACCTATCAGGCCTCGTGGTAGGATTTTGACTCTAAAGTAATAATTCTAATCTACTTAAAGCCATTTGTAATTGGATTTAATTATAAAATATGACCAGAAAAAAGATTAACATCATTATCTATAGCTCTATCTGGTACAAACAACATAGTATGTCTGCAAACAACTTTCATGTATCAGGAAATGAAAGCTGGATTGGAAATATTTGAAAAGTGTTCTTGCTTTGCTTCAAAGTGAACTCTGGACTTTCTATATTAATCAGACAGAAACCAAGCAGACAAAAGAATTTTAAGTATTGCAGTGGGGAAGGGCTTGCAGCTATTATCAGTATGAAGACATTCATGTGAAGGTCAGGTGTTCCCACAATACAAGGTACAAAAATCACACCTGTCGTGACAGTTTGTAATGGGAAACAAAGCATTAAATTGGCAGAAGTCCATTCATGGCAATATTATTGCAAAAGGAATTTTTGCAACACAGAATGAGTGGGTGACCCTTCTCCACTAGGTATGAAGCTTCATTTTTTGCAATAAATTCCATGACAATTTTCATATTTAATTTCTGTCTATGCATATTTTTCAAGGGGAGTGGCTACATTGCAAATGGATGGATAATAATTCAAAATGTGTGACTTACAGCTTCTTATACCCTTTGCATAAGGCACATGTACACTTAGATTATGCTATCTACTCTTGTGCCTGGCCATACGAGATAACACAGTTGTTAAGCAAGTCACATTTATCATCTCGCTACAGCGTGTTCTTTTATTGCTACGGCATGCTTACTCAGCAATTCTGGATACCTAGAGAAAATCTGAAATGCCTGAACTCCTGTCAAGAGATAAGATATGTGGAGGCAAAAGCCTTTTATTTTTACAGATCACAGTGTGTTTCTCTAGAATGTATCTATGCTTTCATCATCAGTCACTCCCTTGGAAAGATGAAATACTTTTCCCTTCTTGAGTCTCTTCTCCATTTGTAGTCCTTTATATCATGGGAATAACATGTTCTGAGGGTGTCTGCTGCCAAGTGTATTTTCCATGCATACTGTGTCTGGCTGCAATGACAAGATGCAATTGGAACTAAAATGGGAGAAGGCAGATAATTCAAACTTCTCTGCTGTTATCTGACCAGAGACACGAACGCCCTTTGGGTTCTTTTCTTGTATGTTGGTGCTATCGTCACACTGCATCTCTGGCAATGACACTGCATGTGTGAGTCATGACCACTGGGCTGCAAAGCAAACCTCATTTTCTCACTCTCTTTCTTCCAGATGAAAAACAACTCATCCCAGTACAGCTGGGTGAAAGGAGTACTTTCCTTGAGGGTAGAAAACAGATCCTCAAGTCTTCAGGCAGAGTCATGAACATCCAGAAATCTCAGTCTTCCCCACAGCCAGATAAATGAGCCAAGCTAGGAGGCTGTTATGACTTAGGCTTTTCTACTTCTTTGATTTTTTGATATGAAAATTCCATCTGTATCAAAGCTGGCACGTACATTTTTATTGAAAAAAACTGTGGTTTTGATAAAGCTGCATTTTCTAGCCAAAAATAGTTTCTGTTGGAAAATTCCCAGCCTATCCTACAAAATTCCATTTGGATGACAAACTCACTAGGATAAAATCACCTTAATAATAACTTAGGGTTTAATATACATTTTCAAGAAAGTAAGGCTAATCCTCAAAAATTTTCAGAAGTCATTTAAAGAAAACTGTGCCTCATCCATCTGACTTGTTTTTGAAGTAATCTTCTGAACTTGGATATTTCTTGGATACAGAAATCCTTTCTGTAGCATCATTAGGGTCTTGAGCTCTGGAGACAAATCTCTGTTGGAAGCTACTGATAACCACTGCAACAACTTGTATTATTATAATACCTTTCATCCCTTTCCAAAGCTTTCATATTCACATTGATGACATCTTCACTTTCCCTTTTTCCCCCTGAGTGCAAAGAAAAACTTCAGGTGAAAGTCAAAATGATTATGGATTAGACTTTAAAAAAGTAATTAAATAATATTAATGACAGACAGTATGCTACATGCTATCAGCTCGACTACTGTGAAGTTTTGGGGGCTTAAAAACAAATTTCTTTTTTTGAAAAAGGTAGGCAAACTTTGCAAATCTAAGTCATGGGAATAAAAAAAGCAATGCTCTGCTGTGTAATCGTGATCTAAAGTTGCCACCATTTAGCACCAGTTTTATCACCAGTGTTTAGAAATATGTCATGCATGTGTGTACACTCTGCATTTCTTCCCTATCATGTTGATGGTCATGTAACTTTCTCAGAAGTGAGAGGATTAGGAATATTTGTAATCTTGTCTGAGACATGGTAACTACACTATTCATTTAGATCATGAATATAAAATACATTGACTGCTATAAATTTTTCTCCTTCTCCTAATATATGTGAATCAGAGCTCTTGTTTATACTCCTGAGCCCACCAGCAAACATTTCATGGAATCAACAATGTGCAGTTGCCCAGCTGGCCTGAAAATAACATTTCTATACCTTCCTTCCCTCACTGTTCCAGGAACCATGAGTCTCCTTGGCCTTACCTAGAGCAATCCTATCCCACTTGACAAGAGGCACCCAAGATTTTCATCCTTGATGTTTCTGAATTTGGGAAATTCAGTCACTCTGTGCAGGTTGGCATCACACAGTGTCTTGGAGTGGAACAGAGAAGAGTAGAGGGTTTCATATAACAGCAATAACAATGGCAGGTCTGTGTGTGAGGTGTTATCCCTTAGACAGCAGTATGAACACAGAATTATAGAACTATCTATTTGGCAAAGATCTTTAAGAACATTGAGTCCAGACATTAACCAGCATTGCCAGGTCCACCACTAAGCCATGTCCCTCAATGCCACATCTACATGTTTTTTGCATAGCTCCAGGGATGGTGACTCAACCATTTCCCTGGGCAGCCTGTTCCAATGCTTAACAACCTTTTTAGTAAAGAATTTTTTCCTAATATCCAATCTAAACCTCCTCTGATGAAACCTGAGGCCATTTCAACTGGTGAAGCAAAGTACAACAGCCGGTTAAAAGCTGGAAAGAAAAGTTTGTAAGGACTTACATAGATGTTTATACCAATTGCCAGAAATCTTCACAGAATTTTGCATACACAGATATGTTTTCTGAGTAGGAGCTGGTAGGGAAGTAGGCTAGATAAGCGATGGAAATGTTTTGCTGATTATTGCTGCATGTGTAGATTTAAAAAAAACCAAAATCCTTGTACCAAACAGAAAGGGCTAATTGCTCTTTTAGCCATTTTCATGCTGCTGAACAAAAGCAAATAAAAGAGTCTGATTCCTGTGCCTAGGGCTAAGCAGCACCGTTTGGCTCAGGTCAGCAGTGGTTATGGCTGCTCCCCTTTGTAGCAGATTTGTCTTGCAGAGAGTTATGCAAAAGCAGAGACAGAGCAGCAATTAAATAGATTAGGCGATGAGTGTACATGCACACCATGTTCTCTTTTGTTTACCAGTACAGTTGGACCTGTAGGTTAGTTTAGGACAGAGTAGCTCTGGAAGGACCACCCTTGTTTCATGCCCTATATGGCTGCTGGATTACTTTACTCAAACAGTGGGTCTGTGGGTGACCAAAACATTCCCCATGTCCAAATAGGAATAGAAATTAAAATCCCATGCAAAAACAAGTTTGTCTCCTTAAAGATCATCTTCCTTATATCATGGTGTAAGTGAAGCTGACACTCAAAGAAAGACAGTCCTTCCAGTTTGTATATGTTTCACAGCTAAGAGCCCTCCTAGCTCTTCTTTAAGTAGTGACCACCTCCTCATGGGTATTTAGCTGATATTTGCTGTTGAGAGAATCCACTCTGCAGTCCCATTTAATACTGCTCAAATACAGGTCCAACGCAATGCTGGCCAAAGAAAGCCTGTAGAGTGATTTGAGAATAAAAATGGAAATCCTTAACCCAGGCTAAAATAGTAATGTGAAAGTATAGGCAAGATGCTGCTGTGGAGTGTGATGTCCTTTCATGCTAGGAATAGGAGAAATGACTCTATTGTATATTATATGGTCTGGAACTTAGGTGGGGAATGGGAACAGCACAGAATGCAGCTGTGCAAGGATATGTATGAATGAGACACCTGATCTGTTTTGAGCACTGCAAAATAGGAGTTAGAAATCAGAACACATTGTGTTAGTCCTGGGGAGCTACAGAAGGCTGTAAGAACACCTTGTTACAGGCAAACATGAAATGCCTCACCAGGCAGATCATGAGTATATAAGGGGCATGGCTTGAAGACATCAAACCAGGCAGAGCCTTTGCCACCAAACCAAGCCTTGTCAACATTTTAAAGAGGTGAGAGTAGTGCTGCAGTCTCTGGAGACCAAAGCCACTGACCTCGAGGTCTTCCAGTGCTGACTACACTGACAGCTGTGAGATGGATTTGGAGGATGCCGGTAGCTTTGGGAAGCATGTTCTCACCATGGTGTGAAATTTTGCTAAGCTTTTTTTGGAGATACCTGCCTCACTTTGAAAAATCACATTTTCCTGCTTTCATTTGTGATCCTTGGGAAACTGCTGCTGGCCTGCTGAAATAATAATAGCAAGCATGCTAAGACAAGCCTAGCACACTGCAGGCATTGATGCTCTGCCCTCACAGTGCATCCACTGTAAGGGAACATCCAGAAAAGCTCTTTCATACACAAGAGGGACTCTCAGGCGGCAGTGAAAAATTAGCATGAAAAATAAGTGCATGTATTTAGTACATCACCTTCCTCAATTTTTCCAGCTTTTAAAGTTAAACACCAATCTGAACTGAAGATAAAAAAAATAACGAAAAATTGACATAGATACCTTCCTTTCAGTGACCACCTGTTTGTCAGCTGAAAGCCAGGCCTAGAGGAACTTAAATGCCAAGTTAATTGAAAAACAACCAAATTAACCTTTCTTTGTATCTATGACTAAGCTACATAATTCAGAAAGAAAAGTATCATATCAACCTTTGTGACTATAAATTGCCCAAATCATACCTGATCTGACAGCATGTCCCAAAAACTGTAGCTCACTCAGTAGCTACCCCTTGCAACCTAACAGAGAAATCAGTCTGGAAAATACTTTCTCCCCCACTGTCCTTGCAGAGTCCTTTCCCTATTTCAGTCCAGAGAAGGAATTGCTTGATGATGCCTAACTGTAGTACATTTTAAAAAAATCTAACAGGTTTAAAACTCGCTTGCTGCTGCCTCCTATGAAGCATGTTTCACAATGGCAGGGGTCTGCTTTTCTCTCTCTGGGCAGACTTCCTCACTGTATATCTATAAACATGGTTTTGCTACAAGGAAGTTTTTTAGTAATTTAAATCAAAGAAATGGTTTGGATGACGAATACATGCACCATACTGCTAAGCATTGAATGCACTTGAACATAGTTACAGGGGCTGCAAACCATTATTTTCAAGTTGAACTTTTGCATAGGTTACATTCTGTGCACATGTGAAAGAACATTGTACATCGAAGATTTACACTTGGAAAATGCTTGGTTTAGATGCAGCTCCAAACAGTAGATAAACTGGTGGCCCAACAATTCTAGAGAATAAGCTTACTTAACTTCTTTACATATAGCTCAAATATATCAGAGCTTTATCAGTACCTCCTTCAGCCACAATTTCGGAGTTTCTTCGCAGCCAATGAGCAGAAATACCAAACACTTTTTTCTTTAAGAATTGTTCAGATGCTAATATTTTCTGAAGTTATCTGATGGATGAGAAAGACCAAAACACTGATGTGCCAGCATGTGTTACTTCATCACTGTGGCACTTTTGTTACTTGTGCCTTCAGTTACCCACATTATAATTGTGGCACAGCCCATCCCTCTTTATTAGATTGCTTTGATTTGCAGCAGATACACACTATAGGAGTGAATCAGAGAGGCTGGTGGAAATCTAATCACTGACCTTGGGAATATTCAAAATAGTCTCACAAACACTAAATCTCAGGCAGTAGTAGCACACATGGCTTCCTGTTTTGCCCTTGATGGTTTGGTCTAAAGAAGGGGTTGTTAAGCCCATCACTTAAGGACAATAAACTAAGCAGACTGGCTCCTGCTCAGGAAGAAGTATTAAGACCCTGACACTGTTAAATATTACCCTTTGTCTAATTTCACTCTAAGGAAGAGATGGACATCATATTGCTGAAAAGAATAGATGTCCTGTGATTTCAGATGAGGATAAAGCAATCCATATAATAATGATAAAAGTAGATGTATGATGTATAGGAATATTATTAATGGTGTTAAGATACAAATTTCTCTTAAAGTACCAGTAGAATGAGATTCAGACACTCACATGCCTTCAAAAAGAGCTGGATGATTGCAGGATTCATGGAGGCCTGGCAGTAGTAACTGTAGTAACAGTGTAACTGGAGACGCCAACAATCACTATGGTCAAGGCTCCTATATATTGGGTATAATTTTGAATGTATGATGGTATTCTGCTTGATTTGCAATGGCCAGTATGGCTGGACATGGATCTCCCACATTTGGTTTGCCACAGGAGGGTAGATGGTGTTGCTCAACAACCATTGTGTCATGCCATAGAGTCACCATATTGTCTGTCCAAAGCTGATGGATATAACACAAGATCTATATTTGATTTGTATTGGTTTTGAATATTAAGTGGAAGACAGATTGGATACCTAGCCAGGAGTAATTTCAACCACAGGTAGGCAGATGAAATGAGCCCTCAGTGCCATATTGGCAACTCCAATGTGGATATGCTAGACACCATGGGCTGGCTGCTGGAGGTGGAGCCAGGCATACATGTTTAGGCAGATGAATCTCCTTGGCGTTTACTTTAGGCTGAGCTGAATCACTCTCTAGGCATGACTCTAGCACATATTACATTGCTTATAGATTGCCTTAAACTGCCAAGGGCTCAATTCAGTTACCTGAATGCAAGCATCTTTTGAGATGCCCTGAGGTCCCCAGGACATTAGCATGGAATTACCAAAGTATTGGGTTTTTGTGACATGGTTTTGGTAGCAGGGGCGGTTCCTGTGAAAACTACAAAAAGCTTCCCACAAGTTCAATAGAGCAAATGCAGATGGCTACAAGATGGACCTGGCACTGGCTGAGCTAAACCCATCAGTGATGAATGTAGAGCTCCTGGGATAACAGATTTAAGAAGAAAAGTTACTGTGAAGGGGCAATTGCAGCTGGAGAGAGGAGTAAGAATAAGTGAGAGGAATAGCCCTGCAGACACCAGGGTCAGTGGAGAAGGAGGAGGATGTTTTCCAGGCACCGGAACTGAAATTCCCCAGTAGTCTGTGATGAAAACCATGCGGAGGGTCAGCTGTGCCCCTGCAGCCCATGGAGGTCCATGGGGAAGCAGAGATCCACGTGGGATGGGTTCCATTGGAGAAGTTCATGGACGACTGTCTCCCATGGGCAGGACCCCCTGTTGGATTCGGGTAACCACATGAAGAATCCTCTCCCTCAGGAGGAAGGATCAGCAGAGACAGTGTATGATGAACTGACCACAAACTTCTCATTACTTAGCTGCAAAGTAAGGCACAAACTTTATATTTTATTGCTGCAAGCCTACTTACTATGGAAATTATGAGACCTTCAGTTATTGAAGCAGTGCATTAGGTAGCAGCTGTGAAGAAATGCTCAATGCAAAATGGCTACTGGGCATGCACCTATGCTTTCATATCTCAGAGGTGAAATTCACTGCAATAATTGTCAAAGCTGCTTTTTTTTTTTTTCTTTTTTTTCTCTTTTTTAGAAGGGTCTACTTTTCAAGTCTGAACTGTTGCAGCATACTCTGTCTTGGTTGGCCTAATCTAGTTCAACTCCTCAACCACATTTGAAGAGGCAAACCCTGTGTAACTGTGCATACTTACTGTTTTGGTAACAAATGTCTTGACTTCCTAGTGGTTTTGAGCCAATCTTGGAAACACAGGACTAAACCCTTGGCAAAGAACTGGAAACAGCTCCCAAATACATTTATGTTAGTACACAGCAGCACTAAAATACTAAACTACTTCTCAGATGACTATAAAGCACATTTCAGTACTACACACTTCATATGGAACCGAGACTAAGTTTTTGCTCTTTGGTTGAAATTGATTTTGTGTAACAGTTGTGTTTATTAAAGAACATCATATACTGTAGCCCTAAAAAAATGTTTATGCATTTGCATAAACAGCCAACGTTGCCTGTACATTTAGTGATGCAGCAGCTTAGTGCAATATATTAAAATTACTAGTTTACAAAGTTTCATCTCAGTTCAGTTTAATGTGATATAACTCTTAACTGCAAAAGAGTCATTTATGCAGAAAATCTGACCAAGAATTAATAAACTACAGTACAATTTTAAACCAATCCTATTTCTTTGTGAGCCAGTCTTTGCCTTGTAGTAAATGAGACCAATATTTTCATGCACTGAAACCAAAAAGAAATAAGTATCGGAACTGCAGTGTCATTCAAGTGCTTCTTGAAATACAGACTTAGCAAGTACAGGAGTAATATTATCAATTTACCTACAGAAACTGATCTAAAGATATGATGATAGAAGCAATTTTGCAACACATTCTTTCCTCACTGAATTTAATGCATAAAAATTTCAATTTCCATGTATGTAAAACTCAGCATTGCGTTTTCATTTTTGAATAGCAGTGGTTTTCATTTCCTCTTTTAAGTCCCTATAGATATTTCTTCTCATAGAAGATGTGGCATTTTGGCAGAAGTTTTAAAATACTGGGAATTTGAAGAGTGAAGGGAAATGCTTCAGCTGTGCCTGAATTGAAGAGATAGGATGACTGTATATGAAAAGTCACCATACACGTCTCCAGAGTGCTGTCAGCTCTAAACTAAGACACAGGATTCAAGTTTTTGAGCCATCCTGTGGAGACTGAATGAAATTGGTTCCAAAATGATAACAGTGTATCACAAACAGAAATTAAAAGAGCAGTGAGAAGAATGAAATTATCTTTCTGGTCCTTTTCATACTGCATGAGACCACGGACCAGAATTGTCACAGGTATGCAACTCTTAGGGTTGAGATCCAGCTCCTCCAGATCTGTCATTTAAATTGTTAAATTTTTTCACCCTTGTGAATGATCCAGTCACTCTGCTTTCCAGGATTTTCTACCCTAAACAAGCCAAAATTCATTAGGCCAGTAACTCCCTGTTTGGTCTGTAATTTATTTCCCTGGACACCCACTGTCACTGCTCATACAGGCCCAGCAGACCTTATGGAAATGCATCTATTTCTTCAGCCACGGCAATCAGGCTTCCATTCAAGTCTAAAAACCAGCTGAAGCCTGTGGCTCATGAGCTGCATGGACAGAATCAGCAAGGGGAGCTCTTCTGTCCCTTTCTCTTCTCTCAGCACTGAACTCCTCTTGCCAGACAAATTCATGTCTCCTGTCCAGGACTGGGAGACTGAGGCTGTATCCACATCTTCATTACCCCCTTTCTTAGGAGAGAGGCAACTTCTTTTCCCTTGTGTCCTTGCTCATCCCTTCTTTCATCCATTCAGAAGGCACTTTAAAGACAGGGAGATCATCGACAAACTAGAGTGCCATGATTCAGAAAAAGGCATTGGAAAAAAGTGGAGTTGAGAGTGACTCGGTATTTACGGATATGAGAGAGGAGCCTTCAACATCTTCCCAAGCATTCCGCCGCACTGCATCTATTACATCAGCAGGTTCAAAACAAACCTGAAAACACCGTTTCTAATTTCAATACAATCAGTCACTAGCTGTCTCTAAGGTCATTCTGAATGTACAGTGAATGCATTTAAGTGTGATCATGGGAGAAAGAAGAAACAGTTATGGAAGGCTGCATTTTTTTCAAGAAAACTGGACTTGCAAGAGAAAGAGCTTATTTACTATTTGGTGGTGTTCAGGCAGGGACGAAGAAGGTAAATCTAGAATGCTGTTGGACATCTTTCCACTGGAAACAGCTGTTGATAAGGAAGTGGCAGTAGAATTTGACAGCTCAGCAGTTTGCATCTAACAGGCAGAATAAAGAAGTAGTACTGTTATGCAGCAATGACAGAGAAAACGTTCAAGTCTAAATCAGGTGGTGATTTTTTAAAGTAGGTTTTCCAAGTGTTAGCAAATACTTTTGTATCTTGCGATGAAATGCTGAGACTGCAAATCTATTGCACAAGGCTATTTTCAACTAGCTGTATGCATTTGGAAGAATGTTTGTGAAGACAGAAGGGGCATTAAAACAGGATATGGTGGTTTTAGACACTGAGATCACTTGTTCCACCACAGATGGCTTCTAGCTCTTCTCTGGAGATCTTAAAATGATAAAGGAGTTTCTGCATTGAAGCATGATATTACCTCAGGGGAAGCTGTTAAATGAATCTAAAGCAGTAATAGAGTTATTTTACCTAAAATTAAGTATCCCAGAAGATTCAGCCCCTTTGGGATATAAACAGAAGAGCTCAGCCAGAACACTGTTGAGTTTGATTGCATGCACTGATTCTATACCTAGCTAAGAAAATCTCAGCACAGCCTGAAGGAAGATTATAATGACACAGTACTATACATTATACATATTATCAAAAAGTGAATGTTCAGTAAACACCGATACAAAGAGGCTGAAAGTCAAATCCTGATCTGCTTACCTGGGGCAGAATTGAAAGTGTGCTTGCTCAGCAACACGGACACAATGGAGCCACACTTTGAACTCAAGGAGCAGTAAGGGAGACCTGGATGTCTGCAAGTGTTTGGCTGACCTTTCTGCATGGTTAATATTGCACAGAGTTTGTCAGGCTGTCTGCTAGAAAAAAAAAATTGGCTCAGAGCAGTCGGCAATTGTGTTGTCCTAAGACATGAAAACAAACTTTCTAAGAAAAAAACAAAAACAACACATGGAACTGGAGGCTACACTGCACATTTTCTGTCATTTACACACACACAAAAAAAAGAATAAAGTTTTCATCTGGCAGACATGCAAGTAAAGTGGCAGCTGAAGTGACAGCTTTGTGCCACTAGCTTATGGTGAGATTTTGTCCCACAAAAATGGGCTTCTTGCTTTGGAAGTACAGTCCACTGTATCCTTGACAATTTCTGGATAATGTAGCCTTCTTCAGAAGTTGTCTAGACTGACTTAGAGTAACACCATGAAGACAGTTATTTTCCTTGATTGTTGACAGGCTGAAGAAGAAACAAGCTCCCTGGTGAAGAAGCTTCAGTTCAGTGTCTACTTATTGGTGCTGCCTAAGTACAAATAGGTTTGATCTAGGTTTTAGTTAATAGCTAGCACATGAAAAAAGAATGTATCATTATGTATTTCAAAATCTCGTGTCCCTATATACTCAATGATTTTTTTCCCCTTAAATATTAGCAGTAGACTTACCATCACTAATACTCTGGTGGTGGAGTTTCTGAGACATGCCTGTACATCCCAATTTTAAAAATACTTTGTCAGCAACATCCAGGGAAGATATTATGCTTCCCTTGAAATCAAATCTGCAGCTGAACCGGAGCCTGGCTCTCCACTCCTTGCACAGGGACAATTGCAGCAATGCCCCAGTGCACTTAACAATTAATCTCCAGTTTCTGCAAGTAACTAACAGGTGATGCCAAACACCTTTTTCTGTTATTGTATCTGAAGCTGTCATTTACTCAGACTGTAACTGCATTTCAGCACCTCCTCAGACTGTATCCCAAATTCACTCCTGGAAGCCAATGTTCAGCCTTGGTTCTGCACCTACCACCCCCTCTTCTGTCATTTACTCAGACTGTAACTGCATTTCAGCACCTCCTCAGACTGTATCCCAAATTCACTCCTGGAAGCCAATGTTCAGCCTTGGTTCTGCACCTACCACCCCCTCTTCCTGCCCTACAAGCCTCCTCCTTTAGGGAAGGGCTGTTCGTGGTCCCCTGGACTGTTCAGATCTCCATCCCCCTAACACGACAATTAATTCATTTCCACAGTGGAAGACTAACTCCAGTCCTGTCCCCTAAATCTTTGGTCTCTTTAAAAACAGCACACCTCAATCCCCAAAACTCATCTGGATCAGTGCAGAAAGCGTGGAAGTTGGAAGTTCTAGAAAGGGGCATGGCAAATGCCCTGCCTGTATTTGGGAGAGGTGAGAGCCCATCCTGTGCACAAAAGAAAGCCTTCATTAGTTCACAACTGGCATTTAAATCCATTGACTCATTATTAGAGATTATCTGTAATTTTTCCCTGAAGGCCTTGATTTTCTAAAAATAAAAAGGAATTATCTAAAGGCCTTCATTCTGTAGTTAAACACCAGCCTTATCTCCTGGGAACATCTCTCTGTGCCTAACAGCCTGTCTAGTAGATGTGTTTTATTCTTAGGTGTCCCAAATCACACCACCGAATACCAGGCTCTGCAATGTGTTGGGCTGTTTCTTGCTTTGCAGTCTTGGTTGAATTATTCCGTCCAAAGGAGATGCAAAGGGCAGTTTGAGACCTGCCTTTAAAGAGCACTCTATGCCTCGTGGCTGCTCAGCTGGTTACAAAATTAAACTCAGTAATCAAACTTAGCTCGCTTTGTTTCCTCTCCGTAAAGATCCGTGAGGCATTTCTAACTGGAACTTGTTTTCTGTGCAGCAAGCAACCAAATATACCAACCTCCTACTCCGGGAAAGAAAAGTGTTGTAACTGGGAGGTGACAGCCCATGAATTCTCGGGGAGCGGGTGGGGAGGAGTGAGTGTGTGATGTCCTTGGACAGCGAGTTTCTCTGCAACTGAGGCTACATGAGAGATCGCAGGTGCGATGTGTCTTGCTAAAGTACCACGACGGAAACACTGAGTGAAGGGGAAAGCGTCTTTATTTCCTCGCCTTTGCCCGCACCTCCACACCAAGCCCCGCGATCGCTCCCCCCCTCTCGGTGCGGCGCAGGGGCCGCTGCCCCACGGACTCCCCGACGGCGGCACTGCAGCGGGGCACGGGAGGGAGGGGGCTACGCGCAGCCCCTCAGAGGGGACGGATCCGGCAGTCGAGGGCTCTTCCGATGGGAGGAAAGGCGGCAGGGCAGCGGCGAGGGTCCCGCTTCCGAGGGGACAGCGGAGCCGCAGAGAGGTGCGGGCGCCCGGCGGGCCGGGCGAAGGGCTGCGGCACCCCGCCTGCGGACCGGGATCTCCACCCTTGAGGGGCCCTGGCGGCACCCACGGGCATTCTGAAGGGGCGAGAGGGTCCACCTCTCCCCGTGGAGCCCACGCCCCGCTTCCCCCCTCTCCTCCCCGCCCGCCCCGTCTCACGCCTTGGCTCCCGCCCCCGGCGGCGGCTCTCCCCGATGGAACCGGCTGAGAAGGATGGAGGCGGCAGCTCCGAGGTAATTATTAATGGCCGTGCCCACTGGGGCGGGAGGGGGGAGCACGAGGTGAGATAAAATGGGGCGGCGGGGAGCTGGGCGGCGGGCGCTGCCGTCGCGGAGCCCCGCCGGGAGCATGGCTCTCGCCGCGTCGCTGCTGCCACCGCTGCTGCTGCTGTTGGGGCGGCCGGGGCTGGGGGCGCCGGGGCAGGGCGCGGGCACCTGGTCCCGCTTCGCCCGGCTGCCCTACCCGCAGGACCAGCTCTTCCTCCACGACACCTTCCCCGACGGCTTCCTCTGGGGCGCGGGCAGCGCCGCCTACCAGACGGAGGGCGGCTGGCGCCAGGGCGGCAAGGGCGCGTCCGTGTGGGACACCTTCGCCCACCGCCCGGCCACGCCGCCGGGGGCCGCCCCGCCGGGGCCCGTGGGCGGCGACGTGGCCAGCGACAGCTACAACAACCTGTTCCGCGACGTCGAGGGGCTGCGGCGCCTGGGGGTCTCGCACTACCGCTTCTCGCTGTCCTGGGCCCGGCTGCTGCCCAACGGGACCGCGCCGGCCAACCCCGCCGGGCTGGCCCACTACGGGCGGCTGCTGGCCCGCCTGCGGGAGCTGGGCGTCGAGCCCGTCGTCACCCTCTACCACTGGGACCTGCCGCAGGCCCTGCAGGACGCCTTCGGCGGCTGGGCCAGCCCCGTCCTGCCCCGGCTCTTCCGCGACTACGCCGAGCTGTGCTTCCGGCACTTCGGCGGGCAGGTGCGCTACTGGCTGACCATGGACAACCCGTACGTGGTGGCCTGGCACGGCTACGGCACGGGGCGGCTGCCGCCCGGCGTGCGGGGAGGCCCGCGCCTGGGCTACCTGGCGGCTCACCACCTGCTCCAGGTAAATGGCGGCCGGCCGTGCCAAGGGGCCGCGTGTGCAGGCCGCCCTCAGCCCGCCCCACCGGCGGGGACACCTGTCCCCTGCCCCGACACTGCAGAAAACAAATCCGTGTGCCCGACAGAGTGCGGGCGGCAGATCTATGGGCAAAGGCGGCAAAACTCATGGTGTAAGGCGGGAGCTTGGCGATTGAGCTGGTGGAGAGTTAAAGAGCTCTGTGTCTTGCAGTGCTTCTAGGTGGGTGAGGGTCTGCAGACTGTGCCAGTCCAGTGCTGCCTTTCTAAGGTGGAAATCCTTAGTATGATTGTAAAGGGTGTTTGCGTATTTGGTAAAAAAGGCTTACTGAGCTAATGGAGATGTTAGAGGTAGCCAAAATGTCGTGCAGAGACATTTTCTTGACAAAGTGTGATGATTTTTTGATTGAGCACTTTTTGGGAAAAGAGACCCTTAATTCCCCAGCTGGTCTTGTAATGGCACAATTAGTTTGCTATACCTAATTTTTATTCTCTATCTATATAGTGTAATTGTAATATTTGCTGGGATCAACCCATCGGGATTTTCTGAGAGTATTAAGCAGAAATGTATACAAATCCTTCCAATGACAGGAGAAAGGATTCAACCTGTCTGGAATGGCGTGGTCATTTAGGCATGATCTCTTGTTCTTTTAATATACATTCACAAATTCTGCTGATGTCTGCTCAGCACATACTTCCTGGCACGAGTTGCATCCTAATGAGCATTGTGTATTAGATGTGAGCATGAAGAAAACATCCAGTGTGTGCCTTATCTGGTTTTTTTCCACTTTCTTGTATTACTTCTGCATTCTTAAATGCTGCAAATAAGGGAAAATAGAGATGGAGAAAATGTGGATAAATTTTCAGGTTAATTTCCTCATCCTGAAAACTTTAGGCTCTTCATAAGTTACCATGGTGTGTACTTGACTGTGTTTCATGCTTGAGTATATCCTGCATTGCTGTAGTATCAGAGTCCCTCATAATCTCGAGCATGTGCTTGTTCTCATAAAAGCTCTGAAGGAATATACTTTTGTATTTAATAAATGAGAAACTGAGGCACAGTCTTGCCCCACACTATGTCAAAAGTGTAATTAAACCGGGAAGGTCTACCCATACTTGCTTTAGTGACAGAACCGTAGTATTTAGTTCTGTCCCAGTGGCTGTCAGTCAGGATTTGCACATCAGTGAACATTCCTTTTCCCGTGCAGTGGAAGGCAGCAAGGTACCACTTCCCACATTTTATGAAAAAGGAGCTGAAACACAGATGCAGTTAAGAGTCAAAGTGGCCACTGGTTGTTACTGTTGTTTTCCTGGTGTGTGGTCTTTGTAGCATATTGGTCAGTTACATTATACTTCCAGCTCTTCTACAAGTCATATCCCCAGATCTCAAATCACCTGCAGAGAAAATCAGGGACGTACATTATGTGCAGAGGAGCTCACATCCCTGACTTCTCCAGGCAAGAGTCTTTGTGGAGGCAGAGATAGAGCCTAGCTCTTCAGTACAGAGAAGTGAACAGCTTTAGCACTGAGCTTCTCCTTCTTCCTTTTACTTCTGTGTAGCATGTCAATATTAGACCTTTCAACTTGTGCAAGCAATGAAGTAAGAGGAAGCTACATAGTACATAGCCTGATATCCATAGAGAAAGTGTGTGCATTTGTGTAGGAAAGGATTAAATTTCTACTGTAGGTGATAAAAAGAGAATTGCATTTCGCACGTAAATTAAATTGTCTTACACAGCTCTTGATTGAGTGATTGATTTTGCAACTTGAATGTTGTTCTTCAGTGTGTGTCTGTGGGTTGTATAGTTTAGTAGGCAAGTTTGGTCATTTTTTGGGAGCCTGCACGGCTTTGGTTTGTATCAGAAGGGTGCACAGCAGTACTGCTTTATCACATAAGCTGCAGGATGTGTGCAGCACTGGACAGTATTGCTGGGAGATACAGTCCTCTTAGACCCACTGCAAAAGATGTGGCTGAACCTTCTCACGTGAAGAAAACCCCCTTTCATTGTCTAATCTTTTGCTCCTTACATTGTAAAATCTAGTCCCTAGTTTCTTCTTAATTCTTTTCCCTTCTCTTTGCCATTCTTGTTTTTATTTTTTTTCTGAGGGAAATTGAGTTTGCAGAACATGTTTGGTTTTTTTTTTTTAAGTTAGAATTTGTTGTCATAATTGTTTGTTTCTCAGCAAACTTGCAGACTAGCTCTTAATATGCATGATTTCTGACTTTTCCATCCCTTATTTACAATATGCAGTTTTAAGAGTTTTCTCTCTGCGTTTACTCAAAGCAAAGACTTGCATAAGTGGAAAGCTAAAGCTAACGAAAGCTGATGCCTCCTCATTTATTTTACTGAATGCTAATAATGTTAAAAAGCAAAATAATTTCCTTTAAGTTCTTTAAAATTCAACAAATATAAATGTGGATTTGGGGCTTTGTTTTTCTGAGTGACTTATTTATTATCTGAAGAAATAATCAAATAAGAGTTTGATTCAATTTAGGTTGTTCAATTCAGAGCTGGTGAAAACAAGGCAATGAAGTTTGATTTAAGTAATGCTGTTTGAATTCAGCTTGAATGGATTTCATCCTATTATACTGAACTTTTTAATTACCTCTCATTTTTCTGAACTTCCTTAAGTGAGTCGTAACAGATGCTAAATTGACAGAGGCACTTTTTAATAGATAGGACCAAATAAAAATAGTGTAAAAAACTTGTAAGAAAAATTATTTTATTAATGCATCATTCGTGTGTTCTTGAGGGATGTTCATCAGTATTCAGTGAAAATTTCACCCTTTTATAGTATTTCCACTGACACTTGTCGCGTTTGATATGTCTAAGCCCTTCAAATGTGGTAAGAAATGGAGGAAGCTGTTCATGTTTCTTCACAAAATAAATTGAATGGATCAAGTATATTTCATAAAAAGTTGGCATTCTCTCAAGTCAACAGCCAGAAAATGTAATGCCAGCAATCTGTCATGTATATGAGGCATCTCTTTTCTCCAAATGGAAGTTGAGAGAGGTCAGTGTATTATGTTCTGGTTTTTGCAAATGCGTTTTTTCATTAATGGTTCACAGTATGTTGTCTGAGTTGAACATACTTGGATTTACTCATTATAAACAGCATTTGCAGAAACAGAAGAACATGTCGTTTCCCCGAAGAAGTGAGTGGAACTGCTGCCTGGAAACCAGTCACATAGCAACAGACTGGTTTCTATTCCAAAACTTTTTCCAAAACAGAAGGTAAGTATTCTTTTGTTGACCTTCAGTGCTAAACCTAATAAAGTATCAGTAATTTCAGCATAGGAGAGTGGTCTTTTCTTGGTGTGTATTGTTTCTTTCAAAATTGAGACAGCCCTCAAACTTTCACTCAGTGCAAATGGAATGATTTGGGATTTTCCTGACAGTAACATAGCTCATCATAGTTGTGAAGGCATACCTAGTTTTTAGAAAAAAGGAGGAATACTGCTAAGTAGTAGTAATTTTTTTCCTATTCTTGCTTTCTTAAGGCATAGTTCAAAGAAGAACAAAGAAGAAATTGATTCTTACCTGGGTTTGAGTATTAGTTGGGTGGTATATGTTTACACTAGTGATTATTCTACTCATTAATCATTTGAATCAGGTTTCTTTCAAATACCAGATTTGACAAAGAGGTGCAGTCAAACCACGGTGCAAGTTCAGGTCTGATGTGACGGTTTTCTGTCCCAGTAGCTGCCAAAGGTTAGGCTATGTTCACAAAGTATATTAAAAGCTATAGCAAGTTGTTTTTAAGCTTTAATCATGAAAAGAAAAAAAATGCATTGAGTTTCATTTTAAAATTTGATAAACAGACTAGTTTGGATTTCAGGAATGCTTGTTTTATTACAATTAGCTCCGAAGATAATTACATACCTTTCGTTTTGCCATTCCTACCTGATTCCCTGCATGTTTGCAGGATTGTTGTTTTCAAATATTACATTGTAACAAAAAAAGCAGTTTGTTACCTTTACGAGTACTTTGATTTTTACTCATAGAAATACCAGGACTTCATGAAGAATAAAGTGTTAGCATGGGAGAATGGATCTCCCTCAAGTGTGGTAGCTCCACAACTTGAAAAGCTTTTTAGGGACTATAGGAAATCTTAGCAAAACTCAACAGGCAGGACCTGGAAAGACCACATTGAAGAGACTGAAATTGAATGGAAGCAGAATTTGTTAGTGCTCTGTTTCTGGAAGAAAACCAGGTCAGGCCTGTAGGTATGTCAAGTCCCACCTCAGTTCTTTTGCTGTTCATTATGAGGATGAGGATTTCTTGAGAGTCTGTTCATTATGAGGTTTTGAGTGCTTGGTAGTTGTGGCTGTGTATAGCCATAAATCTTGGTAAATTCTATTGCCAGCCCCAAATCTGTGTTTTTATGTCTCATTTTAAGTGCCACCTGCCTGATTTCTGATCTTCTTGTAGCTTTTGCTGGAGGCACCTAGGTGGTATTTCTGGTTCTGTCCAAGGTAGTCTAGTGTGCTTTCTTTTTAGATAGCAGTTGTTGATGTTGGGCAGGGCTCTGCTCAGAGCTGGGAAGATGATTGCTGGTTAACAGCAGTTTGATGCAGATAGGGGCATTTAGATTGGCAACATAGAATTCACATCTGGTAAAATCTCACTGGGTACCTGAGTGTAAAGCTCCTTAATACTGTTCCATTTTGCATTAATAAAGCCTCATAAGGTGTGAGATATTCTTTCTTCCCTTCAACCTGTCTCCTCAATTAAAAGAGAGTCTGTATTTGTTGTAGTTTTGGGCATTCCAAAATGAACCATGTGGTAGAACTCATGTCACTTTGTATTCCTTTGTGTTACAAACTTTTCCAGTTTCCATTTCACCTTGTTTCTACGTACGGTTTCCAGTACTTCAAGGTAGTTGTTGGATATAATTCCTAGCTGTAATTGGGACCTGGGAAATAAAGCTAGTGAAACATGTGTTGTAGTTTAAGATTGTTCACTATTTTTTAGTGCCTGCATTTCCTTTTTGGCTGAAAGCTAGGAGCTCTTAGAGCTTTTCTCGTGATAGGTCCCTCTGTAGTAACCTCTGTTCTGCAGCCATCAGCAGCTTGGAAGTGCAGAGATTGTCCTTGCTTTTGTAAATGTTGTCTTCTATAAGGAAGAAATGCTCTGTCATGTAAGAGGAGGTTGTTTCACTCATAATGTACCCATATTCTAGAAGGTCAAATTGATTTCTCTTGCTTTGGTTGAAATTGTGCTTACCTTAGGTTTGTTCCTCACACTTACTAACTCTTAACAGCATCTTCCCAATGTGCTCTGGGAAACAAAATATTTTTCTCTTCATCTTTCATTATTTCTTCAACTAGTTAGAAGCAGTGAATATGTCAATACAGCTGGTGGCAATGTTGGCAAGCAGTGACCGTTAGGACAGGATGTAGGCATTTAGAGGTGTTTGATTTTAATGACTTTGGTTACTGTGATGCACATCCTTCTTACTGTGGGAGAGACAGGAAAGAGCACGTGTGGACACATCTATAGTTTGCTTAACTCCAGTTGAAGAGTCTTGTGGCTTTCAGTTAGTAATTGGCAGAGTTCAAAGTTTGATAATCCTTGCAAATGAGTGTGTGATTTGTGTGTTGGGTTGTTGCTGATGAACAGATGAAATGCTGAATTTAAGGTGCAGGGCCAATGTTGGTGAAGTTTTAAAAAAAGCCAAGAAGCCAGCAATCAAAGGAGTCTGATTTTACAGACTTGTAGGTAAAGAAATGTACACAGCGGAATTTCTTGTATTTTTTTTTCCCAAGATGGTAAAAATAAAGAAGAGCAAATTACAGAGACATGCTTCTGAAGAGGTAGAGGGGGTGCCCTGCACATACAATGATGAGGCCTGGTTGAATGGGGCTTTGGGCAACCTGGTCTAGTGTAAGGTGTCCCTCCTGCCCATGGCTGTGGGGTTAGAACTAGATGACTTTTAAGGTCCCTTCCAACCCAAGAAATTCTGTGGTTTTATGACAGGTTTTAGCAATTAAAGGATGTGTGTTATCAGTTTTAAATATTAAATAAAAACTCCTGCTTGCATATTTGCCTGCCAGAGTATATAGAAAAATATCACAGTCAAACCTATGCATGTTGATTTTAGATTAAATCAGAAGAATGGAACAGAAAAATATGGTTGTAGACAAAAATATCAGGATCCTTAGGAAATCACTGAAATGAAGATTGGACAGATATCTCTGAAAGAGAAGGAGATGCATTGAATATGACCATGAAACAAGAGATTGGCTTCTGGAGAGCAGTTGAATTACTTCACATGAGAGAAAATGTGTCAGCAGAGGAAGAAGGTGAGTTGTGAAGAAGGAAGAATAACTAATTACAAAAGGAGAAAGGGATAATTGGCCATTGGAAGAAACTGGAGCCTTTGGTAAAGTGGGATGAGTAGAAGATGAATGATACTAAAGAAGGGATGGAATTAGACTCACACTTGCTCTCTGTAGATACTCCTGGACGTAAATATCAATGACAGGAAGAAAATTCAGAAATAAAATATCATATGCATACACACACAAAAGGATATAAGTACAGTTAGATTGACTCTTAGAAGTCATGGATAGCTTTGGAAGAAAGAGCTGCAGGAATGGCCTTTCAGTATTAATGGTAGGAACAAAAATCTTTTAAGACAGCTAGAGCAGTTTGGGAGAAATAGACCTGATGTGTTTAGTGGCAGTGAAGGTGACTGTAGCAGTAAATGTGAAATATTCCTCTTTGCTTTGCAAAATTCTTAACTATAAGGTGTGGTCTAAATCTGAGATCATCATTCAATGAAAAAAACAAAATACAGCCTATATTAACAGTAAACAGTTTGTTTAGTTTATCAGTGATGACAACAACTGGCTTGCTGTAGCTTCAGCTCTTATCTGAGAGCACAAAACACTCATAAGAAGCCTGGCCTGTTAAGTTTGTGGTGTGTTTCCTGGAGATTTTTCAGGGAGAGTCCTCTGAGATGCATAGTGGAGTAAGAAAAAGGACTTTAGGAATATCTGGATTTGGCCACATAGAAGCCCATTTGTGTTTCTTCATCTTTATAAATGTTTGGTTTGAGAAGAGATAGACTTCTGTGTTATGAAGAATTGCAAAAGTTTAAAGCTTAGTTTTGTTTTGATTCTGAAAAAAATCCCAACCCATATTTTAAATTCTCCCAGTTACTAAAATCTTTACAGTTGGTGTTTTCAATGCTTGATACAGGAGCTGAGGGACTGGGGCCATAGGTGGTTCCAGTGCCACCTGAATGGCTGGATCTCTGTGACATCTGCATGATGGAAAGCACAGGGGCTCTTGCCCATCTCAGGATCTGGCCAGCATGGGGGGGCTAAAAGGCCAGGGAGTGCTGCAAGACACTCTGCAACACATTCTTCAGCAGTGGAGGGAGCTGACAGAGGGACATGCACATTGCCAGGGGGCTGTCACTTCAGTCTGCACATGATCAATTTGTTACTTGCATATTAGCTCTCATGCTGACAACTGAGATTTGACTTTTATTTTCAGTCACAACTCTAAAGACAACTGAATGGTTCAAAGCTGGCTGGGAGAGACTATCCTATGGAAATGCCATGCAATTTTGTGAGTCCAAAAGTCAACCCAGGAATCCTTTTGTAGGTTTATCAGTTTAATGCTCTTACTAAGGGCTAGAAATTGTACCACTGGGATTATATTTTACAAGATTTTTCTTTACAGTTAGGAATACAGTAGCATCTGTTTTGATCCTGCTTCTAGAAAAGACTTCAAATGTCAGGTGGGGAAAGGGGGCAGACTTGTAGCGGCTGGTGACACATTCTGGTAAGAGTTCACAGTGATTTTCCAATGCCTTTTCTCAAGTCAGCTTTTTTCTTGTACTGTTGAATATGTAGTAGCTCCGCTGGATCAGTTGTTTTTCAGAGCTGAGGGCAAAGTTTACTCTGTTTGTTTAACTTCCAGCGTTTTAAGATATGAAATAATTTTTTTGCTGCAAGCATGGAACTGTTGAACATAGTTACTGATTAATTATTCTAATTATGGTTCATTAGACATGTATGGAAATGGTAGAATTACGCAGCATGTCTTTTCTTTTGAGAAAGTAGATTGGAAAAATATTGCATTGGCAGCTCAGTGATTTTTTTGTTTTTGAAAATTTATTTTGTAAGTAATAACATATTGCTTAAAAATAAGTTGAACAAATCTGACCTTATGGTTGAAAATAAAAGTTCAGCTGACAGCTGGCTGTACAGTGATGACATGCTCTTTATAACACACTCAATTCCTCATTTATTTTCCTGTCATAGTACAGTGTTAACTTGGGTACAAATGATGCTTGCAGAGGAACGACCACCACACCAGAATGTTCATGACCAGTTATGAACCTCCTCAGGAGGCAAAATCCAGGCCAAAAAGAGTTGTAGCAAAACATGGGAAGGAGGAGTATTGAAAAAAAACCCAGATAATGCATGAGGATCTGGTGAAATGTGGGGGTGACTGGCTGAGATTGGGAATACAGGAGCTGGATTTATGAGACAATACTCAATTTTTGTGTGTATATTTACCATTAAACTCGGTGTGAAATGAGATACCTGGAGTCCTCAAGGATGAGTTGTTTGTTCCCTGTTTAATTTAGTTTCATAAATGTCATATGAATTATTTTGAGGAAGCTGACTGGTGGTTTACAGGAATCACAGACCATGCTTCACAAGGATGAGGCCTGCTTCAAAGTCTGTCTTGGCTTATGGTGTCCACTTGCTGTCCCCACATTGCCACCAGCACTTCCCACCAGGGAGTGGGGGACACCGTGTGTAGCCTGTTAAAGAAGGGAAGGATGATACATTATGTCTTGGTTTCTCAAAGGAGCTTAAGGAAAATAAGTGAAAATTGATTTTCCCTTTAGCTTTTTGGGGAGCCCTGTCACTTTCAAGCAGTTAAGTAAATTAGCAAATAGAACAGATGTATTCCTCTTATCTCGAGGAAAATGTGCATTCTCATATTCAAACAGCATCTCTGCGTATGAATTGCAAGACCTTGGAAGTACACTGAAGGAGCTCTTGAACTCAGTTTATCATCCTGTTTCCCTTGCCAGTTATGAACATGTCTCTTGTTTTGAAAGAATATTGGGGTATATCACACAGAGCAGGAAACAGAGCTGCGGGAATATGATTCAGCTGCAGTTTTGCATCTTAATTACATGCTTGGTGGAAAAAAACAAACCCTTTTTCTTCATACCCCCTGTCATATCAGCTAGCTCATTCTAATCTTCCTAATACCTCCCAAATTCACAAAGTAATATAATGTCATTAGAGCAAGTTGGAAAGATCTAAAACCTTTGAAACTAGAAATTGCTGATTCATTGAAATTAAAATATTTGAGAGACTTCAGTTTTCCAGAAAAAATTGAGAACTAGGGGAAATAAATACCAATCGTTTTATTTTGCTGTAGAAATTCTTGGTTTTCCATTTTAATATGATACTGAAAAAATTCATTCTGGTGTAGTGAGTCAGTCATTTCACCCTCTGCTGTCTGCATTCTTTCACTGGATGAGTGCCCACTGCTTCAAACTGGGTCAGTTTACCCTTGTGAAATTGCTGTTTAACCTGCTGCAATATGACTGACTTATTGAAGCTGCAGATTGATGCTTTTTATTCTTTGATGAAAGAAATAAAATGGGCCTGTCAGGACAGAGACAGAATTCTTGTACTGTAGAGGTTACTCTGTGTCTCGTATTAGTAGATGGGTTGCCTGTGCCACTTTTGTGTGAAACTGTAATTATTCAGTCATTTATCCGGCTCCTCTTTCCTATTTCTGGTAAAAAGTGGTACTTGAAGGAGGCAGTTGCTTAAAAGGGGGGAAAATTCTACTTGAAGGAGGCAGTTGCTTAAGAGGGGGAAAAATTCTAATAAAAGCAGCATCAAATTCAGTCATTCTGATTCTGGGAATTAGAACCAGCAAACTATAGTACCACAGGGAAGTTCAGAAACAGCCTTTTTCCATAGATCAGCTTAGGATACTGAAATAGAGAGCACTTCAAAATTAGTTGGTGGTGAAATGGTTATAGCAAGAGCATTGTAACCGTAAGCCATGAAAGGTGGGAACTCTAAACCACACCAGTCAGATCTCACTTTACCCAAGCTGGACTCTTCTGGAGAGTAATATTTCCTGTGTTACTGGTAATTTGGAATAGGTTTGTAGAAACCAGAGGGGTTGAGCATTGGTCTGGATTAGATACTGATGCTGGCCTGTGGGAGCTGGTTTTGTTGATTTGTGGTCAGGAAAGAATTTAAATTGTGAAGGAACAGTGTTGTTTTTTGTTAGGCTTCTTTTTTCTCTTTCTCTCTGCTGTGGCCAGGCTCCCAGGATCACTGAGGCATTTTACCTAAATAATTTGCCTTCTGTTGCAACGATTTAGGATTGTGATGATATCTTTGCTTTTCCTGGTTTATTGCTGTGGCTTACTATCTGGAGCATTGGGCATGGTTTTTTGGTATTAAATATCTTGGAATTGGCTTTTTGGCTCATAATGCCACAAACACAGAATAACAGAATCATGGGATGGTTTCTGTTGGAAGGAGCTGTAAAGATCATCTAGTTCCAAACCCTCTGCCATGATGTGACACCCCACCCAAGATTCATGGATGCTCATGGTAAAAGGAATGATGACAATCAGAGGGTCCACAGCTTATCTTCTAGACTTCTGTACATGGGAAGGGATGCCTTCTGCTAGATCAGGTTGCTCAAAGCCCTGCCCAGCCTGACCTTGATCAAAGGAATTGCACATCCACAGCTTTTCTGGCAACCTGTTCCACTACCTCACCACCTACAATATTGCAGGCAAATACAAACCCAAGGCATTGCAATGATAACAAGGTGGGTTGGACACCCTTTGAAGTTACTCTTCTATTGTTCTTCTACAAGTGTAAGAAAATAGTAGGTTCACAATCCCCACATTATATTTCTGGTGAAATTAATTATTGGCCCCACTCCTGAATAATTCACTATTGTTTTGTACAGTAACTGTGCTGAAGGTTTAGAGGCACCATCCCAGAGCATCAGGGCAAAGGTTTGGAAGCACCACCCCAGAGCATTTTGTCTCTCAAAATCTTCAAAGACTAGAATATATAGAGAAGTCCTATATACATAGTCAGTAGGTGTCATTCTGGAGTGTGGCCAATGAAATCACTGCAGTTCTGCACTGGAGGAATGACACTGATGTAAATGCTGAAAAACATGTACATTATTGCAACCGTATTATAACATTGTAGTTCAGATACAGCTAAATACCTGTTCTAAGTGAAAATTTGTCTTTTGTTTTGTTGACTATGAAATGGATCGTTTAACTGAAGAATAGTCTGGCAGATAGGCAAGTAATTTTTTTATCAGCTTGTGTCAACCAGTCTGAGAACACAGGAGAATGTGCAAGGAAAACCAGTCTGCCTATCCAAGGTAGTTCTGTATGGGAAATGGCCCATACAGAATGATCTGTTTAGGTGTCAGCTGGCCACCAGCTCTCAAGCTGGGTTTCATGGGGCTTATAAGAAAGAGATCTGGGTGGAGATCAGAGCCTGCAAGAGTCCCTGCACTCATTTTTGTGTATCCTGTACAGCGTGGAAATAATTTATGGGTACAGCTGGGACAGTCTTCAACCTACAAAGATTATCAATAGCAAATGGTACTTACCCAATGGTTGAAAAAACAATGTTAAAGTACCCAGAGTTCAAGTCCACCCCCAGCTACAGCTGTCAGCAGCAGGGCATTTTCCTACTTTGAGTGAGGCTGTAGTATGGAAAATTACTGCTGTCCCATGGTTTAGAGGCATCATCATGGTGCTAGTCTTCCAGGCAGTGTTTGCATCAGCCCTGAGACACAGTTTGGCATCTGCTTGGCCTTGCAATAGCTGGCTTTCCAGTAACCATTATAAAATGTTGTTTAGCGTAAAGATACTTCTTTTAAAGTGGTTTGGCAGCATTCCCAGTGATCCCAGAGGGAAGAGCAGCTAGGACTTGTTCTCCAGCTCTGAAGCAGCTGTCCACTGGGCTGACCAGGGTGGAGCTGTATGTGCTTTAGCTCTGTTCCGCAGCTAGCGAGTAAAGACACAGACTGAGTTGTCCTTGGCTGTCTGCAGTCCTTCAGCACAGGGCTACGTAATGTGACCTGGTGGGCCAGCAGCTCCAGGGTTGTGCGGTGGCTCTGTGTGAGGGCTTGTGATGGCTGGGTGGAGAGGGAGGAGTGCAATGCATGAGCGTTGCTATTAGATGCAATAGAGCCGTCTCCCTTGAAGACTGTGGAAATAAATGCAGGGGGCAGCAGTCACCCTCGAGCTAATTTTAGGATATGTTCACCAGAGAAACCTACATTTGAGCTTTCCATCCTAGGTTTCTTTTCCAGGTAATGGAGAGTAGTGAGCATTTTATCTCTTGTTCTGTGACCAAAAAATACAGTAATTATCTCATTTCTGTCTGTGGGGTACAGGTAAACCTATGGTGGCAAACTCAAGCCCAGACTTTTAGTAGATAGACTTTTATCCTTAGTCTAATTAGAGTGTGGAGAGGTTCAGTAGATGACAGAGGAGGGGAGTACTGTAGGTCTAGTTCAAAAATTGGCTTGATATGCTTTCTGTTCCTGTGACTTCTCAGAAGGTGAGCTCTGGCATATGGTCTGGATGAAATGTAAATTTTGCCTGAGTCTCCTCTATTTCAGGCATGTGGTATCTCCTGCATATCTGTGGGGAAGACCTGTATCACATACTCTCCCCTGGTTTTCCTGGGCATGGAGCTGCAGGAAAGCAGCCAATGTTCCCCCTGCAAGGATCGTCAGTATCACCTGTTTGGTCCTGTAAAGCCAGAGCAGGCAAATAGCCGTGGTGTCCCATGTAAGATGTCATGGACATTGAGTAGCCCCATCCTGCACCTCTTCATTCCTTTTTCCCCACTCATCTGCTGCTGACCCATTGGGGCTGCTGGAGAATGTTGAAGGCATTTAGTGCTTTTTTCCAAAATATAAAGAGAGCAGTCCTTGTAAATACTGTTTAAGACATTAAAAAAAAAAAAAAAAAAAAAAAAAAAAAAAGAAACTTTAAAATAGCACTCTTTTTAGTACTAGTTGAAACTGATATGTACAGGAAAACATATACTAGTTGCCACAGTCTCCTTCTGTCTGGAAACAAAATACATCTCTCCTTTAGGGGCCCCATTGCATTCTGCAAGGAAATTAGTGAACCCCACATTAAGTAATGGAATAGGTATTTATTAGCTATCCTAAGCAGAAAATTTAAAAATGTGCATTCGGTCTTAAAAGAAATAAAACTTCATTATTTTAAAACAAAACACAGATATCTTCCAGTCATGTAAGAAAAAGTAGCACAAGGAAAGACACACAGCCAAGACACATACTCTTTTTCTGGGGAGCAAAAGAGTTAAAAAAATTATACTTCCAAAACGCTTTTTGTCAGATCTGTCAAGAAAAGTGATCATGTTGAGCACTGGGATTCATAGACAAGAAAGGTTAATGAGGGCGAGGATTAGATAAATGTTGGTAACTGCAGGTGCAGTGAACATAAAACGCTATGAATTCACAGTATCAAAGTCAAGCCAGGCCCATTTGATAGCCTTCTGTGATAACTGATTGTCTGAAAAAGGAAAATATGATAAACATAATCAATCTGTATTTTCAGTAAGACCCTTGAAATGGTGGCACTTGGAGAGTTACTGTTTCAGCGGAGAAGGAGGAGAATGTTCAGCGGTAACTATGAAATTGCTAAAGCAAACATCATAGTGAGTTGTGCTGAAAGTAGAAGCATCAGTCTCAAAGGGCAGGTCACAGCTGAGCTTCTTAATGTATTTTAACTTCAATGCCTTGGCACAGGCTAGGATTGCACTATTTAGAGCATGAGCTAAAATTGAGGAAACAGTCCCAGTGTAAAGGATAATCAAAATAATAAACAAATGGAACAAAAAGACTCAGATTTTTTTCCATAAGAAGAAAACTTGCTGATCACAACATGACCATCAGATGCAAATATAATCCAACTGTGACAAAGACAGATTTGTTTCTAGTCTGTATCAGGTGATTTTTCCTGCAGAGATGAAGAATTACTTTACTAGAACATGGCTTATTTACCTGAGCAAGAACACTAGGAGAGTATATACTTTGTGTCTATAAATCAATCAGTGGTAAAAACAAGTGAAGGAAAATAAGTGCAGTGAAAGTTTTGCTGCAAGAATGAGTGTTTGGATTGAGTATGAATAAATTTAACCTGAAAGTTGGGGGAAAAAAGAAAAACCATTTGTGAAGAGTGTTTCTGTAGTCATCTTCCAGAGAGAGTTGTAGTCACCTTCCAGAGAGTGACCTTATCACTCTCTTCAACTCCCTGAAGGGTGGTTGTAGTCAGGTGAGGGTTGATTTCTTTCTCCAGGCAGCAGCTGACAGAAGAGAGGGTACGGTCTTAAACTACACCAGGGGAAATACAGGTTGGATATTAGGAAAAAGTCTTTTACGGAAAGAATAATAAAGTATTGGAATGCTTTGCCTGGGGGGTGGTGGAGTCACCATACCTGGATGTATTTTAAAAAAGCTGGATGTGGCACTTGGTGCCATGGTTTAGTTGAGGTGTTGGGGTGTAGGTTGGACTTGATGATCTTGATGTCTCTTCCAACCTAGTTGTACTATGATTGTATGAGCCTATGTTAAAGTGAATCTGGATCAGGTTCTAAATAGGACTATGCTATATATTGCCCGTAGAAGCACTGGATTGAATCTGATACCTTTGTGACTTTTCGTAATCTTATAATCCAGTTTTCCTAATTCCTTGCAGATAGAAGAAACAGGATCATAAATATAGTGATGACTTTTTTTTCAGTAAATTATTTTTTGTATTTCTGTTAAAATTCCCTGCAAGTCTGAATTTTTCTAGCATGGTAATATCACTCATCCTTGTCACCTCTTTACTGTTTCATTTAACAAAGCATTTGAAGTGTCTTAACTCAGAATGTTTCATGCTTTTATGTGACATCCACTGTTGGGTCCACAATAAAAATATCATCTGGCAGGAACTGTCATTCCTGCTTTTCTCCTGCAGCAAAGAGTTATCTCTGAAAGGAGGGGTTATGGAGGCAGTACTCCAGTATATATATATAAATAAAGTATATACATATATATAAAGTATACCAAATGTGCCCAGTGACTCATTTGATAATAAACACTAATGCATCTAATGTACTTGACTATAATTCCTTTTCTGTGTAGCTTAGACTAAACAATCACCCTAACAACACACCTCCTTTAGGTGTTTCACTGTGATTTTTTTCTTCATTGCAAAGGCTGAGCTTGCAGTATATTGATGTAGTAAACCCCCCTATCCTATATTGCTTCATATAAAAATTTGGAATATGGTTTGAAAAAGGAAACAATTGTAGCTGATACTTTTATATCAATTTTTAACATTCAGCTTCTTATCAACAACATTTAAACGTTTACTCATTATGTCCTCCAGACAAGTTAGCTTCTTTGTATACAAAGAGTCAAAACAGCTTAATTTCAACAGGTAATCAACAATATGAAGACTTTTTTATAAAGCAAGAATTAAATATTTGCTTTTAAATACTTTTTTTGTGCAGTTATCTGTTCTACAAGAGTCCAGCTTTTATTAGAAATGGTGGTTCTTATTCTGCTAGCTACAAGAGTAAAGTAGGAAAACTTTTATGTGTACACTTTTGAGTTAGCACTCATCTCTGCAGTAAAGCAATTTTATGTCTACCATTAAACATGCATTTAAAAACAGACATAAAGGGACTTATTCATACCTCAAAAGTGTATTTTCATGGTTTCAGCACACTTTGGATGAGGTTCTAAATGTATTTCCTAAATCAAAGGACATATAAATTGAATCCAGTTTAATCTGTGACTGCAGTATAGTCAAAAGCTTGTAGAAAAAATTGGATAAATACACATAAATCATCCTTGCTGCTGAAGAAATGCAAGGATTCAAAGTTTGTTTCCAGTCTAAAACTGGATGCCCCATTTTGTCTTCCATCTCTGACTCATGTTGCTCTAATTTAAAAAAGTGGTACTCCAAGAGTTTTACTTCTCCCCATGAATCATTTTCCCCCTATCTTTCCTTGCACTGGATTTTCTCTTTCCTCTTCTGAATTTTGATTTGAAGAGCTGCTCTTTATCTTCTTGGTGGCTGCTGAGGAGTGTAGTGATTCCTCAAAATAAGTATGTTTGACTAAAGTCTGCTTCCTCCAGCGACTGTATCCCCGCTGATGAGATGTGAGTTTGCTGAGTAACCAGCTTGAATTCCTCCTATAATTTCCCAGATCCTCCTTTCATAGCCTAGCTTAGTAGAAGCAATAACATTAAGGAAGAATTATGGCTCATAATAACCATTGTAAAACATGTCAGTTAACCCTGTGGTTCACTGTGTTGGTGTGAAGATGGACAGACCTCTAATTATGAGTCTGCTTGACTTGTCCATCTGCAGGGTCCTATGATTTGTCTTGTCAGCCTTTCAGGGGTCGGTGCTGGTATAAAATGTCTGTAGTGAAAAAGTCTTACTTAGATCCTCTTGGTTTTCCTGAAACCTTTCAGAATTGCAATTTATTCTTATATATTGTTCAAGAGTATATGTCTTTCTCACAGTCTGAACTTCATGCAGTCACAGGGCTACCTCTTAAAAAGCCACTAGGGCTAAAGAAAGGCACGCATCATAAATGTGTACTATTTCAGAAGCCGCCAGTATCCTGTCTTGCCTCCAGTTGCCAGTCCAAAAGACACAAGTTTTCCATAGGTCATGTGTTGTGCATATGTCTTGATAGTCCACAACATCCCAAATGGTACTGGGATGACACTGAGCAACTGAATCTTAGGTCATGCATGGACATTGACCCTTCTGAATACTAATGCCATGTGTCAGGGTCAGGAGCTGCTTTCTGCTTCGTAGGGGTGGGGTTCAGTGGCTGGAGGAGGGATGTCTGCTGCTATTTGTGTTGTGGAATTCCCATGACATTTGCACTGGCTCACAAGTTTGACAGAGGTCTGCAGGTGACCCGTACTGTTTTGTAGCAGCATGTCCTGGTTAGGCAGGTTCTCTGTGGGATCTGAGTTGACACAAAAGCTACTCCAAAAGTTACTGGATTAAAGTTAATTTTCTGTATAGTTTCAGTGAGTTTTGAAATTGAGCATTCTTTTTTAAAGCGTGTAATTGAAATCAAATACTTCTGTAAATTACATTACATGTGCCCAAGCCAGAACATTTCAGACAGGTTACACACAATCAGATAAGCCTGTAGTGGTTGCTTTTTACTGAGTATGCATGAAAACACAACTGGATGTGACATAAACAGTTGAAGACTGACTGGAAAAAGAAGGAAGAATTGCGTATTTACATCTAGTCAAATTGTAATCTAAACAGTTGTCTGAAAATTGAAAACTAGTACCTTCTATTTATATTGGTTATCCTGATTGCTGCTTTCTGCATCCATCTTATTCCTTAGCCTGTTGTCATTGATGCATAGTTCTAATCTCAGAACGGTTGAATTTAGTGGCCAAGCTTACAGCAGAGTAAGCACAGGTTATCATGTAAGTGACTGAATTAGATTTGGGCAAGAGCAATCCAAATTTTTGGTTTGAAAAGACTTTTGCAGCAATTGCTTCAAGCAAATCTCGTTCATTCTAGTTTTCATTTGCCTATATCATAGCACAGAGCTCTGTTCTAATATATTGGTTCCATATATGATGACTGAATTTTTAATTCCTATGACAACTATGTTAAGCTGAATGCATTCATATTACTCATTGGTCCCCTTCACTGTTGGAAACACTTCCAGTTTCCTTTACTGTTGATGTCTAGTGGTTGTTTTTTTCTCACAGAGGAGCTCATAATAGGAAAAGCTATCCACCAGCATATTTATCTGGAAATACATTCTGAAGCCATTTGATATACCTGGATACTGCAGTACTGTTCTGTTGTGAGACTGATTAAGGATCTTTAATTTTATATTTGCAACCATGCAGCCATCTTTGAGTGCTGAAAAGAAAAATGATCTAGTTTATCTTCTAGAAACATTTATTGTAATACACATTAAATAATTCTGTAGCAGTTGCTTAATATCTTCTCCCAGAGGGAGCTACCTTTCTCTTGTTCTAGCCTCTTTGAAGTGACTTTTCATGTATAAATGAATGAATAAATTGAGATCCCCATGATATGCTCTGGAGACCACCTGTTCTTATAGTTCACTCTTCTGCTGAGCCCACACTGTTCATGCACTCAAAAGTGCCGAGCTTGGTAATTGCACCTTTCACCCACTCTGTAATTTATGAGTCACCACATTGAGTCTCCCAGGAGCACTATGTGTACCTTTTTTGTATAGTGAACTGACTGACTTCCTTTGGTTTTGCAATAACATCATCTCTACTGCTTCTGGAGGGGATAACAAAGTGCAAATGAAGTGGCCGTGCTGGAACAGCATCCGCAGTGTGGCTACCTATGCCAGCCTTTTTTAATGCTGCTGAGATTTTTTTTTTCTGAGATCTGAGTTTTTTTCCTGATCTCCACTCCCATTCCTGCACCTTCTTTAAAACCTTGGTTAAAGGCTTAATCATGTCTGCGAACACTGATACAGAATTCTTGGGAAGAATAAAACTCGCAAAACATTGCAGCATATGTGAACTTGTAGAACAAGGAGCTTCTTACTAATTTTTATCTTTCATGAATCACTTGACCTGTTCATCAATTGACTTAGAAGTGAACAGCTCCCAAAATTATGGCTTATATTTGTATAATTCACTCTTTCAGTGGTGGTTGAATCTGACTGTAGATTGATGCATCATCTATTCATGAAATTACATGGATTTGATCATCCTCTGATAATTTTTTCCATGTTTGGTTGATATGAACATTGCATAAAGCTAGAGCACAGTGAAATCCTGGGGCAGTGGATGCTTGTAAAATGGTATTTCTGCCCTGCAAATGTAGGGGGAAATTCTTCCCACCCTTGCCCTCATAACAAAATCCTGAAGATGGCATACAATAAATCTGTTCTGCCAGACTCTGGCATTTGTTGCTACAACAGGTGTGGTTTATGGTATAACAGAATTAATTGCTCAAACTCCAACCATTACCCAGTAAATCCTGCTGTCTGCTTTTATGATAGGCCAGATTGGAGCATCAGAAAGGCCTCATCTTTGTGCAATTATTTGTTACTCCTGTAAGCTTTTTTCTGTGGTTTGGGGATATTTTTACGGCTTCTGTGGTTGATGATTTGGACTCAAATACTCATACTCTTGCAGTCTACTTTCTTTTGAGACTCTGTGGAAAAGCCTCTACCCATTCATCTCTAGTTGAACTTCTGGAGCTTTTAGGGCAGCACATTCATGCACCTCAGGAATAATTTTTGTCTGCCAGTCTGCCAGCCTTTCCCAACTCTATGAACATGGATTTTCCAATTCCAGTATCATTTGGTGTTCTTGTAATAATAGCATGACAGGGATCTCTTTCTGTCTGTCTTTTGGGAGCATTAATTTGCACTCAAAATGTTCTAGTACCTCTCCAGGAACAGTTGGGTCAATTTATTTTTAATCTGCTGGTGTGCCCAGGATAAGATTCAGGGTTAATTATTAACAGCAGAGCATCAGAGCATCTGTTCTGGGTTCTTTAAATGCAGAGATGCTGGTAATGAGTAACCTGGGTTCTGTATTCTATAATATTTCTGTCAAACTGTGGGCTTTCTTCCAAGCTGGGTTTTTGGTTTAGCTAGTTAGATTAGGTCCAGCAAGCTGAAATCTTTTTGTCACTTCCTTATCTGTCAGGTACACATATTGATGATGGACTTTAGTCTTATTTGTGTTTACCTATATCTCTTGGTAAGAAAATTATTAGTTCTAACACACTATTTTGTTTGTTAAGCTTCTGCTGACTGCCCAGACTTTTCAAAGCAATTTTCTTCATGTGCTTCCACTAAACCATCAGAAATACATTATTTCTCCCTGTGAAACACCTGGCTTAACAAATTTAGAGAAGTATGTTGAGGGGCTGAATATGAGTAGATGACTGTTTGGCTTCCCTGTACGCATCTACCAGAAAACCAGGTGATGCATCAAACATAGAAACATGCTTGACATTAGGCAACTGCCAGAATTTTTACCCTTAAAAGTATTGGAGACATATGTCTTTTATGTTTATTTAGTTATTTTGATTCTGCATTTAACCAAAAGTAGTTTCTTCTTTTTTAAGACTGATGTCACTAAAGATTTTGTGTGCTACTTTGTTTGTCCTCCTCACTCTTGGTTTGGAGGGCAACACTTCTCATTTGGTTTCTGCCTTAGCACAAGGAAGAGTTGTGAATCCAGGGGCTTTGGCTTCTAAAGCTGTGTTCTGTAATTCAAGATCTTCTGTGGTCAGTCCTCTTCTTGCTGCTCTGCTGGTTTTTACTCTTTCAATCCAGTTTGTACAAATCTTTGTGAAACCACGTTTGAAGTCTTAATGGATGCCTTCTCCTTGATGGTACTATTACAAAGACTGGGAGTTTCAGTTTTTAACATTTATTTACTCTGTGCTCTGACTGGGCATTGCTTTATCACTATTATATATCCTATGTATGTTCTTGATATATAGTTTTTATGTGAGTTTTTTGAGAGTTTCATATAAACATTTTTTCTTACTGCTGATTCTAGCATCATTCTTTCCAACCAGAATGTGGCTTCAAATCCACTAGTATTCCATTTGTTTTCCTGGCTAATGGCGTATTCAGTTGTCAAAACTGTTACCATCATTCCCATTATTGTCCAAAGTCATGGTGCTTTTTTTTATCCTCCTTGTTCATGTGTCTGACAAATACCACTCCTGCGAAGTGATGTTGTCTTGGTTTGTGCTGTATACTACAGCTTGTGCAGTTCTGTGTGCTTGCATTTCTGGATTACAACTAAGTTCTTCATGTGTTTTCCCTTGTATCTATATTCTGTGTACTTGAGTGTGGTCATGATGCTTGGAGCCTGGCCTGTCTTCCAAGAGCTTAATGTTTTGGTAGAGGATTTTGCAGGTCATTCTCAGTACTGGAGCTTTTGTATGTTTATGTATCTCTAGCACACCAAAAGCAATTTGATGGCAATGATTTTATCTTGGTCTTCCCCTAAATACTGCCTGAGCATTGTGTCCCAGATTTCAAGTATTTTATCTGTGACTATTTTAGTTCACTCCAGTACTGCAAGATTGTCTCTAAATCACTCAAGAGTTCTGCACTGTACTTTTATCTTCTTTTTGTACTCTGTTTAAGAATCTCTCATATCTTTAATATTCACATGGGTCACAACATTCCTTGAACTATTTTGGTGCAGTTCCATAATTAATCTTTTCTGTCAGAGGTAACGGAAAATGATTAAACACATCAAGTGTCTCAGAAGCACTTGTCAGAAATAAAGCTATTTTTATCTTGTCTCCCGTTGCTTCGCAAAGTCAAATGCTGCTTAATTCTTTTCCAGATGACCTTTATATTTTCAGAGACTGTTTGCATCTCAGGAGACCTGAAACTTTTTTCTCAGCCCACTTATCTCTTGGTGCTTTAGTTTATTTGGTCAGGATGTTGACTCCAGTAGTTGTGCCAGCCTGTCTGTGTGGTGAGTGGAGAGGAACAGGCACTTTTTCATCTCACTGTCTCATCTGGGCATTAAAAATGGTTTGAGTGAATTGTGTCCCAGAAATATCCCTGCCTGCGCTGCATGAGAAGTGCTTCAGATGCAGGTGATGGCAAACATGGTGTGAGATGAGTCCCTGCCCAAGGCTGTATCCTGTGTTTGCACAGCCTCTGATGGTGCTGATGGGATTTGCAGCATGCTCTGTGCAGTCCAGCTGCCTTCTCTCTGGCTGCCATGCCACAGGGGCTGGCCCAGTGGGTGGCCTTTCAAAGCAAGGTGAGCCTGAGAGAGATTTAACTCAAGGCTTGTGCCATGGCATCTCAGCTTTCTGTACTTCAAAGGAGAGGTTTCCTGCAGCAGCCACCTGACACAGTGGGATCAAGGGGTTTTTGTTTCCCTCCATCACGCTGTGGTCACTGTGTCTCCCTGCTGCGTATTTGATAATGTACATTATGGCTGTGCATACAGTGTGGGAAAGTAAAAGCCTTGCAATACTTTCATCTGCTCTAAAAGTCAATAGCAAAATGTAAAAATTACTCTCACCTGCCTTCTGATCTTTTGGGTTTGTTTTTTTCCCCTTCTGTTAATATTTTTGGAGTACCTGCACTGTGTCCTGATGCGTGTGGCTTAGCTTCATGCTTTCAGGCTGCCTTCACCCTTCTATTCTCAAGCTAGCAAAGCTCTATTTTGCCTATGATGAGGAAAAATGGTATTCTATCTATGTGCCTTCAAATACTTAATGCTTTAGGGTTTTTTTTGTATTTTTTTTCTGTAGAGGTAAGTATCACATTAAACAGATACACTTATTCTGGAATTAATACCTGGTCTACAGCTTGGGGTATCTAGTTTAATTTTTCTTTTTCTGTGCATGTTGTAATATCTCTGTTCCCAATTCTTGAAATAGGAATTGTATTGTTTTGTGCCTAATGTGTAGCTGCCATAAATTCATTCATGTTCATGAGGCATCAGAATGTTCCAATGACCAGCACAGTGTGAAAAACGGTGACTAATGTATATTGAGAAAGGAACTGGAACAAAGAGTCTAGTTCAGATGTGTGATCAATACTTAGATCTGTAATTCTAGCAAATTTTACATGGAGTGCTTGTAGACTGACAAATGTTCACTTAGTATTCTATGTACTATTTACATAACCTAATTCTATTGCAAGATTCTTGAGATTGGTAAAAAATACTAAATCAATTGAAATGACCATCTGTGGTAATGTTGGCTAAAACTGTAAAAATAAAACTGTAACACTACGTATTTGGGGGAAAACAGATTAACTATGTAACTAATAACTATAAAAGTAATCTGCTTAATATATGAAGATATTATTTTGCTAATTTGGAAATATGGGAAAGACCTTAAGTAATTTCTACATACCTGCGTCTGTTACTCAGTATTAAGAATATAACTTGATTGTGAAAGAGAATGTTTGCCCAAAGACTCTGTGGGTAAAACTGACTTAGGACCTAAGGGTGAAAAGTACATTAAATGTGTCATTCTTTTGTCACAGCTTTTGATTAAAATACTTATTTTTGATGATATGGGTCAAAAAACACATTTTCCCCTTCCTGGTACAAGGCATACTGTGACTAATACATACTAGGTTTTCCCATGCCATTCATTTGCCATTCATTCCCATATCATTCAAATATTTTTTTCCGTTTCAGAAGGGCTTTTGATGTGGAACTGAATAATGATGTTTTTGTTGGAAGTATATCAGCCCAGTTTCTACTAATCAAAACCCCTTTGTACACCTTTTCCAATTAACCCTGCTCTTTGTATTGCCAGATCATAGAATCATTTAACTTGGAAAAAAATCATCCTCTTTGGGCAGCCTGTGGCAGGGCTGGACAAGCCTTTCTTTCAGTGGCTAAATTTTTCCCACTATCCAATCTAAACCTCCCCTGGTGCAACTTGAGGCCATTTCCTCTTGTCCTGCCACTTGTTACATGGGAGAAGAGACCGACCCTCACCTGGCTACACCCTCATTTTAGATGGTTGTAATGAATGATAAGGTTATTCCTGTGCCTCAGTTTCTCCAGTCTAAACACCCCCAGCTCCCTCAGTTGTTCTTCATCAGTCTTGTGCTCCAGACCCTCTGTGAGCTCCCTTGCCCCTTCTCTGGATATGCTCCAGCACCTCAGTGTCCTTGTAGTGAGGGACCCAGAACTGGACACAGGATGTGAGGTGTCACCTCACCAGTGCCACATACAGTAACACATTCCAATTCAGTTTCATTAATATGTGAAATACAATTAATATGCAAAGATAATTCATCTGAGTGTGGAGAGCAAGGTATTTGTGCAATTTATTTGTGAAATGAAGGATATTATAACTGGTTCAGAAGACACAGAACTTAAAATTGAGAGAACTTGTTCTGGGGGAATGAACACAGATTATGGAACTGTGATGTTTCCAATTAAAATTCTTGATTTGCTCATGTGAAGACTGTGCATCATGCTAGATGTAAATACTGAGAACTTATAGAATGATCCATATCAGTGCCAGACTCAGGAAGATATTAATGATAATGGAGTTTAGAGGAGTAGTCAGGCAAACAAATGTCTTTGTATGACTACATTGTCTTCATATAGTGATTCTTGGACTATATAGATCTGTCCTGCCACAGAGTGGACAATCTGTGACACAGTAGGACTTTGTCAGATTATGAAGCTTGTGTGCCTGTGTTGAACTACTTCTGCTATCACTGTGGGACTTTGGTAGACCTAGCCCATGCTATGACATTGTAGGGGTTTTTTTTCTGCCTTGGAAATGTGTTTGACCCTTCCCAGGCTATTCAGGTCTCCCGCATGGAAATGAGAGGTGTGACCTGAGTCTTCATTATTCTGGAGTGGCAACTAGTTGCCTGTGTGAAGGAGGCTGGTGGAGTCAGAGATTTCCACTGGCTGTAGTGGGAGCTTGGGCTTACATGTGTACAGGGAAATATAAGGTGTCTTCAGCTCAAAAGAATTCCCACCCTAGAAATAGGATTCTTTTGCCTGAAGATAGCTGTGGGTGCAAATTATCATTTGATGTGTTTATTGAGAGAGTCAGAAACTGGCTGAAATTTGGTTTGGAAGTCTAGTTTGCTCTGAAGTCTCTAAAACTATATTCATCACCTGATTTTAGGCAAATGAATTTTCTTCCAAATTGCCACATAGGCTCTTGTCTTTGTCACTGGCTCATTCCTTTATTTCTCTGCAGTTTTGACTGCTTCATTAATCTACATCCACAGAGCCTGGGGACTTTAATGCACTGTTTTCTACATTCAGGATTTTTTAAATGGAAATAATATAATTCCACTTCATGCACAATCTAGAGGGTAGACATTTAAGTGGTCTGCTTCTTGCCACTTTTCATCTGCTTATAGAATATGTTATGTCTAAACTGAGTAACAGATTTTGTCTGTCATCAGTGGAGAGAGATGGACTTATAAAGAGTGAGTCCCATTTCATAACTTAGACAACAGTCTTCTCATTTTCTGTGGAGACAGACCAGGTGACTTAGAAAGTAAAGCTGAGTGAGATGATCCCGTGTTGCTACACTTTGTTGTTTTTTGTTGCAGTGAGAGAGCAAACAGCACCTCATTATGCATGTAGTGGGGTAATCTGTAGAATTCTCTTTCTCCTTTCTTCATGGTAGATCCAAAGCTATTAAAATGCTAGAAGATCTCTCTCCACTGATAGGAAACAGAGAGGGCCAAGGGTTCTGGGGACCACAGTCCTCAAGGTATTCTGAAGGTGGGCAGCATACTTGCAAATGAAAGTGACAGAGATGAAATTATGTGTTTCAGAGTGTACATGGTGGTATCTTAACATCTGAGACAGTAAACTGGAGATGAATCATGTCTAACAGAAGAAAGATATACGGCCCCTTTATGAGAGAAAATTTGGGTGTGCAAATTTGAGTTGCAAGTAGTGACAAATTTGTTCCCAATGGCATTTTAAAAGTCATATTTCAAGTGTTGGGTGTTGGTCCTGATGTGTAATGTCCTTTGTTCTTTCCTGAGCATAACAGAGCTTCAATGTGAAGTAAAACAAAGTCTGTACTTAGGTCAGCTCTCATTTCTGGCATGAGATTTTGAAGTTATTACTATAGTTCTTCACAAGCATCAAAACCCATTGTATTAATATGGACAGATGGTCACGCTACATCATGTTTATTGGAGTTGTTGATGTATTGTAAATGAGAGCATCTATGCTGAAGTCTGCAACTGAGAGCTTGATTCAGATACATGCACATAGGTGTGGACTGTGATTCACAGCTTCTGGGATTTTTCTTTTTGGGTTTTGGTGACCACTCTGAAAGGGTATGGGTCGAGTCTCCTGTAGGGCGTGTGTCAGATCTGTGCAGATATTTTGTATACCTCGTGATGACTCAAAGGCAGCCAGGGTTATTGGTCTTGCCTTTAGTTGCCCTTGACTTCCAGTGGTCTTTCTTACAGCAGTGATATTTGAAATTCTGCTAGAGCAGTAAAATGGTAGAATTTGCTGTTTTCCAGGGTGATTAACAATATTGATGTGAAAAATTATATTCCTAGTAATGCTGGCAAATGGAAGTGATTGTACTTCTAAGCTTACATGGTAAGAGTGTATGAAAATAAAACTCTAAACAACAGCTACCAATAAATTAATAAATTAATAAATTTGCCAACATGCCAACTGCATGGAGTGGAATTATAAGGCTTTCTATATGATTTATATTTCAGGGAGGGCTAAAAATGCGCGTGACTTTTTGATACATGTTCATTTGGTTGGTGACTCTGTGTGGCGAGAGTGGAGGTTCACGTCATCACAGCACATACGAACAAATACTGAGTGATGAGTCTCAAAATGCAAATTTAAACTGCTAGTAGAGTTATTAGGTAGTTTTTTATTCTAATGAGTGCATCTCAGAATTACAGAATCACAGGATGGATCAGGCAAGAAAGGACAACAATGGTTCGTCTGGTTCAGCCTCCCTGCTCAAGCAGGGTCGTGCTGGGTCACATTGCACAGAATTGTATCCAGACAGTTCTTGAGTATCTCCAGTGAGAGAAACTCCACAACCTCTCTAGGCAGCCTATTCCAGTGCTTGGTGATCTGTACAGTAAAGAAGTTCTTCCTTATATTCAGGTGGAAGTTCCTGTGCATCAGTTTCTGCCTGTTGCCTCTTGTCCTATAGCTCAGCACTGCTGAGCAGAGCCTGGATCCATCCTCTTGGCACCCTCCTTTGGATACTTAGAGGCACTGATGATGTCCCACCTCAGACATCTCTTCTTGAGGCTGAACAGGCCCAGCTCCCTCAGCCTTTCCTTGTAAGAGAGATGCTCCAGTGCCCCAGGCATCCTTGCTCTTCTCCACCGGACCCTTTCCAGGAGCTCCATGTCTCTCTTGTCCTGAGGAGGCCAGAACTGGACACAGCACTCCAGATGTGCCTCACCAGGTCTGAGTAAAGGGGCAGGATCACCTCCCCTGACCTGCTGGCACTGCTCTTCCATCCTAATGCACCCCAGGACACCAATGGCCTTCTTGGCCACAAGGGCACTGCTGCCCCAGGGACAGCTTGTTGTCCACCAGGACCCCCAGGTCCTTCTCTGCAGGGTTGCTTTCCAGCAGATTTCCCCCAGCCTGTCCTGGGACATAGAGTTATTTTGTGCAGGACCCTGCATTTGCCTTTCTGGAACTTCAGACAGTTTTTCTCTGCACATCTCTTGAAGTCCTTCTAGAGGGTTGCACCGAACTCTTTTATATTGGCCACTCAACCTTTGTGTTGTCAAATCTTGTATTTTTACCTCTTCATCAATGACCTATTAAAAAAAAAAAAAAAAAAAAAAAGACAATTTCTACTAATGTGTAGATTACAAGAGATGGCATATTGATCCACAGAGCAGTCAAAATTCTTTGATAAGCTAAGTTCAAAGAAAAGATATGTTTTAGATCATTAAGAGCTCTGGCCATACAGTAGTTTGGATGTGCATGTGCTCACAGTGTAATTCTGTGGACATATAAGCAGAAATGGTATGGTAAATTCTCTCTGATTTCATTGCTGACAAGACTGCCACTGGCATATTATGTCCAATTCTGCTTCTTCAGTTAAAGACAGATGATGACAAATTGGAAGAGAATCAGAGGAGAGCAGTGAGAGTGGTTAAAGAGCTTGAAGGTAATGCCTGAAGATAATGCAAGGCTTCAGGAACTTAATCTATTTAGCTTTCAAAGGGAACATCAAGAGACTGTTATAACTGACTCTGTAAGATCTCAGGAAAGAAATTTGGTGCAAAATATGTTCTTACAGTAAAAGATAAAATTATACCAATACAAGTGCTTAAATTCTAATGCTAGGTGTAGATAGTAAATTTTAATAAATTAAATTGAATTATTGGAATAATTTTTCAGAACCTGTTTTCAGGACCTTTTTTTCACCAGACTTTCTAAAGTCCAGATAGGTAGTTCTATATTCCTATATTGTGTGTTCTGATTCAAAAGAGTATTAAGTTCAAAGGTGTTTCTTTGTTCTGTATTGTTTCGGAGTTTTGGGCAGTTCTTAAGATTCTTCTTTATATATCTGTGAATCTGCAGATAAAGTGATATTCATATAATGACAATCTTTTTTGAAGCATGTTTGGTTAAATGCATTTTCATTTTTGTAAATACTGGCAGTATGTCTGAACTCAATAATAGAAGTTATGGTGTTTAGTGCCTGTAATAGTATCTCATGGAAAACGGAGATGCTCTTTTCCCCAACCAACTAGCAATTTCTGGTTGATACGTGGTATTAATATGGTATTAAGCGGTAATTTAGGTATTGTAAACTATTGATGAATGAATAAGATTGAGCCCCATTACTTGAGAATTACTGTGTTACTTAAAATGGATTTTTGGGTCCATTAATTACAGCCTTTGTTTTCAACAGGCCCATGCTAAGGTCTGGCACCTCTACAATGACCATTTCCGTCCAGCTCAAAGAGGAAAGGTGTCCATTGCCCTTAGCTCCCACTGGATAAAACCCCAACATATGACTGAAAAGAACATAAAAGAATGCCAAAAATCCCTTGATTTTGTGCTTGGCTGGTTTGCTAAGCCCATATTTATTGATGGTGACTATCCAGAGAGCATGAGGAGCAACCTCTCATCTCTGTTACCTGAATTCAGTGAGGCTGAGAAGAAGTATATCAAGGGAACTGCAGACTTTTTTGCTCTTTCTTTTGGAGCTACCCTTAGTTTCCAGCTTTTGGACTCCCACATGAAATTCCAGCAGTTGGAATCAATAAGCCTGAGGCAGCTCCTTTACTGGATAAACAGTGAATATAACAATCCCCCAATATTCATTGTGGAGAACAGCTGGTTCGTTTCTGGTACCACCAAGAAAGATGATGCCAAATATATTTACTATCTCAAGAAATTCATTATGGAAACTTTAAAAGGTAGGACTTACTTTGTATTAATACATGCTTGTAAAAATCATATTTCAGTATAGCCTACAGGGGTGTGTTGAGGCACCAGGCTGAAAACTGATTTTTGTGTTTAGCATTCTTCTTGGCACTTGTGAAATGAGACTTCAAATCCCTTTCCTGGGTTTGGTTTTTTTCCTTAAAGATCTTTCTTATCTGCAGATAGCATTTGGTGAGCTTGATGCTGCTGTCCTTGAAGTCAGTAGGAAAATTTCTACTGTCTTTGGTAGGAGGAAGTGCAAGATGTAAACTATATTCTCAGTGGCCTTAGGGAATTTTCTGTGTTATATATTAATAGCTGCTTTCCTTATCTGAATGCATATGTACAAAACATAAGAATATTTATATATGGGAAGCTAAATACTATGCAATAGGAATTTCCCTGGAAAAACCCATAAGGCTGAAATAGTACATTTTAAAATTAAATATTGGAACCTTTTCGTTCTGATTCTTGCCCTTGCACAGGTTTCACATTTGTACAGCTGTGGGCATCAATCACAGTAGTTTGAATTTGCATCAGTTAAAGGAGAAAATGGTTGAGGATATGTAATAAAAATAATTTAATTTTTTAGCCTATTTTTTTTCCAAACAGTAAGAACAATATTCCACCTTAGATGAGACTTATTTAGTCTTTTCCCGTTTCCTTCTGGCAAAACATTTTTTCCGTCCTAGTAGTTGCCAGTAAGTTGTTGGGCTTCCCATTTCCACTTCCATTGTATTTTATTTCTAAATTTACAATTTATTAAGTGATTGACTTGTCTACAGTTTACTGTTCTTGGTTTAAAGAGTACTGTTGAATCTGTTAGTTCAGATGAGACAGACGTTGTGTTACATTGCCATTTTCATATGGTGAATGAGAAAAAATTTCCTTCATTTTATTCTCTGCAGTAATGAAGATGCAGAGGACTCCTAAATTGGCTTCATCTGCTTTTCAGAAACCTAATTATTGCAAATAAATTAAGAGATGAAAAAATACCTGAGCCTGTGGAGCCAAAATAAAGGGATGGAAGCAAAACAGTAGCTAACTGTTGCAAGTATGGTATCACTACTTTGCATAAAGTCAGATGAAGAGATCTTCTTCATGAGGGGGTCATAGTCCAGTTACCCCTATTTCTGCTTAGATTTTAAATTGCTGGAAATACATACATGGATCTGTCTTTTAATCATAGCTGGCTGGAAGCAATCTCAATTTACAAAGTGACTTTTGTTTTATTCTATCACTCAATAAATAATAATAACAGCAACAACAGTATGACAGACTTGTTGTAAGATACTGGCACTTGCCTAAACCTTTTATAGTAAAAAAAAGAACAAAGAAAGCAGAGACTGACTGGGTCTGCAGAAAAGACTTGGGTATCATTAAAATGGAAAGTATTGCACCCAAATCTTCTGTTGTTAGAATCTGCAAAATCCAATGTAAATACCAAAGTTCTCTATGCAATACCTTGGGGGATTTAGCTGAGAAAGATCCAAAAAAGGCATCATGCTGTCTGTGAGCAGAGTTGTTGGACAGCAGTAAAAACTAAACACAAAGGCACAAGCTTTCTCTCTGAGAGATATGGATACGCCTATGCAGTGAAATGAAGCACTGTAATATGAAGATTTTTGAGGTATTTACCATGAAATTTACTCCAGTGGTGAAGGGACAGTAAAATGACACTGGAGCTGTAGCACTGAGAAGCAAGGATGATTAATTTAGACACAGGGCCACATAACTGGGATTTTGCTACTTGCTAGATCTTGCCAGTATCTGTGCCTGGTTGTGTGTATGCACTGGTTCAGACAGAACTGCTTATTTCTGCATCTACTTTAAGAAGTAAGTGCAGCCCAGTTGGTGCAAGTCTGTAGAGTGAAAAAGAATTGGTGTTGAGGGCCAGGTGTCCATACTGTATGTATTCTCATTTCTGGATTAATTTCATCCCAAAGGATCCCAGGCCATGCATTTTGAGTCCACTGTGTGATGTGAATTGAAGCATGATGAAGATTTGCTCAAAAGTGTGCTCCTGATTTCACTTGAAGTGTTGATGTAGGCGTCCATTCTGATACTGCATACTGTAGACAAGCTCTGTACATTTTTTAAAATTTATTTTTTAATCTTCTTTTGGGAAAGGATATTTATTTGGGATTCACTGCCCTCTTTGCTATTTTTTCCCCCAAGCACCATTAAGGGTTGATTAGAGTAAATAGAGCTGTAGTATAAAATTGTTAAATATTAATTAGAGGTGTTAATTGGTTGGAGATTTCTTCTCCCATGTGTGGGTATCTCACCACTTACTCTGGGGTCATATTCATTTCCCTTCTCTGCCTCTGGTACAACAAACAAATGGATTGTGCCTTGTAAAGCACAGCATGTTGCCTGGGAGGACGTCCAAGCTCCTCTGGGTCATATTGACTAGTGGAGGTCAAGTCACTGTCTGGGGAGTTACCAGATCTGAATTCAGTCTTAAGCAGAAAAGGAACAGCCAGGCCCATGACAAGTAGGACCAAGCTATTCTCAGGTGTGTCCAGAGGCAAAATATAGATCTTGGGCACCTTCCTGATGGAAGCATGGGCTGAGGGCTCCACACACCTCCCTTTCAGGCACTGGGGTTGGAGAGCCCCTGAACAGAGGGTTTTAAAGATCTGTAGCTCATACTTAAGGTTCTGCCATGTTTTGAGCCAGACAGGGCATGAACTGAACTGCTGTTTAATTTTTAACCCAGAGTTCTGGTCTGTACGGTATCATGCTTGTAGGTGTGCTCTGGGAGATTGCTGAAATCAGGAGTCACTTGCAGTGCTAGTATGGACAAGGCCGCTCTGTTTCAGAAGCAAGGACAGTCTAGGTTTCAGTCAGCCCTGTTTGGTCACCAACAAACATAAAATTAAAAAAAAAAGACATGAGAAGAGAAGAGAAGAGAAGAGAAGAGAAAGAGAAGAGAAGAGAAGAGAAGAGAAGAGAAGAGAAGAGAAGAGAAGAGAAGAGAAGAGAAGAGAAGAGAAGAGAAGAGAAGAAAAGAAAAAAGAGAAAGAGAAAAGAGAAAAGAAAAAGAGAAAAAGAAAAGAAAAGAAAAGAAAAGAAAAAAGAAAAGAAAAGAAAAGAAAAGAAAAGAAAAGAAAAGAAAAGAAAAGAAAAGAAAAGAAAAGAAAAGAAAAAAAAAAAAGAAAAAGAAAAGAAAGGAAAAGAAAAAAGAATCATTAATTTTCATTGTGGTTTCCCAATAATATGCAATCCATGTGAGACTTCCAGACTTTTTGGAACTTCCAGACATTTTTCAAGTTGTTTCTTTCCTAGGTGACACTTAAAAGTTAATACATTTTTTAAAAAGGATTTGAGGAGGATTTTTACAAGGTGCTCAGGGAGTGTGGGAGTGCTGTGTGATGACTTACAGAAGGGTGAGATGCTGTTCAAAGAAGTTCTCACTGAAACTGGTTCACACAGTGGACCTGTACTGGCTTTTACTCTGCTGTATGGCAGATGTCATCATGGGTGCATGCAGAGGTTAGAAAAATAGTGACATTTGCCAAAAACAAAAGAATGGTGCCTTTAGGAGGAGAAGTATTCCATTTCCTTAGACATTTTCTCATGACCTCTGACAAAAACTGGGCCAAATTTGTTGCTTATTTAACTGCATTGTTTCTTTAATTGATTCAAACAGGGTTTCAATCAAGAATCCATGTGGTCCCTCAGAGCTGATTGTAATGAGGTACATTAGCAGGAAATTAGGATCTTGTTGTTCTGCTTGCCTGAAATAACGCTTTCAGTGTTACTAGGCTGGTAAATATTATGTTCAGTCAGTATCCAGTTTGGGGTGACAGAAAATGGTGAATTTTAAAGATAAACTTTGCTGGCTACAGAGCCAAACACCAGTTCAAAAGAATGCTTAAGAATGTGCTTAAATGCATTGCTGAATGAGGGTGGGTCTAATTATGTAATTAGAATAAGCACACTCCTTTGTGCTTTCCTGGAGCTGAGCCTTGCTCAGGAACGTTTTGCAGAATCTTGGTGTTTAATACAGCTAAAAGTGAGTATCATGTAGAATCTTATAATATAGTTGGTAAAACTAACAGATGCCAGTAGATCCTGACATTAACCTTCAAAGCATGTCATGATTTTAGAGGTCAAACACTTGATCTAGAACATGCACATATTTTTAGAAAGCCCTAAGTATTTGAGCTGTAAAATGCTGTGCCATAAAAGATGTGAAGAGACAGAATTACCAGATAAACAGAGTCTTTCTGTATTATCACTTCTACTTGGAATCTGTGGTAATAAAAACTCATGTGCACACCAAACATGCTGTGAGGTTTTTTTCTCAGTATGTATTTGGAGTGGAGGGGGTGGAGATGAGGAGTGTAACTTTTGTTTGCATGCAGGGTAGTGCTGCAGTCAGAGCTGCTCTGAAGTGAGCTGCAGTGTGAGCAGAGCAGAGGGCAGTGCAGGGCAGTCACTGGATCCATGGCTGCAGATGGCTCAGGCTCTGCTCCGAGGCTGAGGTTTGGCACGTCTGATGAGCAGCACTGCTCAAACCATTGCTGCAGGGCTTCTCTTTCTAAATCTTGCTGCTTTAAGGCCAAGCAGACACCTGTGCTGCCTCTACCCTAATCTGGCAACTCCCCCGGTGCAGCTGGAATATGTTCCCTGAATAGGCTTTGAGGAAGGCCCTGAGATACTTATCTGACCTGTTACATTTTTCTTACACACTAATGCTGCAAGAATTGCTGATAGGCTGTAATCTACAGAGGAAAAATGAGCACCCTTATAAGTTTGGGTTTGTTCTTTCCTCAGCTATCCGGTATGATGGAGTTAACGTGTTTGGCTACACAGTCTGGTCCCTCCTGGATGGCTTTGAGTGGCATAGAGGGTACAGCATTCGGCGTGGACTGTTCTATATTGATTTTCAAAGCCATGACAAGAAGTTGATACCCAAATCTTCTGTCTTGTTCTATCAAAAGCTGATAGAAAAAAATGGCTTTCCACCTTTGCCTGAAAACCAGCCCATAGAAGGTGTTTTTCCCTGTGGCTTTGCTTGGGGAATTGTTGACAACTACATTCAGGTGAGTCTGATAATAAAGCTGACAGGCTGTCCAGCAAGATCAGTGCACAAGTTCACAGTGACGTATTTGCTAAATTGAGTGTCCTTGCCACACTCTGTGTGTGTATTACCACAGTGCTGCAAGGAGACAGGTACAAGGCTTTTGTGCCAAACGCTGTGTCTTTGATTCTTCACCAGACTTTCTACGTGTGCTGCAATGAGAACCAGTCAGATTGAGACACTATAAGTAATGTTTCAGAAAAATGTGTGGAAATGGGAAGGAGTATGATAGTTGTTTTCCCTGAACATGCGTGATCAGTTATGGGAAGTCAGTTCTTTTCAAGGGAAAGTCACTTAAATCTGCTAAACTTAAAATAAATGTTTTAGAAAACTTCCTGAAAACTCCTGAAACTCCAGTGGCAGGTTTCTACATTTTACAAATATACATCCTGGTACTGTTCTTGGAGAGATTTTATAAAAAAGGAAGTGAATGATATTAGATTTAAATGAAATTTCTATATTCCTTCTGTTTCATTTTATGTCATACTGTGTCTGATGATGGCCTGCAGTGCCCATGGATAGAACCTAGCTAGTATATGGCCCTCAGTCCTTATTTCAACTGATTTGATACTTCAGGAGAATTTTTCAAATTCTTAAGATTTTATAACATGAGTGAAAATTGTACCTTATTTATGATCACTTTAACTGTTGGGCTCTGTAATTCTGCAATGCAATTTTGGGTGCAGAACTTCTCTAACCACAGTAAAGAGGTTTAAATTCAAAGCCCAGGCTTCATGCAATAACAGCATTTTTAATGTATTTTTTTCACTAAGGCAAAATCTTTCTTAAGGCTAGAATGTGAGGAGCTTGTTTGTTTTTTCTCACTCCAAATGTAAGATTTGGCTTTGTTCTCTGGAGAAATACTGCAGCCTCCTTACCTCATGTACCGATTTCCAAGAAAATTCAAGTCATCCTCCTAGCTCTCAGATAGATTAAGAATTGGAAACGGAATTGCTGCTTTTGGAGTCAATAACAACTATGAAGGTGCAGAGTCAGTCAGCGTACAACAGCTAAAAAATCCCTCCCATCCCCAAAACCTTCGAAGCAGAATATTTTCTTTTCAAAAGGCCATTCAAACATTTTGTGCCATAAGGCTTAGGTAGTTTGATTTGTAGATGCATCACAGTGGAAAAACTGTTTTGACAGCATTCCCACAGTATTAGTGGCAATGCATGCTTTAGTAATCTACAAGGGACAATTCTCCAGAAAAGCAATTTCCCTCAGACATGCTGTTTTTTATTACTTTCTTCTATAAGCACAGTACTGACCTCTCCGGAGAAAATAGCAACTGATTTTCAGCAGCTTCTTTTATACAGTCTGCAGAGCCTCAGCTACAAGTTGAACACTGGTTGTAGGCTGACACCTGCTTTTCAAACAGAGGGCAGGACAAGGAATCTGAACTCAGGGGAAAACCACACACCACAGATTAAGAAGAAAGAGAAAAGGACAAATAAAGACCATGGTACCACTATCCTGTAGTTTGGGTCTAGAAAGAATTACATAGAGTATGAATGAGGAAATTTCACACTGTGCATTATTGTAATTAGTTTAATTCTTCATTTTCTAGTCCTTAATGTGCTGGTGATTTTCATTAGAAAGTGAAAGTGTAATTCTGAGCAACCCTGAGAAGCTCATCTTGTACTGTGTTACTGTGTGTCATACAGGCAGTTCTGACATCTGAAACCCTAAAGCCTTCTCAGAAATGCATTTTCTGTTGGAGTAACATATAGTGGGTTTACTCAGAGGCCCAAAAAAATTGATTCAGACATCAACAGCCTGCTGAAATAACTTGGAAATGACTTCAGTTTGAATTAAATAAAAAAGGATGTCTTCAGCAAGAAAGAAAAATTTTGCTTGTCAAGTGAATTTTTGCTAGAAATCAAGTGGAGAGCATTACTCATCTTTCATCATAGTCAAGAAAAGAACAGAACACAGAAATGATGTTGTATTCATTATTTCTTTTCCTGCATTCAGGGAATGGTCTTGAAACTGACTGTACTGGGTAATTTACAACAGACAATCTCTCCGTTGACCCTCCTTAATCTTGAAAGAAAAACATTTTAAAAATTACTGTAGTCTTCACTGAAGATCTCCTTCTCTAGAGATCTGTTGCAGGCTTAGTGCCTTATCCCTGAAGAATGCCTTATTTCTTTTGGAAACTGGAACAGCTTAGAGAGGACATAAACATGATGATCATTAACATAAGGTTGTTCGGAAAGTAGAGTGAAAATGATATATAGATTTGGTACTTTTTTGACATCACTTGCTAACAAATAGTCATTCATTCATATGAGCCCAAGATGCCAGTATCAGGATGCTGAATGCAATACTTTGACTAGGCTATGCCTGATGGTTCTGATGTTCCCATGTACCTGGAACAAGCAGCTTGAATCTGGTGTGCTTTTTGCTCTTCCTAGGTAGACACGACACCCGCTCAGTTCGTTGACTCCAGTGTTTATGTGTGGGATGTTCACCAGACAAAGAAGCTCATTAAAGTGGATGGAGTTTATGCCTCGAAGCGCAAGCGTCACTGTGTTGACTTTGCTGCTATCAGGCTCCAGATCTCTCTTCTGCAAGAAATGCATGTCACACACTTCCATTTTTCACTGAAATGGTCTTTAATCCTTCCTTTAGGTAACCTTTCTCTGATTAACCACACACTTGTACATTACTATCAGTGTTTTGCTAGTGAACTCCTCAGAGTTAACATAACTCCTGTTGTTGCTTTATGGCAACCTATGATTGATAATCAAGAGCTTCCAGTTTCTCTTGCCAAATATGGAGCTTGGGAGAACACAGAAACTGTTCAGGCTTTTGTTGAGTATGCCAGATTCTGCTTTACAAGTCTTGGGGAGCATGTCAAATTTTGGATCACCATGAATGAACCATCTGTGAAAAACCTGACATACACAGCAGGGCACAACCTTTTGAAAGCCCATGCAAAAGTCTGGCATCTTTATGACAAAGAATTCAGGAGATCTCAGAAGGGCAAAATATCTATAGCTTTGCAAGCCGACTGGGTAGAACCAGCTTGTCCCTTTTCCAGGAATGACCAAGAAGTTGCTGACAGAATTTTAGAATTCGACATTGGCTGGCTTGCAGAGCCCATCTTTGGGAATGGAGACTACCCAGAGGTGATGAGAGCGTGGCTTCACCGAATAAATGGTGTTGACCTGTATAATTTCCACTTGCCTTACTTCTCAGAAGATGAAAAGAAGTTAATACAGGGCTCATTTGATTTTTTTGCCTTGAGTCACTACACTACTACCCTTGTGGGCTCAGAGAAAGAAGATGCAGTAAAATACGACCACTACCTTGAAGTTCAAATGATCAATGACATCACATGGCTTCACTCTCCCAGCAGAGCTGCAGTAGTGCCCTGGGGACTGCGCAAATTGCTCAAGTGGGTAAAATCAAAGTATGGCAATGTCCCAGTTTATGTTATGGCTAATGGGATTGACGATGGCCAGAATATGGTGCACGATAAGCTCAGAGTGTATTACATACAGAATTACATCAATGAAGCTTTAAAAGGTAAGGAACCGCAGATGGTTTATATGTCACAAATCCCACTATTAGTATACACTGTGTGATAGAGTATGTTTAGCTTTATAAGACATGTTCTCTGTAGAATACACCATAAATGAAATGTTACTTCACTGAACAAGTAATTTTCTCCTTGATTTATGATTGATTGGTGTTACTAAACGTCAGGAAGACTGACCTTGCTTATATTCTGCATAAGACAGCAGAAGTTTTTTATGGATTCAATAAATTTAAATAGAAGTTATGTGAGTAGCTCCACATGTATTTAGTCAGATTTTCATCTTTTTGCTTTGTTGCTTCTCTCCACTGATGTGCCTCAGGGCTGGGTATGAGTACTGTTCCTCAGTTATCTCTGTATCTTATCCAACAGTGGTCTTATCCAAGAGTGATCTTCATAATAATTCAGCTGTCTACCTCATTATGCCATTTCCTGGACTGTTTCCTGCTATTCAGAACACATACAAGTCTCTTTCTCTGTCTCAAAGATTCATAAATTATAAGGCAAAAAGGAGGCATTTTGAGTCATCTTGTCTTACAGCACATGCTGTTTTTTTCAGAAAAGCACAAGACCCAAATGAGATAATTTTTTACTGATGAAGAATTTGGCACCTCACTGTGTGTATGTATATACATATATATACACACACACATATGTATATCACTTCTACTGTTAATTGCTCTAGCTTCAGCTTTAAGCACTTTTGTTGTGCATTTCCACATGTATTTTACCTATGTAGGTATTTGCAGACACAAGACAAGCTATCTCTCATTTATCTCTTTGATAGGTAATACAGACAAAGCACTTTATGTCCCTCACTATGAAACATCATTTCAAAGCTCTGAGTTGTTTAGTTTTTCCCTGTATGCTGGCATTCCTCATGAGAGGGGTAAACTCAGATCTGGACACATTGTTCCTGGCACACTTAGGCAGGTATAACATAACCTCTTACCCTCCTCATTTCTACATGCAAGCAGGCTGTTGGCCTTGGCCATGGCAGCAGGTTGGTTACACAGATTCTGTGGTGATTTACAGACATTTTAAACTTAGTTACAGATTCCTACCCCCCATTCCAAGCAGGACTGTCTCTTCAAAAGTAGGTCTGCTTGTTCTTTGATGTCTTCACATTTGGTCATGTTCGAATGCCTGCTGCTTGTTTGTGCAAACCTTGCTGCACTAGCTAAGTTATGTCTCTAATCTTTGTGATATTTGCAGACTGTGAGAAATAGCTTTACATTTATTTAAGGTTGCTGATATATTTAAGATCATTAAATGACAGTGCTAAAAGCTGAGCTTCATGACCATGGTAGAAATACACTGTGACACTTACCTCCAATTACTTTCTGGACTTACTTCTAATTCTATTACTTCTTAATTCTACTTGAGACCAGTTGAAATCTGTTTATTATGGGCTTCCCTTGACCTCATAACATTCTATTTTCTTGTTCCAAATGCCATATAATACCAAGTCATTTGCCTTGTGAAGCTCTAAGTATATAACATCAAACATCATTACTTTTATTGATCTGTTGATCTCAGAAAAAAGGATGTCAACTTATTTTGGCAAGATTTATTTTTCATAAAGCTAAGCTGATTGACATTTATCATGTATTATCTCCTAAATTTCATATTTATCAAGCTTTATATGATCTGTTCCACTCTTCTGATAGGTAGTGAAAGATGGCTGGCAGTTCCTGTCCACTTTATTAACTCTTGTCTTTAACTTCCTCCTCTGTAATTTCCACCTCTTTTGCAAATTACTGAACATCAGTGTTAAGTGCCCAAGAGTTTATTCTCCAGCATTTTTTAGCACTGCATGCATGTTTTATAAATCTATAGTTAAAAAACATATTTTGGCTATATTTGGGCTTGTAGTTTCATACTGTTTTTTTTTTTTCTCTATTGCTTGTCTCCTTGGCACTTCTGTTTTCAAAGTGTCTGTGGATATGGGCTTTTCTCCCAGTTCCTATTAGCAAGAACACCTACACATGCCTCTGTTTTTTACAGAACTTTGCCCTTTGTACTGTTCTGGTACCACTGTCCCCCAGTCAGTTCTTTCTCCCTCTTCTGTCTAGCTTGTAAATAGCTCCTGTGTTTTTCAACTTAACCTATTTTCTTATCTTTTCACCTTCTTTGTGATGGATAAATATGTCTCTGCCATAATACTTTTCCTAAAGCTTAATCTCCCCCTTTAGACACCATACTACTCCTCCATTGCGTTTGGTCCACCAGCTTTTCCATTTTTTCTTCTCCCTCTCTAGTGTTGCACTTTTGTCCATCTTGTCGTTATGTAGCCTTGGCATCATGACTGATTCAGGTTTCTCCAAGACTTGCATTTCTTTTTTGCAAGACCTTGTGTAGTAACTGAGATGAATTAGAAGTCACATGTACCCCAGTGTCACAGTGTAGAGGAGGATTGGTGTGTGTATGCCCTGGCCTTAAAGTCCCTATTCCGCCTTCTTCCTCCAGCTGTTTTCAGGCACTGCATGTGGAAATTTTTGTGCATGTAATATTGCTCACCTGCATTGTTCTAGGGGAGCCTGCAGGTTTGTGCAGATAAATGATTCCAGCATACAGTACGGGACACTTTGGACTGAGGCTGTATTTTGAAGTGCTTTGTACTCTGTTTAAATACATCTTTGTCAATTGAAAACAAAGAACAGCAGTAACCATTTATGTAATACTGTTAAGTCCACCTGCAGTTCTGCAAACGTAACTAATTATCCTCAGCAGCAGCTCTGTTAAAGGGCAGGTAAATATTATTTCATTTTACACATGAAAATTAGGTTAGAGATGCTAAAATCTTGTATATGGCTTCAGAAAGATTTGTTTCCAGAAGCATATGAAAATTCAGTTCTGTATTGATCTGCTTTAACTTGTTAAAACAGTGATTTTGAGATATAAACTATTGCAGTTTGCATTTACTACCTTGGATTGATTTTTTTTGTAAAGTGGGATGGATGGCTCAAGGTTAACACTGCAGCTGCTGCACCTCTTCCAGTAACTGAGTTAGCAGTATGGATTGTGGGCATGTTCTCAGTAAAGGCTAATACAGGTCATCTTAGATCAGAAACTTGGGTTAATAACAAGAGAGGGCAGTGATTTGCATAACCTTTCCCCTTGCAGTAGTGATATCCCAGTACACAACCACACAGTGTGGCTGTGTGATTTTTCTGGTGTCACTGTGCCTTTGCTAGTGAGAAGTGCAGCCTGACATCCTCTGTTTGACTGTCCCCATCGGGACGTGCCCTGCAAGGGAGAAGGAGCAGTCAGAGAAACAGGCTGCAGAAAACTATGGGCAGGAAACCCAAAACCTGCATTCTTTCATACATAACAAAGAGAGCCATCTTTTCATGACAGGCTCCATGCTGATCATTAAACACAGTCAGTCACTCACAGCTGTGTTTACCAAGCACAAGGAAATAAATTGCAGGATACTCACAGATCACACTTTTGGCAGTGGCTGACAGATTCTTACTTTTTATGAGAAACACTTAACAGATGTACATATACCTTACCTAATTTTGGAGAGGAGGAGTTCAGATGTGGGTTTAACATTCCCCTGCCCCTCCTTTACATATGGACATATGGTACTGCTCTTGAATGCAAAGTGACATTGATTCATTTCTTCAACCCTTTGTTTTCTTTTGCAGCTTACACCTTGGATGACGTTAACCTTCAAGGATATTTTGTCTATTCTTTTAATGACAAGACTGCTCCTAAGTATGGTCTCTACAGCTATGTTGCAAATCAGTATGAACCAAAGCCTTCTCTGAGTCATTACAGAGAAATAATTGGCAATAATGGTTTTCCTGGTCCTGAAACTCCTGAGTTGCTGTGTCCAGAAGAGGTTGCCTTGTGTCCCGAATGCCACTTCTTCCGAAAGAGAAAATCATTATTAGCATTTATCTCTTTCATATTTGTTGCTTTTATTGTTACTATATTCTTCATTATTTACTACTCCAAGAGGGTAGAAAGAAGGTATAAATAGAGCTTCTCATTTGAATATATCACTTAATGTCCTTTTTCTTGCATCCCCTTGGGAAATCTGAAATAAGAGTGCACAGTGCTGTTATTGCTTCAGCATTAGGAAGGCATTTACATTGCCTGATACTGCAGGGTATTGACAGTGAGAAGCTACTGCTTGCACATGGCTTCCAGATATAATGTTCTCTGTTATAGTACCTTTGGTTTATAACCAGTCCTTGATTCCTGTAGTTGGAGTTGTCTCACAGCTTTGCCTGGGACCCTTTTGTGAGCAGATGCTTCCCCCTTCTTGGATTTACCTCACTGAACTGGACAGGTGAAAGTAAGTTTTGAAAATGGTGTGATGGAAGAGTCTAAATGCCAAATTCTCCAAGACTGGGGTGAAACAAGAGTTAACTTTTCCAAACTGGCTTTAACACTGATGTTTCTTAACCAGAGCTAGAACCTAACTAGAGCAGGGATCAAGACTGAGAAGAAAGATGGAGTAGAATTACAAAAAGCAGTACCAGTACCAGGGGAAAGATTAACCCCTTTCCTAGAGCAGATGCAGGATGAAGAACAGGGGGAAATGAGTCTGTACTGCTGGGAGCTCTTGGTAAATTAGTTAACTAGTACTGAGACTGCCTCTGACTTCAGGATGCCATTGGGGAGCTTCAGTTAAAGGAACTGTGACCACCTCAGGGGGGTAAGAAGCAGGGATATATCCAGGGATTGTAGGGGTCTTGTCATCTACTGGGAAGAGATGGGAAGGGTAAAAGGGCTTCCCTTTGATTTGCTCAGAAAAAAAAAAAAAAAGGCAAAGAGCAGGAACTGGGATATCTTCACTGTCTCAGCTGGCAGAAGGCTGTGTGCCTGACCCTGTGCCCTCTTGCCCTGTACCCAGGAACATGGCCCAGCTGGGACATCCCATTTCTGCAATTCTCACAGCCAGCTGAATTCAGCTGCCACTGCTGCTGCCCTACTACTTACCTGTTGGAAACCTGTGGTAACTTAGCAGGGATGGTCTCTGCATGCTATTTGAGTAGAGTGCAGAGACTTTAAAAGCCAGCATTTTGGTGTAATAATGCAGCACTTCATTGCTGCCAGGGTATGAGACTATGGAGCTCTTGGGCCAAACCTCTCACAGGTTGGCTGGAGGTTCTCCTTTGAGCAACTGGACCTGGCAGCATTTCATCCCAAAGTATTACTGGATGTCTGATGGCCTCTTGATTTTCTCTCAACAAGATAAAACAGAAAAATATTAGCATGATTATTTATTAGTAGAAATAGACAGAAAAAAACCCTATGTCATTTTACCTGCCTTGTGAATTGCTGCATTCAGAGGGTCCTCAGTATAAAGCAGTATGGTCATTTTTCTCTGCTCTCTAACTCTAGGTCTGCATTGCCTTCAGCTATTGTATTTTTATTGTTATGTGAACAATGTCACTCACTGAAAAGAACATTTTAAAAGAAATATGCTCTGTGTTAATCAAGAATTATTTATCTACTAAAGCTGATTATGCTGTATTAAATGTGATGTCTATCTACTAGAGTACTAGAAGATGACTAAATAATGTTCCAGGGTTCCTTTCAACCTGAACGCTCTATGATTCTGTACTGTAAATTAAAACTTACGTATGAAATATGATTTTAATTTGTAATTTAAGATTATATTTTTTCTTAAATAATGTATAAAAAAAAAAAGAATTAGTATCTTCTCATAGTGACTAATATATTTTTTCCTCCAGTTCCAGTCTTTAAATGGTCTCTGTTCTCAATTATGTATATTTTGGTATTGAGATTAAGGTGCACATTTCAGAGATGAAGTATTACAAATATGTATAAAAATTATTTATAGACTGATAGGACTTGCTGTAGAAGGAAACATTTCAAACTGCTGTATATTTATGCATTGATGCCTGGTGCACTGAGGATTATGAAGAAATAGCTCTCCCTGAGTGTATGAAATGTGGAATGGCTTTTCCCTGGCACGGCAATGAATCACTGTGCAATACATTATGCCAGCTGCCAGGTGCCTTTGCAATCTGCAACAAAAAGTGACATTCATTTAGCACAGGCTGTACCCAGGTTGTGCCCAGCTTGTGCATTTTGCATGTGTGTGTGTGTGTGTGGTGTGTGTTTTGCTGATGGTCAGACGTCGGGGGCTGATGTTTCTGAGGAGCCAGGTGTACCTGGGTTGTTCCTGCCTCCCCTGGGTTAGAGAGGGCTCTGGGGGCCTGGGCAGGGCAAATCCAGAAGAGAACAGGCACCATGGGCAGAATGCTGGTGGACACTGGCCTGACCTGATGCTTCATGAGCAATTCCCATCCATCCAGCTGCTGCTGGGAGCTGTGGAATGGCCCAGGCGCAGCACAATGTGTGAAACAGCAGCCCCAGCACAGAGGAGACACAGTAGGCTCTTCCCTTAGAGGCTGGGTGATATGTAACCACCGACAGGCAGATGGCACCAGCTGGATAGCTAATTTGTAGGTAAACTGGGATTTGTTACTGTGTGCTCTTATCCACTCATGGAGCCATGACCCATGGAACTAACACAGCCTTTGGCATAGTGTTATAATCTTTGGCATAGATTTTTTAAAACCTTTCGAAAGGTTTTAGATATCACTGCAGAGCAGAGCTGGCTTGAGCAGGGCACAGTGATTGCCAAAGCCTTCTCCCAAGCATCCTGCCTGTGGTGCTGCCTGGGCCAGTGAGTTGCACAATGATGGGCTGTTCTGATGGGGATAATAATGGTATGGTTTTGCCTCTGGAATCTGCCTTATTTTATGTAATCAAGGGACAGTGCAAGTTTTCTGTCAACTGTCTTGAAAAAATCACTCTTCACTAACAACTAAGAAGCCCTTGAATAGGCAAAGATTGGGTACCTTCAAGGTGTGCTGATACAAACTGATGTGGCAGTCACCTCCTTTGGTCCTGCTGTAGGACACTTGCTGCCTTCGATGCCCACATGAGAGCAGTGATCTGGCACTCCCGACCCCATCTGTGCATCCTGAGCAGAAATGCAGACAGCAGCAAGGACGTGGAGCAGAGGGAGCTCCCTACTCAGGCTGCAGAGACAGCTTGGTGGTGCCTGGTGGTTTGTTTTCTCAAGAGCAGCAAGGCTCAGCATGTTCAACTTGCAGTTTTTTAGGTAGACTGCTTTCTTGATTTTTAACTGTATTTATAGAATAAAATTTTGTTGCCAGTTTACTCCGTGCTCCAGATTAAACATTATATCTGTTCAGAATATTTTTGTGACATGTGTGCAAAGCTTCTGGTTTATTTCTTGAAAAGATTGTGCAGAGTGACTGTGGGAGGGATGTCTTTGCTAAATGACAGGATGAATGTTATATTGTTTTTATTACAATTACAGAAGTGAAATAAAGATACTGAATGTAACAAATTGTAACATGATTTTACTGTTTAATCTGTCCAGTTTCTTTGCCTGAAGCATGAAGTACAGAATATCTCAGGAGAGGCTATTGTGATAACTCTGTAAGGAGTTTGTGTTGCTGTTTGTTTTTCCTGTGACAAAGAAATAACTCTAACTTTTGTTTGAGATCTCTGGGGCCTGTGGCTAAACAGATGTTTTTCCAACAGACCTAGGAGTTTGGAGAGTTTCTCTTATTTGAGGGTTTTTTTATTATTATTATGTTTTAAAGTGACTGTTGCTATTTAGAAAGTCTGTGGAAGTAACCATACCAATTTAAGAGTGCTTTGGTGCAATATCTTATTCCATAGTAACACTGCAGTAAATCTGAAAACCCTTTTATTCCAGTAGAGTTACTGCCAGGCTTCAGGGGTTCTGTCAGCATAGTTCAGCACTAGGCAGTCTGTTTGTGGCACTGTTGTTAAACATCCTAAGGGTAGTAAATGTCAAGATAAGGGAAGTGGGAGTAGAATGGGACAAACCCAATGGACGGAACAGGGACCATACAAGTCTCAGCATGTCTGAACACACAACTTGCCCTTTTCTCCTTGCATTGCAGATGTTGCTCTCAAGTCACTTAGAAAACTTGATCTGTTCATTCTGCTTGCAGAGACTACTAAGGTGAAAATTCCCTTTTTCAGGGTGAAGAAGTCAATTCTAGGTGCCAGACTTTAGCTTTGGCAAGGAAAAGTTCAATCCTGCTCCTTCTTTGCTCAAGCCAAGCCAAGAAAAAGAGGCATGGAAAGGAAAAGGGAAAGCTCTTCTTGTGTTTGATGTGCCACTCATGAATTGCCAAACCACCCTTCCTCAGCCCTCTCAAGGCTATGCTGGTGCAGGCTTGTTAAGCCCACCCTTCTTGTTAAGCCCACTCTTTATAAGAGTTTGGAAAAAAGGAATAATGAGGTGAGAAGAAAGTGTCAGTGCCCAATGTATCAGAGCCTTTTACTTTGCTTCATGAGTTGAACAGAAACACCACTGTCAAGCAGTTCTGAGAAAAACTAAGATTTTTAAGAAATCAGAAAGTTGAAATAACAGCAGCCAGGACAGCTTGTGGGTGCTGACATTTCACTGGCTATTATTTTGTGATGCTTTCTCTGTTTCTGAAGGAGTAGCAAAAGCACCAGTGAGGCAGAGAGAAGCCAGGGAAAATACTAACGAGGTAGGGCAGAAAAGCCACAGGCACAAGCAGATATTCAAGTTCCTCATCCTGGTAGCTGAGTGAGTAGTCCCCTTCTGTGGAGATGGGCCATGTGACTTCGAATATTCTTTGTTAAAAATATTTTTTTTCCATATTTTCCATATTTCTCCCTCAGTGATATACTTCCTTCAATGATACACTGCCTATGTGAGGAATTTAACTGTCAGAAGACTTTTTCTTGTCACAAGAATTACTCACAACATGGTGAAGCCTCATTATCTGATCCCAGCTCTCCTGAGGTCATCCAAATCTGGCCCAAGTACCAGGAGACCCATGAGAGTCTGAGGTGCAGGAGGGGTGGTCAATCACCAGCACTGAGCAAAGCAGTAGGAATTACAGCAGTGATGTTTTCTAAATGCTGCAAATTCACAGTGAGTGGGTTTTGTTTCTACTTTAGTTATTTTATGTTAGTGGAAACAATTTCTTCCTTACTAAGAGTAACACACAAAACTTCAGGCTTTTTTTAGGGGGGTGTTTTTTTTTTTTTGTTCTTCTTGTTGTTCTTGTTGTTTTTTTTTTTTTATTTTTTATTTATTTATTTTTTTTCATGGGGAAGGGTGAGTTCTAACATTTCCCCTGTAATCTAGGGTGTATGATGGACTTCTCCCTGATGTTTTTTGTGGCAGGGGAGGAGAGCAGCTTGGTAGTGACTTCTCAGTCCCACCTGTTTGGTTCTCAGGAGCTTCCAAGCCAGAGCTTTCCTTGGGGCTGTGGTTTATTAAGTGCATTTCCAAGCTGCTTGGGAGCAACACCTCCCAAGTGGGACATGTTCTGGGGCGTGGAGGAAAAGCAGGCTCAATGGCATATCCTGGTGAGATGCTGGCTGAAATGGTGGTTTGGCTCTCAGCACTGAGCTGGCCAGTGCATCACTGCCTTCTGCATCCAGGGCTCTGTAAAAGGCCCTCAGCAGCTCTGTAAACCAGCAGGGCTGCACAAACACAACACCTGACCCAAAAAATCTGGTTTTCCTCCCACCAGAGGAAACTGTGAATTGGCTGAGTGTTCAGTTCAAGAGGTGTAATGGTATAAACTACCTGCGCTGTAAAGTTTTACGAGGTGACAAAGTTTTGTAGTCTGGCAATAGTGCAGTTGAGCTGGAGGCCATCGAGTACCCTGCCAGGAAAAGGAGGGGAGCAAGAGGGTGAGGAGGGCTTCCCAGCAGGCTGCAGCCTCTCTGGGCAGCCTGGAGGATGCCTTGAGGGGTGCAAGGCTGCTTCTCTCCAGTCTGGGGCATGCATGGCCCAGGCACTTAGTGCTGTGTGAAGAATGGAGCAGAGTGAGCCCCAGCTCTCTCATCACCCCTTCTTCCCCCTCTGGGCACAGATTTATGTACACTTGGGCTATGAAATGGGGAGCTAAATACTGAGGTATGACAGAGGTATGTCAAGGCATATAGCTTACTTAGAAGGCAAAATGCCATGTACAGGCCTTACAGATTCTTTGTTGATAATTTTCACTTTGCAGTAACCCTTCTGCCTCCCCCTCTCCACTTGGATTAGATGGGTCTTATTTCCAAAAGCTAAGAAAATAAATGTTCATACTGCCAGTGTTGCAGCTGCCTCTCCCAGCACTTGCTGAGCTTTTAAGTCCACTTCTGATGCAAGTTTGTGAATTTTACAGACATTTGTAACTCATTTATCTGCCACATTGCTGCAGGATCCATGAGCGGATATTGCCTTTCCTTGCACCTCACAGCAGGAGGCGGCGGGGTCCTGCTCCAGGCAGCACGTGGTTGCTCCTGCTTGGTATTCACGGGCACATTCCTCCGGCTGATGATATATTATTATTGGGCTGGAAGAAAAATAATGCAACCAAGCTCTTATTATTTTCTCCTTTTATCTGTTTAGTCATTATAATGTGGGATCATCGTTACATAAATGAACAGGAGATGCAGTCAAGGACATGTTCATTTTTAAAGTCCTCCAATGCTCTTGTTCTTCAGTCATTCATCTTCTGTCCTTAATTACAGCAAGTGATCTCAGAGGCACTTAAAAGATTAAATTACTCAATTATTTGAAAACCCAAATGCAATAACTGTATCTTTTTGCTGATAAATACCAGTCATTGCTGGAAAAGGTTGCCCAGGGCAAAACATATTGGGAGGCCAAGGAGGCCATATTGTAACATTTTGGCTTAACCCAGTGATACCCTTTTAATTTTTCATCATTTGCAACCTTTTTTTTTTTTTTTTTTAATTTGTATTGATAATAACCACAAACTTTTCCATCGCTGTTCTGGTGGTTTCAGCAGTGTGATGGATGTCACTGCCCAGCACTTTTCAAGTGTCCTGGCACCTCCTTGGCTGTGGAGAGAAGGACATGAAGACAGCCATAGGTTAAAAAGGCTGGGAATCAGCATGGCCCCCATCCAAGGTGATGCTTGTGGATGGGGGATGGTTCAGCGTTTGGGAAGAGGATGTAATTAAAACACAGGTAGTATCTCTCTCCATGATGAGGTGGGTGAGTTCCCTGTTGGCAAAGCTGAGCTGAGCTGGCTTGGGCTCCCCAGCCTTGCAGGAAACAAGAAAGAGGGACAAAAACTGTTTCTGAAATGGTGTTCTGGGTGTCCCATGGCCACGGAGGGAGCTGTTGATGTGCCCTGCATGTGGGTGTTGCTGCCAATACTGCATCAGTGCATCTACAGCAGCAGAGTTTGTCCTTCCTGACCAGCACCCCTATTGCTCACTGGGAATCCCCAAGTACAGCCACTGAACAATGGGAAGTTTTCCCTAAACCATTTTTTGGCCACTTTTGCAAAGCAACAGATGGGGTTGAGTGCAGTTCTGGGATCCTGGCTAAGGCACTTGTATGATCCATCCTCCCTGGGCCAGGAGAAAAGGGACTTGACTCTTCAGGGAAAGAGAAATCCAGGTTAAATAGTTTAAATCCTGTACTTTCTCTTCATAGGTCCAGTTCTGAGTTCCTGTCCTGCTGGGCACCAAACAACACGGGGCAGAATACCAGAGCAGCCATGAACCCAGAGTGCTTTACACTTTGGCCATGGTGAGCCCCTTTCTCATGCTGGTTGGCCAGCAGTGAGGCACAGGGATGGGTTTTTGGTGTTGATAAAAACTTCCTGCTTTGGACTACCCCCGTGGTAAGTCTCTAAACTGAAAGAGTCTGGAGGCAAAAGAAGGACTTGCTGTTTGTTGTCAAGCCAGAGCAGCTGTGGTGCTTCATGTCCTGCTGCCATGAAGAGCAAGCCTGGCTGCTGTTAGCAGGGAGCAGTGGGGTGGCCACATGGGCTGGCTGACCCTGGGTGGGTCTGGGGGTCAGGCTGCCCTCAGCCAGCATCTGTCCCACAGCCGTGCTGGGGCTCTGCTGGCCCGCAGATGCTGCTGCTGAGAGGGTTACTGTCCTCTGCTCCACCACCTGTGGTTCCCACGTTTATTTAATTTAAAAAAAAAAAAAAAAAAAAAAAAAAAAGCAAGTAATTCGATACACATCCTCTCAAAGAACAGCAGCCATACCAGCAAGGAGCAGGCTAGTGGTCTGGAGAAGGACAGATGGTCCTGCAGCTAATTTGCTCCCATAAATCGCAAGCTGTTGCAAATCCTCACTGCAGTAAATGCTGGCCCTGTTTGTGGCCATGTGTCTATCTTGGTGCTGCTATGAGCAGATAGAGCTCATGATAGAGCAGATATGATAGAGCAGAATCTGTAGTTTTAGGCTGAGTTTCCCTTGTGTCTTTTGCAGAATTGAGCATTTTGATTAAGAAATAAGCTGTAATCCTGTAGCTGGCTGCCAGCAGAGCTCCATGCAACTGCTCTTGCAGCAGAACCAGGTATTCTCTTGTTGAAGCACCAGCACAGCCAGGAGCTCATCCTGTCCCCTTGCGAACTACTGAGGACCTGCACATTGCAATTTGAGTCTCTGCTCAAGGCAGAGAACAGTTCACTGCCTTTAGCCTCTCCATCTTGCAGGATTTTCATCCCTGGGAGAGGATCAAAAGCCCCAACTTGTCATTGCAACAGCACTGAGGCTTATGGCTATTTTAGTGCTCTGGCCTTCCTGAAGAGAAGCAGAAATGATGTCTCCTCACCCTGGAGTTTTGTCTGTTGTGGGACACAGGACATCCTGTACTCAAGCCCTGGCAGGCTGGCCACGCCTGACTCCCCATTGCAGCTGGAGCTGCAACCACTGAGCACCTGGCCATGTCACCCTGCCTTAAAGGCTGTGTCCCCGTGTGCATCCTGGTCTGGGTTAGTAGGTGCAGTCTGGAGCCCAGCCTGCAGGCAGGCATGCAGGGACTGAGTGGAGCAGAGGACATGCTGGGCTCAAGGGCTGGGCTCAGGCAGTGGAAAAGAGCAGTGGAAAATAACTACCTGTGGGAGGTCAGTACTAAGGTATTGAGATACAATCCTTGTTTCAGAGTCGAAGGGGTGGAAGGAGCTAAGTGTCCATGTTACTTTTTCTGCAAGAAATGCTGACTTTTGTTAGAATCATAGAAGCTCTGGTGTCTGGGACCTGCTCTGGGGTTAGGGAGGGCATCTCAAGTGTGTGAGACCTCCCCAACATCAGCCTATGCAGGAAAGGCAAACAGTTCTCTGCAGTGTTGTGACATTTTCTCTGTCATTTACTCATTAATCCGGACCAACTGCTCTGTCCTGCATTTGCCCTTGAGTTCCACACGTCCTTGTGTTTGCTGAGCAGAGTCTTGCACAATGGAGCAGGGCAATCTGCACTTACACAGTGGGCTCTCCTCTGCATTGCTGCTCTGGGGGACTTGTTGGCTTTCTACATTCCATTGCTGAGTGGCCCAGGTAGTGAGGGTCACAATTTAAAATGTGTATTTTAGGAAAATCCAAACACCTACCTTATTACGAATCTGTGGCTTGATGCCTTGTATTCCTGGTCCTGCCACACCCTGATGTGTAACTGCATTGTAACAACAGTATGCCTGGTCTAGCATCCATCCAAATGAACCCAGCTGTAGCTGACACACATCTGGCAGGGAGATCATGACATGATCATGCTGAATGCCCATGGGATCGTGAGTGGATCATGCTGCTTTGTGTCTGGGAAGATCTGCGTTCACTCCCCAGCGTTCTCACATCACAACTGAGCTGGAGCAGCAGTAGTGTTTTCATCCTCTTCTGTCTGATTGGCAGGCCCCAGTAATCTTCTGGGTATTCCAATATTTTCACAGTCATCTCAGGCTGCTCAGCCTGTGCTTTTGTCTAACAACTACCAGCCACTTTGGAGAGCAACACCTCTTAGGCCTGCCAAAATCCTCTGAGGTGACACTGATTTTGCAGTGTAAATGCATCAAGCAGAGGGATTGCCCTGCTGGTGACTCCTGCAAGATGTTGTAGAGTGGATGGGCTCCCAAGAATTCAACACTATAAAGTCTGTGCATACCAGGAGCTGAAACATCAGTGCTGTTAGCGCTAAGACAGCCTCACTGCCCTGACATTGCTGCAGGTGGGTGGGAGGGAGAAATGGGAATGAGAGCACATGACATAGAGTGTTTTTTTGCAACAAAGGATGGACTTACACAGCTGACCACATCTGCCATGGCAGACAACTGGAAAAATGCTTCCTTTCAATCCAAAATTTAATACAGAGCTTTCTCTGAATAGTGGGACATAAAGGCTTATCCCCTCCTAGATGATCTCTTGTAGCTGACTCTGCTCAGCACCCTGTTTTCTGAGACTCTGCTTCTTTTAGTAAGTCAAGAGAGAGTTGGAGGAATATAGTCAAATGACCTGCTTACAGCTTCAATAGAGTTAATTTTCTTTTAAAAGCTGGTATAGTGCTGTGTTTGGATTCAGTATGGGAATAATGTTGGTAACAGAGTGATGTTTTGTTAAGTAGTTCTCACCCTAAGTCAAGGACTTTTCAGTTTCCCATGCTCTGCCAGTGAGGAGCTGCACAAGAAGCTGGGGGGAGCATGGCCAGGACAGCTGACCTGATGTTCCATGCTGTGGAGCATCATGACCAGTACATAAACTGGGGGAATTTGCTAGGGGGAAAAATTCCTGTTCAGAGATGGGCTGGGCATTGTTTACGGGGTGGTGAGCAACCGCATTGTGCATCATTTGAGTTTCTTGCATTTTATTCTTTTTTTAACACCCTTGTTGTTGTTAATAATAGCAATAATAATTATTACAAAGAATAATACAATAATCCAGGTGGGATAGAGAGTGCCAGCTGGGGTTATACCACAACACCCATCCAAAGGAACATTTAATCCATCTGTAGAATGTGTAAGACAAACCACAGAAATCACTGTCATGGCACTGCACCTTCTACTCTTTTGCAATGGCTTGATGGATTTGAGATGGCTGATGTCTGACAATGTGAACCCAGCACTCATCCTCCCAGCTCCAGTCACTCCTGTGAACCTAGACCTATATTATTGACATGAACATAGATGCAGAAATCTGGCTGAAACTGGAAAACATAATCTTTGCCATGAAGCTCATGTATGCATAAGTATAATGGACAACAGTATAATTTTGAGCCTGCAGTCATTACTGAAATCCCAGAAATCAAGGGCTTAAACGCAGAATTTCTTGAGCGGTGGATGAAAAAAGAGCACAAAGAAACATGATTTAGTGTATGCAAATTTATTCAACTTTGAAATTATTTATTTACAACTAATGACTGATACCAACAGATGAGGTAAAAATATGAGGTATTGATATGAGTATAACATTTAAAAATGTAAATATCATAATGTATCATGTAACAATACAAAATACTGTGGTAGCTGAATGGTAGACATGGCATAATGTGCATTTTGAAGAAATCTTATTTCAACAATACATGGCTTGGAGATGCCAGAAGCTCACAACAGAGCTTCTGCAAGGGCAGGAAAACAACCCTGCCTTGCTAAGGGTGGCAGGTGACACAGGGCCTCTTCCAGCTGAGCAATGACTTGTGAGACAGGATAAAACCACTGTCCAGGTTTTCCCTTCTTTTCCTTAAGACATTATTTCTTGCCAGACGTTGCCATTCCCAGGGCTAGAAATGCTGTGCCTGTTAATGCTGAGGCACTGCTGTATTTATTTATGTAAACTAATGTAGCAGAAGTACTCTAATTGCTCATGTTTTGGAAAACAGCCGGCATGAAATCTGCTGCCATGGCCACGGGCATTTAGGAGGAGGTGCTGCTTTCTGGAATGGCATTCCCAGCTGGGGAGGCAGTGTTTGCTCCTGGGAAGGCTGAGTCTGGGCAGTGGTGGTGCCCTGCAGCCAGAATGTGACTGCCAGACCCCACTACAGCCACATAATGGCCCCATGAGTGCTCCCCTGTCTGCAGGACTTAAAGCTCGTGATAATTGCACATTGCAACTATTGGCCATAAACTCGAGGCAGGAGCTCCCAGGCAGCCAACATCCCTGATCCTTTGCACAATAAAATGAGTGACACAGCTCATGGCTGAAGATGACAGTGACTTTTTGGAGTCCTGCTCCTTCACAAGGACACGCTGGAGCCCTGTGGGTCACCTTGGGTCACCCTGTCCTCCCTGAGCTCCCACAGGTTCCTCCTCAGCTCACAGGGCTGTCCCCTGCCAGCACAGCCCCCTGTGTGTGCAGGATGGCACGTGGGGTCATGCTCTAGCAGCTGTCACCAAACACAGTCCACTGCACAGCTGCCACACCTGGGGAATGCTCAAAGCTCTGGCTTTGAAGAGGTTTCCTCATTTGCTGAATTGGGGCACAAAGCTGTAGCTTGACATAGGAAATGCATCCTGCTTAATCGACCTCATACTAATCTTTCTGGATTTTGTTGGAAGGACTGAGCTAAAACACTGGCTGTGAGTGACTCCACTGGTTTATGCAGCAATAAATAAAGTCTAAGTGAACAAATGTGATTAATGAAGAACAGTATTAACAGGCTTGTACATTCTTATTGAGTCATAGATGTAATAACATTTTGGTCGTAGGTTAGTTAAAAACAAAATGGAACCCTGCCTCAAAGGCAATGTCGACAAATTATTATTATTATTACTTTTAAAGCATTCTTCCATTAGCAAAATAATAGGTCCCTGAAAATGAAATTATATAATAGGCTTAAATGGCTCCTACTCCTCATAGACCTAATCCTGCTCCCACCAATGCCTCCAGAGGTGGGATCATGCAGATCAGTGCAATAAAAGTTGAAAATGCTTGCTGTTACTATAAAAGCAATCTTTCCAAGAATAGCATTTATTAGTCTTTTAAATATCCAAGATGTATTTAAAATCTTAAAAAAACATAGTTATTTGTATAATAAGAATATTAAAAGGCATGGTGTTCATCTGCATGTCTTTGTGTCCACTGGATGCAGAAAACCTGCTTTGGATTAGCCATCTCTATGGGAGAAGGTAAGAACACAGAAACACTCAGAACCTAGACAGAATGCTTACAAAAAATAAGTAATTTACAGCTTAATAAGTTACCAGTCTGATTTCAGCCATCTCAGGACACACAGCATTACCTTGTGCTGCCCAAAGATGAGCAGTTTCCTGGAATGCTGCACACAATGAGGTTCTCTACTGACAGACACCAGTCATTAAGGCAACAGGTAAGGTTTCAACACCTTCTACTAAAAGTCACAATTCTGCAGCTGAACATAAATGGCCTCCACAATGTCTGTCTCAGATGCATCTCCATGTATTTTATTTGATGAGACTGATTCCCTCCTCATTATTTTTAAGTGCACTGTAACCTCCTTCTTCCTTAGTTCCTGTAGTTCTTCCTACATCTATTTCTAGGTACCTTCTCATAGCACACACAAACACAAAACATATTTGAGAACAGGCATTTGTTATCACATGAATTATGCCTGGTAGCCCTGTGATAACAGCAAACACAGCTTATATAGCAGTGACACACTAAGAAACAAGTGACAGATCCACTTAAGGTCCAACTGATGCAAGTGATTTACACTGAGTTATATACAAAATAATTAATTTATACATATACATATATATAGATAGATATAGATAAATATATACATACTGTACATTATTTATTTACAATTAAAATATGCTTCTTAGAAGCCTTTAAATAACAGAGTTACATAACGTACAAGTAATGGCAATAATCTGTTTTTAAAGTAATAAAAGCTCTCTGAAGAAATGTTTAGTTCAATAATCAAAATTAATACAGAGTGGATGTGGGGAGGGGGGAAGGTGAAGTCTCCAGAATAAAAGAACTTTCCTATAAAATTCCTTTTTCAGCTTTGTATAGACCCAGGGCAGGTCAGATTTCTGCAGCTTAAATAAGACCTTTGCCTTCAGTATACCTGTTCCCTGCCAGACCTTGATTTATGCTCACATGCTCCCAGGAATACTTCCTCAGATTTTTGTTTCTGGTCCCTCAGCAATCAGAGGTTGAAATGAGTTTCTGATCCTGGCAACTTCTGCTGCACACAGATGTCCAAAGCCTTTGTTGTACCACTCTGGGGAATGTCCTCTGAAGAAATGAAAAGAGAATTATTGAGAAACTCAAACACTCAAGAAACATGCCCCACAGAAACGTGCTTGCCATGCTTCCTGCTTCCCACTGCCCATGGTGGTGGTGGAGATTCAAATAATTGTCTTTTTAAGTGTACTCTAAAGTTCTCCCTTGCAGTAATCAAATAAGCACATTCTATTTCTAAGATCGCGTCCTAACAGTGAGTGGAGAAAAGAGTGCAGGAAAACTCCAAAGCAGCAAAGCTACCCTAACCATGCTCTCTGTTCTCAGCATCTCCCCTCCCTGAGCTGGAGGGACATTACTTTGTGCAGGTGGGATACTTACTTTAGGTCAATCCTGCAGATGTGGGTCAGCCTGGCTTTTCCTGAGCCACAGGGCTCTATCAAGTACTGGGAGTCCATCACTATGGCTCGCACAGCTCCCATGAGAGGAGCCTCTTCATGCTCCACAGAGGTGGCAACCAGCATGCACATCCCCTTGGGCAGATCTGTCCTCCATGTCCTGCAGCAGTGGATGCAAGATGGAATCACATTAGCGATGAAACTTTTGGGCACGTGAGTAAGAACCAGAACTGCAGTTTGCTGCTCTGCCTATTCTTGCTGCCTGCAATGCCAGTGGACTCTCCTAGGAGTTCCTGGTGGAGTTTCATGTTCCCCAGCTGGTAGTCTGACCCTGATGTGGAATGGCCACCCATCTATGTGGCTCCAGGTGGAGAAGTTTGGCTTCTCCACAGGAGTATTTTGTAGCTATTAATATTATAGGGCATGATGGAGCCTTTTGCAGTCAGACAAAAGTTTTGGAAAGGACAAAGACCAATGATAAGCAATCCAGCAAAAGCTGAAATTCTTCATTGCACCCATGCAGGCTTACAGAAAAAGAAATGCAGTTTAGTGCAGCAGAAATCCTCATTAATACCCAGAATATGTTTCAAGGGTGTCTGAATTAAAAACAAAATGTCCTTCCATTTCTTTCTTCTCCCAAGTTTCTAGCCTCTCTTACATGCTGGAGAAGTTTTCCACCAAGTTCAAGCTACCTAGACATTAATACTTAACATTTTTTTGTTGTTTCTGTATGTAGCATTCTCTACATACCCTTGTGTCTCACATCTTTCCCATTTGCACTGAATCTCAGAGGATAGGTCTGTGCTCTTTCCTATGCTGTGGGTAGAAATGAGAAATTCCCACTGTGCTGTGCAACATGCATCATCTTGCTGTGGATTGTCTGAGACAGGGATTATGCTTCCATGGGAAGTATCATATTTTAGCAGGTAAGCTGCTTTCAAGGACTGTTGAAGTTTGGACTTCAGCAGATAATTTTAACATTCTGCATTTTTCTTACATGAAACTGAGCTGTTATTCAAGACACTGCAGGAAGACACTGACCTGAAGGTTTTACATGTGCCTGGGCATTAATAAAATTGATGAGCTATCTTGGCAGATGAAACACATGGGAGAAGCGAATCACAGCTGAGATCCAGTATGAGAAATGCTGAACCACCTCCTGTGGGTGCTTGCACAGTGTTTAGATGAGCCCACATCATTCTGTTAACTACCCAGCACTAGCTGGGCCATTTGGGAATCGGAAAGTTCTCTATCCCAGAGATTTCAGAAGACTTATGTTTCCTGTTCCAGTCATACAGATTTAGGCCAGTTTCAGTAGTTCTTTAAAGGCCTTACAGTAATAAAGGCATGGCACCTAACTCACCAAAATGCTGTCACACTTAATGAACATTAAACACTTGTGGATTCTTTAATAAAAGTGTTGCCTGTGCAGGGCAGCTGAGAGCTGTGTCATATCCCAGGCATATGAAACATTTCCCCTCTCCTCTTACCATTAGAATCTTCTCTAGGGAGCCTAATCCCCTTGTTATGACTGTCACATTGAAAAAAAAAAAAAAAAAGGGAACAACTTAGTTGATCCTTTCACAGCCCAAAGTTTGACTGAGAAGGAGAAAATTACCATCTGTTAAAATATATTTATTCATATCCCCAGAGGTGTATTATAATTTCACTGTTCACTTCCCACCAATCATAAGGTATCAAATTGACTGTGGTACTGCTGGCTAACCTTGCTCTAGACTTAATGATATCAATCAAAAGAGATAAACAACAGAACCTGACAGATCTGCCTGATGGCTGTTTTCAGCCCTTAAGAACCCACCAGGATTCATTTTTATGATATGTATTTCAGTCCTCAGGGGTCATTCTGCCTGGGTTAGTGAAAAGAATGAGAACTCGATAGCAGGATTTGCCTTTAACTGATGTGACTGCACAGCAGGTCTTTAAAGAACATCAACCACCACAACAGCTAATAGTGAACTAAGTGGCAAATGAGAGGACCAAATTAGGGCCATCAGAACCTCCCCGCCGCTCGCAGACCATCTTCTTGGTGCCATGCAGAGGGCCAAATTTATCACTGGCTCACTCTAATGACGTTATATAAGAAGATTATTTATAAAGTAATGATAGATATATAATTATATAAAATATATAATGTATATTTGATTATAAAATAGTTAATTTAGCCCAGTATACTGCAGGAAGGCAAAGGAAATAGAGTAATGGGAGCATTGGTTATAGAAAGCATTTTTTAAATCTTCCCCTAAGAGTTCCAATAATTCTTCCCTTATACCATCTGCACGTTGTCATCCTTTAAGAGACTACTAAAGTTCATAAAAAGGATGTACTTTTGTAATTACATTTTATTTGCCTCATCTTTTTCCTTCAATCTGCATTCCCTTTAATACAATTCTGACTCCCTGGACTACTTCCTTTGTCAAAACTGCTTTGTATTTCTCTGGCACACCATTTCAATCAAATAAAGCAGGGACTGAAAATGGAAATGCACAAAGTCATCCTGAAATAAATAACTGTAGGACTGACCCTGTAAGTGAAATATGTCAGCAGCTCCACAATAGCTCCTAGCAAGCAAAGGCCAGGACAGAAGGTGCATAAGAGGGTTTTTTTTTTTTTGACAGTTCTGTACAGGCAGATAGACAATGGCAGAACTGGGATTGAAAGTGGAATATTGATACACAGCTATACATTTATTTGAGAGAAGTCATCCCCTGGAAGACAGAATACAAATCTACTGCCTCTTTCTGTTCATTTCCACACTAGGATTTTTATGGATCAGCATTTCTTCATTTACAAAGACTCCAACTGAAAATTTAGGATAATAACTTATACAGACACTGTATAACAGCCTTAGCTTAAAAGCACCACAATCTTCTCTTCTAAACATTTGGCTCTTAAACATCAAACAGTCCCCAGAGAACAGCAAAAGCAGCGTAAAAAACAATTGGATTCTATCTGCACTGTTTTGACAACAAACAAAGCTAAGAGAGAAGAGCAGCTATTATCAGACATCTGTTCTGAGGAAGAAATGATATTTATGGCCTCAGGAGTATGTGCTGCTCAAATTACATCAGAGAAAAGGTCAGCATGCTCTAGGTGTGTGACTAATTCAGTTTGAGAAATCAACACTGCTGCCCAGAAGTAGAGTTCCTGGAGAGCAATTACACAGATGCAAAGGCTGAGATAAGTCCAGATCTTCCTTTATGCACTGCAGGAGACAAAGGTACCAGAGAACTGCCCCCAGCTTACCTGAGAACGACAAAGTCTCGGACAGGGTGAGGAGCCATGCTGTTCAAAACATACTGGTAAACTTCTGTCTGCTTGTCCAGGCTCTCCACCACCTTCCACTGCAAGAAGTCCTCATCCCAGAGGTGACGTTCCCTCAGCACTCGGTTCAGGACAACTGAAGGGGGAGCTTCAACTTCAACCGAGGCTTTCCAAAGCCTTAGTGGGTTCCCATCCCCAACCTGGAGAGAAGTGGCCAAGAACACAAACCCTGAGAATTTATATGCCCATGTTCAGCAGATGATAACTGATAAATCCCAATGTGTGTGTCTGATTTCAGCTTAAGAGCATTCATTTTCCCCTGCTAATCATTACTTTTATTGCTATTGCTGCTGCTCTATTAGTCCTGGATGGAAATCTGAAGTGATTCATTACTCTGCTCTCACAACAGAATATATCTGGACCAGTTCCCACAGTGCCAGTGTGGTTCTGCATTACATCTGGTGTGACAGACAGTTTTCCAAGAATTTTCCAAGTCCAAACATCCTAAGTGTAATGATGAATATGTGTCTGCAGAAGTAAAAAGAGATGAGAGACAGAAATCCTGGGCTGAAATAAAGCAACTACCTTAGGCAATCTTATACATTTCCTGGGACTGACGGTCCATTAACCCTCCTGGTTAATTCTGGGGGAGCAGAACATACATTGATTCAGTTATGTGCCAGGTACACAGATGTTTGCTCCTCAAAATAGCTGCAAGGGTGGTATTGGGAGAACACCTTTCAAAGAGCACAGACTGATTGCTAACTCCTCCTTGCTCACAGATCCTGTTTCTTGAAACACCTCCACAGCTTACAGAAATGGGAGCAGAAAGTGCTGGGCTATGCATGAGGTAAATGTCCTAGATTGCACACATACAGCTTTTCTGCATGGCTTCAGGGGTCCTATTTCAGGCAGTAAACGAGTTAACAGTAATCACTGGATCTTGCAAGTCCTGCTTTTCTAACCCTTCCCTACCCTACCATTCTCATACACCAATGTGAGTTCTTTGGAAACCTCCAGTACCTCCCACAGACCCAGGATTGTTTCCCCAGAAACCCACCTTCCACACCTCCCACTTTAAATTATTTCATGTTGCTGTAATTCCTTCTCCCCAAAGCTTTCAGCTCCCCATTTCTCCTGCCCTGGAGCCCCAGACTCCCAATCTGCTCTGTAGTCTCACAGGTCCTTGACCACTGGCCATACAAGCATCAATTCCCTCTCTCCCATCTCCAACATCTTGGTCCCACCTCAGCCCTGTTACTCTGCCCCCAGCCTCCCACAGACCCTCCTGGAGAGGCCACTCACATAAGCTGGCAACAGAACACAGTAACTGCAATATCTCTGCCCTGACAGAGGAGTTACACTTTCCCAACCTGGGGTAATGCTGCCTCCTGCCCCCTCACCATCCTGATTTCACATTCCTCCCAGTGCTCTTCTCCTGCCTAATTAGCGTCACCCACCCCTAATCCATCCTCTCCTCTTGCTGGTTGCTGCTGGTTTGGAGACCTCTGCTTTGCTATTGCATTTCCAGCAGCCCTGAACTCCACTCTCTGCAGGGACCCTGCAGCACCCTCTGCCTCACTGCAGAGGTCTGGCTTTCCCTGAAAAAGTGATGGAGCCTAAAACAAATTCAGAAATTTTAATAAAAGCTGCAGTATCAAAAATCCACATGAGAAAAGGACAAAGGGATCAGGGATAAAGCTGGCCTGCTTAAAAAAGCATAGGAAAGCCTGAAGAAGCTTTGTAATTACCTATATTCTACCTTTGTTCTCCAAACTGCTAGCAAACATCAAGAACTGGTCAGAAACTTTGCAATGTCCCCCAGTCAAAGAGCTTGCCCAGGTAATGTTCTCTGTTGTTTAACATCTCAGCTCACTCTCTGGTTGTGTTGTTTGCTATATCACTTACTTGACCTATTTTGGAGACCCCAGCTTGCTTTGTGTGCCTTTTTCTGGAATCTTATACATGAATCACTATTATATTATATTTATAACTGCTTTTAGTAATCTTTTAAAAAATAATAATAAAAAAAGAAGAGTGCCATGCCAGAAAGAAGGGTGTGAGTTTTACTATGAAACATGCCAGGGTGCCCCATAACTGAGCTGCATTTTGCTTTGGTTTCCTTACTGCTTCTTTCATATCTCCCCAAATTACCTTTTTGTAGGCGAGTTCTGCGTTCTCTACACTGGAGCATGTGACCCATCCTTTGAATTTCTCTTTTGCTTCTTTCTGGAGATTCTGCATGAGAGTTTCCAGGTACATATGATAGTTCCCTCCTTCCTCATCCACTTGTTTCCCAAGCTCATCCAGGGTAGGAGAATGCACTTCTGCATCAACATAGGAGTTTCGGGATTGGGTGATCATCTCGTGTGGGACCTGTGCAACAGAAGGGAGGGAAAATATACAGGCAAAATTTCCTGCAGACTTTTCCTAAAGACAATGTGTTTCTAGGCTGATGGACCATTCAGCATCTGACTGGACAAACCTATGATCTGTAAAATGCACACCAATTTCTGTCTTTATGCAAGACAAAACATCAAAGTAGTCTAATGAAACAGCCCATGGCTCAGAACAGCACTGCTCCTGCACAGCCCTGTTAGACTCTTCAACTGGATGCCAATACACCTCTGCTAGTCCTTTAGCCCTCAGAAATATTGCCTTATGCTTCTGGGGAAACAAGGTATGAGCATTTGCTCTCCTCCAGCTGCAGTGTGAGCAGCTGCAGGAATGATTGCAGCTCTCTATGTGATTTTTATTTTATTGCATGACACAAAAATAAAATGTATAAGCAATTATTTTTAAGATTAATAAGTTTTCATTGAGGCCTTAAAAGCATTATAATAAAACTTTACACTTTTTACTGTTTTTTTAAAGCAGATTTTGATTTGAATTACACTAAAATTTCCTATTTCAGTGGTTTGGGTTGAAAACTGTCACAGAATAATTACCCTGCATCTTTTGAATACTAAAAGGGAACTGCCATAAAGAAATGAGATAAATAAACTTTGGATGAAGCAAGTTTACAAGTAAGAGAGGCACCAATCTCTGAGCTAACACAAAACAGAAAATATAAGCATAAACATAAATACTTCAAAGGGTGCTGCATTATGTGCCCATGAATAATGCTGTTTGAGTTTCTCACTCACCTCAAAAAGTTTGTTGCATTCCATTATCATGTGAGCAAGTCCCTGAGTAGCTGCCAGGTTTTCACTGAGGTCCTTCTGATCTGGCTTCCCTGTTGCATATTTTTTCTGTATTACTCTGTAATTGAATTCAGTATCTCAGGTAAAGAGCTGAATCTTTTTAATATGAAAGAAAAAAGCAGCAGGATATTCCCAACATCAGAGAGAAAAACCCCCTATCTTTATTTTCTATTTATCACCAAGACTGCTCAAACTGTTGGGACTTTTTTAAAGGAAAAATGTTTACCTAAAATATTGCTCAGCCAAAGGTAAAAGCAGGAAAGATTATGCATGTGCTGCATGATGTGTTGTACATTTTGAAATGGATTTTTAACAGACATGATGTAAAGTGGTTTACATTGTTACTGCTTAAAGCCCTTGTTCAGACAAGGGTTATACATGTACTTGACCAAGAATCTCAGTGTATCCTGAACCAGGTGGGAGGGAAAAAAAGTCAAGAGGGACCACTAATGTTTAGCCAGGCTATGCCCTGTTTAGTCTATACTCATCATGTTACAATTTTAATGTGGCCTGAAATAAACCCTGTTTCCCGAATGGCAGAATGTAGACAGCAAACTGAAAGTGGAAAAAAACACTCATTGAAAATCTACCATTTAAAACATGGTTAATCTTTGACTTCAACCAGAGAAAAATCAACCCCTTTTCCTTCACAGAAGTCAACATTACTCATGCAAAACTCACTAGTGCCCCACTGAAAATTCCACATGGAAAGCAGGCACCACATATTCACAACAGACAACCAGAAATGCCTGCTGGGCTTGTGAAAACAAGTGTGCTTCTGGCTCTGCAGCAGGGGTTTTCCCCTCTTACTGAAGCCATGCTCTGTTTAATGTGAGCTGGAAAGCAGATGGTTTGGAAAATTTTGTCCTGCATACCACTGAAAACATCACTCCATATTCAGGATGTGACTATTTATAATGCTGAGAAAAAAAATACCTTGGGGAGCTTTCTTTCTTGACTATATTGAGATGGAAGAGGGAAGGGGCCAGACAAACAGCGATGTTCATGGGAGTCATCTGATTTTCCTCCACGGAGGTGACGTCGCTGAGGAAGCAGAGCAGAGTCTGCAGAACCTCCCGGTTCTCATCAGCCATGAGCATGATGGCTGCCTGCACCGCCTGCAGCCGCTGCTCCTTGGGGACATCTGGGGACGAGCAAGTGACAGGCAGGGGGTCAGTTGGGAGGTCAGAGAAGGAGCCAGAAAGATAAAGTTACCACCGACATTGACAGTCTCCTGGAGCGCTCATAGCCACGCCGATGCAGTGCTCAGGGACGTGTCCCAGTGCTGGACCTGGCAGTGTCAGGTTAATGGTTGACTCAGAGAGGTCTTTCCCGACCTTAGCGATGGCTTTGGGAAGAGGCAGATGACAGGAGACCAAGGGGAAAAGACCTGCTGGCTTCTGGAGAGCTGGGTTTTGCTCCTCCACAAAGCACAGCTTCCCTCGCCAGTGTTTGGCATTTCTCTGATTCTTGGGAAAGCTGCTCCCAAGAAAGACACTGGACTTCACTTAAAGTTACAGAAGGGAAAATAGTACTCAGTACTCATAGCTTTAAATGGTATTTTTCAGGTTTTCTTTGTCCCCTGGCAAGACAGAAGTTTAAAAGTTTTAGGGAAGCTTCAGGAACACTTACATTTGTGTCCTAAACCGTAGGAGTTTAATGGAAGAATTAGTGGATATGCTTAAATAACGCCTCAGACAGATTAACTTCTAAAACTACCCTAAGTTCTCTCGGTTTGGACTTTGAGTCCTCCTCTGGGTATTACATACTCTCTATAATTAATGGAAGAAGAACAAAAGCAGATTTACAGTAGAGGGAACAGCCAGCTTTTAAGTTTTGACTGCTAGCCTTGTACAAGCACCTTATTTTAAAAGCTTTCAGACATGAATGACAAAATGAACACAGCTCAATACTTCTAAAGTTTCTGAAAACAGCAAGGCCAGGTTTTTCTGAGAAGTCAGAGCCTTTGCTAAATCCATGCAATGTGTCTTTTCTTCCCACAACACCTCCTGGTAGTCCCTCCCTCCCCTTTATTGTTGCTCTGATGGGTCTGATACATGACACAGAAGATCAGTCAATGCTTCAAGACACAGGTAAACATTGAACAACTGGGAGTTTTAAGAAAATTGAAAAAGTTTCATCAATGCTATGCCATGTAGACTACTACACTAATCATCTCATCCCAAATCCTATATGTTACAGCAATTCAAGTCATTCTGGATATATGAAAAAGGTCTTGGATACATGAAAAATATCTTCAGTGAGTCCCAGAAAATCAGAAATCCCCTGCAAATACACTAGGAGAGGAAAAATCCTTCCTAACTTCACATTAACAATGTTCTGTTAAACAGAACAAAGGGCAAGGAAAAAATCTCAGTTAGAGATTAGTTTAATGGCAGATATTATGAAATACTATTGGTATCCCAGAAATTTTCAACATTTTTCATTCTGTGAAAGGAATTTTGTCAGTACTTTCTGAAACAGAAAAATATATTTGTTGTTCATGACATGGAAAAAACCCTGCTACTTATTCTTAACCCAAACAATATTTTCCGGTGTCTACAGAGTCCATCTTTTCTTGTTCCTACCTTGGTTTAAAGAGACTCATCCTTAAGTCTGACTGAAATCCTTTAACTCCTGGTGCATTTTGAGAACATCTTTCCTGGCTAATTTTTTCCCTTTCTGACCAGTGTAAAGGGATGTTCTTCAGCCTTCCCACTGCAGCACCACACAGACATTACAGAGTCAGCCCATGCCTCTTTTTACATTTTCTGTTGGCTGGTATCAATGTTTCCCCATTCAGCCTCATGTCTTGGAAAAGGGGAGTCCTTCTAGCTACAGACCTGCTTATGCCAATGCCACTGGGATCTGTCATGTGTCTCTTTAGCAAGTGGGTAATTTACTCAGTCTCTTCTATGCAAAGATGGGACATCCTCAGTTTTCATCAAGCAATAGTTTAAAGGTGATTTGTTTCCAAGGACATGTAGAACATGTCCTTGTAGTGGATAATCCTCTCCTTGGCCTCTTCCCCATGGAAATGATTGTGACTGCCATTTTATTAGCAGCCAGAATTCCTGCTGCTTTTCTGGACAGGCTTATTAATGTGTGTGCAGGCAGACAACTTGTGAGCAGGAAAGAAGGGGAAATGATGGTCCAGGGCTAGGCACCAACTCCTGCAGTTAACTTATGTCCCAAGACATCACGTACAGCCAAACCCACTAAATTTATTTGCAGTGCTGTCTCTCACATGCAGAATCCCAGTGTTCTCTACCAGCTACAGACACTGTGATGGTAAATTCATCAGTGACTGTGAGCCACAGACAGATTTTTACAGTAAAGGGAAGCAACGGAAGTATCTGAGATTCTTAAGCACTGGGATTATACAGTGCTTTAAAATGGCTTTCTATTGTTTTGGCAGCTGAAACGTCTGCAAGTGGAAAGACTAGACACACTTCTCTTTAGTGCTTCCAATTATTTGGCTTAGGCTGGCTGCATCTGCCAGAGTGCTGGCTGACTGGCCCTCATAATGGACATTGTCAGAAAAAAAACTCTAATTCCTCTGGCTGTTCAGTGCTTTCCTCACTGTTTATTTCTCCCTCAGTCTGGAGAAGAGATACAGAGTAATTTCCTGATTCACAGGAACTTTCATTATTCTGATGCATCTGAGTCTCAGATTTTTCTGAAGATTGCTTATGCTGGAAAGAAAAGAAGAAATACCCCAGTTTCTTTCTTTTTTATTACTTCTTCATATAGACTTTATGATCTACATGAAGGCAGCTTGTTTTTTTCCTGTACATTTTATTGAGTATAATGAAAAAAACAAATAATCAAAAGTCACAGCAAGGAAGGGGCCTACAGAGACACCTATTCTCATGATCAAGTACCACTTCTCCATGCCCAGAAGACTCACTTATGTTGAGATGCAAGCACATAAAATGGGCATCCAGTTTAAAGAAATCTGACAAAAATATGAGTCTTCATGCTTTTTATGTCCAGCAGCCTGTTCTTCTGTCTTCTTTCTGATTGTGAGGTTGGTATGAACATTGTCTTTCCATTAAATTTGACACTGAAACATTTAGGTGGTTCTAAAGACCTGTTAGTGAAAGATTTTGAGGGCAGAGGGGTTTTTTATATCTCAAAGGCCAGCAGAAAGAAACCTACCCAGTGTTAACATGCCAAAATCATTTGCAGTATATTACTATATAATGCATAACAATTTCTAATTGTTTATAATATAGAAATATGCAGAAATATCAACTTACATTGATAGATGTGCAGAAAAGTCTCTCCTAGTTTACTCGTGAGGAGAGGTTCTGGCAAGTCCCTGAAGAATTGCTTGACCATGTCAGCCACATCATAGGCTGACTGGTCCTCATAGCTGACGTTTTCTGGGGAGCTCTCATTCATCTGACGCAGCGCCTGGATTCGGGATTTCACTCCAGATTTCCGAAACAGACCCACCTAAGAACGTTCCATATTGACTTGGTAAAAGGGAAAATGGCACTTGAAGAATATATATATGTGCTATATACATTAATTTATACATGGGGACTTTGATCATGACCAAAGCTTGAGTTGCTTATTTCACTTTAGGCAAGACAGATGAAAATGTGCAAATGCAATTGATGGTCCCACAAGTCTCATAGGCAAGCACAGGCTCCCACAGCAGGATTGCAGGGGTTAATAATGCTGCTGCTCTCTGCCCCATCCTAGAGAGAGGGTTCAGAGTGCCTTGTGGTTTCTCTGCTGCCTGAGAAGTTTAAGCAAGATGCTCTGCAGATATAAATCAGCCTGGCTTGCTTGGCTTGGGTGACTGTCTGTTGATTTACTCCAGCTGAGAATCTGGCCCCGCATGTTTATTTGGGTATATATTTTGAAGTCTAACAAGAAAATATTATGCTTAGCTAAGTAATAAATGCTGTGGCAAAAGATTAGTACCTCCTGGTAGAGCTTTAAAATCAAGATGAAATCTATTTTTTCCCTCTCATGCCCTCTGCTTCCAAGAGTTCTCCCAAATCCCACTGAAAAGTTCAGTTCAAAAGTGGGGGCCATGGAAGGATTACTTGTGCAGTGTCACTAAGATACATTTTTATCCTGTTTGCTTTCTATTTTGAAAGGAAGTGGTAATTCTTCAGATGATGCCTTTGAGGCAGGGCTGCTCTTTCTTGTCCTTCTCCACCCGTGGAATTTCCCTTGGGGTGAATTCCTGGGCCTCAACCACATTATTTATTCCCAAGTGAGTTTACAATGTTTCATTTGGGAAGTGTTGACACCATTTCCTTTCAGTTTTGCAGGGAAAAAAAGGTGAAACATTGAGAGAGACCTATAGAAAAGGCACATTTCCAGTCGGGAATTATATACCCTTGTTCCTCTGTGATTGCTGTCTCGCTGGTGATCTATGCAGCTTTCTGCATGGCACAGTCCATCAACAAACAGCAATAAAGGAATTCATTATGGAAAACAGGAATAACGCCTTCTGGCCCTCTCTCCTTTACTTCTGAGTAAGAAGCAGCACAGAGTTCAGAGGACCCTCCTCTCTCTAGAACACCTCCCATGCTCACCTGGAGGGTGTTTAGGACTTTGGTTAACTTGCACATTAATGACACTAATTACATAGATCACAGCTCTGTGAGGGAGTATATTTATTTCATTACTTATAGGGAGATGAATCGCTGCACCAGACTGGCTGTGAGGCAGCTCTTTTATGTCTTCTTATTGATGAATTTAGTGTCATTTGAGAGCTAAATTTATGTGTGGGAAGTAGAGAGCTGGAGTGTGCCCTCTGTTCTGTACTTCTGATCCCAAGTGAAGCTCTGCTCTTCTTCCAGATGAGAACATACAAGAAAGAGCATCCAGCTCTTTTCATCTGGTTTTCCCTTTCCCTTTTTCTTCTTATTTTTAAATGCCTTTTCCTCTTAGAAATGCGTGCTGAAGATGAAGAAGGCAGACTTGCTAATTCTGTCCAAAAAAAAAAGTTTTGGTCTGTGGTAGATAAATGTCAGAGCAGAGGCTCAGTTCTCTCCTTTTGATGGAAAGTGTCCTTGCTGGTATAAACAACCATTAAAAACTTCCAGCTAAGTCTGATTTGAGAGATCAGATGTCAAATCTCACCCATGCAATCTCCTGCTGCACATCATTCTACTACTCTTGATCTCTGTTTAAAGACATTTATCCAAACTCCTATTTCCTGTTTTTTTTTTTAATTAATGGAAAAAAATAATAATTGATCAAAAGAGTTATCTACTCAATAGAAAAAGATGTTTTGGGCTCTGTTATGCATTATTACAGACTTGTTCTGTAAGTAAAATGGGACTAAAAATCCAGAGGTTAGTCTGGCCCAATCTCTTTACTATCCTCATGCTGTGTGGATCATCTTCCATATGATGCACGACGGAAAAAAAAGATGCAGTTGGAAAAGGCAAAACAGTTTCCATTCCACAAATCAAACTGAATTACATATTCTACTGTGGGGCTTCTCATGCCATGGGGGAGATTGGAGGCTGCCCAGGTGTCTGCCCATGCATTAGGAGACTTTGAATTAAATGGGAACAAATGGGAGTAACGGTAAAGCAGAGAAGCTGAACTGCTGTAATGTTTTTGCCTAGAAAGATTTTTGGTGAAAAGATATTTTAAAGGATCCCAATTTATACTTCTCCTCTTTCTTCTTTTTTAATTCAGTATTTTCCCAATTTCACTCCAAGAAAAAACCAAAGCTGAATTGAAATGGCCCTTCACAGATGCTTCTCAGCCTGTAAACACAAATGGAGCAGATAGCTGTCAGACTTCCAGCACCTTTTAACTGCCTCAAATCTCTCAAGAGCTTTTTCTTTCTCTTTCATACTCCCTTTAACATTCTCCCCAATTAATCCTCTTCTCTTTCTTCCTCTTGCTCTGCTTCTTAGCTGACAAGCCCATCCCTATCCTTACCTCTCCTGTTCCTCTCATTTGGGTGTCTCCTCCTCCAATCTCATCACTAATTCCAGGCTTGCTGCATCACTTTTCTTCCTACACTGGCTCTCCCAGCTCAGTACACAAACCCAGATGAGCACCGTGGCAACCAGGCATGTCAGCTCCTGAATATATCACTTCCACTTGTCTCTATACATCTTTCCCTTTCATCCTCTCTTAATAAATTTCTGACAAGCTGTTCATCCCGCCCCTCAGCTCTCGCACTACATATGGCTGGCAGAACTCTTCTCACCTCACTTTTGACACTGTACAGTTGGATGTTAAGGTCTGACCTCTACAGGATCCCTTTACAGAGAGAACTGATAGGAAGGACCTGTGTCTTTCCCACTGGCTGCAAAGGGAAATGGTTGTGATTCACTGCCTTTAATTTTCAGATTTCAGTTTTGGGGAAGATGACTGCCACCCAACAAAAAACCTGAACAGCAACCAGAATGGTGATTAGAAAAGATGAAGATTCAGAACAGACTAATTCCACCCTTTTCATGTGCTCAGAGCCAGGAAAGCAGCAAAGTCTGCAGAGCAAAGTGCTGGTTGTTCCTTTCAAACTCACAGCTATCTAAAGGCAGATATGAAAGAAGTCAGATGACATGAGGTCAATAACAGTAGAGGGCTGAACATAAACAGCCAGGGGGTTTCTCCCAGTCCTATGCTCATAAAAATACACATCCTCATCCTTAGGGGAAGAACAGCAAAAATACGATTAGTATGTCCCTCTGTAGCTAAAGGGCATAAAAAAATGTGAAATACTTTGAGCATGAGGGTGTCCCAGCTGGCTTGTTGTAGCTAAGAACACTATAAAAGGGCAACGTACCATAATGGCTTTGGCATTGAACCCCTGCTGACCTAACTATCTGGATATATCTGACTCTGTCAACAGAATACTTGGAATATTTTGCTGAGTTTGCTCTCTATTCTTGGACTTTTCTGTCTTTGCTAAGTAAATAAAACCTTTTGTACCATATCTTGTGAAATGGTGAATGCAGTTAACCCTCAATGGCAACAGCCAAGCATAAGCAGTACAGATACATGTAGAAGTGGGGAGCCCAGGTTTCATTCAATATACATGAAGATCTCAAAACATTCTTTGAAGTAGACTGTGGTATACAAATCAGCAGGACTGTTGCAGCTACAAAAATTCAACTGATTTGCTGGATACAAATCTCAAAATGGAAAACTTTTCATTTTGGCACCAACTAACAAATCACCAGAGGAGATTGAGGCCTAATATGAGAGATAATCTCAATCTCCAAATAATCCCAGCATTTAGCACAAAAATTCTTGCTGTTGCTTGCTTAAAGTGGCTTTTCAGAAG